>CM067335.1:27488750-28108437 GCA_034376525.1 Nicotiana benthamiana
GTCAACACACTTTTACCATTTCCCGTTCTTCTCTTTACCATGACTACGTTGGTGGACCATTTGGGGTATTTTGTTTCTCTGATGGAACCGTTGGTGAGTAATTTATTCAACTTCTCGCAAACTGCCTCATTTATTGTGGCATTAAACTTTGTTCGCATTTGTCGTCCTAGAAGATAAAGTGGTGCGACATTCAGTATATGACTGCCGATGTCCTTTGGTATTCCTGGCATATCTGAGTGGGAGAAGGCAAATAAATCGGTGTTATTAGTTAAAAATTCACGATACTTGCCTGGCTCCGAGAGGTTGTTCCCTATATAAGCCTTTATTGTGTTGTCGGCGTTATCCAATTGGAAAGGGTCAAGATCCTCTATGGTTGCCTTTCAATCTTCTACAATATCCGGATCTTTGATGGCCTCTATTTGTAGGTCGGGTTTAGTTCCCGACATGGCTGATTGATATGCTTACACATTCGCTCATTTCAATTGCTTGGTGTGCATGCAATCCCGGGTGATCTGATTGCATTCATGGGTGGTGCCTGGCTCGCCTCGGATGCTGAAGTGGGAAATTTGATCACTTGATAGAATCTTGAAGAGACAACTCGCATGGGGTGTATCCATGGTCGCCCTATGATGGCGTTGCAGGCTATTTCCTGGTTCATGATGTGGAATGTAGTTTCCAGGGTGACCCCTTCTGCTAGGACAGGTATCTTTAATAAGTAAAGTAGGCAAACCTATAGGTACTTAGTAGCGTTGACAAAGAAGAAGGAGCCGGTTAAAAGAAAGCAAAGAGAATGAATCTTTTTCTCGAAGGATCAGAAAAAAATGGGTCCTAATCTCCTGCGGGAATTATTTGGAAGATCCAAAACCAAAAATAGTGGTATTTGCTAGCAAGAAAAAGACAGTCTTCAAGTTGAACTAGCTCTAGGGTTGCTGAAACCTCTTTGCCTTCGACGGAGTACATGTTTCTGAAATTCCATTCTTTCCTAGCGGGGCAAAACCTCTGCCTTAAGGAAAAGTGTATAACCCCAAGGCTACGAACCAAAGGAGAGAGGCTAGGTCTCAATCAGTAGAAAGAAAAGCAAAAAGTCTTAGCCCACACTAAAAGAATCAAAATAGTTAACTGGCGAAAAAAAGAGAGAGCGTTGAGAGAATCGGTATGGTCAAGTCTACCGGTCTATTAGGATGCCTCAGCTGCATACATCACTGCACTTCCACTTGACACCTATCGTAATGATAAACGGCTCGTCTCGCAGTGACCTTCTCTTGAATTCTCAAAAAAACTTCTGTCGCTCCATCCCCGCAGGGGCAGAGAACCCTGAATTAATTAAATTGAAGTTTTTTGCCTAATTATCGATTAGAAGATTTAGCTTGTATGAATCGTTATTGGTTTGATACCAATAATGGTAGTCGTTTCAGTATCTAAAGGATACATATGTATCCTCGATTGAAAATAAATTGATAGTACTATATATCCTGTTTCGTATAGAGTATCTGAAAGAAAGACTAACTGCGAGTTTAAAGTGGTTTACTATGTATATTTCAAGGGAAAGCAGGTATAGGCATAAGCTTATGGGACTAAGGCGTGCCACCTTAAGCGAAATGGAGCAAGGAGTTATCCACTAAATGATAGAAAGGCTACCTTCTCAAGGAGGAAGACTTCTTTCAATATAAAGCAAGGTGTAAGCAAGCTTCTTTCCGACCAGACTGACCTGGCAAAGAAGTATCTTCCTATAGATAGCTCCTTGCTTATAAAAAGATATATAATGAGAATCAGCTGAAGCTTATTCAGGATTGATCTTTATTTATTGAAAAAGGGGGAGTGAGGGGGGGAAGGAAGAATGGAAAGCCCTCACTTTATTGATGGGACATTTTAATCCCCTTTTCCTCTCATCCTCCACCCCCCCCCCCCCCCGGGTTCTGGTTCAGGAAAGGGTCAACGCAAGGATCTTATTTCGAAGCAATCTCTGGAGTTTTCCCTTATCCGAACGGTTCTTCAAGAAAATAGGATTTCATATTGAGCTCCAAATATACGCTATTTGGATGGGATGGCTCCTACTAAGGTCTTCTTTAAGAGCGGATCCAACCTTTCTTCTTCCTTCTCAAGCAGATGCCGAACCTCATTATTTAGCGGCTCTCCGAAGTCAGAGAGATGGGTGGGGGCCTTTCTAATATGCGGGACAAAGTGCTTTCAATGGTGATGAAAGAAGGGGAAATGCATGTACGGTCAATATATATATATTGACGTGGGAGGAACATATTTACTAGTTATATCATCCGCAATTGCTTGAATCTCGAGACGTTCTTCAAACCAATCATATACTTTATTGAGATAGGCGGAACTCCCCCTCTGAGAACCGTATATGAGACTTTCATCTCGTACAGCTCAAGCAAAAACACCCAAATACTAGTTGCAAGGGCTCTTTACTAATATAATATCATATGGGACACTTCCTTGAAGAAAGCCGTACTCTCATCAGCTTTCAAGTAGATAAAGAAGTTAAGGTTAGTGACATCAGCTATCGGCTATTGGCCTTTGTGAAAGCTCCTCCTCAATATGTTTGATCCCTTTCCAAGCCTTCCTCTTCGTCAATGATTATGGGTCGCGCCCTGTAGTTCTGCAACTACTACCGTTGTTGTTGCCAACGGGGATCCCCCATTCCGAAAGGTTACTAGGCCGGCCGTTAGGTCCAAAGTTGTATACCACTGCTATGGTGCCGATAGATTCACTACTTCAGCGCCGTTATCGGACATTGTAGGATGAGCATCCATTTCTCGTATATCGTTCCACACCGAGAAGAGGGATGTGTACCTCCAGCAACAACAAGAATGGAACCTTAGGCTCCTATGCTTGGAGCATTTCGGGGTATAGGTCTAACCACCTCAACTCCCCGTTTCTGGCATGCTATAGTTATTAAAGTCTCTCGACGGCGGGAATGGGAGATTACCGGTAAGCTAGATGCGTGCTCCTTTTTTCAGTTATAGGGCGGAGAGAGGGAGGCAACTGAAACTATTAGAGTCGAGTTTACGCTCTTTCCTCCTCTTTCGATAAATTTTTCATAGCTGTAGTCGTACTCAAGTACCCTTTCACGGGAATCCACTTCTGAGATGGAGAGAATCCCGGGATGCATATGCTTTTTTCATGGTTGAAGGAAGAAGTAAGCGCATAAGCGCCCTCTTGCTACCCATATGCGAGGCGCCGTCTTAGCCTTCCCTGACCAGGATCGCTCCCACACCTGTAGCATTCGTGATCGGCCTCCTCAACTGTGTATCGATTGAAAGGCAGGGCGGCACAGCCCCCGCTTTTAGAAGTCTGGAAGGCGGCGCCTAAACTAGTCGGACTTGCTTGAATCGATAGGCTTACCGGACTTCTCTGTCTATTCAATTGATTTTGTTGCAGACTCTCAATGAGATATTCCCTTCATTCTTCCTCTATGTTGTTTATGGAATCTGGTTCTTTTGGGGTTATAGTTGATGATTGTTTCCGAATTCCATCTCTACTACAGAACCGGACGTGAGCGAGTAATTTGAGGGTTTTGGTAAAACGCTTGGCAGCTGCCTATTCTTCTATCAATGGACTGTGATAAGTCTTTGAAAGTCCAGGCTCAGGTGATGTCTAATAGCATAATTAACTACAACCCGCTTGTAAGCAAGGCTAGAAATCTAATGATTTTCCATTACATAAGAGAACAAAGCTCTACAGAATGCTCAGAAGGAGTAGGAATTGCAGTACTTAAAGCGGAATGAAGCTAGTTCTGTTATATGTCTAAGACATAAGGATTTTAGCTCGCGCCCACTTAGAGCAGATGCAGATTCTCGGACGGGGAAAAGCGGCACTCGACATCTATAAACAAGACCAAGAACAAAGCCATACCATGCCCTCGGGAGAAGGTAGTGATGATTGCCATGAATACTGGCTGACTACGCTCGAGCAGAGCTCAGATCCAGAGGTGGTGGCTGAACTCGCCGCAGAGTTCAGGAGCGAGCAAGACTATCTTGGTGAATACAATAAGAACCGGCTGATATCCATGATTTCTCTCTATTTGTAATCCAATACAAAAATCAATTGGTTTCGTTAAACTGGCTATATGTTGTTTATTATCAACGATTTCTACATAAGGCGGCAAGATGATATCTTGAGCAGTTACAGATCCAGGACCCTTGACACAAATAGAGGCCCTAAGCCAAAAAAAATGGGATAGTACCATCAGTGTCATCACTGAATCGGGTACGTCTTATCAACAAGGTATGGTGAGGGGACCTAATTAGGCTCTTGACCTCTCGATTCCCGAGAAACTCGGTGATCTCGAAGTTTTTCGAAGCCTGGTCAGAGTACGACTGGTTAGGGGGCATGGGTTTTGTCCGAATGGATAAAGTTCATTCTCTCTTACTGGTATTGGTATTACACTATCGCGGAGGAAAATTGACCAGCGCGGTTGTTCCTATTTCATTTTCTTCTTCCAAGACCTTCTTAGAAAGCACTCACTAAGTTACTTACGGAATCTCAAATCTCTCTCGACGCCGAGAATTATTTATGTGTCCAGGTCGATTAGAGGTTCGGCTTCCTTCTCCCCCACCTTTTAGCCTTCTGGACCCCTGAAAAAAAATGAAACTGCTAATGGACTGACTTTCTAGGCCTTCTCTCTTGCAAATGAACTAAAGGCTAGGTGCCTCAGGGAAATGTATAGTGCTGCGGGAGTCCGTTCATCTTGAAGTGGAACTATTGTGGCGGGGAATGTCACTAGTTGTGATGCTTGCTGCTGAAGCCTAAAAAATCCCGAAGGTCTAGTCTAGAAAAAACCCGAATTTTGTTGGGTTAGCTTTTTGGTAGGAAAGGCGGTCACAGGAATAAATGCCCTACCAATGAATAGATTAGTCTACTAACGTCAACAATCTCTTTCCTCCTTGAGAAGGTAGCCTTTCTATCATTTAGTGGATAACTCCTTGCTCCATTCCGCTTAAGGTGGCGCGCCTTAGTCCCTTAAGCTTATGCCTATACCTGCTTTCCCTTGAAATATACATAGTAAACCACTTTAAACTCGTAATTAGTCTTGGCCCAACTCTGCCCGGGGGTTGGCCTTTTAAGGCTTATTTCACTTCTTTTTTTCTTTTTCTCTCGATTCATCCCCTCATGGGGAATTACCAAACCATTTGACCCTTCACCCATTCCAATATAAAGGATTAGTCAATCAAATAATAGATAGTAAATGGGTCGGTTTGAAAATAAATGAATTGCAAGCGGCTAAGAGTGCAGTTTTTTAGGGCACCGGTAGAATTATTCCCAATCTCTCTTTCGAGAATTCTTTTCTACCTTTGGACGATTTTCCGATATTTCTTTCTTATGTCTGTTTGTTCTCTTGAAGATTGATGAGATTAGAGCATTCAACTAGTAAATGTCACTAGTTGAGATCTACTTCTACTAAGGTTGAAAGACTTTAGGCGTCCCGTTACCTCGCCTTGGAATAGAAACAAAGAGGATAGGGTGAGTGGAATTTGCTTTCTTCAAGGAGAGTGAAGCGAAGTCCCTCCTCGAAAGGAAAGAGGGACGAGCGGAACGGCTTCGATATCGGTAAGCATTCCCCCGCCGGGCTCAGTTTGGGCTTTCCAGTCTCGTTCCCTTTAAATTGCACGAGATAAGGAAAACGAGATATCAAGCGCGTCTTATATGAAGGGAACATGCTTTTTTGACCGCCGTGGTATGATTGCCGAGCCATCTCCTCGTTCCGCCCTTCCTATTGGGATAGCTGCCTTTGGTCTTTGCCTGCCCTTTATAATAAAAAATTCCGGCTCGGCCCGGGAAAGCGATGGCAACAACAGAAAGAAAGGGGTCCATGTAGCTGCTGTGTCTGCCCCCTTCTTAGTCAATGGGGCACAGCAGGTTCGGCATCTACTACAAAAGAGAGAATCCACTTCAGATAGCCACGTCTCTACAAACGAGCTCCGTCTTAGTCTCTGATTAGCGAGTTCATTTGCTTGCTGGCGCTAGAGTCGCTAGACTGACGACTGAGTGCCCTCTCTATCGCCTTGATTGTCGGTATAGTCCTCATTCTTGCTAGCTCACTTGGATTCTCTCTCACTAGCTTCCCTCTTGCTTGACTCACTCTGATTCTGCACTTGCCGAGAGAGCATAGCTTGCAATCACTCTGAGTCTCGCTAATTGCTCTGATCCATTTGCTTATTCTTCTCTCCTTTTGCGCTAGACCGAGTTCGTTCATTCTCATTCGCAGTAGGGGGCTCTCTCCCCCTTTAAGAAGTATGTAAAAAGGCTCACGTTTTTTGGCTTCCTATAAACCCCTCCTAGGTTGTGGCAACTTTCTACTCCTCCTGAGCTGTCTTGCCGTATCTAAAATGACTTCGAGCATCCAGCTTCACCACTGCTGCCTGCTCTCTCCTTCTTCGGAACTTCCCAGTCCACAATAGACCTGGTCTTCTCTTGATCCATCTGAATCACACCCTTGCAGATCCAATGGCCAAGAAATAGCACTTTCGTCTGAGTACTCTTTCACGTACAGCCTCTTTTCCTGCTACACCTGAACTCTTCTTTGGTGTCAAGGTAATAGCTATGAATAATCATCGACTTCCGAGAAAGAGTAGAAGAATGGGACCTATTATGGGACATACAATGCATTACAGACGTATGATCATTGCGCTTCAACCGGGTTATTCTATTCCACCCCTTAGAAGGAAAAGAACTTAAAAAAATATATATTTCTCCAGATATCCGCTCTGCTGCATTATTAAAACCCATTAGTGTTATGCAACGCGGTATTATTTTATCCTCAAGCCTCATTTGCATGAGAACTCGCGAGTGAACAATAAATGTGTTGTTTCCATCATCTACCATGATTCTTTTTACATCTATATCAGCTATGTGTAAAGATATAACTTAAGTGCCATAGTGAAGGAAAGACAAACTGCCGGCATCCGACTTATCGAAAATGATACTGTCTTCGAGGTCATCATACCGTTCGTGGGCAACCGTCCATTTGAGTTTATGCGTGGTGGTGAACTTCACATGGTTGATTACCGTGTCGACGACGCCACCAATGATCATCTATATGGTGCACGCTCGTGATGGTGGTTTTGGAGGTCCTTGAGATGGATCGTGCGACCCTTACTTAATAGCTGAGCAGTTCTTTCAGGTACCCTTGGTTTAATATCCTAACTACTTCATGTCGTAGACCTATGCAATCTTCGGTCTTGTGTCCTCTTTCTTGGTAGAATTCATAGAGGACGTTTGATCTCTTGGTGCTCGGGTCCGATTTTATTTTTTGCTGCCACTGCAACTCCGTGCCCAGCTTCTCTAGTGCGTACACTATCTCTGAAAGGGAAACACAAAAGTGAGCAGATAACAGTGGAGGCATACCTCTCTCGTTTCGAAAGGGTTCAACTGTCGTAGCACGGTGTTCGTGATGTTCGGACATAGGGCTGATGCCTTTCTCGATTTAAATGTGGTGGTTGATCTCTTCACCTATCATTGCGCCGATCTCTCTTTGCCTCGGTCTGAACTAATGTTAATCGCTGAATCATGCCATTCAGATCGCCCTCATCTTCCCTTAACTCGGCGCACTAGGTGTTGTGGACCTCTTCCCATTTGGTGGGGGTGTGCTTCATGAGTCTACTGAGCAGTTTTTTGGTTGCCTTTGATCCGTCCCTGTTTAACCCATTTTGAAAGGCTGTTACTGCCATCCTTTCTGACACGTTTGGCAGGTTCATCCTTACTCTGTTGAATCGGGCTAGGAAATCTCTAAGTCCTCCGCCCGTCATTTGCCTGATGGCAAAGATATAATTGACCCTAGCTTCAGCCTTCTTTGCCTCTGCAGGAGCGGAGCGAATTTATCCCCCATCTTTTCAAACATTGATATCGACCACACTAGTAACTGGGAGTACCATGTCAATGCTCCCCCTATCAAGGTCTCGCCGAACTTTTTTAGCAGCACTGATGGTACCTGTTCCTATGGCATATTGTTGCCTTTTTTATCGCAGTAACATAATAGATTAGATGGACCTCCGAGTCTGTGGTCCCGTCGTATATTTTCAAGTATGGAGGCATCTTGAAGGTTTTTTGAATAGGATGAGGAGCAGGCCCGTCGTTGTATAGATGTTCGACAAATCGGCCCACATCGTGTTTTGATAATAGCTTAAGGGTGCCTGGTATTTTTTCAACCTCTCCTGATGCTCCTTAATTTGGTCATGGAGTATTTTGTTCTCGTTTTCCATCTCTTCAATTTTCTTTAAGATGGCCATGAGTGCATCGTCACCTGCATCAATGACAATGTGGGTGTTACTCGTTTGTGTAGCTCTCGGCTCAATGGTGGTGGCTGCGATTTCTGTAGGTGCTAAGTCTTTGACATCTCCTTGAAGAGGTTTTTAGATCATGTTGCTCAGAGCACTTATTAACCATTCCTCTAGTAGCATTTTAACTGTTGGTGGTGTTTCCCCTGACGTGGACATTGAGGCTCCCATTCGCGTAGGATCGTTAGAACCCCATGAGGAAGAGGTGAGATCTCCCCCTCCGGTGTAATTCCTGGTGTTGTACTCTCTATGTCTTCTCTATTGGCTTTGTTGGGGGAGTTCAGGAGATTATTTGAGACATCAGCTATCGCCTTCAGCATTGCTTCCTTTTCCGCCATTGTTGATTTTTATGAGGTTTGAAAAACAGTAATCGTCACTTACAAGAACCTAGATGAGAACTATGATTTCAGCTATGGAATTCCCCACAGACGGCACCAAATTGTTTGACTTAAAAGATATTAAAATCTTTTGGAACAAACCAATCAAAGATAAGAGGGTAAATTGTAGCTGAAGATAATAAACTCTAGCATGAAAATGATAGAGAGATGAGAGTTGTAAATTTTCTTTTCATTCAAGGTTGGTAAGTTTTACAAAGTGTCTCTCCCTACTATAAGGCTTTCGCCCTTCTTATATACTGAGAAAAACGACATGAAGAGAATCTTTTAAGGAATATTCTCAATTTCCCCTAATGGGCTTACTCTACTGCCGAGGTTGTATTAATCCTTCTTTTACCACAAGGTTGTATCCCTCTGGGCGTCGACTCGCACGTACTCGGTCGTTCGTCGTGCTTATTGTTGGTCGTGGTCGATTAAATTCTGACCCACGCAGTTACATGTTTTGTATTATTTTGCCGACAATATTGAGATATTATGTATGCATATATAATTTTCTAGACAATTGCCTAAGTCGTTGACCATCATCTGACCTTACACTAGAGATGTGTGCCGAATGATTCCCATCCCAGGGGCGGAAGCAACAAAAGTTACCAGGTTCAGCTGAACAAGGTACTTTCGGCACGGAAAGCATGAACCCACAACTTTAAAAATATAATGAGTTCAATGGTAAAAATAATAAATATTGAACTCATAGAATTAAAACTCTAGAATTACCTCTGGGAACACCCCTCAACACACTGACACTAAAAACAACTCTACATATGATCGAGTGAAATCAGTTTTATTTGATGTTGCTTCCTGTTTCTCATTCCCATTTCAGATTTCCAATCAAGTCCTATATGTTATTATAAGAATGATTGTATACCACACAACAAAGAGCAACTAAAAATTTTAAGTTTATTTCATATTTTGTGCTTCCATGTATGGCTTACAGAGAAAACGCATACATACACATTAATCTTTCATCTTGATCTACCAACCATTTCCAATAAAAACTCTAAAATGAGTTTAGAAGCCAAAACAACTAAATTGACTCTTTATTATGTGGCAACACTTTAATTTAGAGCTTGAATTGCTAAAACTTAAAACGACATTAGGAAGGGGCTGTACTTCATTTCTTCATCGTTATCATCCACTTCAACATCACCAAACTATATCTTTTTTGTTCGCATCTGGTGTCTGGCATATTTGGACTCTAAGAGTTTATCTCGTATTTGTAGTTATCTCATATATGTGATAGAATCTTAATACTTATCTTTGTAGGTGATATACTTATCCCAATGTATGTATTCATATCTTTTAAATACAAGTAATAGTACTGAGCCTTTCATAAATCTCTTTATGGTATCAGATTAGCGAGCAAAATCCTTTCTCGTTCCTTCTTCTAAGCAGCCACGTTTTCTTCTAAATATTTCCCTCAACTCCAGTACTTTCCCTCATCAATTTTCTTTGCTATGGCATCATCTTCACCCTCTACTTCTATTCCTATATCCACTCCTGACAACACTATTCCATCCTCAAGCCTTACTGTTGCTTTCTCATCTCCCCATTTAACATTTCCTCCTATTATGTCATCCATTTCTTCCATGGCCTCATCAGTACCAAGAAATTTATTTGCTCCTAGCTTGCTGCCATGTTATACTGCTGATATTACACCACCTAAATTTCCATGTGTTGGTTCGTTAGACTTAACTACTGCCTTATATTTTCACTTTGTTAATGCACTAGTAGCGCCTAATGTCACCAACCTGGTAACAATTAAGTTACAATCTGTTGGAGATTATATCACATCGCGTACTCAGTTCACTTCCCTTCTTATATCTCATGATTTTCTTGGTTTTATCGATGGTTCTATCCCTTCTCCACCCCCGCTTCTTTGCGACACTTCTGGTTTGCAACAACTGAATCCAAGCTATCGCTCGTGGGATCGAATCGATCAAAGCATCCGTTCTTGGATCTTTGTGACCTTGTCGCGTGAAGTTCTTGCCGACGTCCATCTGTTACCATCTTCCCATGATATTTGGCTTTCCTTCCACCGTAGATATATGGATGCTAGCCAAGCTAAAGCAATTGAACTTAAGACACAACTCACTACTTTGAAGAATAAGGCATCTATGCCAATTGATCAATATTTGAGAGAGGCAAAACAATTGGCAGATTCACTTGCAGCCATAAATTCTCCAGTTTCATCCCAGGATTTCATCGATCATGTCCTTCTTGGATTAGGAAAAGAATACGATACACTGGTTGGTATCCTCACTCACTTCCCTGTACATGTATCACTTGAAGATTTGCGTTCTAAGCTCCTTTTGCATGAACGATGGTTGCAACGATTTCAAGAATATGATTCTATCATGTTTCATCATGCATTTGCTACCCAGAATGTTCAATCAAATTCTTCTAATATGTCCAGTAATGTTGCGCCTTTTTCAAGTAATCTTGGATGGGGAAGATCCTCACATTTTCGAGGTTGAGGTCATGGTGGAAGGGGACGTGGCTTCCCTGGTCGAGGTCCCTCATAACAGTCTATTCCAAATAATCTTGCTCGCAATGGTTCTACTAGTCAGCCTCCATCGGGTATTGGTGGAGCTTCTCCAATTCCTTATAATTCACAATCTGGCAGTACATTCTCACCATCCAGTGGGATCTTAGGTCCCTCACCCTCACCCATTGCTTTTCAAATTTGTGGGCATCCTGGTCACACTGCCTTAAAATATCAAAATCGTTTCAATCATGTTTTCGTTGCTAATGATATTCCCAAATCTTTTGCAATTATGTCTGTTGGTGAAGCAAATGATGCTACTTGGTATTTTGACACTGCCGTGTTCGCTCACATGACTCCATCTGAAGGTAATTTTATACAAAAGAACCCTTACACTGGCTCTTATCGTGTTTTGGTAGGAAATGGTACATTGCGTAACATTGAAAATATTGGCTATGCTCAGTTGCCTTATACATCTCGTCCTCTAAACTTACAGTCTATATTTCATGTTCCTCAACTTCGGCATAATTTTATTTCTATTAAAAAGTTATGTCAGGATAATAATTGTAAAGTTGACTTTGATGATTCTTCTGTTTGTGTGATGGACAAGGTAACGGGGCAACCTCTCCTTCAAGATTCTAGTAAAGGTGATTTTTATCCATTGTCGTCCTCGCCTGTGACTTATCCCCCTCTTTGTTGATCTACTTCAATCTGGAGAAATTTGGCATCATCGTTAGGTCATAGTGGTAGTCGTATTTTGTCAAGTCTTAGGAACCATAATCTTAGTACGCTACTAAGTTCCTTTAGTAATAATTGTGTTTCGTGCAAGTTAGGAAAGTCTCAATGTTTGTCCTTTAATTCAGTTGCTCACGGTAGTTATTTTCCTTTAGATATTATTCATTCTGCTGTTTGGAAATCGCCTGTTTTATCAAACTTAGGTTTTTGATATTATGTTATATTTGTTGATGCTTTCTATCGATTTACATGTCTTTATCCTATGATAAAAAATAAGAAGTTTTTCAACACTTCTGTGCATTTCAAAAACTCGCGGAGAACACCTTTAACACTAAAATTAAATAAATTCAAAGTGATGGTGGTGGTGAATTTGATAATAAAGCTATGCTTCAACACTTTTCTAACTCAAGCATTTATTTTCGTAAATCATGCCTAGATACTCCTCAACAAAATGGGGTGGCTGAACGAAAACATCGTCACATGATTGAAATGGTGCGTACCATCCTTACAGATGCTTATTTTCCATCTCAATTTTGGGTTGATGCTGCTTTTTATTCTGTTTATACTATTAATAGATAACCTACTCCCATTTTAAAAGGACTTTCTCCATTTGAAAAGCTTTTTCATACACCCTCTGACTACAGTTTTCTTCAAATTTTTGTGAATGTTTTCCAAATATATCTTCTCAAGTTTCTCATAAGATTCAACCACGTTCTATCCAGTGTATTTTCCTTGGTTATGCTTCTAATTATAAAGGATATCATTTCCTAGATCCTACATATGTTCATGCTTATGTCAGTCGCCATGTTGTCTTTTATGAATTATTTTTTCCATATCCTAAACTATCTCGTCCTTCTACTGTCCCTTCATCCAATGGCTCTTCTGAGATTCTTGTAGTTACTGCTTCTTTATCCCCTTTAAAGCCTGATACCCAATCTAAGTCAAGTATGTCTCCTTCTACGTCATCTTCTCCACCTCCCTCTAGTGTTTCTTCTCCGTGCCCTACATCCAGCCCAACGGATCACGTGTCCATCATTGTTTCTCCTACCGAGTGTTGCTCTAATGTTCTCTCTTTTTCTGCACCTACCTCACTGCTAACTAGCACTACTTCTCCGACTACTTATATGCATCATGCTCACTCACTGCACACTCGCTCCAAGTCTGGTATTTCGAAACCAAAACAAATATTTTCTTTGCATACTATTATTCAAGAAATTGAACCTTCTTGTTTTTCTCAGGCAGTAAAAAGTCCGAAGTGGCAGCAGGCCATGGCAGATGAGTTTAATGCACTTTTAGCAAATAATACTTGGTTACTTGTTCCTTTTCAGCCTCATATGAACTTAGTCGGTTGTAAATGGGTTTATCGTATTAAATATAATTCGGATGGGTCAGTTGAGCAATACAAGGCCCGACTTGTAGCACAAGGATTTCGTCAGCAACCTGGCATTAATTATAATGAAACATTTAGTCATGTTGCTCGTGCTACTACTATTCATATTGTTCTCTCTCTTGTCTTTTATTTTTCTTGGCCTATTCGTCAACTTGATGTTAAAAATGCTTTTCTGCATGATGTTCTTAATGAGGATGTCTTTATAAAACAACCTCCAAATTTTACTCATCCTGATTATCCTCATTATATTTGTAAGCTAACTAAAGCGCTCTATGGTTTGAAGCAGACAACACGTGCTTGGTTTCATCGCTTTAGTTCATTTCTCATGGCTCATGATTTTATATGGAGCAAATCAGATACGTCCATGTTCATTCACCGTTCATCGTCTAGTATTCTTATTTTATTACTTTATGTTGATGACATTATTCTTACTGGTAGTCATTCTTATCTTCATGATCACTTCATTTGTTCATTTTGGGTAAATTAAAGCTACGCGTTCCCGTAGTATGGCCGCGTTCGCGATATGTCTGGACAATATCACCCTTCGCGGACACGTACGGCCTTCACGAACGTGAAGGGTCAGGTAAAGGCTGAGCAATTTTAATTCATAAAAAAATGCAAAAAACCCCCCCAAACATCCCCATTTTGTTCGAACACTGTCTCCCCTATTCCTTCAAACCCCAAAAATTCCAAAGTGTAAAATCTTCAAGTTTTTCTTGCAAATCTTTATCTCAATTATCAAGGTATGTAATCTCTACACTTTCCTCTAAATTGTACTTCTCTTTTCATGCTTTGAATTTTGAAAAAATGGAAGAACTTCCATAGTTGTTCATTAGGGCTTAAGATTTGAGCATTAATTTGCAAATTATGCTTGAAATTGTTTCTTGCTTGCTGGGTGAGATTGGTTGAGAGTGTGGGCCTGATTCAAAAGAAAATTTGGGTGAAATATACGCAATAATGTTCTGTAAATAGGCAAAATAATAGTGTGCTCACAATATGTTTGAATAAATGCCTCAAAGAAGAAGAAAATTTATGTGCAACAAAACAGCCTTCGCGAACGCGAAGGCCAAAGAGCAGTGCAGAAAAAATATTCCTTCGCGAATGCAATGGCCAGTCACGAAAGCGAAGGCCTATGGCTGGAACAAATAAAATTGCACTTCGTGAACGCGGAAGTGGCACACGAACGCGAAGGCCATTCACTGGCAGTTCCAATTCTAGTCAAAAACAGTAGTTCCTAATACATTGTTTTATGTGTCTGTATGAGCATTAAATATTGTTGGTCTATTTTGTAGGTGATTTGAACTTAAAATGGAGCCGGATCAACAAGAAATAATTGCCCATGACTATGTCTTTGGCCCCGGACAAGAAGAAGCTTAAGATCCTTAGTGGTTTTTATCAGTGGCATGCGAGTGGAAATATAATGAACTTCTTGCCAAATCCATTATTCGGGAAAGAGGCATCAATTTAGACAAATTTTTGGAGAAAATTCCTAACTTCCATCAATGCTTGTGGGAGAGTGGATGGATATGTTTTTCCGATCCACCAACCACCGCCAATCACACTATAGTCTTGGAATTCTATTCAAATGCTATTCATACTGACTTCCAGAGAATATTGGTGACTACTGTTCGAGGCGTACAGGTACATTTCAGTCCTCAGATTATCAATGATCTATATGGCCTCCCCAACGCTAACAATGAGGATTACAAAGAAAGAGCAAGAATAGGGGGCAACCAATGGCTGATAAATAAGCTGCATGGAAGGGTCATTCCAAAGTGAATAAGATTGCACAAGGGAATGGATTTTCATGACTTCACTGCGGAAGCAAATACATGGCTTTTCATTATTTGCTCCAGAGTGTCTCCGTCCTCAAATGACACTGATGTCACAGTAGATAGGGCACTCATGATTGCTGCTCTTATAGATGGGCTACCAGTTAATGTGGGGGAGCATATTGTCAGTGAGATTGCAGAAGCTACTAATGGGAGGTCCAAGAGCATGTTCTTTCCTTCCTTGATCACCAGACTCTGCTACGATGTTGGGGTGCTTAAACGCCCCAATGATGTCGAGAAAGGTCCAGGTAAGCCAATGATTCATCCAATACTAAAAAGGGGACCAAGTGAAAAGCAGAAAATGCGGCGCATTGATGTAGCCTACCCTTCATTCAGGCAGTTCACAAAGACCAGTGATGATCCCACCTGGTCTTTTGACCCTATAGGACCCCTCCAGTCTGAACCGCACACTATGAGTCATTTGTTCAACCAGATTTACGGGATAGATGCTCATTTCAGGCAGCTTATATCTGGCCTTCCCACTGGCTCGCCTGGGGAAAGCAACGTGGCAAACACATCTACGGGGGAAGAAGACCCTAAATCCTTGGATGACGTAGTCAAAGAGCAGAAGAACATCACATCTAAGATGAAAGCAATGGGCACCAGGGAGCCCGCAGGCAGGGTAAGATAGAAAAGAGGCAAAGAAAATTCAAAGAGCACAAGAAGAAGAAAAGTAAGATGCTATCAAAGATGATGCAGAAGTTGAGTACACTTTGTGGCTCCCAGGACTCGGATGATGACGATGAGGTGGACACGGAGCTTAAATTTCCCACCACATCCAGTTCAGACTGATGCAGTATTCAGGGAGCACTTTCCACCATTTTATACTTTCATGTTTAGTTGTATTGGGGACAATGCAATATCTTTTATTGGGAGTGGCTTCTTGTATAACTGTGATTATGGCAGATTAGTATAGTATTATAGTTGTTTTTTTTTATTTTTTAGTATAACTTGTGTGATATTTGACATTAATTATATTTGTAATGATGCATTAACTTCTTAATTTTATTTCTTACTAGTATCTTAAATAATTTTTTTATGTTATATATTTAGTGTGTCTTATGTTAGTGGAGATATCCTTGGTTTTCTTTATATCACGGTTCTTTTCCAAGGATGCCAATAAGTTTTTTTCTTGAACCGGGAAATTGTAGATAATTTTGAATTTTTATTTTTATTTCTTTGTTGTTAACGATTTTTCCCGATCATGGATAGCTTTATTAAGGGAATTAATCTTGTTGTTAGAATTAGATTTTGTTAAAATAAATTAATTGAGTTGAGTTGGGATTTTTGCCCATTGACTAAGTTGTGGCTTCTTGGTACCATTATAGTTAAACCTTGGCATATGAGTTCTTGGTTTTTGAAAAATAAAATATAAATTAAAAATTTCATGACTTTTTAGACTAAATTTTTGGCTCTTAATTCACTAAATAGCTTTATTTATGGTATATACATCCTTGAGTCATTTGTGTTAATTGGAATGTGTATTTGTATTCCATTTGAGTTTTCATGTGCCATGTGCGGTGAGATTTATTTGTAAGTTTATTTGTAGTACTTGTGGTTAAGAACTTGCCCGGAATGTGCTTTGAGGCGAAATTATAGACTAACTTGGTTTGAAAAATGATATTAGGCCTTCCTTGGACCGATAGTATGCCTTAAATTTCCTACCCTTAAATATTTTCCCTAGTCAACCAATTATGAGCCTTTAACCTTATTATTTGGCAACCATGTTACATGCTTAAATTCTTTGTTCTTAAATGATATATCTTTTGGCACCCTACTTCCCTAAGTACCTTGAAAATGTTTATGTAGGCTAAAAGCCTAAGTTTAGGGGTGAAAGTTGGGAAAGTTGTGATATGAAAATCATTTGAAAAGGTTAAAGGTATATATTTATATATATATATATATATATATATAAAATGTGTAAATAATATATGTTGATAAAAGTTGTGAATAAAGGAAAGACTAGGTGTGGTATGAAAAATGAAGAAAAGGGTGGAAAAATATCTTTGAAGGAAGTGGCCTTTAAATTGAAAACTTTGTAGTGCTTGGGAAAGTTTTGAGTCACTTTAACTAAAATTATGTCTTACCTTTAATAATTGCCTAAACTACAACCATTTAAGTCCTAATTGATTTTGAACCAAGTTATCTACATTAGTGTAGAAATACATGGGCAAGCCTATTGGTACTAGTTGTATGCATTTGAAATTCTTTTTGAGAGAGAGTTAATTCTTTCTATTTGATATCCCATTTATTAAATTAAGATTAATGAGTGTGGGATCCTCTCTTGAATGTAAGGGAACATGAGAATTTAGTTGTGAATTTAATCTCATTCTCAATTGATAAGAATGACTAAAGAAAGTTGATTGTGATATAGAGGCAAATTTTGAAGCTTTAGGGTCATGACTTGATCGCTACTTTGATTTGCATTAGTGTTTGAGCACTTGAAGTATAATGAATATTGTGTGAAGTGCTCGATAATTCATATGATTTGATGTAATTGTTGGTACCAATCGAAGTCATGCTTTTGTGCTTATAATGGACCTATTTGGCTTGGATGATATGGATGCATCGGTAAGTTAAATACTTGGGAAGAGATTTTTGTCACTTTCATTGCTTGTGGACAAGCAGTAGTCTAAGTTTGGGGGTGTGATAAGTGGGTAAAATACCCACTTATAGTTCCTTTAAACCTATACTTTTGATGCGCTTAGTGATTAAAGTCGTGTGTTTTAATGTCGTTTACTTCTATTTTACAGGTTGTATGTATTTAGAAGTAATGGTGAAGAAACCATGTGAAAACAAGACAAACCAGAGTTAAAATAGACAAAAATGAAGCTGCCCAGTGAAGTGCTCTTCGAGAACGCGAATAGGTATCGCGAATGCGATGCACCAGGCCTAGACAACTACTCGATTGCGTAGAAGAAACGTGAATGCGTTGAAGAAGAAAAATGCCCTTCGCGAACGCGAAGGCGATGGTCAGAAAGTCAAGGGAAAAAAGTCAAAGCTTTGTGAACGCGTGGTCAAACCACGAACGCAAAGGTCAGGAGGTAGTGTACAACATCGCGAATGCGATGACTGTATGTGAACGCGAAGGCTTAATTGCCTAGGAAGAAAGGGCAGTTCTGGAATTTCACGACTTTGACCCTAAATCCTTTAACACCGAAATCAATTCATTTTCTACGCGTCTTTGGCTTATTTTCAGTTCATAGAGACTAGAGAGAACAAGGAGAAAGCTAGGGTTCTTGCACAAACACACTTGGGTCTTAAAGATTGAAGCTTGTGGATAAGATTTTCTTACCTATTGAAGCTTGTGGATAGGGCAAGATTTCCCTTGTCACATAATTGACTTATGCTCAAGAGATTATCCTTTAAACCTTTCATAAGTAATATATGCTTAATAGAGGAATTTTCATCCTTACCGACTGATCCGATGCCAATTATCTTTCCTTTATTGTTATCCCCAAAAATCACACTTCCTCCTTCTTTGTGTTCTAGTTAAAGGAATTTGGATTCGTCTCCCGTCATATGTTTGGAGCATCCACTATCAAGGTACCATCGTACACTTGATCCCTTCAAACATACCTACAAAACAAGTTAATGCGTTTTAGGTACCCATGCCATTTTGGGTCCTTGAGGGTTAGGCATATTATAATGATGCGATTGAGTGATATGTCTATGTCGTGTAAAGCATGCAGGGACAATATGACCAATGCGTCTACAATAATGACAAGTCACATTGGGGTTATGCATCCTTCTAGGTTCATAGTAACTTGATGGACGAAAATGAATTACTCTATTTTTATTATGACTATTGCACATTTCATGAGAACCATTTCTCCTACTATTAGTTCTAAAATGAGCAGCGTTTCTAGAGTAATGGTCATGTCTAGATGTTCTAGGAGGTTCAAAACTTCTTCTAGTGTTTGGCCTAAAATATGCATCATTTCTAGGGTAGTCTTTTCTAGGTGGTAAGTCATTTCTAGGTCTTCTAAAATGTTCAACATTTGGTCTAACATGCATATTTGTTCTAGGATTGCTCTTTCTAGGATAAGCATTTGTTTTATTAATCCTAGGTTGAGCCTTAGGTGGTTGGGGTTTGGCTTCAACCTTTTCTTTAGGCTCATTCTTAAAACCTATGCCATGCTTGGTTGACTTCAAATTAACAAGGACCTCATTCAAGTTTTTGTGAGAAGAATTAAACTTATCTAAGGTACCTTTAAGTCTATCTACCTCATTTTCAAGATGCATGCAAGAAGAGCAATTTTTAATAGAACTTTCGGGCTTGTCGGCGCTTCTTTTTCTGAAAAACTTGTTTTCCTCTTTCAGCTTTTCATTTTCCAAAACAAGTTTTTCTAAATCCTTTTCTTTTAAAGAAAGCTGTTTTTGAAAATCTTTTTCTTTTAGAGAAGCATTTTCTTTTATGCTCTTGACAGTTTTTGAAGCTTTAATAAATTCAGTATATAGCTCATCAAAAGCAGTTCGCATTTCTTCAAGAGTAAAGAAGTTTTTAGAAGAGATTTGACATACCTCATCTTGCTTGTCTTCTTGCGCCATAAGACAAAGGTTTGCGGCTTCGTCTTCTTCTTCTTCGCTTGACTCATCTCCGGAGTCTCCTCCCCAAGAAATGTATGCACGTTGCTTCTTAAAAGGTTTCTTCTCTTTTTTTATGTTTGGGCAATTTGATTTGATGTGCCCGGTTTCACCGCATTCATAGCACTTTATTTGCTCGCCTTGCTTTTTGCCCTTTCGTTCATACTCCTTTCGCATGAACTTTTGAAATCTTTTGATAACGAGTCCAGACTCGTTGTCTCCGTCCTCATCAACTTGAGGTTGGCTTGTGCTTGCTTTAAGCGCTATTCTTTGCCTCCTTTGATCATCAACAAGAGGGTTAAGTATTGTAGATTCATAAGTCTTAAGGTTACCTCTTAATGCGTCGATTGTGACATTTGAGACGCCAATGGATTCTTGAATTGCGTCGGCCTTTGATCGCCATGCCGGAGTGAGACTTCTAAGAATTCTTCGAACCAATTCTCTGTCCGTGAATGTCTTCTTGAGGGCATGTAGGTCATTTACGATTATTGAAAATCGTTCGAACATTTCATCCACCTTTTCACCTTCCTTCATGTGAAATAATTCATAAGCATGGGTTAGGAAATCAATTTTAGCTTCCCTTACCTGGTCCGTACCTTCGTACGTAATTTCCAGCTTGTCCCACATTTCCTTTGCCGTTGTGCAACACGATATTTTCCTGTAATCGTCAGCATTTACAGCACAATATAATAAATTAATTGCTTTAGCATTATTTTGAACCTTTCGGATATCATCCGCGTCATATTCTTCTTCGGACTTGGGAACCCATTCGTTTTCAACCTTTTTGGTTGGAATTTGATTTCCCTTCGTTATCACCTTCCAGAGATGAAAGTTGCTTGCTTGAAGGAAAATTTTCATCCTCTCCTTCCAGTACGTGTAGTTTGTACCGTTGAACAGAGGTGGTCGTGTGGAGCATTGTCCTTCATCAATTCCTGCAAAAGAGTCACGAGTAGAAGCCATGGATGGTTCTCTCAAAGTGTTAAGTCTTCAGAGAGTTGGGCTCTGATACCAATTGTTAGATAATACGCTTAACGCTAGAGGGGGGGTGAATAGCGTTATAATAAAATTTAGCGTAAACTTGCGGAAATTAAAAATTGCAGGAAATAATTAAGTGCGTTAAATAAACAAAAGGAAAGAACGCACCGATGTATTCTGGTTCACCACAACACGTGGCTAGTCCAGTCCCCGAGAGACTCTCTCGAGATTTTCCACTAACTTTTCAAGCTTACGGGTGCTCAACAAACCTTTACAACTTAAGGACACAAGCCTTAACACCTTTGCTCGGAGATACAACACTCCAAGACTTCAACCAAGGAAACACAAGTTCCTTACAACAAGAGAATCACAATTCTCTTACAAGTGTACAAAACACTAAGCACTCAAACAAAACACTCCTTAATGAGTAGATATGAGTAAAAGAAGTAGGCTCAAGATTACAACAACTATGGACAAGACTTTGGCTCTCAAAAGCTTTATGCAATGAATATAAAATGATAAACAATAATATGCAAGCTTATAGCAATAGAATGATCAGTTGCTGTGTGTTGTTGTTTTTAAAACACTGAAATGAAGCTGTATTTATAGTTGAAAAACTTGGCATTACCGTTGCCTAATTGCCCATTAAGAGTTGCTGATTTTACTCTATGACAATCGATTGTCAGGAAGCCACAATCGATTGTTTGCCAATCGTTCCAAAAATCAATCCCAGATTTTACGCTTAACAATCGATTGTCCAAGATCAACAATCGATTATTGGCAAAGTTCAAAAAATCATTTCCAGATTTTTCGTAAAACAATCGATTATACCAAATCAATAATCGATTATTCAGCAACGTTCAAAAAATCTTTTTCAGATTTCAATATCAACAATCGATTGTACGAAATCAACAATCGATTACCTGACGGTATTTGAAAATTTTACGACAACGGTCAGCTTCACAATCGATTGTGCAATGTTAACAATCGATTATTTATCAGACTTTGAAAATCATTTTAGACACTGCCTCGTGACAATCGATTGTTATATACTCACAATCGATTATTTAATAATTTTGAAAAAGTCTGGAAGTCACTGCCTCAACACAATCGATTGTCATATGTTCACAATCGATTATTTTGTGACTTTTAAAAATCTGATGGACACTGTCTCTTCACAATCGATTGTCATTAGCTTCACAATCGATTATTCTGAGTTTTGAAAAACTTTGATGGACACTGCCTCATCACAATCGATTGTCATTAGCTTCACAATCGATTATTCTGAGTTTTGAAAAACTTTGATGGACACTGCCTCATCACAATCGATTGTCATAAGGTTCACAATCGATTGTCATGCAGGTTTTGAAAAACCTGATGCTCACTGCCTTAATACAATCGATTATCATTAGTTCACAATCGATTGTCATGCAGTCTTGGCTTAACATAATCGATTATCATAAGTACATAATCGATTATCTTAGTCCAGATTTTAGAGGCATGTTTAAAAATCATTTTGACTAAAGTAAATATGCATGATTTAAAATCATTTAGCATTAAATTAAATATGCATGATTTTGTAAAAATAATTTTACGAGAGAAGCCATGTCATGAGTCAAGTTGTCGGATCAAGATCACAATTAAGACGACTCATTTAAACTATAAAACTTTGTCGTGTGCTTGAATCTCGTTATCCACCAATTATGCACTTCGTCATATATCACTTTGCGCTTCGTTTGTCATTCATCAAAACCTACACATAAGAACACATGTTTTAGTATAAAGCCTTGAGAACGTGTTTCCAACAATTAGTTAATTGAAAGGAATTTCAATTAACCATGCTTATTTAGTGTGTATCTACTCGAGAGAGGGTGCATATTTAGGTAGTTGTTGAACAACATCACACTCGGAGTGTAGACGAGAGTCATAACCGAGGGTTTAGACGTTGGATAAGAGATAGCGATACCTCGGGCGCAATCTAAGTGAACCGTTATGCGAATCTAGCTAGCGTAGCTCGAGAGAGTGCGTCTAGTAAATTAATATAATTACTCGAGAGAGATTTATGATATGTAGAGAGTTCACGATTGATAGAAGAAACTAAGTATACTTTTGTGACCATTATTGGAAGGGATAAAATACATTGGATCGTTACTTGATGTGTAATTCCCGATGAATTCATACTTGTATCCATTGATCATTTTACTTGCTTTATTGAATAGTTTATATTTCCGGAATTAAACCAATATAAATAAAAAAACATCTCTTTAACTCATTTGGCTTTGCACCATAAGCGATAATTCTCCTACATCCCTAGTCGCCTACACATTGTCCCTGTGGATTCGATCTCGGCTCTTAGTTGGGTAAATTATATTGCAATCGACCGTACCTAATGCATTTGAGCAGTGGATTTGGATGACATCACAGACCACCCTCTCCCATTTCATTGTATCTTGTGGTAGGCGTACCAGCCGATCCCATTTCATAGTATATAAGTGGTCTGCGTGCCCCACGATCCCATTTCATAATGCATAAGAGGACAGCATTCCACTCGATCCCATTTTATAATTTATAAGTGGACGGCGTGCCACACGGTCCCATTTCATGATGCATAGGTGGACGGATTGCCACTCAATCCGATTTCATAATTCATAAGTGGATGGCGTGCCACACAATCTCATTTCATAATATATAAGTGGACGGCGTGCCACACGATCCCATTTCATATTATATATAAGTGGTCGTCGTGCCACACGATCCCATTTCATAATATATATAAGTGTTCGGCGTGCCACACGATCCCATTTCATATTGTTACCAACACAAATCACAAAAGAATGCCGGCAATGGAACAATAATATTAAACAAACATCCCGGCAAGGGAAAAATACTATCAAAATAAACAACCCAAAAAGGGAACAATACTATCAAAACAAACATCCCAACAAGGGAACAATATTATCAAAACAAACATCCCAACAAGGGAACAATACTATCAAAACAAACATCCCAACAACAACAACACAGTATAATCTCACTTAGTGGGGTCTGGGGAGGGTAGTATGTACGCAGACCTTACCCTTACCCTTGGGTAGAGAGGCTGTTTCCAAATAGACCCCCGGCATCCTTCCCTCCAAGAACTTCCCACCTTGCTCTTGGGGAGACTCGAACTCACAACCTCTCGGTTGAAAGTGGGGGTTCCTTACCATCAGAGCAACCCCTCTTGTCAATAATAATAACACATGAAGCGCAAAAAACTACAACGGAGTCATAACATTTATAATACAAGACTCACGGGCATGCTCGACCCCCAACGTATAGATACTCGTCACCATGCCTATATGTCGGACACATCACATAACAAGTAGAAATATACTCATCTCATATTCCCTCAAGCTAGAGTAGACCAAACATTTGCCTCGTTTTGCTACCAATTCAAAATTCCAACAAGCCTTTGTCTCGTAAATTCGCTCGAGCTTCAAATCTAGTCATAATAATTCAATATACACAATATAAATCGTACGAATTAATTTCATATGAAATTACTTGTATTCCTGAAATTCTAGCAAATTCAATATATTTAGAATCATACAAAAGTGAACCACAATTAGGAGGATATGGGTTTATTTACATCATTTAGGCATTTCATCAAACATCATGTGTGCACATTTGACTACATCCCTTAACCATTGAATTAGTTCATCCAACTACTACAATTTAGCAACAATTCACCCCACCATTATTCTTTAACAATTTACACTCCTAACATCACATGTGTGATCAACCATTCACACCCAACCAACAAAATTTCATCAAACAATTAACTTTCATTCTCTACAATGGGTATTCACTTAGATTGAGAGTTTATGGATTTCAATCATCAATCCATGAGTTTCAATACTTTATTCATACTCATAATTCCATAATAACTCTATATATGTAAGCCTAAGGGTGTAGGATTACCTTTTGGAAGAAATCTTGCAAAACCATCCTTTGAGTTCCTGAAGGAATTTCTTGAAAATCTAAGTGTTTATGTGAAGATTTCATCAATACTAGTGTAGAAATAAAGGAATTTCACACAAAGATGATGGAGATTACTTACCTTGAAGGTTGGGGGACTTGAAGGTCTTGAGAGGGTGAAGAAACCCCAAAACTTTCGAGCTTGGATGACAAAAGATGAAGGAAAGGTGATACCCCTTCGGTTTTTACACAGACCAGGGGTATTTTAGACATTTCATAGGTTCTCCCACAGTCCGCGGCGTTCCCCGCGGTCCAACCCGCGGTTCCGATCAGTAATCCCTGCGGTCCAACCAGCGGTCGCGCTCCTGGGTGCGCGGGTGACGTGTGTCCTGTAAAATGGGAATAACTTTTTTGCATACACCTCCAAATGACGAACAGTTTGTTGCATTCGAAACTAGACTAAAAGGGATTTAATTTCAAAGGTTTTGGATCACACAACTACTTATATAACGGGATATATGATTGTCCAAAGTGAGGTCTTGTGCGCACTCATTTACAATTTTTGTCTATTATGAAATTTTCCAACTTCAAAAGTCCCTGTTAGCTATCCGAAATCATCTCGAGACCCCCGAAAACCTCAACCAAAAATACCAATACATCCTATAATGTTAGTCAAACTTGTTCCAATTATCAAAACACCTCGACTAACACCAAAATCATTGAATTCAAGCCTAAGTTCCTTTAAAACTTTCAAAACGCGCATTCGATCAAAAACCCGACCAAAACATGTCCGAATGACTTGAAATTTTGCAAACATGTCCCAAATGACATGACGGTGCTGCAGCAACTTTCGGAATTCCGTTCCAACCCTTGCATCCAAATTTCACCTATCAACCGGAAATTGTCAAAATACTAGCTTTCGGCATTTCTAGCCTAAATGAGTCACAAACTTCAAAATTACGTCTGATCACACTCCTAAGTCAAAAATCACCTCCCAGAACTAACTGAACCATCGAAATTTACATCTGAGCCCTCTAACTCATAAGTCAACATCCGGTTGACTTTTCCAACTTAAGCCTTCTTAAAAAAGACTAAGTGTCTCATTTCTTATCGAAACCACTCCAAACCAACTCGATAACATAAGATACAGATAATGAAGCATAAAGAAGTTGAAAATGGGGAATATAGAGCGGTAACTCATGAGACGATGGGTCGGGTCATTACAGTCTCCACCTCTTAAACAAATGTTTGTCCTCGAACGTATTAAGATTATTTTCAAGCTACTAAGTTGATGATTTTACTTTTACACAAATATTTACGATGATCCCACGTTTTCGCATTAGACATAAGTCCGACAACACCATATCAAATTTGAGATTATTTCCTTTATCCATATTTGTAAACTTGAAGACCAAATTTCTTGCACTCCAATCATTTGCAGAAAGGTATGATTTTCACGTGAGCACACGATATTAATCTCAACTGGCTATAGCAACTCGTGCCTATGCACCCATCAAATACGGGTAATTACATTCACCCTAACTTTGGGTCATTCATCCTCAAATGAGAAGTAGAGTATGTCCTCCAACACATAAGATAACTTATCTCATTCTTTGCATATATCAATATCCCATATTTTTCTGACACCCAAATTTTTCAGAAATTTCGGCAGAGTCTCCTTTGTAATTGGGCCTATCCACCTGTCAGAGTAATACCAAAACAACTCCTAACATCATCCATAACTCAACAATGCCCCCACAATGCATATATCAATAACACCACTCTTTGCATTATTAGTGTGACATTATAATAAAGATATCTGGACATGAAACACATCATATGTATGACCACAACCAGCTCTCTGGTCTTAATAGTTGTTCATAATCTATTACAAATCACCAATAAATCTCATGCCAACAAAAATCTCGTTTTAAACCTTCATTTTCAAACAACGAGGCATGAAGACCTCAAAATTAATTACCCGAATTATTGAGTCGCATTGAATGCCACCTGGGCACTTATCTTGTGGGAAACAACTCAATAGTTACAATACAAATTGGTAACTTATGCAAAGAGATATTCATACAAGAATTTTCAAGTAAGCCTCATAGGCATGACTCCCTGTAAGTACTATGGTAGAAATATTTCACAAAGGGAGAATTTAAACACATAAACATTCACCACAAGGACCTCGTCCTTAAGCATCCACCGCAGCTTGTTGCCCAGTATAAATATTTCATATCCTATAAAATGTGAGGATCTCGTGTTCAACACTGAATCACAAGCAATTTGCACATTGTGCCAACTAAAATTTTCCATTTTCGTTCTTCCTTCTTTCAAATAATTTCTGTCAAATAAAATCACACATATATGAACCCTCATACAGATAGGGAATAAAATTTGCAATTTAAATCAATTTTCCTGAAATCACATCACAACTATTTTTAGTGACTAACACATAATGATAGAAATAGCTATCTCCATATAATCTCCCGACAGGAGAATTCACATAAGTAAATTAAAGATTTATGAAGCTAACTCATGAGTAGAACATATTATGAGGACTAGCCTTGATACTCATAACCGAATCAAGTCAAGGAAAATATTACTTTATGATAACTCAAGTTCGTTCTTGTAAAGACCTTAGCCATAGAATAGAGAATATATCAATGGGTCGGGCCTCCACCTCTTAGGCGTCGTCTACCCATTTATCTTCCACCCGTAATTGGTAGTGTAGGTAGAGTAATAACTATATTAGAGTACGTGGTACGTGTGCTCTGATGGAACATACTTCTCCCAAGTCTAGGACAGTTTTCTCAGAATGTTCCTAGTATTACCATATTCATAACAACCCATCGCAGTTCGACTGCTCATACTGAGTTCATACCAGTAAATTATATAGCTATTGCAGGAAATTCCATGCCACTGGTACATTAATAGATAACTGTCACACGCGAGTGTTGTGATTAACTTAAGCACTACGAGTATACTAAATATGGTTCCTTGACCCCGCTGATACAGAAAGGTAGACTTATTAAGGACGCAGGAATATCTCAAGTCTCATCATAGTCTCGTTCAATCCTCAACTCTTGATCATATACAAGTTTTTGGAGAACCTTTAAATACCACATAAATATATCTCAGGTCAAAATTTGTATAACACATGATCTCACAATTTGATCGGCGATAGTCGGCTTTCCTCACTTGGTGTGAAATCATAAGACACATTTTTGATGATCCACAATACTAATCTTCATCGCTCGTACGACACCGTACATAAGACGCCTCAAGCCATTTATTTGGCGCATATATCCTTGTGATAGTTAAACTCGCTTCCTCTAGTGACTTGGTTGCTAGTTGTACCCTTCGCTACATAGAAATCCCATGTAATCCACATAGTCTCCAATTAAACCTTCTACAGATTGTACATATCTACCAGATGTCAAGATCTGATGCACCCCCATGCGCACAACTGAAAGACCTCTTTGCACTTCCACATCCTCAATTCTTATCGACATGTGCTAACAATGATTGAGAACCTCTGTCTCTCCTATAATCCTTTTTCGATATAAACCCATTGGCATAGTGCGCAATTCCATACATGAGCGGATGCAAAAGAACATAAAATATATGCTTCAAGCTGAATAAATGTTGCACGGCAAGGAATGAATGAAGTGGGAATTACATAATTGAAACATAGTAGAAATTCCTTTTTAAGTAAAGTAAAACCTCAATGGTTTAAGGAAAATAAATGTATATTTCACTTTTTTTTCACATCTCGTTGCAAGCGTGCAACTCGATCCCATTTCCTGTATCTCGTGGTAGGCGTACCACCCGCTCCCATCTCTATATATATCTTGTGGTAGGCGTACCACCCGCTCCCATTTCAATATATCTTGTGGTAGGCGTACCACCCGCTCCCATTTTATTGTATCTTGTGGTAGGCGTACCACCCGATCCCATTTCCTAATATATAAGTGGTCGGTGTGCCCCACAATCCCATTTCATAAAGCATAAGTGGACGGCGTGCCACACGATCATTTCTTATCGAAACCACTCCAACCAACTCGATCACACAAGATACAGATAATGAAGCATAAAGAAGTTGAAAATGGGAAAAATGGAGCGGTAACTCATGAGACGCCAGGTCGGGTCCTTACATTCTCCACCTCTTAAATAAATATTCGTCTTCGAAAGAACTAAGATTATTGTAAAGTTACCAAATTGATGATTTTACTTTTACACAAATTTTTACGATTGATCCCAAATTTTCGCATTAGACATAAGTCCGACAACACCATATCAAATTTGAGATTATTTCCTTTATCCACATTTGTAAACTTGAAGAACAAATTTCTAACACTCAAATCACTTGCAGAAAGGAATGATTTTCACGTAAGCACAGGATATTAGTCTCGAATGGCTATAGCAACTCGCGCCTATGCACCCATCAAATACGGGGTATTACATTCTCCCCCACTTAGGGTCATTCGTCCTTAAATGAGATGTAGAGTATGTCCTCCAACACATAAGGTAACTTATCTCTTTCTTTGCATATATCAATATCCCATATTTTTCTAACACCCAAATTTTTTAGAAATTTCGGCAGAGTGTCCCCTGTAATTGGGCCTATCCACCTGTCAGAGTAATGCCAAAACAACTCCTAACATCATCCATAACTCAACAATGCCTCCACAATGAATATATCAATAACACTACTCTTTGCATTACAAGGGTGACATTATAATAAAGATATCTGGACATGAAACACATCATATGTATGACCACAACCACATCTCTGGTCTTAATACTTGTTCATAATCTATTACAAATCACCAATAAATCTCATGCCAACAAAAATCTCGTTTTAAACCTTCATTTTCCAACAACGAGGCATGAAGACCTCAAAATTAATTACCCGAATTAATGAGTCGCATTGAATGCCACCTGCGCACTTATCTTGTGGGAAACAACTCAATAGTTAAAATACAAATTGGTACCTTAAGCACAGAGATATTCATACAAGAATATTCAAGTAAGCCTCAGAGGCATGACTTCCTGTAAGTACTATGGTACAAATATACTTTCAATTTCACAAAGGGAGAATTTAAACACATAAACTTTCACCACAAGGACCTCGTCCTTAAACATCCACCGCAGCTTGTAGCTCGGTATAAATATTTCATTTCCTATAAAAATGTGAGGATCTCGTCCTCAACTCTGAATCACAAGCACTTTGCACATTGTGCCAACTAAAATTTTCCATTTCCGTTCTTCCTTCTTTCAAATAATTTCTGTCAAATAAAATCACACATATATGAACCCTCGTACCGATAGGGAATAAAATATGAAATTTAAATCAATTTTCCTGAAATCACATCACAACTATTTTTAGTGACTAACACATAATGATAGACATTGCTATCTCCATATAATCTCCCGACAGGAGAATTCACATAAGTAAATTAAAGATTTATGAAGCTAACTCATGAGTAGAACATATTATGAGGACTAGCCTTGATACTCATAACCGAATCAAGTCAAGGAAAATATTACTTTATGATAACTCGAGTTCGTTCTTATAACGACCTCAGCTATACCATAGAGAATATATCAATGGGTCAGGCCTCCACCTCTTAGGCGCCGTCTACCCATTTTTGCTCCACCCCTAATTTGTAGTGTAGGTAGAGTAATAACTATATTAGAGTACGTGGCACATGTGCTCTGATGGAACATATTTCTCCCAAGTCTAGGACAGTTTTCTCAGAATGTTCCCAGTATTACCATATTCATAACAACTCATCGCAGTTCGACCGCTCATACTGAGTTCATACCAGTAAATTATATAGACATTGTAGGAAATTCCATGCCACTGCTACATTAAAAGATGACTGTCACACGCGAGTGTTGTGAATAATTGAAGCACTACGAGTATACTAAATATGGTTCCTTGACCCCGCTGATACAGAAAGGTAGACTTATTAAGGACGCGGGAATATCTCAAGTCACATCATCATCTCGTTCAGTTCCTAACTCTTGATCATATACAAGTTTTTGGAGAACCTTTAAATACCACATAAATACATATCGGGTCAAAATTGGTATAACACATGATCTCACAATCTGATCGTTGATAGTCGACTTTCCTCACTTGGTATGAAATCATAAGACACATTTTCGATGATCCACAATACTAATCTTCATCGCTCGTACGACACCGTACATAAGACGCCTCAAGCCATTTATTTGGCAATAACATCCTTGTGATATTTAAACTCGCATCCTCTAGTGACTTGGTTGTTATTTGTACCCTTCGCTACATAGAAACCCCATGTAATCCACATAGTCTCCAATTAAACCGTCTACAGATAGTACATATCAACCAGATGTCAAGATCTGATGCCCCCCCATGCGCACAACTAAAAGATCTCTTTGCACTTCCACATCCTCAATTCTTATCAACATGTGGTAACAATGATTGAGCAACTCTGGCTCTCCTATAATCCTTTTTCGATATCACAAACCATTGGCCTAATGCGCAATTCCATACATGAGCGGATGCAAAAGAACATAAAATATATGCTTCAAGATGAATAAATGTTGCACGGAAGGAATGAATGAAGTGGGAATTTTTCCTACTATCTCTGTAGCCTCTCGAAGATAAGTACGGATGTCTCCGTACCGATCTACAAAAGAGTCGTGATGGCACTTAGTCTCTAAACTAGGTAAGCCTTACTGAAATAACATTGATATCTATTAACTTCAAATAAAAAAATTCTCTAAACAATTTACAATTCCCAAAACCAGTAGTACAAGTCACACGGCTTTCTAAGAGTAGTTATACAATATATTTACATTACTGTTCAGAAACAAAGGGAACAAATGGAAATAAGTGCAATTGAAGGTGACTCTGAGGACTGCGAACGCTATAGCAGATTTACCTTGAGTTTCCACCGCAACGAATAGCAACCATCGATCAATGCATAGATCTGTACAACAAAAATGTACAGAAACTTAGTATCAGCACAACCGACCCCATGTGCCGGTAAGTGTCTAGCCTACCCCGGTGAAGTAGTGACAAGGCTAGGACCAGACACTCACATAAACCTGTGCAGTTTATAGCGCACAAAATAATAGGAAGCAAATAATAAAAATAGCGATAACTATCAACCAATGATATAAATAGCAGGCAACAAGAACACCATAATTGCTTCTCAACAAATACATAATCACAAGTGCAATCAATTAATCTAGTCCTTCAAATATAAATCTTTCGCCTATAAATCATTCAAGTAATAATCTCTAAGATAATATGATTTTTAGTAAATATATTTCGAATATATTTCCTTCAAATAAGCATCTTCCAAGTAAGCATCTTTCGAATATAATTCTTTCGGGTACCTCATTTTATACTCATAAATAATATAGGTCTCAGCCCACTTTCATATTATCACGGCACCTCGATCCCACATATTTCTGTCTTAAATTGCACAAAAATATCCTCATTTTATTAAGTTACAGAGATTTCATAACACAATACAATGAAGAATGTTCAAGAAGACTCATTCACTTAACTTAAAGTAGAGTACATCTCCCAACCCAAATGGAAATCAACAAGAAAAGATGATATTATTTTTAGAAAATCATTTGATTTAGTAAATACCCTTTCAATTGAAGTACAATATCAAATGAATCATTACGATTAATATGAGAATTACATAATTGAAACATAGTATAAATTCCTTTTTTAAGTAAAGTAAAACCTCAACAGTTTAAGGAAAATAAAGGTATATTTCACTTTTCTTTCACATCTCGTTGCAAGCGTGCAACCCGATCCCATTTCCTATATCTCATGGTAGGCGTACCACCCGCTTCCATCTCTATATATATCTTGTGGTAGGCATACCACCCGCTCCCATTTTAATATATCTTGTGGTAGGCGTACCGCCCGCTCCCATTTCATTGTATATTGTGGTAGGCGTACCACCCGATCCCATTTCATAATATATATAAGTGGTCGGTGTGCCCCACGATCCTATTTCATAATGCATAAGTGGACGGCATGCACATGATCATTTCTTATCGAAACCACTCCAACCAACTCGATCACATAAGATACAGATAATGAAGCATAAAGAAGTTGAAAATGGGAAATATTGAGCAGTAACTATGAGACGACAGGTCGGGTCGTAACATTCTCCACCTCTTAAACACATATTTGTGTTTGAAAGTACTAAGATTATTTTCAAGTAAGCCTCAGAGGCATGACTCCCTGTAAGTACTATGGTACAAATATACTTTCAATTTCACAAAGGGAGAATTTAAACACATAAACTTTCACCACAAGGACCTCGTCCTTAAACATCCACCGCAGCTTGTAGCTCGGTATAAATATTTCATTTCCTATAAAAATGTGAGGATCTCGTCCTCAACTCTGAATCACAAGCACTTTGCACATTGTGCCAACTAAAATTTTCCATTTCCGTTCTACCTTCTTTCAAATAATTTCTGTCAAATAAAATCACACATATATGAACCCTCGTACAGATAGGGAATAAAATATGCAATTTAAATCAATTTTCCTGAAATCACATCACAACTATTTTTAGTGACTAACACATAATGATAGACATTGCTATCTCCATATAATCTCCCGACAGGAGAATTCACATAAGTAAATTAAAGATTTATGAAGCTAACTCATGAGTAGAACATATTATGAGGACTAGCCTTGATACTCATAACCGAATCAAGTCAAGGAAAATATTACTTTATGATAACTCGAGTTCGTTCTTATAACGACCTCAGCTATACCATAGAGAATATATCAATGGGTCAGGCCTCCACCTCTTAGGCGCCGTCTACCCATTTTTGCTCCACCCCTAATTTGTAGTGTAGGTAGAGTAATAACTATATTAGAGTACGTGGCACGTGTGCTCTGATGGAACATATTTCTCCCAAGTCTAGGACAGTTTTCTCAGAATGTTCCCAGTATTACCATATTCATAACAACCCATCGCAGTTCGACTGCTCATACTGAGTTCATACCGGTAAATTTTATAGCCATTGCAGGAAATTCCATGCCACTGGTACATTAAAAGATGACTACCACATGCGAGTGTTGTGATTAACTTAAGCACTACGAGTATACTAAATATGGTTCCTTGACCCCGCTGATACTGAAAGGTAGAATTATTAAGGACGCTAGAATATCTCAAGTCTCATCATCATACCGTTCAATTCTTAGCTCTTGATTATATACAAGTTTTTGGAGAACCTTTAAATACCACATATATACATCTCAGGTCAAAATTTGTATATCACATGATCTCACAATCTGGTCGTTGATAGTCGACTTTCCTCACTTGGTGTGAAATCATATGACACATTTTCGATGATCCACAATACTAATCTTCGTCGCTCTTTCAACACCGTACATAAAACGCCTCGAGCCATTTATTTGGAGCATGTCATCCTCGTGATAGTTAAACTCGCTTCCTCTAGTGACTTGGTTGCAAGTTGTACACTTCGCTACATAGAATTCCCATGTGATCCACATTGTCTCCAATTAAACCTTCGATAGATTGTACTTATCAACCAGATGTCAAGATCTGATGCACCCCCATGCGCACAACTAAAAGATCTCTTTGCACTTCCACATCCTCAATTCTGATCGACACGTGGTAATAATGATTGAGCAACTCTTGCTCTCTTATAATCCTTTCTTGATATCACAAACCATTGGCATAGTGCGCCATTCCATACATGAGCGGATGCAAAAGTGCATAAGATATATACTTCAAGCTGAATAAATGTTGAAAGGTAAGGAATGATTTAAGTGGGAATTTTTCCTACTAGCTCTGTAGCCTCTCGAAGATAAGTAGAGACGTCTCTGTACCGATCTACAAGACTCTACTAAAATCGCTTATGACATGTAGTACCTACGAACCTAGAGCTTTGATTCCAACTTGTCACGATCCAAAATCCCTCCAAAGGAGTCGTGATGGCACCTAGTCTCTAAACTAGGTAATCCTAACATTAACTAAAATAACAACGATATCTATCAACTTCAAATAAAAATTTTCTCTAAACAATTTACAATTCCCAAAATCATTAGTACAAGTCACATGCCTTTCTAAGAGTAGTTATATAATATAATTATATTTCTGTTCCGAAATAAAGGGAACAAATGGAAATAAGTACAATTGAAGGCGACTTTGAGGACTGCGAACGCTACAGCAGATTTACCTTGAGTCTCCACCGCAACGAATAGCAACTATCGATCAATGCATGGATCTGTACACAAAAATGTACAGAAACTTAGTATCAGCACAACTGACCCCATGTGCCGGTAAGTGTCTAGCCTACCCCGGTGAAGTAGTGACAAGGCTAGGACCAGACATTCACATAAACCTGTGCAGTTTATAGCGCACAAAATAATAGGAAGCAAATAATAAAATAGCGATAACTATCAACCAATGATATAAATAGCAGGCAACAAGAACACCATAATTGCTTCTCAAAAAATAATAATTACAAGTGCAATTAATTAATCTAGTCCTTCAAATATAAATCTTTCGCCTATAAATCCTTCAAGTAATAATCTCTAAGATAATATGCTTTTCAGTAAATATATTTCGAATATATTTCATTCAAATAAGCATCTTCCAAGTAAGCATCTTTCGAATATAATTCTTTACGGTATCTCATTTTATAATCATAAATAATATAGGTCTCAGCCCACTTTCATATTATCACGTCACCTCGTGCCCACATATTTTTGTCTTATATTGCACAAAATGTCCTCATTTTGTTCAGTTCACAGGTTCCATAACCCAATATAATGAAGAATGTTCAAGAAGACTCATTCACTTAACTTAAAGTATAGTACATCTCCCAACCCAAATGGAAATCAACAAGAAAAGATGATATTATTTTTAGAAAATCATTTGATTTAGAAAATAACCTTTCAATTGAAGTACAATATCGAATGAATCATTACGGTTAATATCAGAATTAAATAATTGAAACATAGTAGAAATTCCTTTTTAAGTAAAGTAAAACCTAAACGGTTTAAGTAAAACAAAGTTATATTTCACTTTCTTTTCACATCTCGTTGCAGGCGTGCAACCTAATCCCATTTCCTGTATCTCATGGTAGGCGTACCACCCGCTCCCAACTCTATATATATCTTGTGGTAGGCGTACCTTCCGCTCCTATTTCAATATATCTTGTGGTAGGCGTACCACCCGCTCCCATTTCATAGTATCTTATGGTAGGAGTACCACCCGATCTCATTTCATAATATATAAGTTGTCGGCGTTCCCCACGATCCTATTTCATAATGCATAAGTGGACGGCGTGCCACACGAACCCAATTCATAATTCATAAGTGGACGGTGTGCCATACGATCCCATTTCATAATGCGTAAGTGGACGGCGTGCCACACTATCCCATTTCATAATTCAAAAGTGGATGGTGGTCCACACGATCCCATTTCATAATATATAAGCGGACGACGTGCCACACGATCCCATTTCATAATATATATTTAAGTGTTTGTCATGCCACACGATCCCATTTCATAATATATAGAAGTGGTCGGCGTACCACACGATCCCATTTCATATTGTTGCCAACACTAATCACAAAAAGAATCCCGGCAAGGGAACAATAATATTAAATAAACATCCCGGCAAGGGAACAATAATATTAAACAAACATCCAGACAAGGGAACAATACTATCAAACCAAATATCCCAACAAGGGAATAATACTATCAAAACAAATATCCCAACAAGGGAACAATACTATCAAAACAAACATCCCAACGAAGGAACAATACTATCAAAACAAACATCCCAACAAGCGGACAACAATAATAACACATAAAGCACAATAAACTACAACAGAGTCATAATAATTATAATACAAGACTCACTAGCATGCTCGGCCCTCAACATATATATACTCGTCACCATGCCTATACGTCGGACACATCACATAACAAGTAGCAAATATACTCAACTCCTATTCTCTCAAGCTAGGGTAGACCAAACACTTACCTCGCTTTGCTACCAATTCAAAATTACAACAAGCTTTGTCTCGCAAATTCGCCCGAGCTTCAAATCTAGTCATAATAATTCAATATATACAATACAAATCGTATGAATTAATTTCATATGAAATTACTAATATTCCGGAAATTCTAGCAAATTCAATATATTTAGAATCATACAAAAGTGAACCACAATTAGGAGGATATTCATGGGTTTAATTACCTCATTTAGGCATTTCATCAAATACTATGTGTGCACATTTGACTACATCCATTAAACATGGAATTAGTTCATCCAACTACAACAATTTACCAATAATTCACCCCCATCATTATTCTTTAACAATTTACACTCCTAAAATCACATGTGTGATTAACCATTCACACCCAACCAACAAAATTCCATCAAATAATTAAATTTCATTCTCTACAATGGGTATTCACTTAGATTGAGAGTTTATGGATTAAAATAATCATTCCATGAGTTTCAATACTTTATTCATACTCATAATTCAATAACTCTATATATGTAAGTCTAAGGGTGTAGGATTACCCTTTGGAAGAAATCTTGCAAAATTCTCCTTTGAGTTCTTGAAGGAATTTCTTGAAAATGTAAGTGTTTATGTGAAGATTTCATCAATACTAGTATAGAAATGAAGGAATTTCACACCCAGATGATGGAGATTACTTACCTTGAAGATTGGGGAGTTGAAGGTCTTGAGAGGGTGAAGAAACCCCAAATATTTTGAGCTTGAATGACAAAAAATGAAGGAAAGGTGATACCCCTTCGGTTTTTACACATACCAGGGTTATTTTAGACATTTTACAGGTTTCCCCGCGGTAAGGTGCATTTCCCCTGGTCCAACCCGTGGTACTAGGCAGTAAGCCCCGCGGTCCAACCAGCTGCCGCGCTCCTGGGCGTTGGTGATGCGTGTCCAGTAAAATAGGCATAACATTTTGCATACACCTCAAAATGACGAACGGTTTATTGAGTTAGAAACTAGACTAAAAGGGTTTTAATTTGATAGGTTTTGGATCACACAACTACTTATATAACAATAGATATGATCGGCCAAAGTAAGGTCTTGTGCACACTCATTTACAATTTTTGTCTATTATGAAATTTTTCAACTTCAAAAGTTCATGTTAGCCATCCGAAAATATCTCGAGGCCCTCGGGACCTCAACCAAAAATACCAATACATCCTATAATATTATTCAAACTTGTTCCAATTATCAAAAGACCTCGACTAACACCAAAATCATCGAATTACATCGAATTCAAGCTTAAGTTCCTTTAAAACTTCCAAAATGCGCATTCGATCAAAAACCGGACAAAAATATGTCCGAATGACTTGAAATTTTGCACACATGTCCAAATGACATGACGGTGTTGCACAAACTTTGAGAGTTTTGTTCCAACCCTCGGATCAAAATTTCATCTATCAACCGGAAATCGCCAAAATACTAGCTTTCGGCATTTCTAGCCTAAATGAGTTATGGACTTTCAGAATTCTTCCGGTCACACTCCTAAGTCAAAAATTACCTCCCGGAAATAATTAAACCATCATAATTTACATCCGAGCCCTCTAACTCATAAGTCAATATCCGGTTGACTTTTCTAACTTAAGCCTTCTTAAAAGAGACTAAGTGTCTCATTTCTTATTGAAATCACTCCAAACCAACTCGATCACATAAGATACAGATAATGAAGCAGAAAGAAGTTTAAAATGGGAAAACGGAGTGATAACTCATGAGACGACGGGTCGGCTCGTAACAAGAGGGTTATATGTTTGGGCTGCGAGGTTAATTCAAATTGTCCCAATTTCCTCTTCTTTCATTTTAATCACTTTCCCCTCTCTTTTTAATTCCTTTTTCTTTTTATTTAAAACTAAAGTACATCTAAATTAATTCCTAAAACTCAATTAACCCTAAAACTAATTAAACACATATGATAATTATCGCAAAATAAATTTAAAAGATACATTACTCTGGATCAAAAATAGAAATTAAAAAATGCAAACTGAAATATATTTTCTTTATTTGATTTTCTTTTATAAAAAAACTTAATTACCAAACAATCCTTAAACTCAAGGTTAAACCCTAAATGCAAAATGCAAGATATTTTTTGTATTTTTTATAAGTTAAAATAAAATAATCATGCACAGACCAATGTAAACAAATAACGAGAAATGCCACAAAAATCCACAAAATTTCAAATAATAAAAAGAAATCATTTGTTTGAATTTATGAGAGTAATTCATATAGGACAAAAATCATGTGCTCGCGGAGAGTATTCGTTTGATGTGCCACTTTTCGAAAAACTCAGTCGTTCTCCTGCTTGATATATCATGGGGGCGTACTTTTGACACTGCTCGCACCTTCAGACATAGTCCGCGGCTTCTTTTTTCATGGTGGGGCAGTAGTAGCCGATGTGAATGAGACATCGAATGAGGGCACGATTTCCCATGTGGGCACCGCAGTGCCCTTCGTGTACTTCTTCCAATTCTCTTCTTGTTTGATGTGGTCCAAGACATTTGTCTAGGGGGCCGTCGAATGTTATTTTGTAGAGATCATGGTTTATTAGGCTATATCGAGCTGCTTGTACTCGGAGTTTTTTGGCATATTTTTTGTCTTGCGGGAGCGTTTCATCCTATAAATAGGCTATAAAGCAGTTACGCCAGTCCCAAGTAAGGTTTATAGAATGTATCTCGATGTTGTCTACTGCAGAGTGAAGGGGGTGACCACTTTTTCTTTGTTGTATATTCCTGATGGCCAAAACTAGTTTCGCGAGGCCATCTATTTCAATATTCCGCGCCTTAGGTATCTGGTCGAGGCGGCATTCATCTAACTCCGACAGTAGTTTGTGGATTTCTGGCTGGTATCTTTGTAGCCTCTACTATTTGATTTCGAAAGTCCCGGTGACTTGATTCACAATGAGTTGAGAGTCATAGTGGAGAACGAGTCATCGGGCCGTATTTGAGGGCTAACTTCAAACCTGTAATCACAGCTTCATACTCGGCCTCGTTGTTACTCATCTCGAGGCATCATATGGACTGGCAAATTACTTCTTCTATAGGGACCTCAAGAATGAGTCCTCGTCCTGATCCCAAGGAATTAGAGGCGCCATCGGTGTAAAGGACCCAGAGGTCGGTACGTGTGAAAGCACGAAGTGCTTCTTGTTCTGCCCCGGGAAATATCTCCTTGCTGAAATAAAGAACGAAGTCAGCGAGCACCTGCGACTTAATGGCGGTTCGCAGTTGGTATGCTATGTCGTGTTGCTTAACTCTATGTTCCATTTGGTAAGTCTACCCGATTTTTCGGGTTTGTGCAGGATACCTCTTAGGGGGAAGGTTGTTACCACTTCTATGGGGTGACATTGAAAATATGGTCTAAGCTTGCATGAAGCCACGACTAGTGCCAGAGCTAGCTTTTCAAAGTGAGGGTACCTTATCTCGACATCGATTAAAGTTTTGCTGATATAATAAATTGAAGATTACGTACCTTTATTTTCTCAAATAAAGACTGCACCTACTGCGACTTTGGAAACTACCAAATGCACAAGTAAACACTCACCTGGTTCTGCTTTAACGAGTAGTGGCGGCGAAGACAGATACGCTTTTAGCTTTCTTAGGGCGTCGACACATTCCTCGTTGCATTGCAACTCGTGGTCTTTTCTCAGCACATTGAAGAATTTGTGGCATCTGTCTGAGTATCGTGAAATGAACCTCGATAAGGCGGCTATTTGCCCCGTTAGCTTTTGTACCTACTTTTTGCTGGTCAGTACCTCTGGTATTGTGTCGATGGCTTTGATTTGATCCGGGTTGAATTTGATTCCTCTTCGTGGCACATAAAAGCCGAGGAATTTTCCTGAGGTTACGCCAAAGGCGCACTTCTCGGGATTTAACTTCATCCCGTACTACTTAATATTTCAAAGGCTTCTTTCAGATGGCCAATGTGATCATCCTTCTTTGTCGACTTTACCAGAATGTCATCGATGTAGACCTATATGGTCTTACCGAGCTGCTCTTTGAATATTTTGGTGACTAACCTCTGGTATGTGGCCCCTACATTCTTGAATCCAAATGACATCACTTTATAGCAATATGTTCCTTGGTGAGTAATGAAAGTTGTCTTTTCTTGATCTTCTTCAGCCATTAGAATTTGGTTGTAACCGGAGTAGGCGTCCAAGAAGCTCAACAATTCGTGCCCCGTTGTCGCATCAATCAGTTGGTATATATGGGGTTACGGGAAGGAATCCTTTGGTCATGCGTTGTTTAGATCGGTGAAGTCGACACACATTCACCATTTATCGTTCTTCTTTTTTACCATGACTACGTTGGTGACCCATTGGTGGTATTTTGTTTCTCAGATGGAACCGATGGTGAGTAATTTATTCACCTTCTCACTAACTGCCTCATTGATTGCGGCATTGAACTTTCTCCTCATTTGTCGTACTGGCAGATAGAGTGGGTCGACATTCAGTATATGAATGGCAATGTCCTTTGGTATTCCTGGAATATCTGAGTGGGAGAAGGCAAATAAATCGGCATTATTAGTTAAAAATTCACGATACTTACCTGGCTCCGAGAGGTTTTGCCCTATGTAAGCCTTTTTTTGTGTTGTCGGCGTCGTCCAATTGGACGGGGTCAAGATCCTCCATGGTTGCCTTGAAATCTTCTACAATCCGGATCTTTGATTGCCTCTATTTGTAGGTCGGGTTTAGTTCCCGACATGGCTAGTTGTTATGCCTCTGCACTCGCTCCTTTCAGTTGTTTGGTGTGCGTGCAATCTTGGGCTATCCGATAGCATTCTTGGGCGGTGTGTGGCTCAGCTTGGATGCTAAAGTGGGAAATTTGATCACTTGATAGAAGCTTGAAGAGACAATTCGCATGGCGTGTATCCATGGTCGCCCTATGATGGCGTTGCAAGTTGTTTCCTGGTTCATGATGTGGAATAATTTTTCCAGGGTGACCCCTCCTGCTAGGATAGGTAGCACTATTTCTCCAGATATCCGCTTTGCTACATTATTAAAACCTGTTAGTGTTATGCAATGCGGTATTATTTTGTCCTCAAGCCCCATTTGCATGAGAACTCACGGGTGAACAATAAATGTGCTGCTTCCATCATCTACCATGATTCTTTTTACATCTACATCAGCGATGCGTAAAGTTATAACCAAATTGTCATAGTGAAGGAAAGACAAATCGTCGACATCCGACTTATAGAAAATGATACTGTCTTCGAGGTCATCATACCATTCGTGGGCGACCGTCCATTTGAGTTTATGCGTGGTGGTGAACTTCACGTGGTTGATTACCATGTTGTCGACGCCACAAATGATCATCTATATGTTGCACGCTGGTGATGGTGGTTTTGGAGGTCCTTGAGATGGATCGCGCGACCCTTCCTTTATCGTTGAGCAGTTCCTTTAGGTACCCTTGGTTTAATATCCTAACTACTTCATGTCGCAGACCTATGCAATATTCGGTCTTGTGTCCTCATTCTTTGTAGAATTCATATAGGACGTTTTACCTCTTGGTGCTCGGGTTCGATTCCTTTTTTGCAGCCACTGCACCTTCATGCCCAGCTTCTTTAGTGCGTACACTATCTCTAAAAGGGAAGCACAAAGTGAGCTGATAACAGTGGAGGCATACCTCTCTCATTTCGAAAGGGTTCAGCTGTCGTAGCACGGTGTCCGTATGTCTTGGAGGGGGCAGGTTAGATGTTCGGACATAGGGCTGATGCCTTTCTCGATAGAAATGTGGTGGTTGATCTCTTTGCCCATCATTGCATCGATCTCTCCTTGCCTCGGTCTGAACTAACGTTAATCTATGAATCGGGCCGTCCAGATCGTCCTCATCTGCCCTTACCTCGGCGTAGTACGTGTTGTGGTTCTCTTCCCATGTGGTGGGGGTGTACTTCATGAGTTTACTAAGCAGTGTTTTGATTGCCTTTGATTTGTTCCTGTTTAACCCATTTTGAAAGGCTGCTACTGTCATCCCTTCTGACACGTTTGGCAGGTTCATCCTTACGCTGTTGAATCGAGCTAGAAAATCCCTAAGTCCCCCGCCCGTCGTATGCCTGATGGCAAAGATATCATTGACCCTAGCTTCAGCCTTCTTCGCCTCTGCATGAGCAGTGAAGAATTTATCCCCTATATCTTCAAACGTTGATATCAACCGCGCTAGTAACTGGGAGTACCATGTCAATGCTCCCCCTATCAAGGTCTCGCTGAACTTTTTTAGCAGCACTAATGGTACATGTTCCTTTGACATATCATTGCCTTTTTATCGCAGTAACATAATAGATTATATGGTCCTCCGAGTCTGTGGTCCCATCGTATATTTTCAAGTATGGCGGCATCTTGAAGGTTTTTTTAATAGGATGAGGAGCAGCCTCATCGTTGTATAGATGTTTGACAAGTCGGCCCACATCGTGTTTTGATAATAGCTTAAGGGCGCCTGGTATTTTTTCAACCCTCTCCTTATGCTCCTTAATTTGGTCACGGAGTATTTTGTTCTCATTTTTCATCTCTTCCATTTTCTTTAAGATGTACATGAGTGCATCCTCACCTGCATCACTGACAATGTGGGTGTTACCCGTTCGTGTAGCTCTCGGCTCATTGGTGGTGGCTGCGATTTCTGTAGGTGGTAAGTCTTCGACATCTCTTTGAGGAGGTTTTTTTAGCATGTTGCTCAGAGCACTTATCAACCATTCTTCTAGCAGCTTTTTGACTGCTGGTGGTGCTTCCCCTAACGTGGACATTGAGGCTCCCCTTCGCGCAGGATCGTTAGATCCCCGTGCGGAAGAGGTGAGATCTCCCCCTCCGGTGTAATTTCTGGTGTTGTACTCACTGTGTCTTCTCTATTGGCTTCGTTGAGGGAATTCAGGAGTTTATTTGAGACATCTGCTATTGCCTTCAGCTTCGCTTCCTTTTCCGCCAGTGTTAGTTTTTATTAGGTTTGAAGAACAGTAATCGTCACTTTCAAGAACCTAGATGAGAACTATGATTTCAGCTATGGAATTCCCCACAGACGGCACAAAATTGTTTGGCTTAAAAGATATTAAAATCTTTTTTAACAAATCAATCAAAGATAAGGGGTAAATCGTAGCTGAAGATAATAAACTCTAGGATGAAAATGATAGAGAGCAGAGAGTTGTAAATTTTTTTTTCATTCAAGTTTGGTAAGTTTTACAGAGTGTCTCTCCCTATTACAAGGCTTTCGCCCTTCTTATATACTGAGAAAAACGACATGAAAAGAATCTTTTAAGGAATATTCTCAATGTCCCCTAATGGGCTTACTCTACTGTCGAGGTTGTATTGTTCCTGCTTTTACCATAAGGTTGTATCCCTCTAGGCGTCGACTTGCACATACTCGGTCTTTAGTCGTGCTCATTGTAGGCCGTGGTCGATCAAATTCAGACCCACACAGTTACATGTTTTGTATTATTTTGCCAACAATACTGAGATATTATGTATGCATATATAATTTTCTAGACAATTGTCTAAGTTGTTGACCATCATCTGACCTTACAGTAGAGATGTGTGCCGAATGATTCCCACCGCAGGGGCAGAAGCAACATAAAATTATCGGGTTCAGCTGAACATGGTACTTTCGGCACGGAAATTATGAACAACTTTAAAAATATAATGGGTTCAATGGTAAAAACTTTAAATATTGAACTCATAGAGTTAAAACTCTAGATACGCCTCTGCGAACATCCCCCCCCCCCCCCCCCTCTAACACACTGACACAAAAATAACTCTACATATGATCGAATAAAATCAGTCTTATTTGATGCTGCTTCCTGTTTCTCATTCCCATTTTAGATTTCCCATCAATTCCAATATGTTAGAATGATTGTAAACCACACAGCTTAGAGCAACTAAGAATTTTAAGTTTATTTCATATTATGTGCTTCCATGTATGGGTTACAGAGAAAATGCATACATACACATTAATCTTTCATCTTGATCTCCCAACCATTTCTAACAAAACTCTAAAATGAGTTCAGCAGATTCAGGAGCCACAACAACTAAATTGACTCTTTATTATGTGGCAACATTTTAATTTAGAGCTAGAAGTGCTAAAACTTAAAACGACATTAGGAAGGGCTATACTTAATTTCTTCATGGTCGTCATCCACTTCAACATCACCAAACTGTATCTTTTTTGTTCGAATATGGTGTTTGGCATATCAGGACTCTAAGAGTTTATCTCATATTTGTAGTTATCTCATATATGTGATAGAATCTTAATACTTATCTTTGTAGGTGATATATTTATCCCAATATATGTAATCATATCATTTAAATACAAGTAACAGTGTCTCTCTAATGACTGAGCCTTTCATAAATCTCTTTATGGTATCAAATTAGCGAGCAAAATCCTTTCTCATTCCTTCTTCTAAGCAGTCACATTTTCTTCTAAATATTTCCCTCAACTCCAGTACTTTCCCACATCAATTTTCTTTGCTATGGCATCATCTTCACCCTCTACTTCTATTCCTATATCCACTCCTGACAACACTATTCCATCCTCAAGCCTTACTGTTGCTTTCTCATCCCCCCTTTAACATTTCCTCCTATTATGTCATCCCTTTCTTCCATGGCCTCATCAGTACCAAGCAATTTATCTGCTCCTAGCTTGCTGCCATGTCATACTGCTGCTATTACACAACCTATATTTCCATGTGTTGGTTCGTTAGACTTAACTACTGCCTTAAATTTTCACTTTGTTACTGCACTAGCAGCGCCTATTGTCACCAACCTGGTAATAATTAAGTTACAATCTGTTGAAGATTATCTCACATGGCATACTCAGTTCACTTCCCTTCTCATATCTCATGATTTTCTTGGTTTTGTCGATGGTTATATCCCTACTCCACCCCCGCTTCTTTGCGATGCTACTGGTTTGTAACAACCGAATCTAAACTATCGCTCGTGGGTCCGAATCGGTCAAAGCATCCGTTCTTGGATCTTTGCGACCTTGTCACGTGAAGTTCTTGTCGACGTCCATCTTTTACCATCTTCCCATGATATTTGGCTTTCCATACACCATAGATATATGGATGCTAGTCAAGCTAAAGCAATAGAACTTAAGACAACTCACTACTTTGAATAAGACGGCATCTATGTCAATTGATCAATATTTGAGAGAGGCAAAACAATTGGTTGATTCACTTGCAGCCATAAATTCTCCAATTTCCTCCCAGTATTTCATCGATCATGTCCTTCTTGGATTCGGAAAAGAATATGATACGCTGGTTGGTATCCTCACTCACTTCCCTGTACATGTATCACTTGAAGATTTGCGTTCTAAGCTCCTTTTGCATGAACGACGATTGCAACGATTTCAAGAATATGATTCTATCATCTCTCATCATGAATTTGCTACCCAGAATGTTCAATCAAATTCTTCTAATATGTCCAGTAATGTTGTGCCTTTTTCAAGTAATCATGGATGTGGGAAGATCCTCATATTTTCGAGGTCGAGGTCGTGGTGGAAGGGGCCGTGGTTTCCCTGGTCGAGGTCCCTCATAACAGTCTACTCCAAATAATCTTGCTCGCAATGATTCTACTGGTCAGCCTCCGTCTGGTATTGGTGGTGCTTCTCCCACTCCTTATAATTCACAATCTGGCAGTACATTCTCACCATCCAGTGGGATCTTAGATCCCTCACCCTCACCCATTGCTTGTCAAATTTGTGGGCATCCTGGTCACACTGCCTTACAATGTCAAAATCACCTTCAATCATGCTTTCGTTGCTAATCATATTCCTAAGTCTTTTGCTACTATGTCTGTTGGTGAAACAAATTATGCTACTTGGTATTTTGCACTGCCGGGTCCGCTCACATGACTCCATCTGAAGGTATTTTATACAAAAGAACACATACACAGGCTCTGATCGTGTATTGGTAGGAAATGGTACATTGCTTAACATTGAAAATATTGGCTATGCTGAGTTGCCTTCTACATCTCGTCCTCTACTCTTATAGTCTATATTTCATGTTTCTCAACTTTGCCATAATTTGATTTCTGTTAAAAAGTTATGTAGGGATAATAATTGTAAAGTTGACTTTGATGATTCTTCTATTTGTGTGAAGGACAAGGTAACGGGGCAACCTCTCCTTCAAGCTTCTAGTAGAGGTGATTTTTATCCATTGTCGTCCTCGTCTGTGACTTCTCCTCCTAAAGCATTTGTTGCTCTACGTTAATCCGGAGACATCTGGCATCATCGTTAGGTCATAGTGGTAGTCTTGTTTTGTCAAGTCTTAGGAACCATAATCTTATTACGCTACTAAATTCCTTTAGTAATAATTGTGTTTCGTGCAAGTTAGGAAAGTCTCAATGTTTGTCCTTGAATTCAGTTGCTCACCGTAGTTCTTTCCTTTAGATATTATTCATTCTGATGTTTGGCAATCGCCTGTTTTATCAAACTTAGGTTTTCGATATTATGTTATATTTGTTGATGATTTCTTACGATTTACATGGCTTTATCCTATGATGAGAAAATCATAAGTTTTTCAACACTTCTGTGCATTTCAAAAACTCGCGGAGAACACCTTTAACACTAAAATTAAAAAATTTCAAAGTGATGGCGGTGGTGAATTTGATAATAAGGCTATGCTTCAACACTTTTCTAACTCGGGTATTTATTTTCGTAAATCATGCCCAGATACTCCTCAACAAAATGGGGTAGCTGAACAAAAACATCGTCACATGATTGAAATGGTGCATACCATCCTTACAGATGCTCATTTGCCATCTCAATTTTGGGTTGATGGTGCTTTTTATGATGTTTATACTATTAATATATAGCCGACTACCATTTTAAAAGGACTTTCTCCATTTGAAAAGCTTTTTCATACACCTTTTGACTACAGTTTTCTTCGAATTTTTGGTTGTGAATTTTTTCCAAATATATCTTCTCAAAGCTTCAACTACGTTCTATCCAATGTATTTTCCTTGGTTATGCTTCTAATTATAAAGGATATCGTTGCCTAGATCCTACGTCTGGTCATGTTTATGTCAGTCGCCATGTTGTCTTTTATGAATTATTTTTTCCATATCCTAAACTATCTCGTCCTTCTACTGTCCCTTCATCCAATGGATCTTTTGAGATTCTTGTAGTTACTGCTTCTTTATCCCATTTACAGCCCGATACCCAATCTAAGTCAAGTATGTCTCCTTCTACGTTGTCTTCTCCACCTCCCTCTAGTGTTTCTTCCCCGTGTCCTACATCCAGCCCTACGGATCACGTGTCCATCATTGTTTCTCCTACCAAGTGTTGATCTAATATTCTCTCTTCTTCTGCACCTACCTCACTGCTAACTAGCACTACTTCTCTTACTACTTCTATTCATGCTCACTCAATGCACACTCGCTCCAAGTCTGGTATTTCGAAACCAAAACAAATATTTTCTTTGAATACTATTATTCAAGAAATTGAACCTTCTTATTTTTCTCAGGCAGTAAAAAGTCCGAAGTGGCAGCAGGCCATGGCAGATGAGTTTAATGCACTTTTAGCAAATAATACTTGGTTACTTGTTCCTTTTCAGCCTCATATGAACTTAGTTTGTTGTAAATGGGTTTATCGTATTAAATATAATTCGGATGGGCCAGTTGAACAATACAAGGCCCGACTTGTAGCACAAGGATTTCGTCAGCAACCTGGCATTAATTATAATGCAACATTTAGTCATGTTGCTCGTGCTACTACTATTCATATTGTTCTCTCTCTTGTCGTTTCTTTTTCTTGGCCTATTCGTCAACTTGATGTTAAAAATGCTTTTCTGCATGGTGTTCTTAATGAGGAAGTCTTTATGAAACAACCTCCAAATTTTACTCATCCTGATTATCCTCATCATATTTGTAAGCTAACTAAAGCGCTCTATGGATTGAAGCAGGCAACACGTGCTTGGTTTCATCGCTTTAGTTCATTTCTCATGGCTCATGATTTTATTTGCAGCAAATCAGAGACGTCCATGTTCATTCACCGTTCATCGTCTAGTATTCTTATTTTATTACTTTATGTTGATGACATTATTCTTACTGGTAGTCATTCTTATCTAATTGATCACTTCATTAGTCGTCTCTCTAGACAATTTGCCCTAAAAGACTTAGGTGATCTTCATTACTTTCTTGGTGTTCAGGCAGTTCATTCTTCTAATGGTCTTCATCTGTCACAACAAAAGTATATTTCTGATTTGCTTCTTAAATTTTACATGCATACATACAAACCGGTTTGTACCCATATTGCTTCTTGTACTTATTTTTCTATTATGGATGGTAAGTTACTTTCGGATCCGATTGAATATAGGAGTATGGTTGGCACTTTTCAATATTTATTATGACTCGCCCAGATATTGCCCATGCTGTTAAAATTATTTCACAATTTATGCATGTTCCACGTACTACTCATCTGCATTGTGTGAAGCGCATTTTCAGGTATTTATAGGGTACCATCACAAATGGATTTTTCTTCCGTGCCTCCTCATCCACCTCTATATTAGCCTATTCGGATGCTGATTGGGCTGGCTGTCTTGATAGTCGACGCTCTACCACAGGGTTTGCTGTATTTTTAGGCTCTAATCTTATCTCATGGCGTGCAAAGAAGCAACCAACAGTCTCTAAATCTTCTACTGAGGCTAAGTACAAAGCTATTTGCCCATACTGTAGCTGAGACATCTTGGATTCGTAATACACTACAAAAAAATGCTCATTTTATGGGGGTTATTTTGACAATTTGTGATGATTTTCAACCTCCACAAAATGTATTGCGGCGGTTTATAAAATACCACAGTTACGAGTGCCACAAGCAATATTAAGGCAGTTTTTTAAAACACCCCACGACGACCCCCACAAATTAAATTTTTAATTTGTAGGGGTTTTCAACACAATTAGTGAGAATTTATAACCTCCACATAAAAATATCAGTGTTTTATAAAATTACTTATGCGGGTTTATAACCTCCTTAATAGGATCTCACTGTTTTAAAAAAATAATGAATAATGGAATTAAATAAATAATTTTATTGAATAACTTATATCATAAATCAAACTTCACTATAAATAACCATAATAACAATTAACAAACATCAATTGTTCAAATTTCAATCAAAATAAATAATACTAACTACTCTGCAAGGTAACTCAAATATTTGTTATTCGGAATGGAAACTTATAGTACTGTGTTTTTGCTTGGTGATTTGTATTGTTGTCATCCGATGATCCTTGTACTCCACAATTAAAGTAGACCCTCCATCAAGCTGAAATAATGAAATTAAAATATTTGATGAGAAACTTGTAGGCCACTAGCATTTATCTCATGATATGTCAATCATAGTAGGCAGACATCCAAAATGCTCAAATTTAGTTACGGAGAAAGGGAAAATACTGGTTACATAAAAAACAAAAAACAAAATCTTCTAGCAGTTAAATCTGCCACTTGATTTAAAAAGGGCATTATGCTGAAGTTGTTAGAAATTCACACGGCAAAAGCTTAATTACATATTTATTTCCACGTATATCATGAAATAACTCAATTGCATAAACACCACTGCCTTTCTAGCTTTGAAAAAATATTATTGCAAAAATATAGTTAAACTCAATTGGCTAACATTAGAACTAGAATCAAACAAATAAAGTATTCTAAGTAGGTAATCCAGCACAATGACTAACAAAGTAAAACTTCCATTAAAATCAAAAATAACATCTCGAAAACTAAAGTAGAAAATAATATACTAACAAAATATGATTGATAAACCAATAATTAGCTAAACAAAATCAAACAAATTCCAAAACCATTTAAAGTAAACATAAAAAAGTGAAGTTACTGCCAAAACAGTTCAAGGCCACAAATATGAGGTTAAGAAAAAAACAGAAGTACCTTCTTGTATCTAAGATCTTCAGGCATGATTGTCTCTTCAATCCGAAAGAGAAGATTTGAAAGTTGAGGCAGGATATGAGTTCTAAGTTTACAAGATTCTTGAAAACAAGTTAAACATAACACTATTTTCAAGTTGCATTAGTACTCCTAAGAAAATAAAATATCATCTACCATCATATATAACTGTAGTGGAATTAAAGTCCACTTAACACTGCTGTAGAACTATTTTAAAGACTTTAACTCTTGATTATGAATGAATGCAATAAGGTCGATGAGCACTTCTGAAAGAACTTCTTATGAGTACAACTTCTTCTCTTTCCTTTTTTTTCATTTTCTTTTCTTGTGGGAGGGGAGTTTGGAATTATCCACTCGAACAGAATATTTATTCAACCAAACCAACCAAAGAAACTATGAGTCTCATGAGATTAATTCATGAGCAAAAAAAATATATGGAAATGAGTACCATCCCCATAACCATAAGTTCTTGAAAAATACAAGTAAAATAGCACTATTTTATTCCAGCATAAACTTTGTTACCTGAAACTAGAAAACCAAAAAGGTTTTTAAGCACTTTCAAATATTTGCAAGCATGCTATAAACCTGTTCTGAGGTTTGAGCCCTTTTGAAGTGAGGGAAAATTTTGAAATGTGCTTAGGAAGAGCAATTAACATTTGTTAAGCTTTCATGTGTGCAGAGAATTTCGACAAAAAGACTATGAATATGTCATTGAAGATAAATTTGGGAGTTTAAGGTTAATAATGCCTTTTTCCTGATAACATGCTAAAAGGAAAGATTATCATATAGAATAAAATAAGTAAATCCCAAGAGGATGAATATATAATATGTGAATAGCTGAAAATTCAGAAGCATCTAGTTTTACAAATTGTTATTTCACTTGCATCATTTTTGGAGAGTGGCTACAAGTTGAAGAGGTCTCCATCCCAAGACAGACATTTGTTGCCATCAAAAGCATAAGCAGTACAAGAGCAATTATTCAAACAAGTGGATTCACGCTTTATAAATAAATAAAATAAACCAATTACTTGTCACGCTTTACCATCTCGTGATTGTGCATCCTGTGCCCTACATTTCAGTACTGTTTTACCCTTAAGAGAATCAAAGAGATATTGCATTTCAAAAATTATGACAGCATGAATGAAAAGAATTGGCGGTAGAATCCACAACAAAAGAATACACTTAATATACAATACCTCATAACAGATAGGACAATGATGCCACATGGAGTTTTCTACACACGAGTGGTTATTATGTAAACTGACTGAATAGCAAGGGCCTGTAGAATGCACAACATAAGGTGAATTAGCAATAGCATTTGCAGCAATGAAATGATAAAGATAGAAGCAGCGACACCATAATTTGAATGCCTATTGTTGAGAGAATACCAAAAGGAGAAGGAAGAAAAGTAAAAGTTCTGAGTCTAGATGGAAAATTCCCTTGCAAGAGAAACAAACTTGAAAAGCTTTAGTATTTTCTTCGTCTTTGTCTTCTCTGCTTGCGCTGTACAACCAACTAACTAACCAGTGACACCTCATGGAGCTTAGTCAATCAATTAAAGCATACTTAAATAGGGTTTCACAATAGGAAATACTGGGACAAAACTCCAACATTCCACACTTCAAAAGGGAGAAAAAGACAGAAGGAAAATATATAAGAACACCAAAATATGTTTGTGGCAATGGTGTTTCAACTAGTATCAAGCGTATAAATAAAATCTGAATATTTACAGTTATAAGTTTCTACTCGTGTATACGACAAAGAAAAAAATACAAAGCTCCATGCTTCTAATTTACAAGCACAATTTTAACAATGGGACTTTGACAACAAAATATAATTAAACTATGTAATTAGTACCTGTCCATCAATTAATTGATTTTGGAAATGAAGATAACAGAGTCAACTTTCACAATAAGAATATCAGGGACCTCAACCCTCTATTGCTTCTGGATAATTACGTATATTTCTGTAAACAGTACGAATAACTTTACTAAACTAGAAAAACAGTCACATAATAAGTTTAAACAGTAAAATAAAATAAATGAGGTAAGAATGATGCATAGACTTACGTCTACGACGCTTACTGAATGTTGCTTGTGGTGATGTTGGATTAACATGTGAATGTGATGATTCAATTATTAATAAAGGTTGTAATATATGTTGTGAAGGAAGCACCGATTACACTGACTTTTGCAAGTTCTGAAAATGTGTAGTCTTCGATACTATCTACAATCAAGTAAAGAAATAATAAGGAAAGAATGTAAAACATAACAGAACGTAAAGTAAAGCACAATATTCACAGACTAATTTCCAATGCCTACATCACCGACATACATCAAAAAGGTCATACTGGTTAGGATCTCTTAAGCTAACGATGCCTCGAAGCCTAAAACATTTGAAGTATCTTCAAATAGAATCATATTGTCATAACTATAACTCACTATAATTCTTTCCTCTGTTTGGAATTCATCTGAAAAGACTTTGAGATGAAAAAGGGATTTCATTGAATCAAGTTTGCGAAATGCTTACCAAGAATCATATTTTCATAACTTATATTTTTTAGATGATGAAACCAATTGCATTGAACCTATACAATAGTTCTCATTATTAGAAACCAAGAATAACAATTGCACTGACCCAGAAAATGGGCGGATCTAAAAAGCGATAAATACCCATCAAAATAGATCCCTAGAAACCATCACACAAGCGGAAATCTATATACTATAAATTGAATTTTTTTTTGTGTGTGTGAAATTTCAGTGTCAACATACAGAAATAGCAAGAAATTTTGAATTAAAAAATAAATATCAATCAGCTATATATCAACCCCAAATTAGTTGGCTCATTTCATTAAAGTAAATGATATATTTTTAAAAAAAAATTTAAACCAAAGAATTACATCAATTTCGGAGAGATAAACACCGACAAGTTTTGGAGAAAATTGATTCAGTTGAGCTGATGAGCTTGGAAGCACACAACCGTAAGCCGTTGTTCAACGCCATCGCCGTTCTTTGCCTTCTTTTTCCTGATAGAGGGGTTTCTTCTGGATTTTCTATAGCGATAGTTATAAAACTGATTTACCAAATACGATTTACAAAACTAGATGAATACTAAAAGTAGGGGAGGAGGGGACTGGGAGAAGGGTATTAAAGGCGGAAGTTTTTGGAGAAAGGGGTTAAAGACTTCAAGGGTTGGGGAAAAGGAGGGAAAGGTGAAACTGTGGGGGGAAATGAAGGCGCTCTTTTTTTTTTTTAACAAATAAAAACACGGGTCATAATCATACCAAACTCAAAAAATGAGCACTAAATTCTTTTTGTAAATGGAACTGAAGTTGAAACAAATGTGCTGCAGTTAAACAGACAACGATAGAGCCACCAAAATGTGAGCTAAGCAAAAGAACTACAAAATCATGCAATTGGCATAGCATTTAGACAGCAAATGCAGCCGCCTGTTTACTTGATCTTCTTCTTTGGCCTCAACGGATTGCTATGGCCACATTTCTTCTTCCTGCAATTTACGGCACGAGGATGCAGACGGGCATAACACTTGCGGCAAATCATCTTATCCTGGTTGTATTTCCTGGCCACTGCCACAAGAGATGGTTCAATGATCCCTCCACGGAGCCTCAGCACAAGATGCAGAGTCGACTCTTTTTGGATATTTTAATCAGCCAGTGTACGCCCATCTTCAAGCTGTTTACCAGCAAAGATCAATCGCTGCTGGTCGGTGGAATACCTTCCTTATCCTGAATCTTGGCCTTGACATTGTCGATGGTATCGCTCGATTCGACTTCAAGGGTGATGGTCTTCCCCGTTAGGGTTTTCACGAAGATCTGCATCTTATCTCTCCGATACGAGGGCGCTCTTTTTTTATTTTTAGGGTAGCAGAGGTTTAATTGTGTCACTTAATGAACCCTCCCAAATTGATGCACTTAGTGGGGATATTAAGAACCTCCTCAATAAAACCTCCGCAGGTGGTCCATTTTCTTGTAGTGATAATGTGAGCTTTATATATATATGTGTCGTAATCCTGCGTTTTACCGCTCCAAACACATTAATATTAATTTTCATTATGTTCGTGAAAAAGTTGCTCAAGGGAATCTTGTTGTTCGATATGTGCCAACTCGGTTACAGTTTACAGATATTTTCACAAAGGGTTTACCATTATCTGGATTCAGCTTCTTACGTGACAATTTGTCTATCATGTCTGCCAGTCCAAATTGAGGGGCGTATTAAGACTCTAAGAGTTTATCTCATATTTGTAGTTATCCCATATATATGATGCCTCTTAATACTTATCTTTGTAGGTAATATATGTATCCCAATGTATGTATTCATATCTTATAAATACAAGTAAGAGTTGCTCTCTAATGACCGAGCCTTTCATAAATCTCTACATGGCATTCGTTGGGGCTCAATTAATTTATATTCATGTTGTGTAAATATGTTCTCTCTAACAGTTTAAGAGTTTAGATGAGATGGTCACATAAAAAATTGACAGATGTTCGAGGTTCAACTCTCCCCTATCCCCCAAAAAAAAATTAAAAAATTATATGCTTAGCTCATCAAAAAAGAATCTAGCTTGCACATGAACGAGTGTGTTACAGATATAATTAAACAAATAAAAAATATGCTCTCTTTTTTTTTGCGTATGATACCAAGAACTGTGTACAAGAAATGATCCACACTTTAGACGACTATTTTTGGCCAGCATATATGAGATGTGTTATGAAATAATATAAGAACAAGTAGAATAATGCAAGAACAAGAACAATATAGAGAGAATAGGGAGAGAGAGTATTCTTATTGATACTTTGAGATTGTTAGGGATGATTTACAATGGTAGAAGACCCATTTATTTATAAGGAGGTAGTGACTTAGCTACCAAGAATAAAACTCTAGAATCTCTCTAATTATAGACATTTACCTTAAATAGAAGTCTATTTATAACAGTCCCCCTTGAATATCTATTCAATAATGTGTCTCGTTAAAACCTTAAAACCAAAACCCAATGGGAAAAATTAAAGAGAAGGAAAAAGAGTACACATGTTTGAATATGCGCCTATTGGTTGCCTCGTTAAAAACCTCGCAAGGAAAACCCAGTGGGACAAAACCTTGTAAGGGAAAAAGAGTGCAACGCACATTAACTCCCCCTAATAAGAACATCAATTTATATCCTTGAGCATTTGCATTCCAATCTTGTGCATCATCTTCAAAACGATCTTTGGTAGAGATTTGATAAATAAATCAACCATATTGACTTGAACAAATATTCCGCACCTTAAAATTATCATTCTTGATAGATATGAACATCTTCATATAATGTCGCGGAATGACTCTTCAATATCTTCATAGATGTATTCTCAATGCCATCATGCTTATAGTTATAGCAAGATTCATATGTACACAAATTGTACTTGGGATGTGGTACTTCAGGACCAAGAATTGCATATGTTTCAAGCAACTTAAATCTTTCAAGTTAAGTCATGTAAGTCACATAATAGACTGTAGATGCATATCAAGTTTTCACGTCATGCTAAACAAATAAGATATCGAAAACTGATTATACATACCTTTGACTTTTATACTCTCAAGTATTTGAACTACATGTCCAAATCTACATGTCTTTCACATGGAATCAAGTATTTGTCTATACGCTTTAAGCGTATCAAAGACTTTGTCCTTCTGGGACTTAATATGAGCATTTGTAGTGAGAATATAGTCACTTTCTTTGGGTCAGCAAATGCGTATAGCACGCTTTGCAATATGTTGCAATTGAATTATCCAGTTTATGAACTTCAGGTTCATATCATGATATTCGGGGATCTACATATACAAATGATAATTCTTCCCATGTAACATTTTCTCAATTGTTTATCATGTCTCCCCCTCATGTTAGAAAAGCTAACTTGTTTCCTCAACTTTGGGAAATCATCTTTGTGCATTATCATGTCAATATACACAGCACATTAATAATAAGATGAAATTATTTGGTTCCTGACCCTGAACCACTTGTGAGGGGAGAATATAATATACTCTCGTATACAACGTATATCAAACTGATATATATAACTTTGTTCTCATAAGAAACAGTTTAGCTATTAAGTGGAAGCACTCAATAATTATCTTGCTAAACCAACTTCGATATAAACCAACTTATCAAGATGAACTATCTTGAGTAGAGAATCTGGAAATTATGCTCGAAGTTAGATTATTGAGCAATTTACCTCGCAAGCACCGGCCAGGCTGCGGGTTAATAACAATTGCGCATGTAACCATTTCATAGATGCATCATATGTGGTATACATGGCAGGTGAATGGGCCCATATTCACCTGTGATATTTCCTGAATTTATGGGCTTCAACCCGAACTCTTTAGTTGGTCAGTTCATTAATGAGAACAAGTGATACAAGAGAATTCGTAAAGAACTTTCTAGTTCTTTAAAATTCACCTATGTGAATTTGCACATCATACTTAAAATGAGATGGCTAACACGAATGCCAACTGAATAAATTATCAATATTGGTAAACTTCAAATTTACACCATGACATGTGCACTTATGAATAAACTTCAGGTTTATTATGACATGGGTTTTATACTAATAGATATCCACTTTATTGTGGCATTCTTTCGTTTGTGTAGTACAAACTGGAGAACAAAGCGGGTAGCTTTTCATATACAAATTACCCCGCTACAAGTTGTAGTAATAGGAGATATCAAATCCTTCCTTTATTTATAGTCTCAATATAATCAATCGCTTTCGCGTGTACTTTGGAAACTGAATAAGTTTCTTTGAGACTTACTACAGCACAATACTAAATTGTGTTTCTCCAACATAGTAATAATTGGCTCTTCTAGAGCTCTCAATTAATTTTGTACTACCACAGATTCATCAACATCCATGTGGTGAATATCTTTCTTAAAGAGAAAGTTATACCATTATGGTCTTGTCAAACTTATATGCAAGATATGTTTCTTGCATTATCGTTGTCCTTTAATAGTCATATTTCCAAAATACTTTGGCGTACAATAGGTACGTGACCAACGATCATTCATGCCATATATATAGCCAACAGGCTTGACACCATTAGGTGTTTCAACTATAGGGCCAAAAACTTCACGTTTTGCCAGCGAATTCAATTCTGATTGAATTGCTTCTTGCCACTTTGGCCAATCATGTCTTTTTCTACATTCTTCAACAGATTGAGGTTCGAGATCCTCACATTCTTGCATAAGGCTAGATGCGACATTATAAGCAAAGAAATTATCCACCACTATATCCACTCGATTAATATTGCCTCAATATTGATTGGATTTATGGATAGTTCCGTATTTTCCAGAGCCTCGGGCTCAATGGATTCTTCATGAATCTCAGAATTTGTTAAATCATGAATTTCCTCATGAGATTCTTTCGTAGTGTCATTTTGATTATTTGCTTTCCTCTTTCTAGGATTTCGATTTTTGGAACCTAATGGTCTGCCACGCTTCAGGCGTGCATTTGACTCATTGGATATGACACTAGATGATTGTCCAACAGGGACATCAATACGGATTGGAACATTTTCCGCGGGGATGTGGGATTTCGTTATCCTTTTCAAGTCCGTAAACAGGCATTTGATTTGCTATTCTTTGCAAATGGATAATCTTTTGTACCTCTCTTTCACAAATAGAGGTATAGGGATCAAGATGAGATAATGATGCATTTTTCCACAAATTTTCCCGTTTGGTTTCACCAACTTCTCCCCCTAATTTTAGGAAAAGTGTCTCATCAAATTGACAGTCTGCAAATCGTGCAAATCTCCTGTCAATGTTTCGAGGTAGCGAATAATGGAGGGCGATTCAAACTCAACATATATTCTAACCTTCTTTGCAGACCCATTTTGGTGCGGGATGACGGTGTTATAGGCACATATACTGCGCATCCAAAGATTCTTAAATGGGATATATTAGGTTCATGACCCAAAACCAATTGCAACAGGGAATATTTGTGTCAATTCGTCAGTCAGAGACGAACTAGCATTGCTGTATGCAAAATGGCGTGACCCCAAACCGAAGTGGGCAGCCTCGTTTTCATGAGTAAATGAGGTATTCAAGATTATACTCATGTATTGTCTCAATCTGATATCCATTTTGAATGATATCTCTAAAACTCAACAAGTTCCTTTTAGACTTGGAGGAGAGCATTTTGACTGATATCATTAAAACTCAACAAGTTCCTCTTAGACTTGGAGGAGAACATTGCATTCTCTAAAATATTGTTCATTTAGGCAGAGTTATAGTTATTTTTCAGGAGCCTTCAATCAATTTAATTCCCATGGTTTGCCATACAAAAGAAAATATACGAACATGAGAATAAACAAATTCAATCCGTTTGTTTCACATTTAAACAATATTTTCAAAATCTGCTGAGGTCAGTTGACTAACTAAATCAGATAGTCGATTATATGTTTTCCATAATCGTTTACTTTGCAGTTTGAAAATTTCAGTTTAAGCATTTTCTTAAAACAATCGATTGTTAAACACACACAATCGATTGTTGAACATTGACAATCGATTGTTAAACATAGACAATCGATTATTTGCTATTTTGAAAAATTCCAGATCACACTGTCTTACGACAATCGATTGTTAAACATAGACAATCGATTGTTTAACATTGACAATCGATTGTTGACCATTGACAATCGATTATTTTGCTATTTTGAAAAATTCCAGATCACACTGTTTTAAGACAATCGATTGTTAAACATAGACAATCGATTGTTGACTATTTTAAAAAAATTCCAGATCACACTGTCTCACGATAATCGATTGTTAGACATAGACAATCGATTGTTGGATATTGACAATCGATTGTTGAACATTGACAATCGATTATTTTGCAGTTTTAATGCGAAATATTAGATAATCGACTAACTGTTAGGTTAGTCGATTACCTCTACTTGAAAATAAAAATATTATTGAAATTTGAGCATGTAGAAACATTCTAACGAACTAATACTAACATTATATCATGAACTAACTAATACGAGCTGATACTAATGAATATTAGTCTATTCACTAACTATTACAAATAAGTGAAATAAAATCAAACAATTCCATCTTCCTTCATCAAGGTGATGGTGCAAGAGAATCAAGGCCATTGGCACAGTTTCAAACCTTCATTAAGGTGATGGCGCAAGAAAAACGAGGCCTTAGCATAGTTTCAAACCTTCATCAAGGTGATGGCGCAAGAAAATCAAGGCCTTAGCATAGTTTCAAACCTTCATCAAGGTGATGGCGCAAGAAAATCAAGGCCTTAGCATAGTCTTGGGTGGATGCATAATTTCTGTCTTTGATGGCGTCTCTAGCACCCATTGCATCCAAATGGATTTCAGCATTCAACACCCATGTCATATAGTTCTTGCCCGAAATTTCTAGGGCAACGAACTTTCCTTTTATAATGTCAGACATGAAACAAAATTACATCAAAAGCATGTTCATACTTACGGGCTCTATTACAATTATCACATTCACTTCAGGGAATGGATCATAATCATCTGTATGTGCTATACACAATCTCATGTCAAATATTACTTTCATAAAGTGAAAGATTATTTTGAGAATCCTTATTGTTCTCATTACAATAATGACGATTATAATTTCGTCTATTGCCACGTCCACATCCATTGATACCTTCACGGTAATACTTTTTGTCTTCTTTCAGACTTATCACATACTGCTACCACATTCTCTAAAGGGAATGGAGCAAATTCAATTGGACGGATTTTGTCTTCTTTCAGACTTATCACATACTGCTACCACATTCTCTAAAGGGAATGGAGCAAATTCAATTGGACGGATTTTGTCTTTGTTTGTATATGAAATCAAATCGTAGAATTTCAAGAATTTGAAAGGGAAAAATAAATTACTTACCTTTAAGGTATACCAATAAATGTTGTGATATCGAATATACCTCTTGAGTTTCCATCCTGTTGCATTACTTTATGATGATACCATCTCTTCTATTTTCCTTATAAAAATTCTACCGCGTTATCCCGCGAAATAAGGAGATGATTTTATAGCACATGAGAAAAAAAATCAACTTGTTTCCTGTACGCAAAATTACTAAGTCCTACAAACCCATATTTCTAATGCTTGCTCCCAGAGTTTAATGACCCCAATTATGAACAAGTTGTGTGTCTTTGATGGAAAGCTGCAGACAAGGAAACAACACATATTATATATTTTAATCGAACATAAAATCGATACTTATCTCTTGAAGCGTGACCCGGATAATGCCCGGAATTAGCGAAATTCGTGGGGGCGAATTTCTCCTTAATCTTCTCAAAGTGTTTCTTGAGACGGTAGAGTCTCGTGCTGATAACGTGTTATGAAATAATATAAGAACAAGTAGAATAATGCAAGAACAAGAACAATATAGAGAGAATAGGGAGAGAGAGTATTCTTATTGATACTTTGAGATTGTTAGGGATGATTTACAATGGTAGAAGACCCATTTATTTATAAGGAGGTAGTGATTTAGCTACCAAGAATAAAACTCTAGAATCTCTCTAATTATAGACATTCACCTTAAATAGAAGTCTATTTATAACAAGATGTGAATATTTCGCTAATTCTCTAATTGTACTTTACACATTAAATTTTGTAATACGCGTTACTTGATAATTTAGTAAAAATTTATAAGATAACCATTATTTGATAATTCGGCAAAATGATAGCTAACTTTGTTATCTCATATCTATTGGAAACTTATCATACTCTCGCAGTAGTAAAATTTGTTGATTGTTATAAATACACTTCTATTTAAGGTGAATGTCTTTAATTAGAGAGATTCTAGAGTTCTATTCTTGGTAGCTAAATCATCCTCCTCCCTATAAATAGAGGTGCCCTCTACCATTGTAAATAACTCCTAACATTCTCTAAGTATCAATAAGAAGAACTCTCTCTACTCTTCTCTCTATTTTTGCTCTTGTTCTTGAGTTATTGTTCTTGTTCTTATATTATTTCATAACACGTTATCAGCACGAGTCTCTAACCAATTGAATTTAATATTCAGCAATTAAGCTTCTTGTGTTTGTTTTCTTATGTTGTCTTGACGGATGAATCGTTATGATGGGGTTTGTGAAATTTGATGTCTACTGTTGCAAAGGGTGTCAAAAGAAGTTGAAGAAATAGTTAACAAAAGTCGAAGGTGGCCAGCAATAGATTATGCACGGTTAAATCACGGTACTGTTTCTTTCTTCAATTACTTGAAACCGGAAACGGCGGCTTCGCGGTGGAATCACGTCGGCTTAAATGCTTCCAAGAATTTATTGGTATACCTTAAAGGTAAGTAACTTACTTTTCCCTTTCAAATTCTTGGAATTCTATAATTTGATTTTATATACAAACATAGACAACAAAGTTTGATTATAACTCTAATGGAGTTTGTAAGAAATTATAACCACATGAAGTGGTAAAATCTCTATGTCCTGCCATGATTAAATTCATGTATGATTGTGGGCAAATAATTGAAAATCCTTCCCATTGAATTTGCTCCATTCCCTTTAGAGAATGTGGAAGCAGTATATGATAAGTCTGAAAGAAGACTAAAATATTACCATGAAGGTATCAATGAATGTGGACGCGGCAAAGAATTCCGTCCAATTGAATTTGCTCCATTCCCTTTAGAGAATGTGGTAGCAGTATGTGATAAGTCTGAAAGAAGACTAATTACCGTAAAGGTATCAATGGATGTGGACATGGCAATAGACGAAGTTATAATCGTCATTATTGTGGTAATGAGAACAATAAGGATTCTCAAAATAATCTTTCACTTTATGAAAGTAATATTTGACATGAGATTGTGTAAAGCACATGATTTTGATCCATTCCCTGAAGTGAATGTGATAATTGTAATAGAGCCCGTAAGTATGAACCCGCTCTTGATGTAAATCTGTTTTATGTCTGACATTATGAAAAGAAAGTTCGTTGCCCTTGAAATTTCGGGCAAGAACTATATGACATGGGTGTTGGATGCTGAAATCCACTTAGATGCTATGGGTCTCGGAGACACCATCAAAGATAGAGAAAAAGCATCCACCCAAGAATGTGCGAAGGCCTTGATTTTCTTGCGCCATCACCTTGATGAAGGTTTGAAGATTGAATATCTCACTGTCAAGGATCCACCTATCTTGTGGAATGGCTTAAAGAAGAGATATGACAACCTGAAGTTGGTCACTCTGCCACAAGCACGATACGATAAGAACCCAAAAGCAAATAGTTTATAAACTATATATTATCGTTGCGGTGAAAACGGGCACTGGTCAAAGGCTTGCCGTATACCATGACTTTTGGTTGACCTTTATCAAACATCTCGAAAGAGTAAACGCCCTGAAACGAATTTTGTCTCTGACGACAACTTTGACATCACCCACTTGGATGTGGCAGACTTCTTTGAGCAACCCGAGGGGAAGATAGACCACCTAATCGGTGATGGATCCGTGATGAAAGAAGATGGAGCTATTTGATTTTATTTTACTTGTTTGTATTAGTGAATGAATAAACTAATAGCCATTAGTATTAGCTCATATTAGTTAGTTCATGATATAATCTTAGTATTAGTTCTTTAGAATGTATCAATATGCTCAAATATCAATAATATTTTTACTTTCCAGTAGAGGTAATCGACTAACCTGAAAAACTAGTCGGTTATCTCATATTTCCCATAAAAACTGCAAAACAATCGATTGTCAATGATCAACAATCGATTGTCTTTAAAACAGTGTGATCTGGAATTTTACAAAAACAGTTAACAATCGATTGTCGATGATTAACAATCGATTGTCTTTAAAACAGTGTGTTCTGGAATTTTTCAAAAACAGTCAACAATCGATTGTCTATGTTTAACAATCGATTGTCTTTAAAACAGTGTAATCTGGATTTTTCAAAAATCATCCACAATCGATTGTCTATGTCTAACAATCGATTGTCGTTAGACTGTAATCTGGAATTTTTCAAAAATCATCCACAATCGATTGTCTATGTCTAACAATCGATTGTCATTAGACAGTGTAATCTGGAATTTTTCAAAATAGTCAACAATCGATTGTCTATGCTTAACAATCGATTGTCTTAAGACAGTGCTCTGGAAATTTTCAAAATAGCCAACAATCGATTGTCTATATTTAACAATCGGTTGTCTTAAAACAGTGTGATCTGGAATTTTTAAAAAATTGTCAACAATCGATTGTCAATGCTCAACAATCGATTGTGTGTGTTTAACAATCGATTGTTTTATGAAAATGCTTAAACTGAAATTTTCAAACTGCAAAGTAATCAATTATGGATAACATATCTGATTTTGTTAGTCAACTGTTAGCAGCAGATTTTGAAAATATTATGTGACACAAACGAATTGAAGTTGTTTATTCTCATGTTCGTATATTTTCTTTTATATGTCAAACCATGGGAAGTAAATTGATTGAAGGCTCCGGAATAGCAACTGTAACTCTGCCCAAAGGCACGACGTTTATCTTAGAGAATGCAATATTCTCCTCCAAGTCTAAGAAGAACTTGTTGAGTTTTAAAGATATCATTCAAAATGGATATCATATTGAGACAATAGATGAGAATAATCTTGAATTCTTCATGAAAACGAGGCTGCCCATTTCGGTTTGGGTTCACGCCATTTTGCATGCAGCAATGCTAGTTCGTCGGCTGCCCACTTTGGTTTGGGTTCACGCCATTTTGCATGCAGCAATACTAGTTCGTAGGCTGCCCACTTCGGTTTGGGGTCACGCCATTTTGCATACAGCAATGCTAGTTCGTCTCTGACTGACGAATTGACACAAATATTCCCCGTTGCAATTGGTTTTGGGTCATGGACCCAATATATCCCATTTAAGAATTTTTGGATGCGCAGTATATGTGCCTTTAGCACCGCCATCCCGCACCAAAATGGGTCTGCAAAGAAGGTTAGGAATATATGTTGAGGTTGAATCGCCCTCCATTATTCGCTACCTCGAAACATTGACAGGAGATTTGTTCACTGCACGATTTGCAGACTGTCAATTTGATGAGACACTTTTCCCAAAATTAGGGGGAGAAGTTGGTGAAACCAAACGGGAAATTTTGTGGAAAAATGCATCATTATCTCATCTTGATCCACACACCTCTATTGTGAGAAAGAGGCACAAAAGATTATCCATTTGCAAAGAATAGCAAATCAAATGCCTGACGCATTTATAGATTTGAAGAGGATAACAAAATCACATATCCTCGAAGTGAATGTGACAACATTTGATTCACGAATACATATTCATTATTGGAAGAATATGAACATGAAATTGGTATTAAATATGCCACACTCACCCCTAGAAGGAGGTTTGAGATGATACCACACTCGCCCCTATAAGGAGGTTTTGAGATGATATATGGCATGAATGATCGTTGGTCACGTACCTATTGTACGCCAAAGTATTTTGGAAATATGACTATTAAAGGACAACGATAATGCAAGAAACATATCTTGCATATAAGTTTGACATGACCATAATGGTATAACTTTCTCTTTAAGAAAGATATTCACCACATGGATGTTGATGAATCTGTGGTAGTACAAAATTAATTGAGAGCTCTAGAAGAGCCAATTATTACTATGTTGGAGAAACACAATTGAGTATTGTGCTGTAGTAAGTCTCAAAGAAACTTATCCAGTTTCCAAAGTACACGCGAAAGCGATTGATTATATTGAGACTATAAATAAAGGAAGGCTTTGATATCTCCTATTACTACAACTTGTAGCGGGGTAATTTGCATATGAAAAGCTACCCGCTTTGTTCTCCAGTTTGTACTACACAAACGAAAGAATGCCACAATAAAGTGGATATCTATTGGTATAAAACCCATGTCATAATAAACCTGAAGTTTATTGATAAGTGCACATGTCATGGTGTAAATTTGAAGTTTACCAATATTGATAATTTATTCAGTTGGCATTCGTGTTAGCCATCTCATTTTAAGTATGATGTGCAAATTCACATAGGTGAATATCAAAGAACTAGAAAGTTCTTTACGAATTCTCTTGTATCACTTGTTCTCATTAATGAACTGACCAACTAAAGAGTTCGGGTTGAAGCCCATAAATTCTGGAAATATCAAAGGTGAATATGGGCCCATTCACCTGCCATGTATACCACATATGATGCATCTATGATATGGTTACATGCGCAATTGTTATTAACCCGCAGCCTGGCCGATGCTTGCGAGGTAAATTGCTCAGTAATCTAACTTTGAGCATAATTTCCAGATTCTCTACTCAAGATAGTTCATCTTGATAAGTTGGTTTATATCAAAGTTGGTTTAGCAAGATAATTATTGAGTGCCTCCACTTAATAGCTAAACTGTTTCTTATGAGAACAAAGTTATATATATCAGTTTGATATACGTTGTATACGAGAGTATATTATATTCTCCCCTCACAAGTGGTTCAAGGTCAGGAAGCAAATAATTTCATCTTATTATTAATGTGCCATGTATATTGACATGATAATGCACAAAGATGATTTCCCAAAGTTGAGGAAACAAGTTAGCTTTTCTAACATGAGGGGGAGACATGATAAACACTTGAGAAAAGGTTACATGGGATGAATTATCATTTGTATATGTATATCCCCGAATATCATGATATGAACCTGAAGTTCATAAAAGGGATAATTCAATTGCAACATATTGCAAAGCATGCTATACGCATTTACTGACCCAAAGAAAGTAACTAAATGGAAGAGATACAATTCAAGAAGAATTGATTCCATATGAAAGACATGTAGTTTTGAACCTATAGTTCAAATGCTTGAAAGTATAAAGTCAAAGGTATGTATAATCAGTTTTCGATATCTTATTTGTCTAGCATGACATGGAAAATTTGATATGCATCTAAAGTCTATTATATGGCTTATATGACTTAACTTGAAAAATTTAAGTTGCTTGAAGCATATGCAATTCTTGGTCCTGAAGTACCACATCCTAAGTACAATTTGTGTACATATGTATCTTGCTATAACTATAAGCATGATGGCATTGAGAATGCATCTATGGAGATATTGAAAAGTTATTCCACGACATTATATGAAGATGTTCATATCTATCAAGAATGATGATTTCAAGGTGCGGAATATTTATTCAAGTCAATATGGTTGATTTATCAAACGTCTACCAAAGATCGTTTTGAAGATGATGCACAAGATTGGAATGCAAATGCTCAAGGATATAAATTGATGTACTCATTAGGGGGAGTTAATGCGCGTTGCACTCTTTTTCCCTTACAAGGTTTTGTCCCACCGGGTTTTCCTTGCGAGGTTTTTAACGAGGCAACCAATAGGCGCATATTCAAACATGTGTACTCTTTTTCCTTACTTTAATTTTTCCCATCGGGTTTTAGTTTTAAGGTTTTAACGAGGCACATCATTGAATAGACATTCAAGGGGGAGTGTTATAAATACACTTCTATTTAAGGTGAATGTCTTTAATTAGAGAGATTCTAGAGTTCTATTCTTGGTAGCTAAATCATCCTCCTCCCTATAAATAGAGGTGCCCTCTACCATTGTAAATAACTCCTAACATTCTCTAAGTATCAATAAGAAGAACTCTCTCTACTCTTCTCTCTATTTTTGCTCTTGTTCTTGAGTTATTGTTATTGTTCTTATATTATTTCATAACATTGATATATAAATTTCCTTTTTTAAGGGATATTTATTCACAGTCCAGCAACATACCTAAAAGGAATCTGTTTATTTCTTCTTCTTTTTTCGCGAGTACTGTTTTATTTCCTTAAAAGCAGAGTGTCCTATTAGAAATTTAGAAAAAAACATAAAGACTTTAAACTTCTAATTTCCTCCTCCTGACTTTGTTTAATATTCAAATTATTCTACAGCGTTTAAGTTCTAATCAAAGACAAAAGACCCCAACTTTTTCATACTTCTTTATCAAGTCCCCTATTTCTCTTATCCTCTGCCAAAGGCAAATTCTTGACGAACATTAATCCCTTACCATTACATACAAATATAATAACTTGCGGCATATATAATCTTTTTAATTATTCCTAAATCCTTATACACTACCAAAAAAAAACGAAAATTTAGGCTAGCCTGTCGCTAAATAGTCAGCTATCATAATTTATCATTAAATAAGATTAGTGATGGACTTTTAATATTTAATGACAGAATATGTCTGTTGTTAACTTCTTCTTTTTAAAAAAAAATAAAATAAAATTGTGGCTTCCTCTAAGAAAGTTGGCATTTACAATTGTTTTAATTATGCCTAATCGTTATACACTACCAAAAAAAAATGCTACAAAATTATGCTATTGCTAAATAGTCCATAGCTAACATAATTTTATAATAATCCATCTTTAATCCACCGTCAAATAGGATTAGCAACGAAGTTTTGCTATTTAGCGATAAAATTTGTCCGTTGTTAATTTTTTTCATGAAATTTACGCTAGTATATCTCTAAATAGCTCATAGCAAACATAAATTTGTGATGATCCATCCCTAATCAATCGATAAATATAATTAGCAATGAATTTTTGCTATTTGCGATAGAATTTGTCCTTCACGTTTTTCTTTTTCGGTAATGATAACTTATCTCTGGCCTTCCTCCAAATAAAATCAATTGCTTTATACATTTCTGAATTAATCTCATACCTATTAGGAATTTCTTTTAAAAGTTAACTTATAGAGGAAATTGCTTTATACTTTTCTGATTTAATCTCATACCTATTATTTTTAAAAGTCAACTTATAGAGGAAAAAAGGAATTTTAATCAATGAATAACTAATGCTCCTGAGAATCTAACGTACATATCGTCACCTCCTCTTTTTTATGCTTATCATGATTTATACAGTATTTTATCCAAATTAAAATCTTATTGCAAGACTCCATAAACTCAAAAACTCTTTCAACTTTATCCTTTTATCCGACAAAACAAATCATATATCAATTCAAATACACTTCAAATTTATTCTCATAAGTCTAACCAACTTCCACTCATAATGATTATAAGTAGAATAAAACCCCATAAATCAGTCCTTTATATTTACTCAAAGCTCCATTCGTTTAGTTTTATCACTAGAAAACTAAATATGGCTGATTCAATGGTAAAAAACCCTAGTTTTGGATTATGCAATTTCACTTTGCAATTTCTACGTGGACGTTGGTTTATGATGTTTGCCTCATTCTTGATTATGGCTGGAGCAGGCGCGACGTATTTATTTGGTGTGTATTCCAAAGTTATAAAATCAACCTTTGGATATGATCAATCCACCCTTAATCTTCTTGGTACGTGTAAAGATTTGGGTGCTAATGTTGGTGTTATTTCTGGACTTTTAGCCGAGGTAACGCCAACTTGGTTCGTTCTTTTAGTTGGATCGGTAATGAATTTTGCTGGCTATTTTCTTATTTGGCTAGCCGTGACCAAAAAAATTTCAACACCAAAAGTATGGCAAATGTATATCTATATATGTATTGGTGCTAATTCTCAGAATTTTGCTAATACAGGTTCACTTGTTACATGTGTTAAAAATTTCCCGGAGAGTAGAGGAATGATGTTAGGTTTAATGAAGGGTTTTGTAGGGTTAAGCGGTGCAATTTTCACACAACTTTATCTTGCTATTTATGGCAATGATTCTAAGTCTTTAATTCTTCTTATTGGTTGGCTTCCTGTTTTACTTTCCATTCTTTTCATCTTTAACATTAGGGAGATAAAAAGTTGTAGACATCCCAATGAAGTTAGAGTCTTTTACCAAAATCTTGTTATCTCAATTTCTTTGGCTTTGTTATTAATGAGGTTAACAATTTCACAAAAATATCTTAAATCTCACACAATGCTTATGTTGCATGTGCCACTATTGTTTGTTTGGTACTTTTCTTGCCATGTGTTATTGCAATAAGGGAGGAGTTTTATACTTGGAAATTGAATTGGAAAGAAATAATGCAAACCCCTACTAGGATTATTGTTGAAAAACCTCCTTTGCGAGTGTCAGAAATTGTAGAGTTGGATGATTTTTCCATGGCAAAAAAACAAGAAAAAAAAAAGAAGTTGGATGCTTTAGTAATATTTGTAATAAGCGAAAAAGGGGTGAGGATTATACTATTCAACAAGCCCTTTTGAGTGTGGACATGTTTGTGGCTACATTTTGTGGGTTAGGGTGCAGTTTATAAGAGCAGTGGACAACTTGGGACAAATTGGTGAGTCCTTATGTTATCCATCTCATACAATTAGCACATTTGTGTCCTTAGTGAGCATATGGAATTATTTGGGTAGGGTTTTCTCTGAAATGGAAAGTTCCACGCACATTTATGACCTCCTCGTCGCCTTTCCGTTCCCGGGTTCACGCATCGTTGCTAATCGGCTTCTCTTTTGGTATCCAATTGATGCTTCTTTTCATTATAATATCGGAGCTGTTTGGATTGAAGTGTTAGTTATTCAATTGTGGACAATTGGCTATGATGGATTATAATAATGAAATTAATAACTAATAACTGTGACTTTAGCACCAAAAGCCTTAGCAAATTTCACAGCCATATGACCAAGACCAATGTGCATTCCAGGCTTATTTAGTCCAAAATATTTCAAAGGACTATATGATGTGATTCCAACACATAGTAAAGGAGCAGCTTCCATTGACAAATTATCAGGCCAATGAACTACAAAATGTTCATTAGAAACCATAATATTGGAGTAACTTCCGTACGTTACTGTTCCATCGGAGTTAGTACTATTAGTAGTTAGTATCTGACCAGGACAGTAATTTTCCAGATCATTGTCATAGCTCGCACATTTGCGACAGATTCCTACCATGTATCCAACTCCTACTTTGTCTCCAACTTTAAAATTTTTAACTTTTGTACCGACTTCAGTCATCACACCCACAATCACATGCCTATGTCAAACAATTCATGAAAGGATTTAAGTTTTATGCACGGACAATATAAAAAGCATTTTATACTATCAGATTATCTTGGTATATATGAATTGATGACAGGATAAAGATGTAACTAGCTTTAGTGTCACAAATTACTACATAGTGGAAAAGTATTATATATTCAAATGTATATAAGTTAAATCCTTTAAGGAAATAAACAAACGTCAAATACATTAATATTTTGTAGTTTTGAACTATTCCCTCTATTTTCAATTTAGATGACACATTGACGGCGGCTTGGCTTCGCTATCGCTTATGACTTGATATATAGCCGTGAAGCCGTTGGTTTTACCACTAGAATGCCTATGAGATAGTGGTCGGCTTTTCGAATGCTTTCATCCTGACTTTTCTGAGAAGCCCTTTACGATTATACTATAAAGGATAGAGTGGTGTTCACCTTTGGAAACTTAGCTACTTAAGTCCTTCTTAGAAAGTCTTTATCGAGAGTTAATTTGACCAAACTTTGAAGCTAGATTAGATTAGTTCAATTCAATATTTTAAAAATAAAATTTAGATATTCAAAAATAATATGAAAAATATTATAAATTGCAATTTATATAATTAAAAATATATATTTTAAAATATTAATCAAACTTCATACAATTTGACTTTCAGCAAGCGAAATGTGTCATCTAAATTAAAACGGAGTCGCTATTACTTTGACAAGTTGTAGGGGCATGGAGTAGAGTTATCGGCTCCGTTGTCAGTCCCACTTACATTTGGGGCAGGCTCTGAAGGCAAACTTTATTATCGCATTAATGATTTAAAGGCTGCCTTCGCTCCATCACTTCTGAGAATATTAAAAATTTAAATCTAGAATTATGTACCTCTCGAGATCTAAAAAGAATACACAAGAAATTTTTATTGGATCATTTTCTCCTATTAAAATTCTAGAAAATTATGCTGAATCATTTCCTCGTATCATTTTTGGGTTTGAAATATTGTACAAATATTATTATTATTAACTTTTTTAACTTTCTTTTTGTGTGGAAGTAATAACTATAGTATAAACATCCAATGGACAAGTTTACCTCCTGTATTAGTTTTATTCTTTTTCCATTTTATTTGTGCACCTTGCATTATTTTGTTGTCTTCCATTGGATGCATCACATACTTTAATCCTTTTATGATATCAACTTTTTAAAGTTATATCTTTCAATAAAAATGATGAAGAAAATATATTTGTCTCGAAATGCACAAAAGGAACAAAATTAAAGGCAAAAGAAAATGAAGAAACACATTACCCAGGTACAACAGGATATCTAGTGACTCCCCATTCATTCTTGATAAAGTGAAGATCTGTATGGCAAATTCCACAATACAAGACTTTGAATTGCACATCTTTCTCCCCATTCAAAATACAAGACTTTAATTTTTTTTCCAATTTTTATTATTGCTAATTTGCCATAGTTATTGTCCTTCTCACTTATTTATTGTCGTTGCTAATCTTATTTGTATGTTTTCTGTTATTGTTATAGATATGTCGTTTCTGAGCCGAAGGTCTCCTAGAAACAACTTCTCTACCCTCATGGGTAGGGGTAAGGTCTGCATATACTCTACCCTCCCCAGACCCCACTAGTAGAGATTATTAGTAGGTTGTTGTTGTTGTTGTTGTTGTTGTATGGAACCATTTTTTTAAAGAGGAAAAAAATTAAAAAATTTATGTACTAACAACGTAAAAAAATATTTACACAGCCAGATCACTTACAATGTAATCACAAGAAAATATTTATGCGCCCCAGTCAGCGATATATAACTAGTTGCAAAGCCATGAATTTTGCAAGGGACGTTCAAAAAATTTAATATATATTTATAAAAAGTAATTTTTGACCTATATACATTGTATATTTTTCCAGTGGTGGATGCACATAGCCACTTGTGGGTGCTTAAGCACCCATTAACTTTGATCATATTTAGTAAATTTACCTAGGCAATTGTACAAATATTTTGAGAAATATTGAGTGAGCACCCACAAGTAAATTTATTTTTCCTTTTCTTTTTGGAGTTTTTATCGGCAACATTCATAACATTAAAATCCTAGATCCGCCACCGTATTTTTTTATATACTCACCATTATTTTTCTATTTGAACACTTTTCATTCTATGTGGCTATGCCATTGTATATAACATGACAAATTAACATAATAGAATAGGTTAAACTACACCGATCGTGTAAAATATAATTACATTAATACTTTCTTGAAAAGTTGAAAGGACAAAGAAACCCAGAAGTGTCTTTAGCTGCAAATCCAAAAGCCTTCACTGAATGCTCTTCTTCTATATTTTTTGCCATTTCACCTAATTAAAAAATATAACCAGAAAATGATAGCTAGCTAAAACTAAGAATGCCTAGAAAATGAGACTGAGCAAACGCGTGGACTAAAAATCCGTTTTTAGTCCATGCGTTTACTAATTATTTAATTAACAAGGATTCAATTGTCGAATTAATTTTTAATTTTTGAAATTAATATATCTATCATAATTAATTATGAATTATTCCACTAAAAATCCATAACTGCACTCCTTATCTAATTTTGAAATTCATTCATTAACTCTTATTTAACTCCACATATTAAGGCTCAGATACTAATCAAATAAATTGAATTTACTAACTATTTAATTTATTGATTATTTCCTTTAGACTTTCGCTTAACTTATTTCATGTGTCGGATACAAAATCCATCGGCCGGGTTTACACATGACAACCTATAAGCTTTCACAATGGTGTATCATCAATCTCTAAACCGAGAAAGAATCTCGCCTTTTAATAAATCAAAACAATAATAATATACACAACTAATAATAATTATAACAAGATTAAGAGTATAAGTACATTTAATGGCTAGAGAGTTTATTTTATTAAGTCAGTATAAAATATTTATCTCTACCTGGTCCGTTCAATACATATAAATGTACTAGCATAAGAAGTTAGAATTAAACCATTCCCATAATTAAGATAAATTATATTTAATCTAGTGCTACAATCATTCTTTGTGATTTGTCCAATTCCATTATTAAATTGTGAAATCAAACTTTATACTTATAAGAACAGATGATTTAATCATCCGTGTATAAGCTAAACTCTATACACTAAATCATCTACTATATATAAGCAAAGGACACAGACTATTATATGATCTATTTAAAATTTTATTAAAACTGAATAAACAATTATTTCATAATAAATACTATATCTAAACCAAACCTATGATTGATAGTATATATCCCAACAATCTCCCACTTAGCCTTTTAACCATGATAATTGTTAGAATATACTATATCCAAATGCATGGTTAATAGTATATGCCCCAACAATCTCCTACTTAGACTCATAACCATGCATCTATAACTTTCTCAGGCATTCTTTTACATGACTATTAAAAGTCTTCACCAAATAAGGTTTTGTTAAAGAATCTTGTCAAGTTATATCTGATGCAATATTTGTCTAGCAGTGCTTTGTCATAACTATCTAGTTTGGCACTAAACTCATCATGGATCCTGTTACCGAAACTATCTCAATAATCTACACCGAACTATGATTTTCTTTAGCTTTCTCCCACTACGACGAAGTATTACTAATATTACCTTCATTACCTCACGAAATTGAAATATTAGTGACTTCTTACTATAGTGTTCAATGTTCAAACATCACTCTCACTCGATAAAGACATATCATGTCTATTAACGTTCTCCCACTACTTAAATGCAATGGAACGTCAATTCTGACGTGTGCGTTTTGATGTTCTTGAACATCTAGTTATTTCTTTGCCCAGTTCCTGTAAACATAGTTTACTTCTAGGAACATATTTTATTAAACAGTCCTTATATAGAAAAATATAATTATTTTAACAATTGCCTTATTTTCTTTAAGACAATAAAAATAAGGCTCCATTCGTTTTCTTGGATATTCGATAAACATGCACCTATCCATTTTTAGTTCCAACTTACATATTTGCTTTCCCTTTCAGCATATATGCGGGACAATCATATGTCTGAACATGCCATAGACCAAGCTTACATTCAGACCACAGTTCTATAGATGTCCCAGGTACTAACTTAGAAGAAACTAAATTCAGAATGTAATTTACAGTTTTCAGAAAATATTCCAAAAACAAATAAGGCAAATCTGAATAACATTTCATTAGTCTATCCATTTCCAAAATAGACTTATTTCTTGTTTATACTACACCACTCTATTATGGAGTTTACGGATGTAGTCCCTTATTCTGATATGTAACAAAAGAACTTTTTAGAGATGTGCTCGCCACTACAATCAAATTGTAGTAACTTAATATATTTCTTTGATGCTTCTCCGTTTCAAGTCTTAAAAATCTTTGAATTACTTAATTCATTAAGACTTACAGTGCATCAAATAAATATATTAATATTTTGAGTAATCATTTATGAACGTCACAAAATACTCAAAAACTATCTCTTACGAGTATATTCATTTAACCATACAAATCAGAAAGAATTCATTCTAAATTATCACTAGTTTTATTTCCTTTTAAAAGGAAACATTTTTTAGTCAAATTTCCTTCCAAATAGGATCCACAAGTTAGTAGTGCCTCTACTTTCAATGAACCTTAAGGTCCATCCTTGACCAATTGTTATCCCAGTTGAAATACAATAATCATTAAAGGCTTGGGATGTAAACTCACCATCATTATCAAGATGAATTGTCTTAATTGCATAATATGAAAATTGTGCTCGTAGCTTTATTATTTGAGCCAACAATCTCGCAAATGCCATATTGCGAGTTGATAGTAAGCACACATGTGAACATCTTGTAGATGCATCTATCAAAACCATATAATATTTGAATGGTCCACATGAAGGGTGAATGAGCCCACATATATCACCTTATATACGTTCCAAAAATGCAGGGGATTTCATCCTAACTTTAATAGCTGATGGTTTAATAATTAAATTTTCTTGAGAACATGCAGCACAAGAGAATTCTTTAAATTGAAGAATCTTTTGATTCTTCATTGCATGTCTATGTGAATTCTCAATTATTTTACGCATCATATTAGACCAGGATGGCCCAGCCGGTCATGCCAAATAATAAAATTATCTTGATTAGTAAACTTCTTGTTTACTACAGTATGTGTTTCAATCCTGCGAATACTTGTGTAGTATAAGCCGGAGGAAAGAGCATGTAACATTTCAAGCACATATTTCTTACCGGACATTATTGTAGTAATATACATATATTCAATCTTTTTATTTGTAGCCTCAATATAATAGCCATTTATGCAAATATCTTTGAAACTTAATAAGTTTCTTTGATATTTACTACAATATAATGCTTCATTAATATTCAAATTTGTTCCTCCTGGTAGTAATAAATTGTCTTCTCCTGAACCTTCAATTAATCTTGTACTACTGTATATTGTATTAACATTCGCCTCTTTCATTACCAAATAAGAGAAATATCTCTTATCTTTTAAAATAGTGTGTGTTGTAGCACTGCCCAGGAAACATGTATCATCTTTACTAATCTTGAGTCCAATTGAAGACTGGGAAATTTTCACATTCTTCATAAAAAAAAAGGACAAGTAATACATCATAAGAAATATAAAAAAAACAGAAAAACATATATTAAGAAATACATTAGGAATGTAAAACTAGTAACACACGATGCATTAGGAAAATGCACTAAAAAAATAAACTAGTTACAAACATAAAAATAACAACTTTTATAGCTTCATTCCCCAATAAGATGATTAGTTCTTCAGTCAATATCCTCAAAGAAGTCTCCTAACTTCTAAACGAGTAATATTTGTTAGGCTTTCAAGATCATCAACTTTATGCAGGATGTGCCTTAGAATCACATTTGTTTGAGGGACATGCTTCATCATCATTATTTTGAAAGGTCAAGTGTGCCTCCATATTATTTTTCTTTTTATTGATGGAGGCTTGATAAAGTTTGACAAAATGTTATGGCGTACGACAAATACGCGCCCAATGATCTCTCATACCACATCAGTGACACATACTAGTTTTACCTTTTGAATGATTAATTTGAGAACTCTTATTGTTCTCCAATTTATTTCCACCATAATGACGATAATTGTTTCGACCCCTGCCACTTTCACGTTTACGATCGTGTCCACGACCACGGTAATTATTTTGTTTTCCTTTAATCTTATCATGTGCTGCTACAACATTCACTTTCGGAAATGGAGCTGACCCAGTGGGACGAACTTCATGATTTTTCATTAATAGAGTATTATTTTGCTCTGCCACAAGTAGACATGTGATTAACTCGGAATATTTCTGAAAACCTTTTCCAGGTATTGTTGTTGTAGCACCACATTTGAAGCGTAAAAAGTAGAAAATATTTTTCCAATAAGCCCTCATCTGTGATAGTGTCTCCACATAACTTTAATAGATAACTTACTTTAAAGATAGCAGAATTATACTCACTTACGGTTTAAAAGTCTTGCAACCTTAAATGTATCCGCTCATACCGAGCTTTTGGTAATACCGTAAGTTTAAGGTGGTCATACCGATCATTCAAACTAATCCATAATTCAAGTGGATCTTTTACGGTTAAATATTCAGTTTTTAACCCTCCATGTAGATGACGGCGAAGGAAAATCAAGGCCTTCGCTTTATCCTGATTTGATGCTTCATTTTCTTGTATAATCGTATTTCCAAAACCTTTAGCGTCAAGGTGAATTTCAACATCAAGGACCCATGATAAATAGTTATTCTGGTGATGTCAAGTGCCACAAATTCAAGTTTTGATAAATTTGACATGGTGAAAACTATCACAAAAGATGAATAAGTTAAAGAAATAATTATAATAATAAACAATTAATGAAACAAAACAACTAAGGTAAAAGAAATGAAAATAAAGTTATATCATGTTAACAATCTACTATGTTATTTTATTCATGCCATAAAGTAGAAACTATATATTGTTTCATTTCACTTTATATTATTGATATATATGTGTTAATATAATTGAACGTTTTATTAGTTGCAATGACTAGATAATGTATACACTACATACATATGCATACATTTTTTTATTAATGGATTGTGTCAAGTGTGAAAAACGACATGATAAACAAAAATGTGAAACAATCAGAAAAGGGAATAACAACATGAATGATGTAAATTATCAAAAATTACAAAGAAATAATTAGGTTGTAAGAATTAAGCATATGATATGTACTGCCATAAATAAAATGATTATAATGATACATACCTTAATAAAAAATGGCTCAACTTAGCTGGAGTTAAGAATAAAATTAGAGTTTCGTGCTGATAACGTATTATAAAATAAAAATAATGCAGTAAAATGTAAATAAGAAGAGATAGAAAGAGGGGAGAAGAGTTTTCTTCTTTCACTTTGGTGTACATTTCCATTACAATTACATGGCCTTTTATAGGCATAAAAAGTAAAGATCATGGACATAAAATAGGAGATTTAATCTTTAAGATATTCACAACATGAGCACCTAATGTAGCATCCAATGTATTATCCAATGTAGTATACAATGTAGTATCTAATATACAAATTATTCATAACATTAAATTTTTCATTGGGCTTGGAATTATGAAAACAGATACAAGCCAACAAGTAAACTCAAAATCCTAATTTCCAAACCTATTATGCTATTCCTATTAAAATTAAATTATTTTCAACATATTCACTAGCACGCACAATGTATTCTGGCAATTATGAGTAGCAAACTACACTGTATTGAATATGTTTCATTTCGTATGATTTAAATATTCTTTTTGAATATTTAATCTTCTATATACTTTATTCTTGAGTCCCAACTTGGTTCATATATTTCTACTCGTGTGATTTTATATTTTCTTTGTCTTTGCTTAGCTTATTTTACATTACTATATAATAGTTGATTGATTTATACTCTGGCTATCTTTCATGTTTTCTTAATTCATCACCTTTTAAATAGTAAAAATATCCAGAGAGTTTTGTGAAATCTTATAAAAATAGCATGTTTTTGCATTCTACTTCGACTAGTGACTTTTACATGATACACTAAAAAAATAATCGAAAATTAACTGAACCGTACTAATACCGAATAGAAACAGACATGATTAGCACGGTTTCAAAAAATATAACTTTAATTATACATAATAAATAACCGAAAAATGACATGGCAAATTTTATAAGAATCGAACCATTGACACCCCCTACTTATAAATTTGTGATTTATAAGTTGGTCTTGCTAGAAGCGACTTATAAATCGCCGTTAGTTAATAAAGATTCTGTAACTTCGTATTACCTTTTTGGAGAAAATAATCAAAATGGTCCTTAATGTATGGGGGTCGGACCATCTTGGTCCTTAATGTATACTCCTTGATAGAAATAGTCCTTCATGTATAGAAAGGTGGATCTATAGCCCTAATACTAGCGGTAGCCCCCAAGACTCCAGTTAAATTTGACAGAACCGGTCACGAGCATCTCACGTGAGATGACATAAACACAAAAGAGAGGAACAAACCTTCCTGCTCGATCACACTGACAATTCATTTGCCAATCTCACGTGCTTCTTTATTTTTTTGTGTTCATCAAAACAGTTGGGGAAGCGAGATCGCCCCATTTTCCTCTTTCTAAGAAATTAGCTGAGCTGGTGGAAAAAGAAAATAGAACTCAGCTAATATGTGAACTGAGATAATGAAGGACGAAATAATATGAGGTTAATGACCAGTTTATTTCTCTTCTTATGGATACGCCGCGGCAGCGAGCTATATAGGAGGAAGAAGACGTAAATGGATATATTTCCTTTTACGATCAAATTTTTGTTGCAAATTTGTCTTAACAGTAAACCTTATTAATTAGAAGAATATATACATTGTTATGAAATAATATAAAGATAAGAACAATAATGCAAGAACAAGAGCAATAGAGAGAATAGAGAGAGAAGTATTCTTATTGATACTTAGAGATTGTTAGGGATGGTTTACAATGGTAGAAGACCCCTTTATTTATAGGGAGGGGGATGATTTAGCTACCAAGAATAGAACTCTAGAATCTCTCTAATTATAGACATTCACCTTAAATAGGAGATTTCATAACACTCCCCCTTGAATGTCTATTCAACAATGTGCCTCGTTAAAACCTTAAAACCAAAACCCAATGGGAAAAATTAAAGAAAGGAAAAAGAGTACACATGTTTGAATATGCGCCTATTGGTTGCCTCGTTAAAAACCTTGCAAGGAAAACCCAGTGGGACAAAATCTTGTAAGGGAAAAAGAGTGCAACGCGCATTAACTCCCCCTAATAAGAACATCAATTTATATCCTTGAGCATTTGCATTCCAATTTTGTGCATCATCTTCAAAACGATCTTTGGTAGATATTTGATAAATAAATCAACCATATTGACTTGAATAAATATTCCGCACCTTGAAATTATCATTCTTGATAGATATGAACATCTTCATATAATGTCGTGGAATGACTCTTCAATATCTCCATAGATGTATTCTCGATGCCATCATGCTTATAGTTATAGCAAGATACATATGTACACAAATTGTACTTAGGATTTGGTACTTCAGGACCAAGAATTGCATATGCTTCAAGCAACTTAAATCTTTCAAGTTAAGTCATATAAGCCATATAATAGACTTTAGATGCATATCAAGTTTTCCATGTCATGCTAGACAAATAAGATATCGAAAACTGATTATACATACCTTTGACTTTATACTTTCAAGCATTTGAACTATAGGTTCAAAACTACATGTCTTTCATATGGAATCAATTCTTCTTGAATTGTATCTCTTCCATTTAGTTACTTTCTTTGGGTCAGCAAATGCGTATAGCATGCTTTGCAATATGTTGCAATTGAATTATCCCTTTTATGAACTTCAGGTTCATATCATGATATTCGGGGATATACAAATGATAATTCATCCCATGTAACCTTTTCTCAAGTGTTTATCATGTCTCCCCATCATGTTAGAAAAGCTAACTTGTTTCCTCAACTTTGGGAAATCATCTTTGTGCATTATTATGTCAATATACATAGCACATTAATAATAAGATGAAATTATTTGGTTCCTGACCCTGAACCACTTGTGAGGGGAGAATATAATATACTCTCGTATACAACGTATATCAAACTGATATATATAACTTTGTTCTCATAAGAAACAGTTTAGCTATTAAGTGGAAGCACTCAATAATTATCTTGCTAAACCAACTTTGATATAAACCAACTTATCAAGATGAACTATCTTGAGTAGAAAATCTGGAAATTATGCTCGAAGTTAGATTACTGAGCAATTTACCTCGCAAGCACCGGCCAGGCTGCGGGTTAATAACAATTGCGCATGTAACCATATCATAGATGCATCATATGTGGTATACATGGCAGGTGAATGGGCCCATATTCACCTTTGATATTTCCTGAATTTATGGGCTTCAACCCGAACTCTTTAGTTGGTCAGTTCATTAATGAGAACAAGTGATACAAGAGAATTCGTAAAGAACTTTCTAGTTCTTTGATATTCACCTGTGTGAATTTGCACATCATACTTAAAATGAGATGGCTAATACGAATGCTAACTGAACAAATTATCAATATTGGTAAACTTCAAATTTACACCGTGACATGTGCACTTATCAATAAACTTCAGGTTTATTATGACATGGGTTTTTATACCAATAGATATCCACTTTATTGTGACATTCTTTCTTTTGTGTAGTACAAACTGGAGAACAAAACGGGTAACTTTTCATATGCAAATTACCCCGCTACAAGTTGTAGTAATAGGAGATATCAAAGCCTTCCTTTATTTATAGTCTCAATATAATCAATCGCTTTCGCGTGTACTTTGGAAACTGAATAAGTTTCTTTGAGACTTACTACAGCACAATACTCAATTGTGTTTCTCCAACATAGTAATAATTGGCTCTTCTAGAGCTCTCAATTAATTTTGTACTACCACAGATTCATTAACATCCATGTGGTGAATATCTTTCTTAAAGAGAAAGTTATACCATTATGGTCATGTCAGGCTTATATGCAAGATATGTTTCTTGCATTATCGTTGTCCTTTAATAGTCATATTTCCAAAATACTTTGGCGTACAATAGGTACGTGACCAATGATCATTCATGCCATATATCATCTCAAACCTCCTTCTAGGGGTGAGTGTGGTATATTTAATACCAATTTCATGTTCATATTCTTCAAATAATGAATATGTATTCATGAATCAGATGTTGTCACATTCACTTCGGGGATATGTGATTTTATTATCCTTTTCAAATCTATAAATGTGTCAGGCATTTGATTTGTCATTCTTTGCAAATGGATAATCTTTTGTGCCTCTTTCACAAATAGAGGTATGTGGATCAAGATGAGATAATGATGCATTTTTCCACAAAATTTCCCGTTTGGTTTCACCAACTTCTCCCCCTAATTTTGGGAAAAGTGTCTCATCAAATTGACAGTCTGCAAATCGTGCAGTGAACAAATCTCCTGTCAATGTTTCGAGGTAGCGAATAATGGAGGGCGATTCGACCTCAACATATACTCCTAACCTTCTTTGCAGACCCATTTTGGTGCGGGATGGCGGTGCTACAGGCACATATACTGCGCATCCAAAGATTCTTAAATGGGATATATTGGGTCCATGACCCAAAACCAATTGCAACGGGCAATATTTGTGTCAATTCGTCAGTCAGAGACGAACTAGCATTGCTGTATGCAAAATGGCGTGTCCCCAAACCGAAGTGGGCAGCCGACGAACTAGCATTGCTACATGCAAAATGGCGTGATCCCAAACCGAAGTGGGCAGCCGACGAACTAGTATTGCTGCATGCAAAATGGCGTGTCCCCAAACCGAAGTGGGCAGCCGACGAACTAGCATTGCTGCATGCAAAATGGTGTGACCCCAAACCGAAGTGGGCAGCCGACGAACTAGCATTGCTGCATGCAAAATGGCGTGACCCCAAACCTGAAGTGGGCAGCCTCGTTTTCATGAAGAATTCAAGATTATTCTCATCTATTGTCTCAATATGATATCCATTTTGAATGATATCTTTAAAACTCAACAAGTTCCTTTTAGACTTGGAGAAGAACATTGCGATTGATATCATTAAAACTCAACAAGTTCTTCTTAGACTTGGAGGAGAATATTGCATTCTCTAAGATAAATGTCGTGCCTTTGGGCAGAGTTACAGTTGCTCTTCCGGAGCCTTCAATCAATTTACTTCCCATGGTTTGACATATAAAAGAAAATATACGAACACGAGAATAAACAACTTCAATCCGTTTGTGTCACATAATATTTTCAAAACCTGCTGATATCAGTTGACTAAATAAATCAGATAGTCGATTATATGTTTTCCATAATCGATTACTATGCAGTTTGAAAATTTCATTTTAAGCATTTTCACAAAACAATCGATTGTTAAACACACACAATCGATTGTTGAGCATTGACAATCGATTGTTAAACATAGACAATCGATTGTTGACAATTTTTGAAAAATTCCAGATCACACTGTTTTAAGACAATCGATTGTTAAACATCGACAATCGATTGTTGACTATTTTTGAAAACTCCAGATCACACTGCCTAACGACAATCGATTGTTAGACATAGACAATCGATTGTGGATGATTTTTGAAAAATTCCAGATTACACTGTCTAACGACAATCGATTGTTAGACATAGACAATCGATTGTGGATGATTTTTGAAAAATTCCAGATTACACTGTCTAACGACAATCGATTGTTAGACATAGACAATCGATTGTCGATCAATTGTTTTTCAGTTTTAATGCGAAAATATTAGATAATCGACTAGTTTTTCAGGCTAGTCGATTACCCCTACTGAAAAATAAAAATATTATTGATATTTGAGCATATTGAAGACATTCTAAAGAACTACTGCTAACACTGCATCATGAACTAACTAATACGAGCTAATACTAATGACTATTAGATTATTCACTAACTAATACAAATAAGTAGAACAAAATCAAATAACTCCATCTTCTTTCATCATGGACCCATCACCGATTAGGTGGTCTATTTTCCCGTCGGGTTGCTCAAAGAAGTCTGCCACATCCAGGTGGGTGATGTCCAAGTTGTCGTCATATGCAAAATTTGTTTCAGGGCCTTTACTCTTTCGAGATGCTTGATAAAGGTCAACCAAGTGTCTTGGTATACGACAAGTCTTTGACCAGTGCCCTTTCCCACCGCAACGATAACATATAGTTTCTGAACCATTTGCCTTAGGATCTTCATGATCCCGTTTCTGCTTTCGGCGGTTATCTCTCTTCGGGGGGTGACGGACATCATGGATATTTCTTCCTTGTCTACGTCCCTGGCTATGACCCCGTTTACGACCATGACCATGGCCCTTTTCATGTTTGGCATAATGAGAGTGCACCTTATCTGCTTCAGGCAGTGGTGTAGACCCAGTGGGTCGATTTTCGTGATTTCTCATGAGCAGGTCATTATTTCGCTCAGCCACTAGTAGAAGAGAAATCAGTTCAGAGTACTTTGTAAAGCCTTTCTCTTTGTACTGTTGTTGCAGTACCATATTGGAGGCATGAAACGTTGTAAACGTTTTCTCAAGCATATCATAATCGGAGATTTTATCCCCGCATAGCTTCAATTTAGAAGTAATTCTGAACATTGCAGAATTATATTCAGAAACGGACTTAAAGTCCTGGAGCCTCAGATGAGCCCAATCATATCGTGCTTGTGGCAGAGTGACCAACTTCAGGTTGTCATATCTCTCCTTTAAGCCGTTCCACAAGATGAGTGGATCCTTGACGGTGAGATATTCAATCTTCAAACCTTCATCAAGGTGATGGCGCAAGAAAATCAAGGCCTTCGCACAGTCTTGGGTGGATGCTTTTTCTCTATCTTTGATGGTGTCTCCGAGACCCATAGCATCTAAGTGGATTTCAGCATCCAACACCCATGTCATATAGTTCTTGCCCGAAATTTCAAGGGCAACGAACTTTCTTTTCGTAATGTCAGACATAATCGAAAATTAAATTAGGAAGAGGAAATACCTTAGATTTTTCGAGAATGGTTCTTGAGACGGTAGAGTCTCGTGCTGATAACGTGTTATGAAATAATATAAAGACAAGAACAATAATGCAAGAACAAGAGCAATAGAGAGAATAGAGAGAGAGAAGTATTCTTATTGATACTTAGAGATTGTTAGGGATGGTTTACAATGGTAGAAGACCCCTTTATTTATAGGGAGGAGGATGATTTAGCTACCAAGAATAGAACTCTAGAATCTCTCTAATTATAAACATTCACCTTAAATAGGAGATTTCATAACATACATTTTTTAGTGTGGTTGTATATAAAAAATTAGCTGACTTTATGTTAATTTTCTGGTGGATAATGGCGGCATTGCTCAGCCGCCTGGGCTTTCAGCCCTCTTCTCTCCTCTCTTGGAAAAAATTACAGAAATATTTATGTGATCAGGCCATCAAGCTGACCGTGCAGCAAGGTTTCTATTCTGTATGTGCAGTGCAGGTGAGAAATATGGTTAAGTTTAACTTGAGTTTTGAAGTGTATCCTTAGGTTTAGGGTTGTAGACTAAACGTGTTTACTTTTTGGATACATGAAGGACTATTTCTATTAAGGGGTATACAGTAAGGACTAAGATGGTCCAACCCTCATACATTAAGGACCATTTTGATCATTTTCTCTACTTTTTTGTGTAAAATAATGAAAAACGAAAACACAATTAAATGAATACTAAAATAAATCGAATCGACACCGTTCAATTATTATTGCATACACGTGGCTTACATCTAATAGCGTACCGGGAAGTACTGAAAATAAAAAGCCATTTCACCAGTCACTCATCTCACACTCTCTCTGTTGATTGCTGCTGTAGAATAAAAAAGAGATGGGTAGAAAATCGTCCTTACCGAAGGGTAAAGATAAAGTCATCGACGGCAAAGCATTGTCGGCCGGAAAAAGAAAGCGCGACGGTTACGATGAGGATAAAACCGGTGACCGGAAACGGAAGGGTGTACTTCAGTTCGTTGACGACGCTGCTTACGAGGTCGACGACGACGACTTCGATTTCAGCGACGACTCCGATTTCTTCGACGAAGGTATAATGCGTTACAGCTGTCACTGAATTAATTTCTTTTTTTTTTTGTTTTAGCTGAAAGCTACTGAGAAAATTAGGGATTTTTGGTATACTCGGTTTGGTTAATTAGCTATAATGTTCTGCATTTTCGTAGATTTTTTGGCTACCTTTGTATGTTTAAACTTTAAATTTAGGAAATTGACTGAGAAAGTAGGGATTTTTTGGTAAATTCGGTTTGTTTAATAAGCTATATTGGCCTGCATTGTCATAGATTTTATGATTACTTATTTGCATGTTTGAGTTTTATTTAATAAATAGACAGCATTTACTTAACTCCTTTTTTTTAGAAAAATGAGTTGGATTTAGGATTTTTGGTCAATTTGTTTGTGTAATAGCCTATGCCGGTATACATCTTTTGGAGATTTATTCTTTTATTTCTTTGCTCTGCATGTTTGAGGTTTATATAAACTTTTTTAAAGAACTGACGTTTTTAAAGCTAAAAAATCGTTCTAAAATTGCAGCTATATTGGTGTAATATTTTCTGTTCCGTCTGTGTGAGCTTGCTCGCATTGGCGGTCCCGAGTCCGGAATAAAGGAGGAGGGTTTTGGTAGCTGACAGCTATAATGAGGATTCATATAGTCGACTCCAACTTGTTTGAGTCTGAGGCATATTAGTCCTTGGTTATTTTTCTTTGGTTTTCCAATTGGCTTAGTGTAGGAGGTTTTTTGTTTAAAACTTTTTGGTTTTGTTTACCTAATGGCAAGTGAACAAACTTTGCTGCACCTCAATAGAATACCTTTACCAATTAAAAGATTAAGAAGAAGAAGAAGCGAGTGAACAAAGAAAGAAAAAAAACATATGTAGGGTTTCATTATCCAAACTTAGGAAGGTATTTGTTTTGATGGGATTCACTTGTCTATTGTAAATTTGGGTTTTAAAAACTGAAGTTAAGCAAGGCCATAGTCTGCTATGATTCTGGTTTTATTTTCCATTTTAATTTGTGTTTTGATTGTAAGTCATTTTATGTTTCTCAGTTTCTGGTATATAGATGGTATGTGAAATACCGGGTAAAACTACGCCTTGACGAATCTACATATTTCTTACATTCCTTCAAAATGCTTGCTCTAAGGCATGGTGGATTAGCTGATTTCCTTTGATTGAACTCTTCTGTAAATATTACACGTATAGTAGGGGAATAGGATTGTGTTTTAAACAACAGCTCCTCAGTACCATAATTCTCCAGACTAAGAACAATCAATACGTTATTCTTTGTTATTTTGAGCTTCATACTTCTACGTTCATATTGTTTTCACCCTTCCATTCTAAGAGAAATTCTGAACTTCTTTATCTGCATTTTCTCGTGAGAATAGCTTGCTGCTAGCTGTGTACACATTTTTTGTTTGTCGCCTCTCTAAACTCATTGTCCATTTAGAATTGTACAAAGGTCTATGCTGCCAATACTTTTTACTTTTTATCATTAGCTCTGCAAAAGCATGTCCACTTCAACTCTGTTTGATCAAAAAGAAATAAATGACATTTACTTGAATCTTTTTGGTAAATAATTTTTATTTATTACCAAGTGACTATTTGTACAAAAAACTTAAAAAGAAAAACTGAAAGATGGATCACTGTCCTAACTTTCAGCTGCAGAACCTCATAACTGGCAAACAACTGAAGCGAAGAATACAACTTTTCGAAGGACAAAAGTCCAAATATTCCATTCTTTTGCTAATTTGATCTTTAGACTTGCCCTGCAGAAACATTTACTTGAATTTTGGTATCACAATAACAGCATTGCCTAAAGTTGCAAACGAAGGAATTATAAGCCAACCATCTACTTAAACAAACTACAAGAAGTTTATCTTATCAAAAGAAAACCAACTACAAGCAGTTTAATCCTTATAAATAGAAAATAAAAATATATTTAGCTCAGGTGCGTTGGTTAATTTTTGGTAGGTACACTATGCCAGAGCTATTTTGAATTTGGTTTATCTAATCATTGTTGTGCTCCTGCTATACAGATTTTCTTGAGGAATTTAGAAGTAATGTTGAAATCAAGAATGAACCTGTGAGAACACCCCAACCCCCAGTGATCAAAGAGGAGGAATTGGATGGAGAAGAGCTGGAGAATATGTTAAGGGAGCGTTACAGGCCAGGTTCTAGCTTTGTTACCTATGCAGAAGATAGTGATGAGAAGAAGAGACTATTTGAGCAGGACACACTTGTGCCTTCTCTCAAGGATCCAACTATATGGAAAGTTAAATGCACGGTACTCTAATCGATGGCAAATTGAAATGTCACTGATGCATATATATCAGATTGTTGTCATTTAATTCTTTTTCACTGTCTTTCTAGTTATATGGCTTATGTTTTCTTTTTGTATTTGCTTTGTGCTATAGGTTGGAAGAGAAAGGCACTCAACTTTCTGTCTTATGCAGAAGTACATAGACTTGCTTGCTCTAGGAACAAAGCTGCAGATAATTTCCGCTTTTTCACTTGATCATGTAAAGGGGTATATTTATATTGAGGCTGACAGACAATCTGATGTCTACGAGGTACTACTTCCTTATTTTATTTTATTTTATTTTATCGTGACATTCTTGTGTCTTGAATCGGCCTTGGCGCTTCAGTGGAAGTCTGAGCATTCGTTGGTGACGTTCTTTTCTTGATGAAAGCATTCTTTAATGACATTTTACACTCTCTAAGACGAGCTCCTTGATATAGGCGTGTAAAGGCCTTTGTAGTATATATTCAAGTAGAGTGGCACCTGTTCCAAAGAATGAAGTTTCTCATTTGATTGCTGTGCGGAGCAAGTCTTCTGGGATTTCTGAGGGTATGTGGGCACGTGTCAAAAGTGGAATATACAAGGGCGATCTGGCGCAGGTACTTTTTATTCCATCAGCTAGCTGCTATTTAAATCTCTCTTATCATACACGTAAATGCAATATGAACTTTCTGCTGGTTAATGCTGCTTAGTGACCTCTCTTTATTTGTCTGAGAAATTAAACAACAATAACAAAGCACCTTCTTTTTAGAGCTTGCTAACTGTTTCATAATGGTCATGTAGGTTGTAGCAGTGAATGATTCACGGAAGAAAGTGACGGTGAAGCTGATTCCAAGAATAGACTTACAAGCCATTGCCGACAAATTTGTAACAATTTATACTCGATTTCATAAATGTTTTGTGTTTTAGTTAATGTGAATTACTCTGTAAATATGAAGATATGAAACATAACACCATACTCCCTGCTTCTTCACCTCCCCATCATGAAAAAGAAAAAAGAAAGAAAGAACAAAAAGCTGTGTTAGGGAGGGAGGGAGGGAGGGACAATGCAGGTCATGATTTCTGGGTAATTGTGCTTTGGCTTATTTTAACCTCCAGTTCCTTAGAGTAATGCACATTTGTTTGGAGTTGTTAGAGCCCATTTTTGTTGGCTTAAAAAAAGTGGCTTTTCAGCATATTAAATAGCTTTTAAGCCAAAAAGCAAAAAAGTTGGGGTTGCGCAGCTTATTGCTTTTGGCTATTTTTAAGCAGTTTTTAACTTATTTTAAGCACTTTATAGCTTTGCTGATTTGATTAAAAGCTAAAAAGAGCTTAAAAGTTGATTTGATCAGCTTAAAAGCCAACCAAATGCCCTGTGCATTCGTACTTATTGGAGGTTGTGATTTGAGTATTTCCTGCACTGCACGTCGTAGGTCCTTTTAGTTTTTTGTATGGTATTACAATTTTAGACTGAAGCACTATTTTTCCTCTTCTCTTTGTTTTGAATGTTTACTCCTATGCTCTATTGAGACTTCTGCTTGATATTGACTAAGCACTTGATGTATTTAGCTAATTATGCACTTAGCAATCCAGGTTTAACATCTTACTAATATATTTTCATTTAATTTAGGCTTATATATCTTCTGCAGTCCACTGCAGTAATGCTGGTTATCATCTTTGCTGATTAAAAAAATTGCTGCTTATCATCCTCAATGCAATTATAATTATGACTAGTCTTCTTAAAATACATTTTTCAGAGGGTATAGATTCCTCTTTGCAAGAGTTCAACCTCTTATCTTAGAATGGTTAACGAGAGAATGCAAAAATGCAGGGATATTATAGGGTTGGTATCACCGTCATTCAGGGAATTGTTATAATTCCATCTTCACGTTTTTTTTCTTTTTGGGGGGTGGGGGCTTCAATTCCTAATGTTTAGTCACGGTTTAAGTTGATCGTAAAACAACTCTATTATTAAGTATTTACAGTCTTCTAGTGATACATACATTCATTACATGATCATTCGCATGTTGATGTTTCCACACCTACTCATTTTTTACTTTCAACTTGCTCAGATAGCTGAGTTTTTAAAATGTTTTATAGGGTGGAGGAGTTGCTGCAAAGAAGGGAGTTATCGAAGCACCAAGACTAATTAGCTCTACAGAGCTTGAGTAATATGCATTCTCCATTTGTTACTATTAATATAATAGGTTGCAAGTACGTGACAATTTTTCCTTAATTAAACTGCAGAGACTTTCGGCCCCTCATACAGTACCGGAAGGATCGGGATACAAACCTAATGTTTGAAATTCTCGACGGAAAGATGCTGAAGGATGGTTATTTATACAAAAAAGTGGGCACTGATTCATTGAGCTATTGGGGTGTAATGCCTACTGAAGCTGAACTCCTGAAATTTGAACCTTCCAAAAGTGATGAACCCCAGGATGTAGAGTGGCTTACCCAGTTATACGGTGACCGGAAGAAAAAGAGAATCATAAATGATTTCAAGGTTGGTCAGAAAGGAGGTGAGAAAGGAGAGGGTTCTTCAAGCTCTAGCATGGAAAACAATTTTGAAATAGATGATCTTGTATTTTTTGGGTAGGTTTGTCTCTTACTGTTTACCAATTTGGAATCTGCACCCTGTACTCTGTCATTTTTGTTTAATCATTTTTCTATGCTATTACAGTAGGAATGGTTTTGGCATTATTATTGGCAAGGAGAAAGATGATAGCTTTAAGGTATATGCAAGTCTATTGGCTTTATTTTTCTTTGGGTGAATGATGTCTTATTTAAAGCGATTATTTTTCAGATCATGAAAGATGGTTCAGAGAGACCTGTGGTAGTGAGCATTCAACTGCGTGAGTTGAAGCGTGCATCTTTTGATAGGAAGCTATTCACCGTGAAAGATCAGCTAACCAATACCATCTCAGTTGGTGATATGGTTAGAGTTTTGGATGGTCCCTTGAAGGTTTGACTGTTATTCATCTTTTATTTTTTTCTTTGTTTGATCATGATAGTATCCGCGTCAGCTTGTACATACCTTGACTAATCCACCGATGACTTGCTATTTCCTTCCACTGCCCACCATAGGTTAGGTGGATATGAATAATTCACTAGTGCTTCTGCTGGCATTTGAAACCCTGGTTCCCAAGGTTTTTACTCCAGCTGTTTGACTGCTAGGCCACCCCTTGGAACGTTTGACAGTTATTCATGGAAGCAGTAACATCTTTTTATCTGTTAATTAGTCTTCTGAAATGATGTAATGTAGGGTTAATAAATGCAGGATGGACAAGGAATTGTTAAGCAGATCTATAAAGGAGTCGTCTTTCTATATGACCAAAGTGAGCAGGATAATAGTGGTTATCTCTGTGTCAAAGGTCAGATGTGTGAAAAAATTACACGCAGTGATGGTATATCAAACGAGAAGGTTTGTAAATTTTGGGGCATATTAGAACTAATCGTATTCTTATGATACCCATATTTGTTCCGCTAATACTTATTCTATTTAATCAGGGAAGTGAGCCTGGTCCCTCAGGTTTTGCAGATTTCTCATCATCCCCTAAATCCCCTCTTTCGCCTGAGAAATCTTGGAGAGGGAAGGATGATAACTGCAGCTGTATGTTTTTTATTAATCTGCTCTTAATTCCCCTCTTTCTATTTGATGTCTCGAATCTAGGCACTGCTCCCAATTCAGATATTTATTCCTTTAGCTTCTGGTTCTTTTTCCTCAAACAGTCAAGCGCGATGATAAAGATGGAATGTTTAATGTCGGCCAGTCTCTAAGAATCCGAGTGGGGCCTTTGAAGGGATATCTTTGTCGTGTAGTAGCCATTCGACGTTCTGATGTTACAGTAAAGCTTGATTCCCGGCAAAAAATTCTTACAGGTTTGTACATTTCCTTGCATCGTCTTTTAATGTTATATGGGAAATTGTCACTAACAATCTGTCATTGTAGTTAAATCTGAACACCTGGCGGAAGTTCATGGAAAGAGTTCTGTCACGTCTCTTGGGTACAATTTCTTTACCTGAATAAATTGAAGGAGAATCGTTCAATTACTTTTTTTCACTTTGATTTCTTTTAATTTTCTCTTTACTTTCAACAACAGGGTCGATGCTGATTCTAAAAAACCTTTTGACCTGCTTGGAACACAGGATGGTTCTCAAGGTAGGAAGTATTTTGCTCCTTCTCTTGGATGAGTAAAAGTAATTTTGTTCCAGAGTAACAACACAAAATAGGTGCAGCTACATACAAAACAAAAGCTCTAGTGACTGTGGAATTCAAGTAAAGAGTTGACATCATACATATGCCATCTTTCACCAAAAGCGAAAAGATATAATCATGAGTTTCTAAGTTTATGTATACAGTTAACTAAACCTTCAAAGCATCTTCTGTTCCCTTCCACCCAACTGGTTCAAAATGCATGCAGGGATGGTCATTTATGTCTTCCACTTCTCTTGTGCAATCTTCTTCCATTTCTGCAACATAGTATTTCCTCGACTGTCTCTGGCATTGCCTTCTTTTGATTGTATAAGCTGAGAAACATGCACCACAACTTTTTGGCCGCATGGCAGTGTATAAAGAGGTGATTCACTTCTTCCTCATTTTCTCACACGTGGAGCCTCTGCTGCAGAACACCATTCCGGTCCTTTGTAATTTTGATTCTGTCAAACATGCTCATGTGCAGTTATCCAACAAAAATTGCCCACCTTAACTGATGCTTTGCTCTTCCAGATTATTTACCAAGGCCATTGCATAACAGTATTCTGCCTGTTGCACAAATTTCTATATCCAGACTTGACGGTGTATTTCGATCCCTTTGATATTCTCATTACTCATTTCACTGCATCTTCTTCCTCTAGAGATATTCTGGCTCCTTCTATTTTCCCAGCAGATTGGTGACTTTCCCTATTCCCAATCTTCACAGTTTCTCCTAAAAGATAATTCCCATCCTCCTTGTGATGTTGTGCTGCTGTTGCTTTAGTATTTACTGCCAAATTATATTTGGGGATATCTTCTGCCAATTTTTTATCCTCATGCCATTACTCATTGTGAAGTGTGTTTGTTTTTAATAATCATCTCAGATGTTCCAAATGCGCTTCCACAAGCCCACTCCATGAGCCTTACCCTTCCACATGTTTCCCTATGTGAAATTTATTACTTACTGCTGTGGAACTTACCCTTCTACATGGATGTATCTGATTGCAGAGCCTTGTTTTTTTTAATATGTATTTTTGCGTTTTAGTTTTCGTTTTATATTGGTTGTCTCTCTTGTTATTTAATGTCAAAGTCTGTAGATCCGTACTTCTCCTTTCACAAATTTAGAGTCTGTACTTTTATCCTTTTTCGTTCTTCACTTCATTGGAATTACTCTTTCTTTAAAAGGCAGTACTATCCACAGTACAATTAATTGATTAATGTCGAGTAGTGCAGTTGATGAGATTCAGCCTAACTAACAAATTTATCAAGGTTTTAGGTTGTGACTTATCGTTCTACTTCTTTTATCTTTTTTGTTAGATTGGATGGTTCAGGGGGCCACAGAAACTGAGAATAATGCCGAGAATGCAGGAGCATCATCCTCTGCTGAAAGGTTAAAAATGATTGCTAATATTATTGTTCGTTTTCGTGTTCTTACATCTTGAAGTAGTATCTATGTAGAAAGGTATTTCTATTTCTTGCTTTTTTAAAAGTTGATTCATGTACCTGTTAATTACTGTACGGCAAAGTGTCTATAGATGGGGATGCTTGCATCTGCTTTCCATACTTAAAAAGTTAAAACAAAAAAAAGGAGCCAAAATAATGCCTATCTTTTAGGAAGTGTTAAATTGTCTACTTATTTTCTTGGTATAGTAAAAGAGTTATCAAGAAAAGATGTAGTTCAAAACTTAAAAATCGTCGCTAATATTTACTGCGTTGTTTTCCTGGAAGGTTCGAAGTTGCTACTATGTAGAATGGTATATCCATTTCTTGCTTCTGTAGATGTTGATTCATGCATCTGTTATTTCATCTCTAAGATTGAAATGTGTGCATCTGCGTTCCATACTTGTATAAAAGAAAGAAGCTAAAATCATGTGTGTTATTTGGGAAGGGATTATTTGCCGCTTATTTTTCTTGTTATGCTAAAAGTATTGTTATGAAGAGTTTAATTCAAATCTTCACTAGTAAATCTTCCCTTGTCAAAAAAAAAAAAAATTCAAATCTTCACTAGTTCTGTCCTATGAATTTCTCTTTTTTTTGATGAAGTAAGGTGATTCATTAATAGGCATCAAGAAGATGCAAAAGGTAGATAACTAGCTCTGGTACAGAAATCTCGCTAAGAAAGGGAGTCAATGGAATCCACAAGGTGATCTTCACTAGTTACGGTGAAAGATAAATCCAGCTAAACAGATTAACTAAGGAAATAGTTTGAGGGAGTACATGCCACTTGTCTTTCCAGAATTTAACATGATATCCTTTCCCAACCTAAAATGTTATCTTTTGAAAGAACTCATCCCAGTGCTTGCTGATAATTCTTCCATAGGCCAACGCATAAGGAGTGTTTATTTTCTTTGTACGCCAGTGATTATGTTGCCCATACTTAGCATCAATGAAACAAGGAGATGATGTTTTCTCTATCATCTTAAAAGTTTTAAAAATATTGTTGCATATAAGGAGCTACAGATTTTACTTCTTCTGATTTTGTTTGGTGCTGAAAAGATGGGTGTTTTTTTTCCTACCATTGTTTTTGAAAATCGTTGATACTCAATATGACCTGATATAGGTAAAATTTATGTGCAGGAGTTCTTGGCCTGCCTTTCCTGCTGTTGCTGGCTCGGGGCAGGATGATGGCTGGACAAAACCTGATGGTTGGGCGAAAGGCACTTCTACTGCTGGCGCTACTAGTGCTGTGTCTGACGGCTGGGGCAAAAAGGTTGAATCACATCAAGAGAGCACCGAGAAGGTTATGGATGATCCCTGGGGATCTGTGCAAAAAAAAGAAAAAAATGATGACTCGGGCAAAACCTCATGGAGCAAGCAGGATGCTGGATCTTCTTGGGGTAAGCAATCTGATGCAGATCCAGTGACTGACTGGAAAAAGCAAGATGGTGGAGCTAACAAGACAGGTAGAAAAACCTCTTGGAGCCAGCAGGATGCTGGAAGTGATGGTGGATCCTCTTGGGGTGCGCAAGTGGGAGTATCTTCTTGGGGTAAGCAATCCGATGCAAATGCAGAGACTGGCTGGAAAAAGCAAGATGGTGCATCAAATAAGACGGATAGCAAAACATCGTGGAGCCAGCAGGGTGCTGGTTCTTCTTGGAAGAAAAGTGATGGTGAAGGTGGATCCTCTTGGACTAAACAATCTGATGCCTCTGCAGAGACCGACTGGAAAAAGAAAAATGATGGATCTGGCTGGAAAAAGCCAGATAGCAATGCTTCGTGGAGCCAGCAAGATGCTGGGTTTTCTTCGAAGAAGAGTGAAGGTGAAGGTGGATCTTGGAGTAAGCAATCTGATGCAAAGGCAGAGAATGACCGGAAAAAGCAAGATGGTGGATCTAGTAGCTGGGGTGGTGGTACAGACCAAGAAGGGAGCTGGGGAAAGCCAAGACAATTTGATGGAGGTCGTGGATCAGGTGGCAGGAGAGGACGAGGTGGTTGGCGAGGGGGTCTAGATCATAGTGGTAGAGGAAGATCTTTTAATCAAGGACAGTCTAGTAGCTGGACTACTGAAGGTGAAGGCAATAATAATTTTAGTAATGTAGAATTTAAGGGGAACCAGTCTAGTTGGAATAGTTCGCAGGAACATGGTTGGGGAAAAGTTAATGGTGACACCAGTATTGCTGGTAATCAATCATCTGATTTTCAGAGTGGTGGTGGTTGGAATGCCTCCAAACCATCAAATGAAGAATGGTCTTCTGGTTGGAATAAGAATTCAGCGTCAAAGGAGGTAGGAGGTTCTAGTGGAAACCAGTCTGATTGGGACAAAAAATCTGGTGAATCTGGGAGCAAGCAGTCAGCTGGTTGGGACAATAAGATCACTCAGAAAGAGCCAGCAGGAAAGTCCTCTGCCTGGAATAGCAAAGCTGCAGTCGATAATGAAGACACCAGTATTGCTGGTAATCAATCATCTGATTTCCAGAGTGGTGGTGGTTGGAATGCCTCCAAACCATCAAATGAAGGATGGTCATCTGGTTGGAATAAGAATTCAGCCTCAAAGGAGGTAGGAGGTTCTAGTGGAAACCAGTCTGATTGGGACAAAAAATCTGGTGAATCTGGGAGCAAGCAGTCAGCTGGTTGGGACAATAAGATCACTCAGAAAGAGCCAGCAGGAAAGTCCTCTGCCTGGAATAGCAAAGCTGCAGTCGATAATGAAGACACCAGTATTGCTGGTAATCAATCATCTGATTTCCAGAGTGGTGGTGGTTGGAATGCCTCCAAACCATCAAATGAAGGATGGTCTTCTGGTTGGAATAAGAATTCAGTCTCAAAGGAGGTAGGAGGTTCTAGTGGAAACCAGTCTGATTGGGACAAAAAATCTGGTGAATCTGGGAGCAAGGAGTCAGCTGGTTGGGACAACAAGATCACTCAGAAAGAGTCAGCAGGAAACTCCTCTGCGTGGAATAGCAAATCTGCAGGCGAACAAGATGCCAATGGGAAAAATCAATGGAGTGGTAAAAGAACTTCAGATGGAGGTTCATCTACAGGATGGGGTCAAAGTAATTTGTGGAAGGGCGGAAAGGAGGATGCCGTTGGAAATCAAGATTCCTGGAGCAGCAAAAGTAACTGGAATTCTGGCAGTGGTTTTGGTGGCAATGACCAGCAATCTGATTCTTATGGTGTCCGGGGAAGAGGTGGTAGTTGGAGGGGAGGCCGTGGTGGATCAGATAGAGGTGGATACGGAGGTAGGGGTGGTTCAGATCGCGGTGGCTTTGGAGGAAGGGGAGGTTTTCGAGGTAGAGGGGACAGGGGAGGTTTTAGAGGTAGAGGATCGGATGGGGGAGGATTTCGTGGTAGAGGGCGTGGAAGGAGAGATGAAAGTGGTGAATGGCAGAATAGAACTGATTCGCAGGAAGATAAACCCTATGGTTGGAGCAAAGAGCCAGGCAGTGATGCTGAGGGATGGAAGTCTAACAAGGGCAGTTGGAGTCAAGGTAATAATGACAGAGGGAGCTGGAAGACTGCTGATAGTAGAGGCAATGCTAATGATGGTGGATGGAAGAAAGGATTCGACTCCGAAAAGAATGGGAGTGGAACTGGTACTAGTGCCACCAGTTGGAATACTCAGGAAATAGTTGGAAAACTTCTACTGCTACTACGGGAGGTACATCTTCAGGGTGGGGTCAGCAGACAACTTCTAGTGAAAAGGAGGATCAGAATGGCATGGGAACAAGTTGGAACCAGGGAACTGCTTCAGGAAATGCGAGCACAGCTCGGACTGCAAACAAATCAAAAGAAAGAAGTGAAGGACGGAGTGATGCGTGGGGTAAAGCAACCAATGATGGACCGGGTAATGCGTGGGGTAAAGCAACCAGCTCTTGGGGCAAAGGAAACAGTTCTGGCAGCCAGGGAGGGGGTCAGCTGACAACTGTTAGTGGAAAGGATGGTCAGAATGGCATGGGAACAAGCTGGAACCAGGGAGCTGCTTCAGGAAATGCGACTACAGCTTGGACTGCAAATGAATCCAATACTGAGGATGTGAGCAAATCGAAAGAAACAAGTGATGGACTGAGTGATGCGTGGGGTAAAGTAATCAGTTCTTGGGGCAAAGGAAACAGTTCTGGCAGCCAGGGAGGCTGGTGACATCTTTGAACAGTAATTATTTGTACTTAAACTTGCTGATTTTATATCCTGCTCACTTAGGTTTTTATACTCAAACTGTCCTGCATGATGCACAAATTCTACTTGCAAATATTTGAGATGATAGTCTCAACTTTTTACTTTAAAGATAAACTATTTGAAACATCAGAATGTGTCACTATACAAGTCTTAATATACATGCCCTGTCGATATTATTTTGTTAATATATTTTGTTTCGGCTGAATACATACACGGCCACTTAAACTTGTCTGAATCTTTCACTTAGACACCTATACTAAAGCTTGTACCTATTGAACACTCGATGCTAGTTGAAAATGTGTCAATTAGACACAAATTGCTGGTGTGGCCACTTGCATGTACCATGCCACTTAAGAGAGACTGAAGATACATAATTTCTTAATTTTTATTTTTCGTATTCTTTCTCCTAGGTTGCATCAATTTGAGTTATTTTTTGAATTGCTTGCCTTTTAGTTTTCGATGGGGTTGAAGGAGTGGTGCAGTGGAGTGATTCTGAAGGTGGAGGTTTTGTATTCAATAAATATGGATTTATGGGTTTACTTTTTTTTTGGGGGGGGGGGGGGGTTATGGTGCATCCATGATTACTATGGGTTTACTGGGGGAGGTATGGTGCATCCATGATTAAGGAAGGTCAGGAAGATAAAAATCAAAAGAAGGTAGAAAAAACTAAAGACGGATGCTTTGTAGATAAAATTCAAAAGAAGAAGGTAGAAAGAACTAAAGACGAATGCTTTGTGTCTGCAGGTCTGGTATGAATGGTTGAAAAGAGAGGATGTTGAAGAAATCAAAGAGGAAATACTGGGTTTGTTGAAGAAAACGAAGAAGAATTTTGCTTTGCCCGTCTTTATTTTGTTTGTTGAATGTTGAGTACCACTTCATCAGCGATTGAGCTGTACGCACTTTTCATCAGCGATTGAGCTGTATGCACTTGGTCTTTTGTCAGGTTGTTTTGTTAGAGTTCAATTGACATAATCTGAGCATGGTTCGAGTATTCAGTAGGTTATGGGCTTAGTTTATGTGTCTAAATGAAAAAAAATGACCAAGTTTAAGGTGCTATATGCAGCCTTTTGTTTGTCTTTCCTTAATCTTGTTTTGTCTTACTTTTTCTGTTCTATTATAAGTAGCATATTTAGTCCACTTGTGGTTCTAAAAACTTTCATTTGCATTGCCAGTTTGCTGCGCCCTTTTCCATCAACCTTATTATTGTACATGCTATTTATTTTGTTTTTTCTTTATGCAGGTTATTTTGCATGGAGGGTTGACCGGGTTATCCAAGTAAATGATCTGGTTTTGGCTTGTAAAAAATAAAGAAGGATGGACTTGGTCTTTGGGGAAAGCATGAATGGGACTTTAGATGCTAGTTGATGTATTATAAGCTATTAGACTTGAATTGCAGAATATCAACCTCTGAATGTTGGATGTTTGGTAATCTCTTTAATGCAAACCAAGGAGTAAACATAAGTGAATTAATTTAAGAAGTATAACCTGGGTTTGTGCATGGTGTTTCAACAGGTTGTGTTTGGTCTAATCCTTGTCTCTTCTAGTTGTTTTATTTACTTTTGTTTGATTACTTATTTTGAGGAATGCTATGAGGAAAGTGATGTTAGTAAGTGCATAAATGCTTAGTCCCTACTCTGTAGAGAGCTAAATTTACAATCTTTCAGCTTACATTACCCTTTTACATTGCTTAAAGGGCACGTTCACTGCGGCTAAAAACAATGTGAAGAAGCAATTTTCAATTACATTGGTTCTTTGGCGATAACACTTTACAATTTTCAGTTTGCTGTTATTTTTATGTATGGGTATTTTGCTTTATTACGTTCTATTAAGTAAAGTATATGCACAATTAGAGATGGTACTATCAAAATTTGAACGCTTGACCTTGTATCCTCAAGTTTTAGGGTACAACTAACTGTACGAAGGAGAAGACATGGAAGTAGAACTTTTTTAGTTACAAGGCTTGACCTTAGTTTTGATATGTTCACATATAGTGTATTTCTGAGTATATGATGGTTGCATAGTCACAAAAATGGAGGATTTGGACGTTGTGTTGGAGGGAGCTTGTTGTTGCCACAGAGAAATGACATCTCTTGTATATTGGCTCTTAATTATGGAGAAACAATTGAATGGAAATAAATATGAATGATTAACAATGAAGACAACAAAATTGAGGTGAATTAGTTTCTTGTAATGAGCTTTTAATATTTTTTCATCCCCAATAGTATTAGATATTGCATTACTCTTCCTTTTATTGAGGAGATTTTATATTTTTCAGCCATTTTAATTAATAAGCGATTAACCGGAAATTATTTAGGTGCATGTTACCAATGACAAGGTCCTTAATTATTGAAATGTTACAAGCTGTTGATGCCGTTGAAAGGAGTTAAAAAGCTTGAACTCAATCTTTTCAAGATTAGTTATAATTCTCTCTTCCTTGTTGCTTTCTACTATTTATACAAAACACAACATCCTTACACAATCAGAGGGTTGGTTCTCTACTTCTATTTGACAGCTAAACCAACCTTCTGATAGTTCATGAAGGGAGCGACAAATAAAATGTTATTTTCCCCTATTACTTTGAATCTTGAATTATTAAGCGGAAAGGATATCTAGAATTTCCTCAAATCACTCTTACACTTAGATTATGTCAATTCTGTTTTAGCAGTGGGGACATCCACATTTTAGTGATGCAGTTATGGCACCGAGAAAAAGACAGGGTAGTCCGGTGTATAAAGTATTTTGTATTCACGCGAGATTCGAAGAAGAATCGCATTCTAGATAATCTAACCCAATACAAACATTAGCAACTGCTTTCATGACTCGAAAAAATAATTTTATTGTTGATCCAAGGCTCCCACGACCCGGGAAACAAAGAACATATCTTATCAAAGTGTTGGCTGAATTGAAAAAGACTAAAAAGTCACGTAGGCTCTGAAATTGATGTATGATCCGAAAAAGGAACCATGGCCAACCATAGTTCCATACCCAATCTTTCTAAAATTTAATACAATTTCCTCACTTTAATTCATCATCATCTAACCCAAAAAGTCAAGAAAATTCTATGGCCGCCAATTCCAAGTCATATTCAAAAACCCCACAACAAGGAAAAAACAAAAAACTGAAAATAAAATGCTGACACATGACTTAACAACTCATAAAATCCCCCTAGACATTCCTATCAATTGATTATGTACAAACAATGAACAGTGTCGTGGTGGAGGATAAGTGCCCTTCAATTCTTAATTAGAGATTTTAAGTTCGAGTTTTCAGCATGAAGCTGTCTTTGTTAAATACCGATTTACCTTCAACATGGAATTTCTTGATGCAAATTCTAGTTTAATTATACTTAATGCAGGTATTGAACAACGAATGGTGAACTAAATAAAATATACAAAGAAAAATTGGGACCCTTGTGATTGATCTTTACCAAATTGCAAAATTTCGTTTTGACTTTTGATTCTTTCTTGAATAATATAGGAATATTCTTTACTAAAAATGCTATAGTAAGTGTAATAATTGTAATGATAATTGCCCACAATGGTTGGTGGTAATGTACAAAACTAAAATAATTAAATGAGACAATAAAATAGTAGTGGTTGTAGATGGTGATAATTTTGCTGGTGCGCCGCTCCCAAATATCATTCCATAGAAGTCACTATCGCCGCCGCCAGTGGACCCGGCACCTCCGCTCCCGCTAACTCCGGTGGTGGTCCCACCTCCATATGATATGCTAATACTATTATCCCTGTTTATTTACAATAATGCAGAATATTCAGAGGCGCTTATAACTATAAATAATAAAACCCAATAGTTTTTACAGGGAGCATAAATATACATGTGCAAAATTATTAAAACTTTATTAAATAATAAGATTTAAAATGACAATATATTTTTAAGACCTTAAGTGTATCTGAAATGCAATTTTCCTACATTTGTTGCATTTCACACCTTTTGTTTTAAGTGCATCTGAAGTGTAATTTTTTACTACAGACTTATTGGCCTTAAGTCTATAAAACCATTGGTTACACTCTAGACCTATTTGATCTTAAGTGCGTCTGAAATGCTATATTTTATTTTAGACTATTTTTATTTAACTTCAAAACTTATAGACTATTTTTATTTAACTTCAAAACTTATAAGTCTGTGGTTGATTGTAAAGTAGATAGACTGACCCCAAAAACCCAATATCAATTGTTGTACATCTTGACTAACAACATCGAGCTTGAGCTTTTGAGCAACTAGACCATATGGGCCCTACCTTTATCTTAACGGAAAGTGGTCCAAGCCCAGTTAATATCAAAAGTGGGGCCCAAAATCTTTAAGAAAAGTCTTTTGGGCCCCACGTTTTTCATGGGCCGGAAAGCATGAATCACAGAATCTAACTTCTCAGCTCATACGCTCCTATAAAACACCTCACATGACCTGATACTGATCTTCCCTCTTTTTCCTTGCCCTACATCTACATTTTTTACTAATTACATATATTACACTACTAAATAAATAAAATAAAAAGATTCTAGCCAGAGGGCAGTCAGATTCGAAGGTTATGAATTTTGATCTTGTTATTGAATCTTAGCTTGTTTTAGTTACTTGATTCGCGATAAAATATTTTATATCAAAATTAAGTTGAAAAATCGCCTAATTTCCCTCTAAAATGCAAATAGGCAATGGTCACCAAGGAGTTGAGCTATATAACTTTTTTTTGGTTTATTATTCGATGTTTAATACCAATATTGGGACGCCGACTGAATCCAAATTCACGCGAAAAATTTCACATTATGGGATTAAACATTTTTTAACATAGCCGACTCATATTCGGGACACAAACCTAAAAATTAAAGAGAAAAAAAATATTTATCATTGCAACCCTTAAACTCTATACACAAAGGCCAAAGCATTATTTAAATCTATGAGAAGTGGGAATAAGAGAGGCAGACAGCTCAAGAGTACAAGGCTCTATGTATAAATTAGATTCTCAACGCCCGCTTTATTTTTTATATAGTCATAGCTTTGTACTTATTCTGCCCTTTTCTAAAAAGTATAATTTTTTTATATTCTTTAAAAAATCTACCCTTCTTTCTATTCTTTGGGCAGTGAAAAGAACAAAGAGAAGCAAGTGGATTCAATAGAGAAATTTAAAAGCAGAAATTCAAACTTGCTTTGTTTTTTCTTTTAGTCGATGATTAACTTTTTTATTTCACGTAAGGTAGGGATAAGATCTGCATATATACTATTATTTTTATATTCAATTTGTGAGATTAGACTGAATATATTATTGTAATTGTTGTAACTAAGATTTCATTTGTTGATAATTTGAAATAATTAATATATTATACTTAATTATATACTCTCTTCGGTCCACAATAAGTGTCCGTTTTACTTTTTGATTTTGATTCAAAGAAGTGTGTAATCAAGAAATTTCAATTTATTTTTACTCTTTTACCCTTATATGCATATTCCTAAAAATATTTCTCTCATCACATTAACTTACTAAATAATGGTAGTTTAGTCATACTAAGTAATTTTGTATAAAATTTAGTATTTTTTTAAATGAGCGTGTCAAAAGTAAAAGAGACACTTATTGTGAATCGGATGTAGTAATACTTAATGCTAGTTGACGATATTAAATAATAAATTATGAAATAGGGAGTACCTCGGGTCACCAAAAACACCGGCGTTGAGGGTGAGTTGATCAATAAGAACAGCGGATTTGGGCTCCACGCTCGATGCCTTCGCGTATTGGTTGCTTAGTCCTTCACCTGATGGCACAAAGAATGCTCCATTTACCATTACGTCCCCATCAGTTCTCCAGTTCCAGTCACTCCACTCCCGCTCGTCTGTTTCCACGCGCTTTGTCACCTGTTCCCACACAAACAGCTTCCCATTATGAGTATTTGAAGATATCAATATATCATTTCAAGCAAACATCATTATGACTAAGTTAGCATTTATTTAAAATTAACTTTAAAAGGGCCCAATCACAACCAAAACTATAACGAAAGAGATTTTGATTAGAGTCTTCCTTTTTGATTATGGTAGCTATTACCTTACCATAATCTTCTTTTATTATTTGAAATATGAATTAATAATGTTAGCAAGCCTATGCAGGCAAAATATGATTAATGAAAATTTTTATATAATCATCAAATGAATTACGAGTTCTAGTCGTGAAAGCAGTCGTTAGTACTTGAGTTAAGATGGAATGACTATATTACATCCTTTCGGAGTAACGATCCTTTCTTGAACCCTACGTTAATACAAGATATTTTATATATTATTACTATTTGAAAGGTCTTTTCAAGTGCAAAAAAAAAGTACCAAAATCACTCTGATTCGTATTTCATATAAACTAAGAAAAATTTGTGGGACATAGTCAAAAAAGTTGAAAAGGATTTTCCCACACATCATTAGGCCAATGATTTTCTTCAGAAATCAAATTAATTAAAAGAAAATTACCTCTTTAGCATTTGGATCCACTGGCGCCATATAGCGATTACCCTGACTATTAATAGTAGGATTAGCACTTCCTCCAATTGCATACATTTGCCACTCTGTAAAATCATTGTTCACAACATGTATATAACCTCTTCTACACCTTGGCATTCTCTGTACTAATCCTACTCCAAAATGATTGAACGCTATTGTCACCTATTTTAACATAAATTACACATTAATCCCCCAACTTTTTCAATATCATCAACAAAAACCTCTTTAAATTAGTCAAAAATTAAATAAATAAAATATCTACTACACAAAATATCTTAGTTTTCGTTATACTTTCGTCTCATCCATGTCTGTCGTTAGCAAATCGTCTTAACCCTAATGGAACTTCAGCAGTCATTCTAATCAGCAACGGCAAATTTATGCCTAAATTATGGAGCATGTGAACCTATAGTTTTTCTGTCAAACTAGATATTTTATATATATAGTTCCTAGAACTAATCTAATATTATTTACTGGTCAGTATGCTCTAAAAAGGCTGAATGGTATACTTGGTTTTTACCCAAAGGAAGAGGGATTAATTACTCATAAATATCTTTTTTCTTCTTCTTATTTTAGTGGTGCACCAGGCAAAGTCATCTCCGCCAACTGTAATATAAAAAATGCTGAAATGGCCTAGGGTGGATGTAGTTTGAAATCAACGGGTTCAACTGAACCCAGTACTTTCGATGCAAATTATTAATTTATGTGTAAAAAATTATTAAATTGCATTAAAAAGCAAATATGAACCCATAACTTTAAAAATATTATGAGTTTGAATCCATACAATTTGAATTCTGAATCCGCCTCTAGAAATAATAGGTAAATTTCTAACTTTTCTCAGTAAAAGAAATATCTAACCTGCATTCCGGAGTCGGGCAAATATCTATCATCATGTCCCAATAGCATAACTTCATCATGGTGAGTGAAATAGTTGTTAGATATAGTAATCGCAGTGGACCCCATGATAGCATCAATTAAGCCGTCGGTACAATGCGACAATGCACAATGATCAATCCATATATTTCGCGATCCAAATATAGAAATTCCATCACCGTCCGATCTACCTCTATGCCCAACGTGAGTCGGGGTCGAACGTATATTAGTATTTCCCGAAGGACGACAATTGTAAATATGAACATTATGTATAATAACATTACTAATATATTGTAACGTTATACACCCATTGCCCGTAATGTGTACTTTTGTACCACGACCATCGATTGTTTTGTAACTATTTACAATGAGTTCATGTTTTAATTTAATAAACATGTCGGCTGAGAAAATTATCCAGAGCGGTTCGTCTTGGATTACCGCGTGCCGGAGAGTCCCCGTCGTTGGATTTACGGTATCTTCGTCCGAGGAATCGGTGACAACATAAATCTTACCGTTTCTTCCTCCGATTGCACCCTGACCGAAGCCTATAGCGCAATCTGCTAAACGTTGACGATTGCTGGCCCAGTTTGGGTCGCAGCGCCAGCAATCGTCAATCGGGTTCCCTGTTTGACATTGTGCATTTATGGTTGTGTCTAACAATTGTCTTCTTGATATGAACTCATTCACCTTACTGTAATAAAGCAAAAATAAAAACAATTAAGTTCGTTATAAAAGCATAGGACCTAAAGTAAACGTACTAACATGATTAAAATATAGTCTGTCTTAACAAGAAAAAAGAAAACATAACTGTATGAATAATGCTGGTGGTGGAAAAAAGTAGGTTACATTTTTAAGTATTTTGAACTGTAAAATTAGAAAAAAATCGGTGCTTTATTGGAAAAATCAATATTTTCTTGATGTGGCAAAAGCAGAAAGTGTAAACAAAAAGTGCTAAACTCAAGAAAGGTTCAAAAGTTTGATATGAGCAAAACCCAGATGGGTTTTGTTGATTTTCTTAGTAAAACAGAGGAACCCAGATGAATAAATGAATTTGAGCTAATACCCAGATGTGTTTTTTTTAAAATAAAAAAAATAAAATTCAAATAGTCGTCCAGCCAACTGCTTGAACAAAATATAGCTGGTAGAGGTATAATATAGCTGATAAAAAAAAATAAACACGGAATATGACCTGCTATTTGTGTAAAGATCCGCAAAATGTAAGAATGGGAAAACCCCAGATGAGGAATTTGAGTACTAAAGTTATGAATAAAGTTAGAATTGAAATGTGAGTAATACCTTTGTAATTCTTGAACCACAGCTTCAGGGTAAGGGTGTTGATAGGGGAGGGTGAGATTAAAGGAATTTGTAATTAAGGGAAAAATGGAGATTAAGAAACAGAATAAGAGAATGCAAATAACAGAAAGCATCTTTAAAAGTGTAATAAAAATGGTTGAATGAATTAATATTCCTTGTAGTTGTAGTAATTGGTCTGTTTCTTCTGTAAAAGGAACTCTCTCAAAGGAGGGAAGAGATGTCTTGCTCTTGAAAATTTTAGAAAAATAAAATGTTCCTTATATAATAAGTAGAATTGATATAATATTGGATGAAAATTTGATTAATCAAGAAAATAAAAAGAATATTGGATAGGCTTTAATATTTAGGTTTTGTAGTATATTTTTGTTTGAAGAAGGAGGAAGAGATTTTTAGGGTATAGTGGATATGATGTTGAAATAAGCCAAAAACCAATTCCCACTTAAGAGAGTTATGAGTTTGAGAGGAGTGTTTTTTCTCTCCTTTTGCAGCCTCCTTGAGCCACTCACATACTTGGCTTGTTTTGAAATTATTCTAATATATTGAGATTTTAACAAAAAAGTGGCTTATCCACAGCTTCATGTGAGGTTTGGACTTTGGGATTGTGGGGTTGTGGGAAAAGGATTAGAGGAGGTGGGATTTGGCTACTTTAGAGGCTGGAGATTCTTCTTGGAGGTTTGGTGTGTGGACAAATTATACTGAGATTAGTTATATTAATATTGTATTATTTTTGATTGATTGTTTAAGATAGTTAGGTGTATTAAACTCTCGATATGTGCATAATTTGTGGAAAGGGCCAGACCATAAGAGTCTATTATATGCAGCCTTACCTTATATTTTTGCAAGAGATTATTTTCATGGCTCGAATATGTGACTCCCTGGTCACGTGACAACAACTTTACCGGCTACGCCAAGGCTCTTGTTTGATATGAAATATTAATTCTGGGATAGTCAATTTTACTGTTTTATCGTGAGATTATTATTCCACGCTCTGGCAGGTATTAGTTATCCTTAATCTTGGATAACTTATCCCGTGATGATTAACAAAACAAAAGATAATGTGATATTAAATTTGTATAATTTCTGGATCTGGAGAAGGGGTAGATCCTTTTCTGAATAAACTTTTCACTTAATCGTTCAAAAGGTTGTGATTTGTGAAGGTTAAGATTTGTACCAAACTAAATTAACTAGCCTTTTGAAGGCCATAATTGCAATAATAAGATGGTAGATCTCTAGCCATTTTCATTTTTCTTAATCATTACACCAAATTAATAAACATTAAAAAGGTGATTAGTAATTTTGTTTTATTCTGTTCTTTCGTCTTAGACTTAGAAATAGGCTAGTGTTTCTTGAGGTAATAGTGACAGAAAAAATGACATTATATAGTCGCTATAAAAATAAGAACCGAAACTAATATATATATATATATATATATATATATATATATATATATATATATATATATATATATATATATTTGTATGTTATATATTAAAATTATATAAATTTAATATATTTTTTTTGGTTATCAGATGTAAATAGTTTCTGACACGAGCTAAAAGTGATAATACTCCGTAAAGTTTGGAAAAGTTGGAATTTATTTTGTTGATTATATACATTAAATTGTAAATTTCAAGTTGTTGTTATTATATAGAACTATACCTATAATCAGGGTTGGATCTAACTTGAAAGATGGCGCTTCAAATGAATCCCCTTTTTTTTAACAAATTTTATTTTGGAAGCAAAGATTAATTTTTTTAGTTATACATAAATTGTTATTCTTTAACGTAAGGGAAAGTTCCAGTAAAACAGTAATGAATTTTAAGAAATCGCTTTAGGTCAAAAGCTCAAACCCAATGTGTAATATTTTATATATTTTTATTGCTACTGCCTACAATTATTTTTTAATTGACGAAATATAAATAATTCCTCAATTAAGACTGGAACCAAAGATTTCATATCAATTGAGACTATAATAAAACATCAACTATCATAGGACTAAAAGGATTCTCTCTACTCACACTTGAATAAAGACCTTTTATCAGGCTACTACACACGACCTTATGGTATACTCTAAAATAACAACACCCACACATTATAATCTCATTAGTGTGTTGGTATACTTTATTGTAAAACAATTTTGGAAATATAAATGAATATAAATATTATTTTAAATAGAAATGAGATAAACAATTCGAGCCCACTGAATTCATAGTATTTCCTCAAGGAATTTAATCCCCTCCTAATACTTAAGGTTATAAATTATTTCCTCCCAGTATGGAACGAATTACACACTGGTGTAGTGGTACTTTAAACCCCAGTGTTTCAGCGAACACAAAGTTCGGTAGCAAATCACACTTACTTTTGCTTTGTTTTGATGCTAAAAGTATGCAGAAGAAGGAGAAGAAACTCAGAAAATCATCGTGAAATTCTTAGCAGAATATTGTTGTACTTATAGCCAAAGTTGGGCTGAAATCTGAAGAGATGTAACTCTTCAGAATGGCCGTTTATGCAAAACGGCCACAACATAAATGCCATAACATAAATGACTATTTACTCAACAATAAAGAGGGAAAATAAAGAGGAAAAATTGAAGAGTAGTCAATTTTCTATTACAACAACAGAAGACTGAAATTTGGATAACTGAATTGGGATTTAATATTAATATTTTATTATTAAAATAAATATTTAACAATATTTTACTATTAACAAATAAATTTGGTCCAAAATTTTAATCAATCAATCAATCATTTGACCAAATTCGAAGCTGAAGCGGAACCCGAACCCGAGTCGAGCGAACAATGACGATGATGACGCGAGGCTTGCCTTCTTCTCAATTCTTAAAGAGCTAGAAGAAGAGCAATTGCTTATATGCCATAAAAAACCTCTCTTCCAATATGGGACAATGTCCATTTGCCCGAATGGGGGGGGGGGGGGATTAAAATTTTAGTCAAAAGTTTTATTTCACTCCATTTCCCATCCACCCTCTTTCATGTATGTAATATATTTAATACATAAAAAATCAAATAATTCCCCACATGAATGGAGAATGACTATATCACGGAAGTATGCATGAAAAATTATGTGATTTACAAGCAAGGATTAATTGCATCTGGATAAGTAGGTTTCCCTTTGAACTTTCCGTAGTGAACTTACGTCGGATATACTCGATCAATCGGTAGATTTAATATCTTTGAACCGTTGAACTTCGATGTATACCTAGACAACCACAAGTCACAACCCTTAACCGTCTTTGGTTCTCATTGTTGTGTTCGTTTCTGCCATGAACACCACCTGGTTTCGTAAGAGCGTAGAGAACCGGCCTTACAATGTTCTTCTTGAAGCGACTAACACTTCACATTTACATAGGTGATTCCTAGACATGTCATCCTGTAGATACACTATTTGATATACACCGTATCAAAATTAAAAATTATTAAAAATCTTTAATGCTTTACCCTTGGTACTAAACATTGTCTCATTACGAGAATGGACCAAAAGTTTTGTTGACAATGTTAAATCGTCATTAATGACTTTGTTTGATCTCCTTGAACCTAGATCTTGGGATCTCCAGTCTTCTAGGTAAAGTTACCGCCACTATGACTTGTTCTCGGACAGAGTCCCATTTCCCTTGATGAATTCTCAACTACCTTTCTAGTTAGGCCTTTTGTATGCGGATCTGACACATTATCACTTGACTTTACATATTCAATCGTGATAATTCACCTAATGAGTAAATGTCTAACGGTTTTATGTATTCGTCGTATATGATGAGATTTACCGTTATACATAATGCTTCCAGCCCTTCCAATTGCCACTTGACTATCACAATGTATGCATATTGGTGCCAACGGTTTGGGACAAAATGGAATATCTTCCAAGAAATTCCGGAGCCATTCAACTTCTTCACCGACTTTATCCAAGGCCATGAACTCAGCCTCCATTATAGAGCGGGCAATACAAGTTTGTTTGGACGACTTCCGAGATACCGCTCCTCCACCAATAGTGAATACATATCGACTTGTGGACTTGAAATCACTTGATCCAGTAATCCAATTTGCATTACATTATCCCTCAATGATCGCAGGATATTTATTGTAGTACAAAGAAAAGTCCTGGGTATGTGCTAAATTTCTGCTACTTTCATCTACTGGACATGGGAGTTTTTGACTGGCCAACACTCTGCCCCATACAACATAGTCAATCTAACCACAACCTTGTAGAACTTGCCCATAAGTCTCAACGGCACATTCTTATCACATAAGACACTGAAAACAAGCCTCCACTTCATCCGCCATGCTCTGATACGATGTGTGACATCCTCGTCTATCTCTCCGTCATTCCGAATTATAGATCTCATATACTTGAAACTCTCTCTCCTTGAAATGACATATGTATCGAGTCTCACATCCCGTCTGCATCCTGGGTAACACTGCTGAACTTGTACTCCTTGTATCTGTCTTGGTTCTGCTCAACTTGAAACCCTTGAACTCTAGAATATGTCTCCAGTCCTCCAGACTCTCGTTAACGGCACCTCACGTCTCATCAATTAGGACTATGTCATCTGCAAATAACAATCACCAAGGAACCTCCCTTGGAATGTGACTTGTCAAAAATCCATCGCCAGAGAAAACAAAAATGGGCTAAGTGTTGATCCCTGATACAACACCCTCTCAACCGGAAAGTAGTTAGATTCTCCTCTTGCTGCCCTAAACCGTGTCTTAGCACTATCATACATGTCCTAAATCACTCTATATACCCTACATGCACTCCTTTAGCCTCCAAACATCATCATAAAACCTCTCTCGGGACTTTATTATAGACTTTCTCCAGGTTAATGAACACCACATGCAAATTATTCTTCGCCGCCCTATACTGCTCCACCAATATCCACGCAATGTGAAGTGCCCCAGTAGTCGACCGTCCTGGCATGAAGCTAAACTGGTTCTCGAAAATGGACACACACCTGCTCAACCTCTCTTCAATCACCCTCTCCCAAACTTTCACCGTATGGCTTAACAACTTGATACCCCTATAGTTGTTGCAGTTTTGGACATCCCCTTTGTTCTTGTACAACGGGATCATCATACTCTGCATTCACTCTTCGGACATCTTCTTCGTCCTAAAAATGATATTAAACAACCTAGCAAGCCATTCCAAGCTCTCCTTCCCATGCTCTTCCATAATTCAATCAGGATCTCGTCCGGCCCAGTCACTCTACCCCTACTCATCCTGCACATAGCCCCTAAAACCTCCAACACTCCTATGCGTCTACAGTATCCAAAATCTCGCTGCCGCTCTGAGTACTCTAACTCCCCCAGCACAATGCCCAAATCTCCCTCTTCATTCAAGAGTTTATGGAAGTAAGACTGCCATCTCTGCCTAATCTGTGCCCCCTCTAATAAAACTCTTCCCTCCTCATATTTTATGCATCTCACTTGATTCAGATACCAGCCCTTCCGTTCCCTCACCTTTACTAGCTTGTACAACATCTTGTCCGCCGCCTTTATCCCCAGTTTCTTCGTATAAACGACTAAACGCCATGGTCTTAGCCGCAATAACCGCCAACTTCACCTCCTTCCAGCCTTATTATATCCTTCCCTGTTAGCACTCTTTTGTCCTTCGTTTATACTTTCTACTAGCTTCAAATATACCGCTTTCTTGGCTTCCACTTTCCCTTGAACCTCTTCGTTCCACCACCAGTCCCCTTTATGGCCACCAGAAAACCCTTTGAGACCCTTAACACCTCTCTCGCCGTCTCTCTAACATAATTTGCTGTCATAGACCATATATAACTTGTGTCCCCGCTACTCATCCAGGCCCCCATAGCAGCAACTTCTCCCCCTTCTCTTGGGCATTGTTCTTAGTCAATGCACCCCACTTATCCCCTAGGTATAACAGACATAGCCCTTTGAGACCCTTAACACATCTCTCGCCGTCTCTCTAACATAATTTGCCGTAATAGACCATATATAACTTGTGTCCTCACTACTCCTCCAGGCCCCCATAGCCAACAACTTCTCCCCATTTCCTGGGCCTTGTCCTTAGTCAATGCACCCCACTTATCCCCTAGGTATACCAGACATAGCCCTCTTCTTCGTCGTCCACCTAATCTCTAACTAGATAATATATACGGAACATGTTTATAATGTAAAAAATAATGAATTTTCAAATACTTATACGTACTCGATGATTAACCATGTTATGGTGGTGGTTGACGTTGCTAGCTATGGTGCTTATGCATTACTAATTTTGATGGCGAATGGTAATGATAGTGGCAAATGAAAAAATATTACTTTCACATAAATCTTCATGAATAACGTATTAATGATTTTAAGACTTCATATAAAATTTAAATAACTAGACCGAAACAAAACAAATAAATGGTTGTAAATATAAATAAATAAATATATTTCCGAGGCTGAAATTTGAAAAATTAGAATTCGAGTTCCCATCCCATCAAGTGAAAACAACCTGCCATGGTAGCTATCTAGTAACATGTTTTTTTAGAAAAATAACATAGGCCGATAGAGTTGAAAAAAAGATCCTAAAGCTATGAAGCTTTTACCTTTTATAGAAAAATTATTAAAATGAACCATTGAAAAACATAAATAATGATTCAAAAAGTTTGCATTAATTTGCCAACCACCACCACAATTATAGAGTTTTCCATTGTCGACTAGGCAAAGCATGTCTAGTTCCAAAACCAAGCAAACATTATGGAATTAAAGATCTTTGCATGCTAAAGTCTTATGATTGTTTAACTTACACTTATATGATGCGATTGAATTAGAATTATACACTTAATTAAAAAAGTTTATTTCCTGAAAATATATGAGAATGATATTGTACTTCTCTCAAAATAATAGCCGAAAATATATAATTCTTGTATATATACACATTTCTGTATGTTATATACAATTTTTTTATATTTTTTTCGCTACCAAATATAAGTGATTTCTAATGCGGGCTAAAAGTGATAATACCCGAAAATATATATCCCCAAAATCTCTCCCCGGCCTTCCATCTCTTTTTATCCATTATTTGACAGAAAAATAGATCGCAAAATGCCCGTGAATTATTTAGCTCAAGTATATAAGTGTTTTCTGTTTTTCTTTCATGTATAAACAAAATTTGTTTGGATAGGATTTCCTATGACATTTTTTCTCAAGATTAGTAGTTGAAATGAATGAGGTAGGTACAAAATCAAAATTCAAAGATCAATCAATAATATGTGAGGGAATATAATATATAATTCATCCCGCCAATTTCATTATTGAGCAAAAATATAACAGAAGTGGTTATTATGTTAATTATCATAAAGAATTGCATTTCATTTATTTAGCCCTTCCAAATTGGTCTCTATCACATTATATTCAGATTCTGGACATCAAGCAAAAAGTAAAAAAGTATCAAGTTGCATAAACCCTAAATAATACTAGGTTAATAGTTGGTTGCTAGATGAGGAAAGCACACCCAAAAAAAAGGTATTCTATGGAAATTAAGTTAGGTTGTATAATTAATTTGAAAAGATGCTACTAGAGAAAAAATATTTTAATTTTTTGTGCGCGCGTGTGTGAGAGGGAAACCATATTTCTATATATAGCATTATGACAATGAATGCACCAAACTACAAATCACACACATATGCTTTGCAGACGATCTTTTGATGTCTGTAAGGCTGATGAAACTTCCATGGAATTATTGATGAAGGAATTTGAACACTTCTCTAATGTGTCAGGACTTCAAGCCAAAATGGATAAAAGCTTATTATATATAGCAGGTGTTTCAACTGAATTCAAAAAGAAATTTGTTCTGAACAACACCTAGCAGAGGGTACCTTGCCTTTCAAATACCTAGGAGTTCCCTTATCTAGAAGAAAGCTCACAATATCACAATGTATGCCCCTAGTGGAAAAGATAGTGGACAGAATTGGAAGCTGGATGTCCAAACTCTTATCTTATGCTGGTAGAATTCAACTCATCAAAAGTGTCCTGTTTGAAATGCAAACTTACTGGGCCTAGGTATTCCTCATTCCCAAAAAATACCATAAAACTGGTTAATGGAATTTGCAGGAACTACCTGTGGACTGGTAGTCATGAAACTAGTCGTAAGATCCCAATTGCCTGGGAAACACTGCGTAAACCAAGGGCAGCAGGACGTTTGAACATTACTCCAATGAAAGATGGAATAAAGTAGCTCTGTCAAAACTTCTCTGGGCCTTAATGGCTAAGAAAGACAAACTCTAGATCAAATGGATCCATTGTCACTACATAAAGAAGAGGGAAATTACTAAAATGGAAATTCCTAAACAGGCTAGCTGGCTCGTTAGGAAATTGATTGGAGCAAGGGAATGGTGGGCAAATGACGGAACAAGAATGCAAACATGTACTCAAAATGGGCAATTTAGCATGATAAAGGCATACATTCATACCACTCCACAATACCCTAAGGTCCGATGGAAAAACTTAGTGATGGTAACTGGCATGCTCCCAAAACAGAAATACATTTTATGGATTGCACTGCATAGGCGATTGGCAACAGTTGACAGATTGGTTAAATTTGGACTTCAAATTAATACATCTTGCATATTATGCGGAAGAGATCTTGAAGAAACACATGACCATTTATACTTTGAATGCTTATATTCCAAAAGACCTATGGTAATGTATGTTACAATGGTTGAAGTATCAAAGAACAATAGGCACATGGGAGCCAGAAGTGCAATGGTTATCTGATAATGTCAACAGCAGGAATCCCAGAAAAGCCATCCTCGGTGTGGTGTTTACTGTAGAAAATCATTCTATCTATGATATGTGCGCTTTGGTTGTATTAGCATGATTTTCAGGTATAGATTTTGATGAATGACAAACAAAGAAGTCAAGTGTCAAACAACGATATTATATGACAAACAATCAAGATTGAATGCCGAGAAGCATATTGATGACGGAATTGCATAGTCAAGCCAAAGACGAGCTCAATTTCAAGACCGAAGACCCAAGGCGTAGGTCGTTAGGTAGAACCAATGTAAGAGCAACGCTTAAGTTATCTCGTCTTTTGGCTCAACATAGGTCATCATAAATATGCATAAAATCATTTTATTAAATCATATTTATCATAAACTTATTTCAAATACTTCAAACAAAATGATATTAAAGTTTTCATTTTAACCAAATGGTTTTTGAAGTAAGAGTTCAAATCTGTAACAGAATAATCGATTATCAAGACTGCATAATCGATTATGCTGTAGACCGTTGCCAGTGTTTGAACACTGGAACAGAATAATCGATTATACAGTCTCAGATAATCGATTATTCAGCAGAAAATCAGCTTCTGATTTTCTGAACGTTGGAGAAATAATCGATTATCAAATCTGCATAATCAATTATCTTGGCACAAAATCAGCATAATTGATTGCCAATTAAGCAACGGACATAACACTTCTTTCACCTATAAAAAGAGGTCTTTTGAGCTGATTTTAAACACACAACACCTCCCAATATTGATATACATATTGACATTATTTGAGCATCATTTTAGAGCTTTTGTTGAGCCATTTGAGAGATAACTTTGAGTTGTTCATAGAGCTAAATTTGTATCTCTTTATCTACTCTTTTGAGAGAGTTCTTGTTGTAAAAGAGAAAGGTGTTTGAGAAGAACATATCTTCTCATTGATTGTCGGGTTCGCTAAGTACCCTAAGTCTTAGTGTGTGAAGTCTTGTGGTGCGGTATCCACGAGCAAGGTTGAAGTCTTGAGGTGCGGTATCCTCGAGCAAGTTGAAGTCTTGTAGGGTGTACATCTACGAGCAAGTGTAACGGTTTGTTAGGCACCCGAAAGCTTAACGGAGTTAGTGGAATCTCGAGAGAGTCTCTCGGGGACTGGACTAACCACAAGTTGTGGTGAACCAGGATAAATTCGGTGTGTTCTTTCCTTGCTATCTTAATTACCGAATTTATTTTATTCCTGCAATTTTAATTCCGAAATATTTATCAATATTCTTGTGCCGCACTATTCACTCCCCCTCTAGTGACGGGCATAAATCCTAACAATTGGTATCAGAGCCTAACTCTCTGAAAGCCTTAACCGGTTGAGAGCGATATATATTTTTTTGTTGAGAATATTGAACGCAGGAATGATGAGCGAAGGACACTCCACCTTTAGCCCTCCACTATTTGACGGAACAAACTATACATATTGGAAAGAGCAGATGAGAATATTCATCCAATCAAATAACTTTCGATTATGGCAAATCATCAAGAAAGGTGAACAAATGCCAACAAAGAAAGTTGGGGAAATCATGGTTCCAAAGGAGGAAAATGAATATGATGCCGAGGACATCAAGAAGGTTGAAAGAAACGCAAAGGCCGTCAACTTACTATTTTGTGCGGTGAATTCGGACGACTATCGGAAAATCTCTTGTTGCACAACCGCAAAGGAAATGTGGGATAAACTCGAGATCACTTATGAAGGTACGTCTCAAGTCCGAGAATCTAAAATTGATTTTCTAACACATGAATATGAACTTTTTAGAATGAGGGAAGATGAAAACATCGATAATATGTTCGAACGATTCTCAATGATCGTCAACGATCTTCATGCTCTCGGAAAAATATACTCGAACAAAGATCTAGTTCGAAAAATCCTACGGAGTCTCACTCCCAAATGGCGCTCCAAAGCAAATGCTATCCAAGAGTCGATAGGAATCACGGACGTCACAATTGATGGACTACGAGGTAATCTTAAAGCTTATGAAAGCACAATTCTTAATCCGTATCTTAGAAGTAAGTCGAATATTGCCTTCAAAGCCTCATCCTCTAAAAGAGAAGAGGTAAGTGATTCGGAAAACGATGATGCTATTACTTCCAATGATATAATTGAAAAGTTTTATAAGTTTATGAAGAAGGAAATAAAGAAGGAAGAACCAAGTCCTTCATGTCAAAATTGTGGAAAACTTAGCCACACCAAATCACATTGTCCAAAATCAAAGGATAAGAAAAAGAAGAAACACCATAGGCGTGTGACATGAGACTCGGACAGCTCGTGTGATGAAACGACTGCCCTATGCTTCATGGCCGACGAAGAAGAAGAGGTAAGCACTTCTAATTCTTGCTCTTTTGAAGAAATGCAAAATGCCTATGATGAATTATTTGGTGAATTTATTAAAGCTTCCAAAACCATAAAAGAATTGAAGAAAACACTTTCTTTGCAAGAAAAGGATTTTGAGAAAACACTTTCTTTGCAAGAAAAAGATTTTGAGAAAACACCTTCTTTAAAAGAAAAAGATTTTGAAAAATTGACTTGTGAAAATGAAAAACTAAAAGAAGAAAATGATCTTTTAGAAAATGACAATACTGTTCTTAAAAAAAAAATCAAAATTTTAGAAGAAGAAAATCGATTTTTGGAAAATGACAATGTCGATCTCAAAAATAAAATCAAGGAGATGAATGAAGCCTCTTTAATTGTTCAAAGTTCAAATTGTTCTTCTTGTAGTTCTTTGAAAATAGAGAACGTGAAACTTAGAAATACACTAGAAAAATGTAGTATAAATGATTCTAAAACAAGTGAAGTAATTAAAGAGGATGATAAAAATGAGGTTAAACCACCTAGAAACGACTCTAGGAATTTTGTTAGTAAGTCTAAAACTAATCATTTTAGACCACCTAGACACAATTCTAGGAATTTTATTAATGAGTCTAGAATGAATAATTTTAGATTACCTAGAAATAACTCTAGGAATTTCAACGCTTCTAGGAATAACAACTTTAGATCACCTAGAACGCATTTGGCTCAACCAAGACATATGCACAACCCGAACGTTATATATCATTACTGTAACCGGGTAGGACACATTGCACCCGTATGTTTTGCTAAACATAGAGATTCATATTTTGATTATGATTATTATTTGCCTAACCCCCAAGGACCCAAAAGAAGTTGGGTACCGAAAACCTATTTTTAGGTACTTTTGCAGGTGTGCTTGAAGACTACAATATTGTAGTAGATACACCAAGCACGAAACCTTACTGCATCGAGGGGGAACGTCGGTTAGTTATCGTATTTTTGATAAAAACGTAATAGTTGATATGTGCTAACAATTGATATTAATTATTTATTCATGTTTTGATAAGTGTTATTTTGAATAACAAATTGGTATCAATTATTTTTATGTTAAATGATTGATTCATGTTTTGATGAATATTTTTAGTTTAAATAACAGTTGGTATATTTGCGAAAAATGACCGTCATTATGATTGGCATGTTTTTACTAACATTTGATATTATTTGATATTGATATGATTTTTTTAACAATTGGTATCGTCAATAGTTTCAATTATACTCTTTTTGCTAATGCCAAAAGGGGGAAGAATTTAGGCGATATGCATCGAATAAGGGGGAATGTCTTCACATTCTAGTATGCTTTAATTGAGGGGGAATAGTTAATTAAGGGGGAATTATATTAAATTGTTTACATGAATTGTATGTTGAGATATAGCATGAATTTAGGGGGAATCCAATATGCATATCTCCTGTTGTTTGTCATTATCAAAAAGGGGGAAATTGTAGAAAATCATTCTATCTATGATATGTGCGCTTTGGTTGTATTAGCATGATTTTCAGGTATAGGTTTTGATGAATGACAAACAATGAAGTCAAGTGTCAAACAACGATATTATATGACAAACAATCAAGATTGAATGCCGAGAAGCATATTGATGACGGAATTGCATAGTCAAGCCAAAGACGAGCTCAAATGTTCAAGACCGAAGACCCAAGGCGTAGGTCGTTAGGTAGAACCAATGTAAGAGCAACGCTTAAGTTATCTCGTCTTTTGGCTCAACATAAGTCATCATAAATATGCATAAAATCATTTTATTAAATCATATTTATCATAAACTTATTTCAAATACTTCAAACAAAATGATGTTAAAGTTTTCATTTTAACCAAAATGGTTTTTGAAGTAAGAGTTCAAATCTGTAACAGAATAATCAATTATCAAGACTGCATAATCGATTATGCTGTAGACCGTTGCCAGTGTTTGAACACTGGAACAGAATAATCGATTATACAGTCTCAGATAATCGATTATTCAGCAGAAAATCAGCTTCTGATTTTCTGAACGTTGGAGAAATAATCGATTATCAAATCTGCATAATCGATTATCTTGGCACAAAATCAGCATAATTGATTGCCAATTAAGCAACGGACATAACACTTCTTTCACCTATAAAAAGAGGTCTTTTGAGCTGATTTTAAACACACAACACCTCCCAATATTGATATACATATTGACATTATTTGAGCATCATTTTAGAGCTTTTGTTGAGCCATTTGAGAGATAACTTTGAGTTGTTCATAGAGCTAAATTTGTATCTCTTTATCTACTCTTTTGAGAGAGTTCTTGTTGTAAAAGAGAAAGGTGTTTGAGAAGAACATATCTTCTCATTGATTGTCGGGTTCGCTAAGTACCCTAAGTCTTAGTGTGTGAAGTCTTGTGGTGCGGTATCCACGAGCAAGGTTGAAGTCTTGAGGTGCGGTATCCTCGAGCAAGTTGAAGTCATGTAGAGTGTACATCTACGAGCAAGTGTAACGGTTTGTTAGGCACCCGAAAGCTTAACGGAATTAGTGGAATCTCGAAAGAGTCTCTCGGGGACTGGACTAACCACAAGTTGTGGTGAACCAGGATAAATTCGGTGTGTTCTTTCCTTGCTATCTTAATTACCGAATTTATTTTATTCCTGCAATTTTAATTCCGCAATATTTATCAATATTCATGTGCCGCACTATTCACCCCCCCTCTAGTGACGGGCATAAATCCCAACATTTACAACAGTAGTCTACAACATCTGGATGGAAACAAACAACTGAAGGTTTCAACAATTGAACAGAAACGTCCAAGATCGAGCACATGAGATTACAGTTCAAGTGCACTTTGCTGGAATGAAGCACCCTAAATGAATTCCCATTCTGCAGACTATGAATAGCTATCCCTTGTGCGATTCTTCACAATCGTAACAACTTTCATCTTTGTCTGTAATAGAAGCTTAGTTTAACAACAATAGTTGTAGAGTTTATTACTTTTGATTGTAATTTTGAGATCTGTTCTAGAGTCCAAATGAACAGCTGATATAAATTTGCTAATGGTTGAAATAAAAATTTCATTTGACCAAAAAAATGAATATTGAGCATAATTAACATTACATCATGAAAGAAACATATAATAATAACTAATGAACCAGTTTATTTTTGTTTAAAAACAATTAAAAGAAAAAGGGAGAAGAACAATTAGGGGAAACAGGTAAAAAGATTGTAAATAAAGTTCAAATAATGCGAATGAAATACTACAGTAGTATATAATTGCTAGATTTAGGAGTGAGGTAACAGGAAAATTAATTCATTAATTGTGAATGGACTTTAGGGTAGTGGTATATATAATTGCAATTTATTGCATTTTGAAACTTAGGCTAACACGTAAAAAGAGAATCCCTTCAGCCACTTTAATTAAAATTTTAGATTATTTCTATGGTCAATATTTGACTTTTTTATATATCAAGAAAGAATTAACTATTTATTTTTACAATTATTTTCGAAATAAAGATTTTAAGAGTAGTTTGTTATATTTTCAACTAGTAAATTAAAATTAATATGATAAATTTTATTATTAATTAATATTAAAAGATGAATTCCTTAATATATATATATATATATATATATATATATATATATATATATATATATATATATATATATATATATAATTAAAAGAACACTTAAAATGAATAGGAAAGAGTATCTAAAAACAATATTGAAAAGAAAATAGAATGCAAAAGAACTACTCTTCGCGGCGTAGTGTAATGATGCTTACTTCAAAAACAGGTTAAGAAAATATTAAAATATATTTTATGGCGACGGTATATTGCAACAAAAAAAAGAACTTTTTTATTTGGTCAAAAAGACATCATCGTCATAGAATTTAAACAAGAATGTAAGGGGATAACATCAAAGATGAGTCAGCATTTGTGTAATTCTCCACCGCCCTATTTTATGGTTCTATATATTGGAGTTATTACACTTTATAAAGTGAAAATGATTTCATAACTCACTTTTTCTTTTCTTTTTCTTTTTCTTTTTTGGTATATCACCTAGTGTTCAATATTCGTATTAGGGTCCGATTAAAATCGATTCGCACAAATATATAGGGTAAAATTAATTTATAATAAATAATCGAGTGATAGCATGACACGTGAAACCGAAACTAGACATAAGGTAAGCCAAGAGCAAGCAGTACCGGATACAACAATTGCAAACAACATTAGGTAAATCCCGAAAGGAACGTAGTTAACGGGAACATATCGAGTATTTCCCATCATATAACATTCAATGAGAGAATATTCTCTAACATTAAATGAACAACCGTTACAGAAAATATTTGCATTCATGACCTGCCATTACATGTTCATCAATGACACTTTTATTATCATTTAGGAGGAGTTTGATCTTAAGATCTCGCTTTCCTAGATAAAGCTATAAATAGTAGGCTCAATAGCCATTGTAAGATACAGAATTCTTTGAAAGTCTATGCTATATTTTATTTCCGCTCTCAATTAAATAACTTTACTTGTTCTTTATCATCACTTGTCCTCGGAGACATTGCACTATGAGCCATTCTTGTCATCTTCTTCAATTTCAATTTCTAAGTCTCATTTTTAATCTTATTTTGTTCATTATTTTTAGATCAAATCAGTTTCCTTGTCAATAAACCACGTAACAAATTTAACTGTATTGTTTTATGGGTAAACAGTTTGGTGCCACCGCAGGGCTTAGACAATTGCGTAATTGCTTTGATCCTTATGTTTATTACTATTGTGTTTGATTTTTTTTCTTAGCAAGAAATCAGAAATGGCAGCTAATGATGCCAAATCACACACAACGCTGAGGGACACGAAAATGTGCCTCAACATGAAGACTCAATCGGTGACACTCGTAACAAATGGGACGAAACAACCCCGATTCGTGAAGGGTATAACCCTAGTATGTGCGGGAGCCAACTCCCGATGACACAGAGGAGGAACATGTCGCGGAAACATTTAAAATCTTGAGAGAACAGTAGAAAGCAATCACCTCTCAAGGCAGGATCGAGTAATGATGGAGTTGAAACAAGCATTGTTAGGCGCTTCCAATAATACAAACGGAAGGGGCATGTTTCCTCCCAGCGTTCCAGCAAATCAAACAGCTCAAACAGTTATAGTAGCACCCCAAATGGTGAGGTAGGTTTCGACGGTACCAGAGGGAGTGGTACCAGATCTGGAAATGACCCCTTCAATACTGAGATCATGAGGTTTATAAGGGAAATGAATGAACGAATGGATCAAAATGCAAATGAGTTCCACGCTCGGGTAGATCAGATTCCGGGAACCACCAATACTATAAGGCCCAGATTCGAAAAGTTACACACTAGAGTTGATTCCGAAGAGGTTCAAGATTCTGGATATACGAAAATAAGATGGTACTTCGGATCCGCAGAAGCACACCACAAGCTACACCACGGCTGTGAAAGGGAACGATTTGGCTCAACATGAGATCGAATCGGTTTTACTGAAGAAGTTTGGTGAAACCCTCACAAAGGGGGTCCTGACATGGTATTCACTCTTACTCGAGCATTCAATTGACTTTTTTGATATGCTTGCATATTTATTCATTAAGGACCATGCCAGGGCAAGGAAGATCAAAGTCAGGACGGCGGAAATATTCAGTGTTGTGCATGAAGAGTCTAAATTACTGCGACGATTCATGATCCGGTTCAAGAAAGAGAGGATGTTGTTACCATATATACCAAATGAATGAGCAGTAGAGGAGTTCATAAAGGGTTTGAATCTACGGAGCTCTAACGCCTCCCCAAAGTTGAAAGAAAGCCTCCTTGATTTCCAAGCAACCACATGGGTGGTTGTCCATAACCGTTATGAGTAAAAATAAGAATAGAAGATGATTAACTCGGGTTCCCGACATCAACCAAGGGACGTGACTGAGACAAGAACCAAGACAAGTTTAAAATGGACTTTGATGCGGATCAACGATATTCTAAAGGTAGTTTACTGCCATTTGAGAGAACCGAGGGACGTAGAAGCAAAGGGTTTCGGTCCTCAAATAGGTTCGCTCTGGATAGAAGAATCATCTTTGGCCAAAACAACAGGTCATTACAAGAAAAAGAGGTACTAGGGGACCGAGACTCCACATATCCCAGATTATCATATCACAACTTCAACATCAGCTTAGTGGAGTTTGTATTAGTGATGCGGGATATCAAAGAAGCACGATTCTCGAAGCCAATTAGATCTGATCCCAGCTAGAGGGATTCTAGCTTGTGGTGTGAATATCATGGTACTCAAGGCCATAGAACTTGGGAATGTCGACATTAACATGGAGAGGTGGCTGCATTATTGAAGAATGGCCATCTCAGGGAGTTTTTAAGTGATTGAGCCAAGAACAACTACGGCCGAAGCATGGACAAAACAGAGCCTTCGAAGACGACAGAAGACTCCCCTCGGTTGATTATCAACATGCTTTTTGGAAGGAATGAAATCAAAGGTCTAGCCTTCCGTGCAAGAAAACAAGGATATTGGTGACTCACAACAAATGACTCTAGAATTTGCAGAAGATGATATCACCTTCATTGAGGAAGACGTTGACGTACATCTGCTTCCATATAATAATGCTCTGGTAATCTCTCTTAATATTTTAAATTTCTAATTAAGCCTATTTAATTGACCTAGGAAGCTTAACCAACATAATCTAATTGAGATTTTTTGGAGCAAGCAAAGCTGACAGAAGCATCATTCCATAGACAAAACTCTTAGCTTGATTCAACTTGTGGAAGCCCGAGGAGAGATCCTGCTACCCACGAAAGCCAAAGGGGATAACCAAGACCACCTTATTCGAAGTGGTAGATGGCGACATGGGCTATACTGTAATCCTTGGGAGGCTATGAATACACAAGATGAAGGTTGTGCCCTAACATATTATCAGTTGTTGAAATTCCCAACCCCGGAAGGAATCAAGCAAATAAGAAGAGATCAATCGGCTGCAATTGAGATGATCGTGCAAACTTTTTCCAGTAGCGAGTGAAAGGATGACACCCAATAGCAATCACAAGAACCGATGCCTTCTCTCTTTCTAAACAAAGATGATAAAAGTGAGGAGTCATCAAATTCTTATCAAGTTCAAAGATATTTCAGGTACCACAAGATATGGATGCGGCCAAGTGGAATGTAGAGGAACTTGAGCAAGTACACTTATTTGAAGATTCTTGGAGAGGAAGTTCCATATGGGGACAGGACTAAACCCCGACCTCAAGTTAAGATTCATAAATTTCTTAAAGCTAATGTTGGCCATTTTGCATGTTTGCACTCAGATAAGAAAGGTATCCCATTAGAGGTGGTCGTGCACAAGATAAGCATGTATCCAAACTTTCCATTGATAAGGCAAAAGAAATGCCTGATAGCAGATGTAACCCGATTACACAATATTGGTGCCATACCGAAGGTAAATATTCAAAATGATTAGCCAATATAGTTGTAGTTCCATCTAAGAATAATAAGTTTATAATATGCGTAGATTATAAGGGTTTAATTAAGGCATGCCCTAAGGACTCCTTTTCATTCCCAAAAATTGATCAAATGATTGATGCTATGGACATATACGAGTTGATGAGTTTTGTTGATAATTACTTTGGGTAAGATCAAATCAAAATGAACCCGGAGGATTAGGAAAAAACTTCTTTCATAAAAAACTTTGGCATATATTGCTATAATGTGATGACATTTGAGTTTAAGAACGTCGGAGCCACTTATCAGAGGCATGTTAATAAAATATGTAAAAATCAGATAGGCAAAACAATGGAGGTATACATTGATGGCATGTTAGTCAAGTCTTTGAATGTAGAAGATCATTTGAAACACATCCAAGAAATCTTTGATATCATGAGGAAGCATAACATGAAACTTAACCTAGAAAAATGTGTGTTCGGGGGTTCCGAAAAATTCTTGGGGTTCCTGGTATCATAAAGAGGGATCCAATTAAATCCTGACAAAATCAAAATTATCGAGGACATTCCAAACGAATTAACAACTGTAAAGGAGATACAGAGGTTGACCAAAAGATTGACGAATTTAAGTAGATTCATCTTAAGATCCTCTAAAAAGTGTCATCACTTCTTTTTTACTTCTGAAAAAGAAGAAAATTTTCAAATGGACTTCAGAATTCCAACATGCCTTGAAAGAACTAAAAAGGTACCTATCAAGCCCCCCGTTACTGTCAAAATTTGGGGAAGGTGACGAGTTGCTAATATATCTAGTATGCTCAAAAATAGCGGTAAGTGTCATTTTAGTTCGAGAGGAAGAAGGTATGTATTTTCCTGTTTATTATGCAAGTAAAATATTATCAGGAGAGTAGACTCGCTATCTGCACCTCAAAAATATGGCCTTCGCTCTTGTAGTTGCCTCTCAAAAGCTCACGCCTTATTTTCAGTGCCACCCAATAGCCGTTATGACAACCTTTCCCTTAAGGAATGTCCTTCACAAGCCTGAGTTGCCAGGCCTTTTCCCTAAATGGGTAGTCAAAATTAGCGAGTTAGACATTGAGTACAAGCCCTGGACTACGATCAAGTCACAAGTTTTGGCCAATTTTGTTGCCGATTTCAATCTCGGATTAATGCCATTGGCTGCTAAGGAAGCCATGTTGGTGTTGGCAATGACATGAGGACTTTAGACCTTATTTATTGATGGAGCTTCAATGTAAAAGGGTTCGGTCTCGGGGTAGTTCTAGTCACACTTTCGAGATAAACCATGAGGAAGGCCATTAAGATTGTTCCTTTAACTAAAAGTTAAGCCGAGTATGAGGAGTTGATTTCAGGACTTAAAATGGCCCGGGGACTTGGCTCTGAGGTCATCGAGATAAAATGTGATTCCCAACTTGTAGTAAACTAAGTTCATGGAATTTTTGACACAAAGGAAGAATGCATGCAACAGTATGTAAACAAGGTTCAATAATTACTTGCATAATTCAGGGATTGGTTGATCATACACATTCTGAGAGAAGATAATATGGAAGCAGAGGCATTGGCTAACTTGGGGGCATCAATGGAGATAAAAGGATTTGACTATGGTACTTTCATTCAACTTCTACATTTGGTATTAGATGTGGATTGTTACTGTGAATTAAACTTAGCCAACCTATTCTAGGACTAGAGGAATGGGTTTGTCGAATATCTCCCGTATGGAAAATTACCTGAAGACCCGAAGGCATCGCAGGAACTACAAATCAAAATGGCTCATTATTGAATCGTGGATGGGCAATTATAATAGAATGTCTTACCTACATCCATTGGCCTGATGTCAAAGAGGCCTCGGAGGTGGATTACATGATGAGAGAAGTCCACGAAGGAATTTGCGGGAACCATTTCGGTGCATATTCCTTAGCTCTGAAGCTGGTTAGGGCAGGATTCATTGGCCCTGGATGGAGGAGAAAGCAAAGGTATTCGTTCAGAAGTGCGATAAATGTCAACGCCACGCACAATTAGTGCATTAACCAACAAAACTCTTTCATTGGTTGTTTCCCCATAGGCATTTATGAAATGCAGAATGGACATAGTCGATCCTCAATTACCGAGCCTTAGGAAGGTAAGATTTATTTTAGTTGTAGTTGTGCCAATACTAAAAGTATGTGCTACACTCTTTTTCCTTTCGATCAATTTTTGTCCCAACCGGTTTTTTCTGGAAAGGTTGTTAACGAGAAAACTACGAAAAGTATACTATGAAGGAAGCGTCATCGGTAAAAGGAAAATACCTTTAAATAGGAAGGCACTAAAATTTTCAAATCATTGGCAAATGAATATATGGATAACTAAATAATCTTTAGTTCGGTGGCAAACTTTGGCTTCCATCACTACAAAAAGGATTATTTAACCATTCACAAGTCATTTCCACCAGTAAAGCAAGACTTTCAGTGTTCGATTTCGTGTGTTTCGCATTCGAACACTAGGGGAGGGAATAATATTTGATACCGAACCAAGATTGCCACAAAAACCAGGGTTGTGAGAATCGAGATCAACACTTCATTAGGACCGGGGACTGAATGATCAACCCCATAGAAATAAGTTGTACAAAATAGACACATGTATTGGCAGTTTTTACTTTAGCAAATGAATGCTTATGTACTTTTAAAGATAGGAGGAATTAAATAAAGTCCCTTTATTTTATATTATTTTTTGTCAAGTGATGAATTAATTTTATCATTTGAGAATTAGCAAAAACTTCAAATGCTTGTTTCGAAATGAACAGAAGAAATCTTCTTCAAGAGCACCGTAAACATAAAAAGGCCCCCTTTTATGAAACCCTCATAGTAAAGGTTTTGTTCGGGAGGAATTCATGCACTGAATCAAAAGCTTTGTATATCCGTAAGCTTGAACCAATTTAAAGCAAAATAAATGTATTCTGCACTATACATAAGAAAAAAACTCTTTATTTATCAAGTTCCAAACTCGGCAAAGAGTTTGTCATAATCAAAAGGTACAAAAACTAAATAAATAGAAACTAAGAATCATTTCCACATGATCCCCAAGGGAATGAGGGATTTGCATTTCCCCTGGTTGAGAAAGACAGACTAGCTGTCTGTTCGGAGGTCTTCATCTTCTTCTTCCTCAATCTCCCCTTAGGTCCCCGAATATTCAGAACCAATACTCGAGGATTTAGTTACAGTGGGCCGAGCGGGAAGGCGTTCACGAGCAAGCAACTCAATTTTTGGACCTGGGCAATATATATGTATTAGCGATACCCACGTTGGCCATTTCCAAGGTTTTCCTCCTCATATAATATTTAGCATAGGTTTTTAAAAAAAATGAAGGAATCCTCTTTGTCTTGGAGCTTTGCTTGGAGCCTATTCATTTCGGCCTGAAGGTTCTCTTTCGGCTCTTAGGGCACTAAGGCGAGAAACGATCTCAATATTTATAGTTGAGTGAATTCGGTTATGATCCATGACTTTCTTAAGCCTCTTCTCCATCTTGGATCTCTTCTCCTCGGCATCATTGATATCCCCGGTTTTAGAGATTAAGCCTACCTTCAAATTATTTATTTGCTCATCGAAAGTGGAGTTTCGCCTTAGTTTCTTGAAGTTGCTCGTGCAATTGATTGGCATCTTGGTTGTGAGCCATTTTATCTTGCTCATGATGCTACAACCAAGTCTCAAGCTCGGCTATATCAATAGTGTTTGCCTCCAACACCGAGAGGTACGCAAAAAGTTGGTTCTTTTCGGCCAGCACTTGATTCCGCTCGGAAGAGAGTCCTTTCTTACCGAGGACCAATATTTGCAGGACTTAGGAAGCGAGAAAGTTGGTCTATAAAAAAAAAATAGAAGTATCAAAGTCTGGATTTCCATTACAGCAAGTAAATGGAAAAGAAGTTATAAGAAAACAAGTAGGGTAGCGCGTTCGCATAGTGCATGACATTGTTTAACAAGCTTCTCCCGAAAGGGAGCGCATGTTCTTCCAATATTTCTTCGAAGCCAGGAACTCCAGATAGTTTGCAAGCTAGACCGACTTGGACAAAAGATGGCACTTTATCAATACCAAAATAGTAGCATTTCTCATCCCTCGAGGATCTAGGGAAAGGGTGAATAATTGTGCCCCAAATTTCTATGATCGGGATACCGAGGAGGAGAAGCGCCCCCTTCTCGATCATCTATTATATGTGGAGGAGATGCGGTTGGCGATAGAGGTGAAGGGGCAACTGGTGTTGAGGGGTGTGAAGTTGTTGATGTGGAGGATGAGAAGTAGCTGCGACAGGGGTAGTGCTAATTGTTATTTACTCGGTGGTTGAAGGCAGAAGAGGCCAAAGGTCCGAACTCCTTCGATCGGAGAACACAATGAGGATAGAAAAGCAATAATCGGGATTATCCACTAGGTCCATCACGCCCCAAAGTTCTTGGGTTTCTCCTGCGGACGGGTCTTGAAGCTCTCCCGACTGAGCATCTGGTTCAGCTGATGAAGATATATTTCTCCTTAGAAGGGAAGCTACTTCTTCACTCGTTTCCCCTTTATCCAGAACAATTACTGTGACCAGATCGGTCATTATTTTCTTATTTTGATTCCCATCCAAGAAAGAAAGTCACTTTTTGGGTTGCTTGTATTCGGTCTTGGTACTCTGAGAAGAGGCACCCTAACCGGAAGCAAATCTATGGGCACTACTTCCAGCAAGGACACTTGGAAACACCATTTTGGCCTCTTCAGGGTCAACTAAAATGTCGACCTCAGAGTTGGTGACAGAGCCTTGTAGAAGTCAAGAATCAACAGAAAAATGGAGTTAACAACCTTTTTATAATATTACCTATGTTCGTACAATGATAAAGGAAGAAGGTTTCGTTTACCAAGATTTTTGGTATTTCACCCATATTTGAGGGTCATCTCCTTCCACAGATAAAATTTTGGTGTTATGATTTCTAGAATTCTCCGAACCCACTGGTCCAGCCCTTGAACTAGTGGTGGCTCCCATCGGTAGCTGGAACAAAAGAAATAAGAAGATCAACAACAATGGGAAATAATCTTTTTACGAAAGAAGGAAATGAATAAATCGAGAACTTACGAAAATGTTTCCACGACTCAGGAAAAGACGGAGTTCTAGCCGGGATGATGTCCCTGATAGCGATGATGATGGATCGCGCCATCCACCCGCGGTCATTGTCATCATCCACGGTAGTGAGAAGAGCGTAGTGGTAATATTTCTGAAGTTTGTTACTTCCCCTCCCTCCCGGGAAAATTTTGGGAGAGTAAATATTCACCATGTGTGCAAGGGGTGGGGTTTCTCATATCTCCATGCACAATTGGCGAAGGAAAGTCACCATTTCGTCATATAGATATGCCTACTTGTTCTAGGTAAACTTGGTACCAGTTAAAAAAAACTCCAAAATAATGGGGTCGACCCTGTCATCCGACATTAGGGAGAATGGACCTAAGGTAAAGGTATACATATAACCCGTTCTATCATATCCGAGGCAAGGATTTCAAGATTAGTGTAGTTTTAGTCCTCCTTCACAGTGGAGATACTAGAAGGACGAATGGAGGAGGAATACCTACTAAAAGCCCAAGTCCATGAACACGCGGAAGGGGCCTTCTCTTGGAAGTGAAGATTAGTACTGAGATGTTATGGTATGATGGTGCTTATGGTGTGAGGCTTAGAATCGACATCAGTATCTTTGTCCTTTTTACCTTGGACCTCCACCGAAAAGAAACAAGAGTTTCCAACGAGTGCAATAAAAGAAGCCATGATAATAAGTAGATGCAGACTGAATTGGCAGAGGAGAAGAAAAACTTATTATAATTTTGGAAGCAAAGAAGTGAAATAATGATTAGACGGGAAGTTATAGACGACAAAAATCGTGTTCACAATTACCTCGAAAACCACCAAAAATATTTGTTGAATCGTGGGGCAACACGTGTTCGCAATATTAAATGCGAGAAGACGTGCGTCCTTTCAATCGTTAGAAACTATTCAGGAACTTTCCCGCCAAGAAAGGATCTTCACCAACTTCCTGGTGACACATAGAACCGAAGATAGGAAAAATGCAAGTCAAGCTGCGACCAATACTGGATACAACAATTGCAAATGACATAAGATAAATCTCGAAGGGAGCATAGTCAGCGAGACCAGACCGAGTATTTATCATCGGATAACATTTAATAAGAGAATATTCTCTAACATTTAATGAGCAATAGTTAACCAGAATATTTGCATACATACATGCCGTTACATATTCATCAATGACGCTTTTATTATCATTTAAGATGATCTTGATCCTAGGGTCTGCTTCCCTAGATAAAGTTATATAGTACTCTCAATAGCCATTGTCACAACAAAGTTCTTTGCAAACATATGCTACATTTTATTTTCACGCTCAATTTAATAACTTTACTTGTTCTTTATCATTGCTTGTCCTCGGAGACATCGCGCTCGGAGCCATGCTTGTCATCGTTTTTTCAATTGCTAAGTCTCATTTTTTTAATCTTATTTCTTTATTATTTTTGGATCAGATCAGTCCGCTTGTCTATAAATCACGTAATTAATTTAACTATACCGTTTTACGGGTAAACAATAAAAAGTTCATATTAAAGTATAAAGTTCTCCCTAACAAAAGCGGCTCTATGCGGAGGACTCAAATCCAAAACCATTCATTTTTTCTTATTTTGTTTCTGAAGTGTAGTAACCGACAGATATATAGTTAATCCATGAGCTAATTATATAACATTTGTTATTATTGGATCAATGTGAAAATGGAATTCCATTAAAGAAATTCTGAGATAATTAACATGGTGATTAAAATTTATTCGCATGCAAAAATATGAAAGAGACCTCCATGCATGGAAAATATCCAACGGACAAGTACTTTCCGTGAATTGCATGAAATGGTTAGAATTTTGGTGAAAAGAAAAGGAAAAGTATAATTTTGCTCCCATTGCTTTCAAAATCAAACAACTTGATTACTTTTTCATTATCTTCTTATTTATATGCTCGACAGTGGCTTGACTTTTCTGCTTCCTTGTTCTTTTCTTTTCTCTTTTCTTTTGTATATTTCGCAAACAGTGTAGCTTGAATTATCTTATTTATTTGTTCGATTAATTAATTTGTATTCGTGTCACTTAAGATTTAGCAAATGGGAAAGCATTTTTTTATTAAAGAAGAAATTATTTTCAAAGTTTAAATTTGAGATCTCTAATTAAGACAATGAAATCGTACCCATTCCACTACAATAATCCTTGACGATGAATTATCGTTTTGCTTTTGGAGTGGTTTCGCTCGGTGATTAATTAGACACCCTCTTACAAGGTGTATCATCCAAAACGCCATGCATTTTGTTAACAAAAATCATAACTATATTCTTATATAAATACTCCTTTTCAATTCCATTTTACACGGCATATGTTTCTTGCTTAGTCCATTTAACAAAATGATTTTTTATATTTAAAAATTATTTATCTTTAAAATTTTATGTTACACGTGTTAGTAAACTGTATTTTTAAAAAAATTCTGAAAATATAAATAATATAAACAAAAATTATGATAAACAGAAATGACATAAACAAAAACGATCATAAACAATTCGAGCCCACTGAATTTACAGTGTCTCCTTAAGGATATTAATTCCATTGTAGCACCCAAGGTTATGAATTATTTTCTCCCAAGATAGAACGAATTACACATTGGTGTAGTGGTGCTCTAAACGCCAGTGTTTCAGCGAACACAAAGATAGATAGCAAATCACACTTACTTTTTGCTTTGTTTGTATGCTAAAAGTATGCAGAAGAAGGAGAGAAAACTCAAAAATTCGTAGTGAAGTTATGAGCAGAATAATGTTGTATTTATAGCCAAAATTTGGGCTAGAATCTAAAGAGGTGCAACTCTTCAGAATGGATGTTTCTGCAAAACTGCCACAACATAAATGCCATTACATAAATGGCTATTTACTCAACAATAAAGAGGGAAAATAAAGAGGAAATATTGATGGGTAGTTAATTTTCTGTTACAAAAATAGCGAAGTGCATTGGATTTAATATTAATATTCTATTATTAACAGATATTTAATAACATATTTCTGTTAATATTTTACTATCAACAAATAAATTTTGTTCAAAAAGTTAATCAATCAATCGTTCCAAATCCAAATCCGAATCCGAATCCGAAGCCAAAGCCGAGCCGAGCCGAGCGACAACAACGACGATGCGATGCGATGCTTGCTTTCTTCTCAACTCTTTAAGAGTTAGAAGAAAAGCAATTACTTATAAACTCATAAAAAATCTCTTGGTTCTCATTTCCATTAGTCATTTCTGAAGAGGCATAGGTTTGCAGTTACCAGTCGGAGATATTACAATCAACGTTTTGTTGTTTCCATTATGGTGGGCACCATGGAGTCCAAGACTGGTGGAATCAGTCGTTTTAGGTTGTGTAAGTTCAACAATAATGGGAGCAAATATTATTGAAGAGAACAAGAAGAGGAAGAAGGCTTCTGGTCTGAAATACAACCCAAGTAAGAAGCGGTTCAGTGGAAACTGCTACAACTGTGGTAAAACCGGATACAAATCTACGGAGTGTCATGCTCCGAAGAAAGATAAGAAGAAGGTTCAAGCAAACATGGTAGAAAAGCATGATGATGTTGATGACTTATGCGCCATGCTTTCCGAATGCAACTTGGTGGGCAATCCTACAGAGTGGTGGATTGATTCTGGAGCCACTCGCCATGTTTGTGCTGTCAAGGAAGCTTTTGCTACTTATGCTCTTGTTGGACCCAGTGAGATACTTTCCATGGGAAATGCTGTAAAGGCCAATATTGTAGGATGTGGGAAGATATTTCTCAAAATGATTTCTAGCAAAGTTGTGACTTTAAACAATGTCCTTCATGTTTCCGAAATTAGGAAAAATTTAGTCTCTACTGGACTTCTTGTTAAGAATGGTTTTAAATGTGTTTTTGTTTCCGATAAGGTTGTAATAAGTAAGAATGAAATGTTTGTAGGAAAAGATTATCTCACTGATGGCCTTTTCAAGCTGAATGTAATGGTTGCGGAGAATAATAATAAAATTTCAGCTTCGTCTTACATGCTTGAGTCAAATGAATTATGGCATATACGTTTGGGTTATGTTAATTATAAAACCTTACGGAAAATGATTAATTTGGAAGTATTGCCTAAATTTGAATGTGACAAACCAAAATGTCAAGTATGTGTGGAATCAAGTATGTTAAACATCCTTATAAGTCAGCTGAAAGGAATTCAAATCCTTTAGACTTAATCCATACAGATATTTGTGACGTGAAGTAAATACCATCGCGCGGTGGAAAGAAGTATTTTATAACTTCTTTTGACGATAGTACTAGATATTGCTATATTTACTTACTTAATAGTAAAGGTGAAGCAATAGACGCATTCAAGCAATACAAAAATGAAGTTGAAACACAACTTAACAAGAGAATCAAAATGATAAGAAGTGATAAGGGTGGTGAATATGAATCTCCTTTTGAACAAATATGTTTAGAATATGGAATTATTCATCAAACAATGACCCCTTACATGCCCTAATCCAATGGGATTGCAGAAAGAAAGAATCGTTCATTAAAAGAGATGATGAATACATTATTGATAAGTTCTGGTTTGCCACAGAACTTGTGGGTGGAAACCGTTCTTACGGCTAGCCGAATGCTAAATCGAGTACCCCCATAGCAAAACACAATTAATTCCATATGAATATAGAAAGGAAGGAAGCCCAACTTAAATTATTTTAAAGTGTGAGGGGTTTTTGGCAAAAGTACAAGTTCCTAAACCCAAAAGGGTAAAAGTAGGACCTAAAACTGTTGATTGTGTTTTCATAGGATCTGCAACTAATAGTAAAGTATATCAATTTTTGGTTCATAAATCAGAAAATCCCGATATTCATAATAATACGGTTATAGAATCAGATAGTGCCGAGTTCTTTGAAAATATATATCCGTGTAAAAAGGAATGTGAGTCGATTGGTGAAGGATCTAAACGACCTCGGGAACAAACAAAAGAAAGTACAACTTAACTAGGATGATCCAAGACGTAGTAAACGTCAAAGAACGTCTACTTCATTTGGACCAGATTTTGTGACTTTCCTATTGGACAATGAGTCTCAAACATTTAAAGAAGTTATGTCTTATTCGGAATCATTATTATGGAAAGAGGCAGTCAATAGTGAAATTGAGTCCATACTGAACAACCATACATGAGAATTGGTTGATCTTCCTCCTAGAAATAAACCGTTGGGTTCTAAATGGATCTTTAAGAGGAAAATGAAAGATGACGGCATTATTGACAAATATAAGGCAAGACTTGTGGTCAAAAGGTATAGAGAAAAAGAAGGTCTTGACTATTTTGATACATACTCTCTCCAATTACAAGAATTACGTCCATACGAATGTTGGTAGCGTTAGCTGCAGTTTATGGTCTTGAAAATCATCAAATTATTAAGACGACCTTCTTAAATGAAGAGTTGGAGGAAGAAATTTACATGAAACAACCTGAAAGGTTTGTGGTTTCAGGTAAAGAAAAGAAGGTTTGTAGACTTGTTAAGTCCCTTTACGTACTAAAACAAGCGCCCAAATAATGGCATGCAAAATTTGACCAAACAATGTTGTGAAATGGGTTTAAGATAAATTAATATGATAAATGTGTGTACGTTAAAAATGTTCCAAATCACAGCCATTGTTTGCTTATATATGGATGATATGCTCATAATGAGTAATGACATTGCCAACATAAATGCTACTAGGCGTATGCTAACTAGCAAGTTTGATATGAAAGACTTGGAAGTTGCTGATTTAATTCTGGGAATTAAGATCCATAAAACTTCTCAAGGTCTGGCATTGTCACAATCTCATTATATTAAGACAATACTTGAAAAATTCAAGCACTTGGGCTTTAAAGTTGCAAAGACTCCAATTGAATTGAATCTTGCATTAGCAAAGAACAAAGGCCAAAGCATATCACAATTGGATTATGCTCGTGTGTTGGGATGCTTAATGTACATCATGAATTGTACACGACCAAATATAGCTTGTGCTATAAGTAAATTGAGTCGATATACGAGCAATCCAGGTCAATCTCATTGGATGGCCATGAAACGAGTTTTGGGGTATTTAGTACATACCCAGGACTTCGCTTTGCACTAAAGTAAATATCCCGCAGTCATTGAGGGATACTGTGATGCAAATTGGATAACCGGATCAACTAATTCTAAGTCCACTATTGGTGGATGAGTGGTATCTTGGAAGTCATCCAAACAAACTTGTATCGCCCGCTCAACAATGGAGGCTGAGTTCATAGCCTTGGATAAAGCCGGTGAAGAAGATGAATGACTCCGAAATTTCTTGGAAGTTATTCCATTATAGCCCAAACCGTTGGCACCAATATGCATACATTGTGATAGTCAAGCGGCAATTGGAAGGGCTGGGATCGTTATGTATAATGGTAAATCTCGTCATACACGACGAAGACATAAAACCATTAGACAATTACTCTCTATTGGAATTATCACGATTGACTATGTAAAGTCAAGTGATAATGTGTCGGATCCACTTACAAAAGGCCTAACTAGAGAGGTAGTTGAGAAGTCATCAAGGGGAATGATACTGTGGCCGAGAACAAGTCATATTGGCGGTAACTCTACCTAGAAGACTGGAGATCCCAAGATCTAGGTTCAAGGAGATCAAACAAAGTCATTTATGACGGTTCAACAAATTCAACTAAACTTTTGGTCCATTCTCGTGATGAGACAATGTTCAGTACAAAGGATAAATCATTAAGGCTTTTCTTGATTTCTAAGTTTGATATGGGATATATCAAATAATGTATCTACGGGATGACACGTTTAGGAATCGCCTATGTAAGTTTGAAGTGTTAGTCGCTTCAAGGAAATTTTTGTATGGCAAGTTCTCTATGACTTATGAAACCAGGCGGTGTTCATGGCTGAAACGAACACAACAATGAGAACCAAAGATGGTTAAGGGTTGGTTGTGTGACTTGTGGTTGTCTAGGTATACACCAAAGTTCGACGGTTCAAAGATATCAAATGTACCGATTGATCGAGTATATCCGACATAACTTCACTACGGAAAGTTCAAAGGGAAACCTACTTATCCAGATGCAATTAATCCCTGCTTGCGAATCACATAGTTTTTCATGCATACTTCCGCGATATAGCCATTGCCCATTCATATGGGAATTGTTGGATTTATGTATTTAATTAATAAATTAAATACTTAAAAGAGGGTGAATGAGAAATGGAGGAAAATGAAATTTTTGAATGAAATTTCAAGTTTCCCCCTTGGCATATGGACATTGTCTCATATTGGAAGAGGAAGAGATTTTTTGTGGGTTTATAAGCAATTTATCTTCTTCTAGCTCTTAAAGAGTTGAGAAGAAAGCAAGCCCCGCGTCGTCGTCGCTCGCTCGGCTTCGGCTTTGGATTCAGATTCGGTCAAATGATTGATTGATTAACTTTTTGGACCAAATTTATTTGTAATAGTAAAATATTAACAGAAATATGTTATTAAATATTTGTTAATAACAGAATATTAACCCTCTTTATTGTTGAGTAAATAGCCATTTATGTAATGGCAATTATACTGTGGCAATTTTGCAGAAACATCCATTCTGAAGAGTTGCACCTCTGCAGATTTCAGCTCAAATTTGGCTATAAATACAACAACACATAATTGCATATTTTATAGCCACATAAATTTCGTAACATATTTTAGGTTATAAGTTTCTAAACTCTTTTTTTTTCTTTCTCGAACTCTATGTTTAGTTAAACGAATTAGCAAAATAAATTGAAACAGGTGAATTACATTTAAGAAACTAATATATATATATATATATATATATATATATATATATATATATATATATATATATATATATATAATAAATCGATACAACTTGAATAATATAAAATAAACATCAATTTGAGACTAGAAGTAAAAGTGTAAAACCTTAGAACTACTACAACACTATCAAACTTACATACAAATTGTCAATTGCTATAATTAACCGACACATGCAGCTTACATAAAATCTTGCGTGCAAAATTAATTTGCTCGCAAATAAATTAATGATTTATCTATTGCGAAGTAATTGATAGCGTTTTTTTCTCCTCCTTTTTATCTTTATTCTAATTCTTCTTTTCACACTATTCTAAATCCCAGTTGTATTTTATTAAGAGCTTTTACATTGCTTTTACTTTGTAAAACCACCATTTTTGTTTTTTTAAAGCCAACTAGGGGTAGGGGGATCCATATCAGCAAGTATTCATGTTACCACACATGACTAAAGGCTAAAGTAAAATGTTGCTGTTTTTGCAGCTTTTTACATAAAGGAAATATTCAAAGAAAATGCTCCCTAAATCTTCAAGTTTATATTCTGTGCCAATATTTATCCTAAAAAAAACAACTGTTATGTTACATTAAAGTTGAAATATTTTTTTGCTCCATGCTAAGGTAAAACATGCATGTGCTTAATAAAGTGAAGCCTCTCTAACTTCTAGGATTATTTGGTTACCAAAATAACAAAATTATTCTAGTATAAATTCGATAATAGTTTACTCTATATTTGATTTCTTTTTAAATTTTGATGAACAAAGTTACCAATGCTAGTATCGTGTTAAATTAGCCTAGATGTGTAGAAATTGGTCCCAATATCACGATTATTAGTAAAATAATTATTGACGACAAAAGTCTCAAACAACATATCCTATTCTACTTTTTTATACACTATTTTATATATCCATTTTTTTGCGGTGCAATATACATATTCTATATATATATCAATTCAATATTTTTAAAACCGGCCAAAGTATGGTAGGGCTATTATTTAAACTATGGTTCAGTCTGACCAAAAAATTAAAATTTTATATTAGTACGTAATACAGTAAAAAAATCTGCACATGCAGTGCATGCAACTATACTATATTATAGTAGTATTTGTTTTTCATTAAAATCTCAGCTTTTGCACAATATAATAGGGTCCCTTTTTGTCATTGAGTTCATTGTAGGTCTAGGTTTGCAAATGGTCCAGGGCAATCCCTTTTTCTTAAAATAGCACGGTTTAGTCAATTTTCGAGTGGTTATTTAAAAATAGTAAGTGTATACCAAATTATTGAAAAATATTTCGGTCTTTGCTGTAACAGAGACCGGTCCAACATAATATACTGGAGTTCGATGTACCTGTGTATGAACTTCCAGCATATTATGCTGAACCAATATACTTTGCTGGCTCCAGTATAATATACTGGAGATTGGATCAACGGTGCTCCAACTCTAGTATATTATGCTGGACTGGTATATTATACTGGAACTCCAATATATTAGACCGAAGTTTCAATATAATATATTGGAACTCCAGTATATTATGCTGGAGTATTTTTCGGATTTTGAACAATATTTTCGTTCAGATTTATCTTTAAATGAAAAATGACTAAATTTCGATTACTTTTGAAACCCTGACTATTTTTGAGTGATCACTCGGAAATATGCTATGTTTGTATTTCTCCCTCATTTTTTATCTGCCTAATTCTTTAATTTGATTTAATTAATTATACTCTGGTTTTGCATTTAGAAAAGGGCAGGATTTTTTCACTTTTTAAATTTTCACTCGTTTTTTATCTATTGGGGTTGACGGTTGGGTTGGGGCGAATAAGGATTAAAGGGAGAATTGACATTATATAGTCACTCTCAAAAGATAAAAGTAATTTCTGCCCTATTAACATTAGCCTGTAATTTCCTGATATCAGTATGAGTTGTTTATCATATATTGTGATGACCCAAAGGGATCATAACATATTTTTCTCTCTCTTCTGCGCTTCCGAGGCCTTGAGAACCTTTCTTTTAGTCCCCTCGATTTGCGTACACAGTCCGGACGCGTAGCCTGAAAGCTTATGTGTTAAATCACGTAAAATTTGATAAATTGTGCCTTTAAAATGGTTAAGATTGACTTTGGTCAACATTTTGGATAAATGGACCCGGACTCGTACCCATGATTTGACGGTCCCGGAGGGTTCATATGAAAATATGGGACTCGGGTGTATTCCCGGAATCGAAATCCGAAGTCCCGAGCCCAAGAAAGGAATATTTGAAAGAAATTATTTTCTAAAATAAATATAAGAAATTTGTAACGAAATTGAATTAGAAAGTATTGATATCGGGCCCGTATTCTGGTTTCGGTGAGTGTCACATGCTTTATATATATATATATATATATATATATATATATATATATATATATAAAGACATTCCAGTATAAATTGGTCGAATTCGGAGGTCACTCGACGTTTTTCGGGCCTAAATCTCTAAGTTTGAAAGTTTAAGAAGTTTGAATGAAAAGTGATGATTTTGTGGCTGATTCCTCGTTTATGAGGTGATTTTGGAGATGCGATCGCACGAGAAAGTCCGTAGGATATTTTTGAGATTATATGTATGTTTGGTTTGGGGCTCCGAGGGTTCGAGTGAGTTTTCAGTAGGTCCCGGGAGGTCTTAGACTTAAAAGTATCAGATGTTGCAGGTCCAGGTGTTGCAGGCCCCCAGCACTGCCGCGGTCATTTCCTGCGTGGTCCGCGCAGGAAGCTGTGCGGCCGCGGTGCCTTTCTGCGCGGTCCGCGTGGCTAAGTTCAGAGGGATAGTGAATTCTAGGTCAACTAGCGCAGCCGTGCACCAAATCAGTGCGGTCCGCGCTGGGTAGGTTCAAAGAGTTATTTTTCTCCCCTTCCTCGGCGTGGCCGCAATATATTTTTGTGCGGTCCGTGCTGGCCTTCAGTAAAGCATATAAAGTCGGGATTTTCAGTTATTGTTTACTTTTTCAAAACCCAAAACATAAGAGGCGATTTTCCAAATGATTCTATTTCTTGAAAACGAGTGATAAGTGATTTCTAACTTATTTTCTTCACTCCTTAATATTTTTAAACCTAATTTCAACTTCAAAAATAATATTTTAATGGAAAAATTCGGGAATTTAGGGTAGAGCCTAGGGTTTCCAAAATTGGGGGTTTTAGTAGGGGTGTTCAAAACCGATCCGAAACCGAAAACCGATCCAAACCGAAGCTTAACGGCTTATTGATAACGGCTTAACGGCTTAATGGATGGGGAACGGATTGCATTTTTTTTATTAACGGCTTATCGGTTTGGGGATGGATTATTCAATTTTCTTAACGGCTAATCCGTTAACCCGTTAAGAATATAATATATATATATATATATATATATATATATATATATATATATATATATATATATATATATATATATATATATATATATATATATATATATATATATATATATATATATATATATATAATTTAGTGATAGAATTGAGTTGTATAATACATATATGGTTCTATGTGTGTCATGGAAAAAGAAGAATTGAAAGGTTGGTTATGACTAGAGGAACGACACCCCATGAAATAAATTTGTGCATTTTGGATGATTGCTTGTGGAAAATGGAGAACGATAGTTATTTATAGAAGAGGAGTGTGAGAGTAGAATTTACCAGAGCACTTCAGTTTTTAAAAGTTCATTGTGGGAGCTGAATGGGAATTTGCGCGACAGATTTTTTTGGTTATATCCGAAGCTTATGAGTACACATGTAGTGTGGCCTCTAACAGAAGATAAGTTCTGTTTTATTTTTCTCGATACTGAACTAGTAGTGAATTTATCTATTTTATAATCTACATGCTGATGGCAATTGTTTCATTAGCTACATCATATTGCCTCTAAAATATTATTTTTTATGGCAATTCATTATTTCTAAGACGAGGAGAATAAGAGATATTTAGTGAACATGTATGTTAGGCCGATAAACCGCCCATTAACCGCCCTATAAGAGCTAACCCGATACCAATCCGCCCGATATCTTATCGGGTGGCTAACGGATTAATACATTTAAAAGCCGATAACCGTTAAGCCAAACCGTTAAGAGTAAAAGCCGCCCAATCCGCCCGATGAACACCCCTAGGTTTTAGACCTCAATTCGAGGTCCGATTCCAAAATAACTTATTTATCTGAGCTCATGGGAGAATGGGTAATTGGGTTTTGGTTCGAACCTTGGGTTTTGACCACATGGGTCCGGGGTACTTTGGAAATTTTTGTGTAAAACTTTGAAAAATTCATTTTCATGCATTCAAATTCAAGTAGCATTTCTTAACACGTTCTAGTAATTTGTGACTAGATCCGAGCGGTTTGGTGGTGAATTCGAGGGGTAAAGCTATACTAGAGGGTCGGGTTTGGATGAGAAATTATGATATTAGTGGGTCGGGTTGCACGTTGCAACAATGTTAAATGATATGAATCAGGTTGCGTGCTGCAACAAGGATAAATAATATCCTCACGTGTCGGGTTACCCGCCGCAACAATATCAAGAATATGTGGATCGGGTTGCACGCCGCAACAATATTAAGAGTATTTGGATCGGTTTGCTTGCCGCAACAGTGTTATTGAGTGATTGGATCGGGTTGCGCACCGCAACAGAAATGTATTATTTCCGGATTTGATCTTTGTTGGGTGATCTACCTTTATTTAGACTCGTTGTTTATAACTGTTGTCTCCCCAGCATGTTTCCCTCTCCTTGTATAAACTGCTTATCTCCGTTTACTTTTTGCAAAGTATATTTCATATCTGTACAGGTTAAATGGGTAGTCTGGTCTAGCCTCGTCACTACTTCGCCGGGGTTAGGCCGGACACTTACGAGCACATGTGGTCGGTTGTGTTGATGCTACACTCTATGCATCTTTTTGCACATATCCAGGAACAGCTTTTGGACCACAGCAGCAGTATTGATCGGAAGCTGACTTCAGTCCAGGGACTTGCGAGGTAGCATAGCTGACGTCCGCAGGTCGGAGTGCCTTTCTCTTTATTAGTTTGTTTTCTTTGTATCGAGACAAATACTGATGTATTTCATTCAGATTTTGTTTTAGTACTATAGTAGTTCGTGAGTAGTGACACCAGACTCTGGGTAGAGGTGTATTCAGACTTTTGCATTTTGTTTTCAGTTATTTAAGTTTAACGACTTCGCTTGTTTAATTATTTCGTTTTATCTATATTATCACGAAGGTTAATTAAAATTTTTTAAATGTTGGCTTGCCTAGCTCCTAATTGTAGGCGCCATCACGACTTCCGATGATGAGAAATCCGGCTCATTACATATATAATGCAGTAGCTAGTTTTATCTATTAATGATGGAATATATAGAACTGCTTTACTTTTTATTCAAGACCTCTGTTTCAAACCCTAAAAGTGAAAAGAAAATTATAATAGGAAGCACATTCCCTTTTAATGTATTTCACGCAGCTCCAGTTCGAATTAGTTGGGAATAGATAGAAGAATTATGGTATTTACTTTCTGGTATTAGCAAAAGCGTTACATATGTCATGCATAGTAGGTAAACTTGAAGGTGAAAGAGATATAATTGGACTTTGTTGATTTAGTGCGTGATGATTTTGTTGAACAAGAACGAATCATTGGTTCTTCCAATATCAATAGATTGAATGAAACGGTAGGTATAATAATTCATATTTTTAGGTATGTTATTTTTAATTACCAGCAATACATGATTGAGAACTCTCGTCATGGAGAATCTGGGAGGAAATGTATTATTTTATTGTAACCAATTAAATGATAAGGCAATTTTCATTAACTAAATTTTATATAATTTACTTTTGTGTCTCCTACCAAATTGGTTCGTATCACATTAAACAAATGAAGGTTGCATTTGTAAAGAATCAAACACTCGAAAATTTCAAAAGCATCCAATGTTTGTAGAAAAATAATAAGATGTGTCAAACTCTAGCAGAGTTGAGCATATGCTTATTGATATTTATTTTTTAAAAACAAGATGAAGACAAAATAATAGGATTGTTAAGAATAGAATTCTATTTAGAGTGAATGTTTATTTTGTAGAGAGTTTTACTTTGAGGCAAAGTTATTTTTCCTCCTATAAATAGAGGGGTCTTACCCCATTGTAGATCACCCCAAAATTCAATAAGAATTTTCTCTCTCTTTCTCTGCAATATTGCTCTTGTTCTGTTATTATTTTATAACACGTTATCAGCACGAGACTCTACCGTATCGTTTTCTCCTTCCTCCTCGTCTGCTTTCAGTTTTTTTTTTATCTTCTTCTGTTTGTTTGCTTGTTATCGACTTTTTATTTTCCGTTTGGAATTTCTCTATTTTTCTGGAATGCTGTACTATTGTCTAATTTGTGTTAAAGATGACAGCCAGTAACTATTGAAAAACAAGAAGAGCCTCTTTTTGTCAATTTTGAAGGAGTCGAAATTAATGTTAACAAGTGTACGCAATTAGATTATGCACAAAAAAAACAATATATAACATTTATAATAATGTTATGATTACTGTGGTTTTAAAAGTTGTATAACAAGGCTTTTACTTATAATAATAGTAGTAAAATTGCTTCGTGTATGTATTACTAATGATAACTAGTTACACGTGTTATGTTTTGTATTTTTGGTATGATTTGAATATGACTGATGTCTTTGTATTACGTATTAATTTTAGTCTAGGTTTCAGGTTTTACTATAATACATGTGTTATTAGAGTGTCTAAAAATGTTATCACAGCTTAACCTTTCCGAAATAGTGTTTATAGTGTATTCCCTGTGATTATATTGAATAAATAGAAATAATTGTTATTAACTCATATGCATTTAAATTGTTTTATGTTGGTTTATAATTATTGATATTCAACCAAATTACAAACAAAATTTTGGTAGATAAGCCTTTTGTGAAGTGGTTACTACAATTTGTAATAACAATTCTCGTTGAAAAACATCTATATTTATCGATAAGGGTAATGTTATGGAATTCTGAAATTAAACATTTTATCATGTATGTGTATTTTCAATTCACTTTATTATACGACACTATAAGTCTTCTGTAGAGCTATTCTTGCCAAGAGCGCCCGCATACAGATGGCCGAACTGCCGGCGAAGAAGATGAGGAGGAAGGCGAGGAAGAATAAGATCATGAAGCTCGGTATGTCCGAGGGTATACAGCTCGGCTCGCCCGATGATGGCTCTGATAATATGGACTCTGATTTTCATTTGGTTGGCGCTGAAAACACGGCTCATGACTACCAGCACCAAGCTGACTCTTTCAAAGCCGAGACCGCCATTAGCTGGGCGCACTTCCAAGACCTTCGACAATTACCAACACGAGACTCTAATCAATTGAGTAGAAACTTTGGGATTGATAATAATGATCGTCAAATATTCTATGATCTTCCTTCATGATTAAATTCTGGATTTAAGGTAATTATTTTACTTTTCTCTTTCAAATTCTTGACATTCTATAATTTGATTTTACATATAAGTAAAGATGATAAATTTTTATTTCTACTCTAATGGAGTTTGAAAGATATTATAATCATCCAAAGTGGTGAAATTTTTATGCTTTGCCATGATCAAATTCATGTATGATTGTGGGCAAAGAATTGAAAATCCGTCCCATTGAATTTGCTCCATTCTCATTCCCCATAGAGAATGTGATAGCAGTATGTGATAAGTCTAAAAGAAGACAAAATTATTACCGTGAAGGTATCAATGGATGTGGACGTGGCAATAGACGAAATTATAATCGTCATCATTGTGATAATGAGATAATAAGGATTCTCAAAATAATCCTTCACTCTGTGAAAGTAATATTTCTCATCAATTTGACAATATGAGATTTTATAAAGCACATATAGATGATTATGGTCCATTCATGATGTGAGTGTTACAACATCTAATTTATGAATACATATTCATTCTTAGAAGAATATGAACGTGTTAGTGGTAGTGAATATACCACACTCGCCTCTAGAAGGAGGTTTGAAATGATATAAGAAAAATAATGTCATTATTATGGCATGAATGGTCATTGATCACGTACCTATTGTACGCCAAAATATTTTGGTAATGTGATTATTAGAGAACAATAATAATGCAAGAAACATATCTTGCATATAATTTGACCATGACCATAATGGTATAACTTTCTCTTTGAAAAAGATATTCACCATATGGATATTGATGAATATGTGGTAGTACCAAATTAATTGAGAACTCTGCAAGAGCCAATTATATTATTTTGGAGAAACACAATTGATTACCAATAAGGTATTGTGTTGTAGTAAGTCTCAAAGAAACTTATTCAGTTTCCAAAGTATATGCGAAAGCGATTGATTATATTGAGACTATAAATAAAGGAAAGATTTGATATCTTCTATTACTACAACTTGTAGCGGGATAATCTGTATGTGAAAAGCTGCCCGCTTTATTCTCCAGTTTGTACTACACAAACAAAAGAATACCACAATAAAGTGGATGTTTATTGATATTAAAACCCATATCATAATAAACATGGAGTTTATTGTGAAATGCACATGTCATGGTGTAAACATGAACTTATCAATATTGATAATTTATTCAGTTGGCATAATCATTTTAGCCATATCAATTTAAAGTGTGATGTGCAAAAATAAACGAGAATCTATATGGGTAAATATTAAAGAACTAGAAAGATCTTTACGAATTATCTTAGGTTGCTTGTTCTCATTAATTGATAGACCAATTAAAATTGGGATTGAATCCCATGAATGCTGGAAATATCAAAGGTGAATATGGGCCCATTCATCTGCCATGTATACCATATAAGATGCATCTATGAGATAGTTACATGTGCGATTATTATTAACCCGCAACATGGTGTTTTGCGAGGTAACTTGCTCAATAATTCAATTGGAGCACAATTTCCAGATTTTCTATTCAAGATAGTTTATCTTGACAAGTTCGTTTACATCACAGCGGGTTTAGCAAGATAATTTATTGAGTGTCTCCACTTAATAGCTAAACTATTTCTTATGAGAACATAGTTATCTATATCCGTTTGATATATGTTATATACGAAAGTATATTACATTCTCCCCTCACAAGTGGTTCAGGGTCAGGAACCAAATAACTCCATCTTATTATTATTGATGTGCGACGTATATTTTCATTAACACCATAATGCACAAAGATGGATTCTCAAAGTTGAGGAAAAAAGTTAGTTTTTCTAACATGAGGGGGAGACATGATAAACAGTTGAGAAAACGTTATGTAGAATGAATTATCATTTGTATATGTAGATTCTCGAATAGGATAATATGAACTTGAAATTCATAAAAAGATAATTCAGTTGCAACATATTGCAAAGCATGCCATATGCATTTGCTGACCCAAATAAAGTAACTATATTCTCATTGCAAATGCTCATATTAAGTCCTAGAAGGACAAAATCTATGATATGCTTAAAGCGTATAGATAAATCAGTTTCAAATAGAACTTCTTGATAAAGAAGATGAGCAAATGATCAAAGTGATCATAATAAATTAGACAAGTGATCTAGAAGGTCACGTGACATAACTCTTCATAAAATCTCATGAGATATTCAGGTATCTGAATATATGAATGAAAAGATCTATATGTTATGTCTTTATGAAAATTTATTGGAACTGATATAAAATGTTTGTCGACGACATCTATCATAGCGCTAAGTTTAGATGAGGATCTTAAATCTATCAAATATAGACACAAAAGTATTGGCCAAATGGAAGAGATAGAATTCAAGTAGAATTGATTCCATATGAAAGGCATGTAGTTTTGGACATGTAGTTCAAATACTTGAAAAGTATAAAGTCAATGGTATGTGCAATCAGTTTTCGATATCTAATATGTCTATGCAAGACATAAAAACTTGATATGCACTAAAACCTCTTTAGATGGCTTATATGACTTAACTTATATGACAATCCTTGAAGGACTTAAACCGCTTAAAGCATATATAATTTTTGGTCTTGAAGTACCACATGCTAAGTGCAATTTGTGCACATTTGTATCTTGCTATGACTATAAGCATGATAATGTGATAGTGAGGATTTTCAAGGTGCAATATATTCATTGGAGTTAATATGGCTGATTTATTCACCAAAATCTCTACCGACGTCAACATTCAAGAAGCTGGTACACAAGATTGGAATGCGAAGGCTCAAGGATGTGAATTGATGCTCTTTTCAGGGGGAGTTAATGCGCGTTGCACTCTTTTTCCCTTACAAGGTTTTGTCCCACTGGGTTTTCCTTATAAGGTTTTTAACGAGGCAACCAATAGGCGCATTTCTAAATATGTGTACTCTTTTTCCTTTTCTAGAATTTTTTTCCCACTGGGTTTTATTTTAGTTAAGGTTTTAATGAGGCACATTATTTATTGAGTAGACATTCAAGGGGGAGTGTTAAGAATAGAATTCTATTTAGAGTGAATGTCTATTTTGTAGAGAGTTTTACTTTGAGGCAAAGTCATTTTTCCTCCTATAAATAGAGGGGTCTTACCCCATTGTAGATCACCCCAAAATTGAATAAGAATTTTCTCTTTCTTTCTCTGCAATATTGCTCTTGTTCTGTTATTGTTTTATAACAAGGATGTTGTTATTTTCCAGTTGACTTGGGATTCTCTGTCCAAATTGAAAAGTTCGATATTAAAAAATTAAGGGATATTGTTCTTGTTTAAATTTTAAATAGCTTAGAAATTTTCAAAATAAGAACTTCTAAAAGTAAATGAAATAAAAGAAGGAATTACACTGAATGGACTTTTTCAGAACCACCTTGACCCTATTAAAAAACATTTAAAAAAAATAATAATAATAGCCCCGCGCCAAAATTGTAAAGCACCAAGAATTGTGATCATAAGAATTTTAGTCACAATGCTCAAAATTCTAGCAAAATGCTTTAAAATTCTAGCAGCGTGCTTCAAAATTCTTGCGCAAGGATATTTTCTCAAAACTTTTCATAATGGGATCAAAATTTGAACGGTATCTAACTATGTAAATCGCGCTATAAAAACCTATATTGGCCTAGATCCCACATAAAAACAACAACAACAACCCAGTATAGTCCCACCAGGTGGAGTCTGGGGAGGGTAATATGTAGACGAGCCTTACCCTACCCGAAAGGGCAGAGAGACTGTTTCCAATCGACCCTCGTCTCAGTGGAGAAAAGGAAAAACAACAATAAACACAAAAATAAAAACAAAAACAAAAACTCAAATAGTCGCTTACTCAATCTCTTAAGTTAAAAATAGCCAGTAAAAACATAATATATGCATAATTTATAATTATATGTGCATAATTATGTATAATTAATGTATATTGCTAGAAAAAATAAACAGAAAATATGGCCGGCTATTTGGGTAAAGATACCCATTTCAAACTCAGGCTGAGGCCCAACATACTAATGTTACAAATGGACCTCAAATAAGGACCCTAAGTCCGACTTACATTCGGCCCCAATTTCAAATTACATTTCGGCGGCGAACTGGTTCCGGCGAAACTCCTCACAAATCTCTCTCTCCGGCGAAATCGAGTTGTAAGTTCTCTCTTCCATTCCTAAATTTGACTAAAACCATAATTCGCATTCCTATTTTCAGGATTTTTATTTAAATTCTTATTGCTTATTATAAAAGATTAAACAATTATCTTATGTTGTGAATTTCAGCCATAAATGTTGAATTTATTTACAAAATCGTTCTAGTTATTCAAGCAGACAAATTCTAATTATTGATTTAAGCATAGTTATTATATTCTCTGCTGTTAAAGATTTGAGTGTAGTTGTAAAAGTAAAGGATATTTTGTTTCTTGCGAGGAAATTAGGGTTCTTAAAGGGAATGGCGAAGCCAATAATTTATAAGGCGATTACAAAAAATAATATAATGTCAAGTATGGAATTTGAACGTATGATCTAAAGCAATTTTTGAACCCTATGTCACTTGACTAGACAATTTCCTAATATCAAGGAATTCAACAGCTTATATATAACCAAAAAAAAAGTTTTTTCCTATTTGCGTAGTATAAATTGTTGACAAGGGAATTTAATTGAATTCTCTCTCCTCCACTTAGTTCCACCACTGCTTAAAGGGGAAATTGATGAATTAAGCAAACGTAGGAAAAGCAATGGAGGCTAATTTGGTGAATACTCCAAGAAAAAAGCTTGGTGATATCAGCAACTTACCGCTGCAAAAGAGATTCACTAGCGAAGAAGAAGCCAGAATATATCCCAACTGCTTCTAAAGAGTATATAGAAATGATCCAGAAGGTACACTTTGTGTTTGTTTAGTGGTTTACTGTGTTAATAAATGTATGGACTTCGCTTTAGTTTAGCTTAATTCGCTTCATGGGAAATTTGATCAGGAAAATTTGGTGTTGATGAAGATGTTAGCAGAAAGAAAGTATCCTTTATTTGCAGATGAATGACATTTGCTTTTCTGTTTTTGTACTATTTCTTTGTGAAATAGTTGTAGGTTGCCTTTTGTGCTTTGTAATAGTACTCATGCCTTATACTTGTGTTATAAGTTATTCGTTGCACAGTTCCTTGACTCTTGTTCTCCATAGCAAAATCATTGAAATAACTGGAGTAGAGATAGAGAAACTGAGAACTAATGTGCAGAAACTGCTGCAACAGAACAAGCAGATTGCTCAAGCAAACAGTAAAATGCTTGCGGTTTGTTTGCTCTTCCCGTTTCCAAGTCTTTCAGGGTTTTGTTTCGTTAACTGAACATTTGATTTCCTTTCATGGTGCTAAAACTATTCGGTTCTCTTTTTTCCTTTTCCCCTCAGGAACTAAATTCAAATAAAGATAGGGTAAGCAACCTAATGATGTCACCTGATATTCTTTTAAGGTTCGATTTCTCTATAAGCTGATGTAAGTGGTATTTGGCTGATATCTGCTAAAAGCATTACAACTTGAACTTGATGCACAAAGGGTTTACTTAAGGCTAGAAATTTTGAAGCAGAGGTGAATACATTTTAAAGTATTCAAATTATTTTTGCTTAAAATATGTCATTTCTTCTTTTTGACCAAGGAAGTTTTCTTTGTTAATCTGGAGCAACCAAGAACAAATATGTGCCAAAATCTGAATGATGAGGTACATAAACAAATTGTCGTAATGCAGTAATGTCGTAGAGTTGGTGTTAATTTACTGTTTTGCTGTCATCATTCGAAGGTGAAATCCATGAAGTGTGAGGAGACAGGAGATCTATTGTTAGGAAATGGAGATGATGAGAAAGCTATAAATCTCAAAAGAAGGCCTCGGTCGAAGAGTGAGTGTAACCTCTGGTTTGATCTGATATTTGTTGTCAATAAGTACTTAGGAACTATTGTTTTATATTATTCCCCACCTCTGACACATAGGTGTGGGTTCTTTGAGGAAGTTCAATCTAAGGATAAGGCGGAAACCAAAAGGTTAGGCTGTGGGTTCCTAGCAATTTTTTTGTCTTTGCAGACCTTGTATAAGGAGGCAATCTGCTCGGCTTAACCCTGAGGTGCTGAAACTCAATGAAGATTCTTTCGATGTACAAGACAAATGTGCTCTGCACCCTCCAACAAGTGATCCAGTGCTAGAAAATGGTTTGAATTCCGTAGCATATCATCTGATGGTCTAGAGTGCAATCCTTTATTGAGGTTTGAACCTGTACAGTTTGGAATATCATCTCTGCGTTGGCCATCAAGGGAGGCAGCTAAGAAGGTCCAGTCATACAAGGAAATTCCTGTAAACATAAAAATGCGAAGACCATTTTGAACAACGTGCTCGGTGTAGTAACCTCTTTGATATCGGAGCAAGTGCTGAATGGTAAGATTCTTCATTGTATCTTTTTGTCAGGTTCAGTGTTATAACTTTTTGTTAAAATCTGTAGCTCTAATTTCATATCCACTCCTTCAAAGTTTTATTCCCCCGCATCCAGAAATGTCATGGCCTATCTGTCTCCAGAATAAATGTTCTTAATAAAAATGCTGCCTGCTGTACAATCCTGATTAGATGCTTCTTTTATGGTGATTGATGATGAAATTCTTTTGGACCGGTGAGTGTGTCTGGCATACTTGCCACAGAAACCTAATGGTACTTATACTTAGTGGTGGAGCCAGAAACTGATGTAAGGGGATTAAAAGAAAATACGAGGAATGACATAGTTGGGATTGGAACTTGTAACCTAAAGCAACTAACGAAAAACTTTTATTTTACCCTATTTGCTAAGTATAGTTTCCCAACAAAGGGTATTCAATTGAACCTCCCTTCTTTCTTACTAGTTCCGCCTCTGCTTTTACTGTCCATATCTTGGCTTAATAGAGGGAGTCTCTCTCCAATTTTGTTTGCTTTTAGAGTATAGAGATTAAGAATTCAGCATAGAAAGGAAGTTGGAAGTTTCTCTGGTAATTTAGATGACGATTTTGTTGAGATTAAAGGCATATAGGTTAAAGGCTGAACAAATCAAGCAGATACGTATTTATATGAACAATAAGTTTAATGGTACCTTCTAATAAAAAAATATTTTAAGATAAACGTTAGTATGGATGTCTGCTTCCTTTATCCATTTCATGCTACTGGGTTCAATTTTGAAGGTTGAATGTCATGATTTTACCACTGAACTGTTGTTTTAGTTATTCTGGATTATAGTCAATCACTATGAAAGATATAACATATCATGTAGTAATTTAGATTTTCTTTGTCCTTTTTTTTTTCCAGAACTCCAATTCATTTGCCTCGTAAAATGAAAATGATATATCTGACCACGTTGGGTTGATAAGTTGACCTTTCTCTTTATCTTTTTTCTGAAGTTGGTACCAAGAAATTGTGGAAAAGCATTGTCCGCCTATTATTGAGGGTTAAGTGTTAAATGTTTCCTCACTAAAGGGTATCTCGACTTTTACCTGTTGGTGATGTAGAATATCACTAACCACGCTGGACAAAAGGGTTTTCTCAACTAGAAGTCTAGAATTGAAGCCAATGATACTAATAAGTTCGATCTTGGAAAACAAGTCCTGGTAGATTCATTAGAGTAGTCGAGACTCGAGATAAAACTTAATCAAATTGTGCAAGTGAGTTTGTTATAATCTGTCATCTTAATTGTGTCTATAAAGTGGCGTTTTGACCATTTTCTTAAAACGACTTTTGAAGAAATTTTCTAAGAATATGTTTAGATATAGTTTTCAAAATTTAGTATGGTTATTTTATCGGTAAGTGAATCTAACCACATTTCCAAAAGATTTTTATATTTTAACTACACATAAAAATGGCAATTTGAGTTTCAACCTGTCTAATCCGTTGGGCCGCTCATTGACCCGTCCATTGTTGAACTCAGTTGCTATTTTATTCTAGCCCATCAAAAGTTGGGCTTATTTTTAGCCCAAATTGATCAACGCGTAATTTTGCTGAAATTTCTTTAAAATAATTTTTAAATTTGATATGTTATATATGACCATAACAAAGAAAAAATATCTTATTTGGTAATTAAACAATTCATAAGAAAATAAAAAATATTTATTAAAACTTTGTAAGAGTTGGGCGGACTGGACTATAACCTAAATTTAGTCCATCTTGACTCATTTCATCTCAACCTAAGTAGCTTGAGTGACCTGCCTATTTATTTTAAGCCCATTTTGTCCCGACTGAGACCCACTCATTTATTGATTCAGCCCGTTTTAACCCACCCAAAGTTAGTCTAACTCATCCATTTGACACTCTAACTGCATATCAGTCTCCATTGAGACGAGTTAAAATGTTCTACGAAAGTCGAAATTTAATTAAAAGAAATGTAAGTTTTGTTTATAATAAATAGCAAGAAATGAATTAAGACGAGTTTCTAACCCAAATAAGGTCAGATAAAAAACCCTTCTTCTTCGTTTTCTCTCGACATACGTTAGTTAACGTACACCTAGCTCATAGCAATGGCGAGAGGGAGGGGTCGAGGTAGAGGACGACCCCGAAAGATTCTGATCACAACAATTAAGTGAGTGATAACAACCATAAACCAGCCATCTACGGAGAAACCAACCACCATTGTTGCAGCTAAGCAATCTGTCAACCCTTCAAACGAAGGTGAGAATGAGGCAACCAGTATGATTTTGCAACAACCTAATGTGTTAAAGGAGACGGATCGAATCTATCTAGCTTCGATTGAAGCAACTTTAGCTCCGATGAAGCAGATAACCAGTGAAAGTGTATACATGCAGAAGCCTATGCAGGCCCAAACCCACCCAGCGAAGGCAGTAGCGGAGCAATCGGAGGAAATTTCAAACAATACAGAGGCACCAAAGCGGAACTGGGCTAATCTCTTTCAGAAAAACAGATTTGCATCTAACTGTATGGCTCTAGAATACATACCTCCGGTAATGATTGAAGGTCAACCAATAGGGCAACTGAACAAATCAGAGGTGGAGGAGGAAGAGAATAAGTGGAAATGTTGCGATGAAGAGATTCATAAACCTCCATTGGGCACATGTGCCAGAGCCAGATTTGTTTTATCACGAGGAAGGATACTACATTGTCAAGTTCAGAACAATTGATAATGCCAAAGAAATTCTTTGCGCTGGTCCTGATTCTTAAGCAATGGACGCCAAATTTTGACTTCACAGAGGAATTCTCTGTTGATATTCCACTATGGGTCAAATCCCCTAAACTTCCCATGTCTTGTTGGGGTATGAAATCGCTAAGTAGAATTGCCAGTGTACTAGGGAAACCTATCTTTGCGGATGAATGTACAACCAAACAATCTAGAGTTTCATATGCTCGAATGCTTATAGAGATGAATGTTACTAAAGAGCTACCAAGAGAAATATGGTTAATGGATGCTAATGGGAGAAAATTTTTACAAGAAGTTGTTTATGACTGGAAGCCATCTTACTGTGAAAAATGTCTAATGGTTGGGCATAGCTGCTTGCTGAAGAAAAAAACACACCAGCCTCCTCAAGTGAAGAAAACTAAAACGTCTCAGGATTGGAGAACCAAGGCTCCAGTGCAAACTGATACTAACCAGCATGAGGTACCAAGTCAACAGACTGATCAACATGAGACAAGGCTGAGCAATGAGTTTCATAAAGAGGCTAATGACTCTCCAACACTGGTGACAGGAAAGACTAAGCAGGAATAGAAAGGGAAGCAAGTTCAAACCTCTGAATTCAACCTCACCAACTTTCCACCTTTATCCCCTATTGTTGTTAGCAATCGTTTTGAAGCAGTCTCCAATAGTAGAGTTGAGATCCCACCAGGAGATAGAGGAGGACCTAGCAATTGCCAATGAAGTGGTTAGTCTGCAATATTAGAGGTGTAAATAAAAGGTAAAAACAAAAAGAAGTTAGGGATTATATAAGAAGAAATAACATTAACCTTGTTGGTTTGGTAGAAACTAAGGTTAAAGAAAAAAAATGCAGGAAGAATTGCTAAGCTGTTGGTTCCTGGTTGGGGTTTCCTAGCAAATTATAATGGTTCTATAAATGGTAGAGTGTGGATTTTATGGGACACAAAGTTGCTCACAGTCACTGGTATCCAGGAGGAGGATCAATTAATACACTGTAGAGTCAGAAGCAATATTAGGGATGTCAATTGCTACCTATGGGTGGACCAGAGAAGATCTCTATGGAAAAATCTGCAGGATTACTCAGTTTCTATTACTGAGGCATGGTTAGTTGCGGGAGATTTCAATGTCGTGTTATATGCAAGTGATAGACAGTCAAGTAATCATGTTAAGTATTCAGAGACTCAAGAGTTTACTCAATGCATACATCAGGCTGGGCTTTCCGAACTACCTTGGAAAGGTGATTATTTCACCTGGACAAATAGGCAGACAGGCAATGATAGAGCATGCAGCAGACTGGATAGAGTATTTGGTAACTATGAATAGATGATCAAGTGGAGCCATGTGGAAACTTTATATGATCATCCCCTTATCTTTGATCATAATCCTATGATAATAACACTGGCAGAAGCTACTAGGAAAGGTAAGATTTCTTTCAAAATTTTCAATACATAGGATGATCATGAAGACTTTCAGCATCTGGTAAAAGATAACTGGCACTGCAACAATCTGGTTTCTATGAAATCAATATGGTCCAATCTCAAATCACTGAAAGGTCCCCTAAAGTCTTTAAATATTAAAGATTTTAGGAACACTGCTCAGAGAATTGACCATAGCAGACAAGAATTGAAAGACATCCAGAATTAAATGGCACTGGCATACAATGATGAGTTGCAGCTTAAAGAGAAAGAAATAGTATTGAAGTTGGAAAGATGGTCCTTGATTGAAGAAAGTATCCTACAACAGAAGGTTAGAGCAAAATGGATTCAACTTGGAGACTCTAACAACAAGTATTTTTCTGCTGTCCTGAAAGAAAGAAACCAATATAAGCAGATCACAGAGCTTACTACAGCAATGGGAATCAAAGTTACTACACCAGCAGACATTAAGAAGGAGATCACTGACTTCTATAAGTCATTAATGGCTCATCAGCTACTTCTCTTCCAGCCATAAACAGAATGTATATGGCTAATGACCCTATCTTAACACAGAAACAGAGAAAAGAGCTAAGTGCTTGAAATTGTAGAGAGCTTAAAGGCAATTGGGATGACAAAGCTCCAGGAATTGATGGATATAATGCAGTATTTTTCAAGAAAACCTAGATCATCATTGGCAAGCAGATCATTAGTGCAATCAAGCAGTTCTTTCATACAACCAAGATGTATAAGCCAATAAATTGTGCCACTCTTACTTTAATCCCCAACCCAACCCAACCCAACCACAGTTATAGAGTATAGACCAATTGCATGTTGCTCAGTCCTATATAAAATGATTTCCAAAATCTCAGCCAACAGAATGCAGAAGGTCATGCCTAGTATCATTTGTGAGGCTCAAGCAGGTTTCATCCCAGGTAGAAAGATTGCAGATAATGTCATCCTGGCTCATGAGTTGATCAAAAATTATACCAGAACCCATGTGACTCCCAGATGCATGATAAAAATTGACCTTCAGAAGGCTTATGATTCTATTGAATGGATCTTCTTGCAACATGTACTGGAAGGATTGGGATTTCCAACCAGGTTCACTAGCTGGATCATGGAGTGTGTCCAACCAGTAAGCTATACAGTGATGACAAACGGGAAAATAACTGAACCATTTAAAGCTGCTAAAGGCCTCAGACAAGGAGATTCAGTATCCCCATTCTTATTTGCAATAGTCATGGAGTATCTTAGCAGGTTACTGCTGAATTAAGGAAAGATCAAGATTTTCTATATCATCCGGGATGTAAAAAGCTGGACATTACTCACATAAGCTTTGCTGATGATCTACTCCTATTTGCTAAAGGTGAGATCAAATCTAACACTACCATGTTCCAGTACGTTTCCCAATTCACTGAAGCCTTAGGACTGAAAGCTAATCTGGGCAAAAGCTCAGTATACTTTGGAGGGGTTAATCATGAAGTACAACAACAGATTACTGGTCATCTTGGCTATGTTCATGGAGAATTACCTTTCAAATACCTAGGCATTCCTCTATCCACCAAGAAGATGTCATTGATTCAGTGGCAACCATTAGTGGAAAAGATCACTGCTACGATCACATCATGGACTGCCAGGAAATTGTCATATGCTGGGAGGTTGCAACTGGTTCAATCAGTGGTTTTTGGAATACAGGCATACTGGGCTCAACTCTTCATCATCCCTACTAAGATACTGAAGCTAATTGAAGCAACCTGTAGAAGCTTCATCTGGTCTGGATCAAATGTCATCACTAATAAAGCTTATATTTTCTGGGACAAAATGTGTATTCCTAAATCAGCTGGTGGATTGTATCTCATTAACCTATCTCCGTGGAACAAGGCTGCAATTGCTAAACTCTGCTGGGATCTGGCTCACAAGAAAGACAGACTGTGGGTAAAATGGATTCATGCTGTCTATATGAAGTTGCATCAATTGGAGAACATTACTATTCCCAGACAAGCTAGTTGGATGGTTAGAAAGATCATAGCAGCAAGAGATGTGCTGCAACAACACCAAGGCCGTAATATGCAAGTATGCTCCATTTGACAAATCTATCTACTACAGATTGGTCAACTCCCGAGAGTCCCTTGGAAGAACCTAATTGTTCAAAACTATGCCAGACCCAAAGCTGTTTTCAACTTATGGTTAGTACTCCATAACAGACTTCCAACCAAGGATAGGCTAACATATTGGGGAATAAATGTGGACCAGAAATGTGTGCTGTGCCAAAATATTGCAGAATCCAGAGATCATCTGTTCCTTACCTGTCCATATTCAACAGACTTAAGGGAGCAAACACTGACTTGGATTAGAGAAGACCATCCCAGAATGAGGACTGGGGCCAGTACCTCCAGTGGATAGTTAGCAAAGCTAAAGGAAAATCTTGTAGAGCTAACATATTCAAAATAGTGACTGCTGAACTATGCTATGCTTTGTGGCTGGAGAGAAACTCGAGGATATTCGAGAATGCCTTCTGTAGCAGTGATACTTTACTCAGGGAACTAGCCTATATTTGTAATGTTAGAGGAACTCCTAAAGTTAGACAACAGATGAAGCAATTTCTCTTGTAAATATAGGTAAGGATAGTTATAGAGATAGTTGCGGTGACAAATATTAGATGAGATAGTCATCTGTATATAAGCTGAACTATGATAATGTATTGCACCATCTTTGGTGATTAATAAAATTCTTAATTACCAAAAAAAAAAAAGACGAGTTTCTATAATCACACAATAAAATAGTGAATGCACACTGGATCTTAACTTAGTGAAGCCGGCATGGGGCAAGTGCACAGATAGTCATAGGAATGCTATTTAAGGATCAGTCAATACTTAATTTTCCCCTAAAATTTTAAAGTAAAAGGTTTAATTTCAGGATAATTCAGAATATTTTTTTCCTGATAATTAAATTAAAAAAGTGAAGTTCAAGATGCACCGGCTAATTATTATAAATTAGTCCTTAGGAATGGCTACCTGGTGTCATTTCTACGGACACTGTCGCCACTATCACGATGAACTTTATCCTTTCTTCTTTATAAAACATATGAGGATTATCTCTTTCTCCTCTTCTGGACTTAAATAAATAAATATGGTTCTTATTAATAGTTTAAACTTTTAGATAGATCATCATAGTATTTAGCAAATTATCAGAGGAGATATATTTTTATTTTTATTTTTGCATTTTCAGGTAAAGATTAGGCATGCACATTGAATGCACGGGCGCACCTAGCTTCTAAGAACCTTACATTTATATTAAGAATTCACTAAATATCTAGTATAATGTTTGAATGAGATCCTAATTATTATTATATACTAACTTGAGATTGTTATAGGACCTCTTGAACTCCAAATTCTGAATCTGCCTCTGCATATTGAGTGGAATATTGCAAGCTTAAATAAGTGAATAAGATATGTGACTTCTTTAACCACTTAATTAAGTTTCTACTTCAGATTGTTTAAATAATTCAAGACTTTTCTTTTCCAATTTATTTAACGTCACTAGTCTTTCATCTACGTGAGTAGATAGCGACAAATTAAAATAGAAAATTGCAAAATATATAACAAGTCACAGTCGGATAAAGACCGCTAATTATGGACATGAGAGGATTAAAAAACGGTGATAGAACCTTCCAAGAATTTAAAGAGATCGCAAATCAACTCCAAATCATAACACAAAATTGACACACAAAAAAGAAACCAAGAAATTTTGGTATAGGAAAAATAATAAAATTTCAAATGCAGCTCACAAATGTGAAGTTGACATATTTTTTCTATATGCCCACATCATCCATCAATTTCTTATACAGTACACAAAACCGTGTTTTTGCACGAACTTAAAAGTATTAGTGAGAGGAGGACTTTTTATTTTCTTTTCTTTTGCTTGAATAAAAAAAAATGAAGATATGATCTTTTGCTAGCTGCCTTGTAAAAAAGACCTTATCCAAAAACGGTGCATGAAGTTTTCTTAATTTGAGTAACGTGAAAATAGATGGAATGCACTAAGAATATTACGACGAAAGAATTGAGTGGGTTTTGGACCAATTAATAGCATATGTTGAAGCTTGACAAGACAAAGAAAATAGAAAAGTAATGTACACACCAAAGATGGCATATCGATTAATTAAAAAAAGAGAGAGAGAGAGAGGAAAAAGTACAAATAATTAGATGCGGATTGAAAATTTGTTTTTCGAATTCAATTTCATTACTTTCAACTCAAATTATATATACTTGCACAAAATTTTAGTGCAAGTACACATATAGTTAATAAGATCACAATAGTTCCGAACTAGTGGCAAAGTCATGATTTTCACTCAGTGCCGGAGCTAAGAATTATATAAAAGGGTGTCAAAAAAAATTGCTACTATGGGGAACGAAATTTGCAACCTTCTGCAATTTTTGACACCCTTTAACCATTGCACTAAGAGTTTGTCTCGTGTCAAGGGTTGTTAATCCCTTGTAAATATTCAATTTTTAAGAAAAAAAAACCTAAAATACCTATCTACACAGTGTTATTTCCGGCGAAGGAATAACACCGCTCGGGTAAGGGTGGCTCCGCCACAAAGTGGGTCCAAAATACAGAGAAATAAATACGTAAAGAATTCAACATCTATTTTATACACATAAAAAGTAATATTTATTTTCTGTATACAATATAATTTTCAATAAAGGTAGTTTCAAACCCCCTTGCTCATGCGTCACCAAGCTCCGCCCGATCGTATAGACTTGATCCTACATTCATATTTGCATATAATTGTGATCATTCTGAGATAAAATAGTGCATGCATAATTGTACGGGTGTATATGAACTAGGTTCGTTCGGTTTTTATCAAAATCACACCAAACCAATTATATCAGTCTGGATTGATTCGGTTTTGTCAAATTTTTTACGTATTTTTCGGATTTTTTGTTACATAAATATTATTTTAATTTTATGTTGTTAATTTTTTATTAGTAAATATGTGTTTAGTAAAAATGACAAATATATGATCTATTAAATATTCTTATGGGAGATTTTTTTCAGTAAAACACGATACTATCATTTTAGTCGTCTGACAATAATTTTTCGTTGATGTACACTTTTAAGGTTAACGAATTTAATAATTAAACATAAAAATCAATATGATACCTGATTAAATCATGATATGTCCCATTTAATTTTAAATTATGAAATACCACTTCAATTTCGAAAAACATATAAGAATTCAAAAAATCTTGACATATGAATATGAAAGAACAAAGAGATTGATGCATTTCAGTAGTACTTAATAAAAAAAGTGATCATACAACTTATTATTTAACGTTAATAAAAATGGAGCACCTCATATTTAGCTAAATATTATATCCCATAGAAGAATCGCATATAATTGGGATCCTACATTCATATTTGCATATACACATTGACCATTCTGAAATAAAATAGTGCACGCATAATTGTGATTAATCTTGGACTGATTTGCAGCGGTATTAACGCAAGATTAAGCATTGGATAATAAATTATAGCTTTTTATGCGAAGATTTCATTTTTATGTATTTCTACGAGAGCCATTGTCGCACTGCATCAGAGTATTTACAATGTATAAGCATTACTAGGTAGTACCTTGTCAAATGCTAGGTTTAGGATTCGATTCATCTCTAATTTCTCAAGAAATTCAAAGCAGTAAAAAGTTTTGGATTATTCACTTTCCCGCTCTTAAAACAAGAACATGAAAATTATAATGAGTCTAGAGTGGTGTCTTATCATTAATTTTTTTTTTAATATTAAGCCATCACCTTAGGCTACTGAACCTTGGTGTGCCAAATTATCTAAAAATGAAATAAATGGCACTTTAGCTTCCTATCTAATACCAGTATAATTTTTAAGATCAGCGGTGGAAAGAAGATTTGGAGGTGATGGGCACACATGAGCGGACTGCTCAACTTATTCCATCTAATTTGTAAAAATAGCACGGGCTTGTTAGTTTTTGGACTGACCATTTAAAAATAGTGAGTGTTTGTAAAGTCATTGAAAAATATATAACCATTATTTTGCTGTAACACGGAAAGTTCCAACATAATATACTAGAGATCGGTGCACTTGTGTGCAAACTTCTAGCATATTATGCTGGAACTCCAACACGCAAAAAGTTTTACTATAATATAATAGAGAGTGGAGCACCGGTGTTCCAATATCCATATATTATGCTGGACCGGTATATTATACTGGAACTCCAATATAATATACTGGAGTTCGAGTATACTTATGCTGGAACTCCAGTATATTATACCAATATATTATACTGGAGTATTTTTTCGGATTTTGAACAGTGTGTTTGTTCAGATTAATCTTTTTATGAAAAGTGGCTAAATTTTGGTTACTTTTGAAACCGTGACTATTTTTAAATGACCACTTGTAAATCTTGCTATTTTTGAATTTCTCCATCGAAATTTTAATCTTGAGGATTCTAAGCAATATGACTGTTTTAGCATATATATTCAAAAAATTTGTTGAAATTAACGGGGTCCGATAGTCTTTTATTTATATATATATATAGGGGTCCGCCTCTATTTAAGATGTCATTCATGACAAGACATTTTAAAAAACTCATGACATCTTAAAAATTCTATTATGTTAAGGATAGAATTCTATTTAGAGTGAACGTCTATCTTGTAGAGAGGTTTACTTTGAGGTTAAGTCATTTTTCTCCCTATAAATAGAGGGTTCTATTCCATTGTAAATCACCCCAAAATTCAATAAGAATTTTCTCTCTATCTTTCTCTGCAATATTGCTCATGTTCCTTTATTATTTTATAACACGTTATCAGCACGAGACTCTAACCAATTGAGTAGAAGCTTTGAGATTGAGCATAATGATTGTCAATTGTTTTATGAACTTCCTTCATGATTAAATTCTGGATTTAAGGTAAGTATTTAACTTTTTTCTTTCAAATTCTTGATATTCTATAATTTGATTTTAAATACAAGCAAAGACGATAAAGTTTGATTGCAACTCTAATGGAGCTTAAAAGAAACTATAACCATCCAAAGTGGTAAAATTTCTATGCCTTGCCATGATCAAATTTATGTATGATTGGGGGCAAAAAATTAAAAATCCGTCCCATTGAATTTGCTTCATTCTCATTCCCTTTAGAGAATGTGATACCAGTATATAATAAGTCTGAAAGAAGACAAAATTATTACCGTGAAGGTATCAATAGATGTGGACGTGACAATAGACGAAATTATAATAGTTATCATTGTGATAATGAGAATAATAAGAATTCTCAAAATAATCCTTCACTCTGTTAGAGTAATATTTGTCATCAATTTGACAATATGCGATTTTATAAAGCACATATAGATGATTATGGTCCATTCATGATGTGAGAGTGACAACATCAAATTTATGAATACATATTCATTCTTGGAAGACTATGAACGTGCTAGTGGTAGTGAATATACCACACTCGCCTCTAGAAGGAAGTTTGAGATGATATAAGAAAATAATGTCATTATTATGGCATGAATGGTCATTGATCACGTACCTATTGTATGCCAAAATATTTTGGTAATGTGATTATTAAAGGACAATAATAATGCAAGAAACATATCTTGCATATAATTTTGACCACGACCATAATGGTATAATTTTCTCTTTAAAAGAAATATTTACTATATGGATATTGATTAATATGTGATAATACCAAATTAGTTGAGAACTCTATAAGAGCCAATTATACTATTTTGGAGAAACACAATTGATTACCAATAAGGTATTGTGTTGTAGTAAGTCAAAGAAACTTGTTCAGTTTCCAAAGTATATGCGAAAGAGGTTGATTGTATTGAGACTATAAATAAAGGAAAGATTTTATATCTTCTATTACTACAATTTGCAGCGGAATAATATGTATGCGAAAAGCTACCCGCTTTATTCTCCAGTTTGTACTACACAAATAAAAGAATGCCACAATAAAGTAGAACTTTATTGACATAAAACCCATATCATAATAAACTTGGAGTTTATTGATATCCAGTTGGCATAGCTGGTTTAGTCATATTAATTAAAGTATGATGTGCAAAAATAAACGAGAATCTGTATGGGTAAATATTAAAGAACTAGAAAGATCTTTGTGAATTCTCTTAGGTTGTTTGTTCACGTTAATTGATAGAGCAATTAAAATTGGGGTTGAATCCCATGATGCTGGAAATATCAAAGGTGAATATGACCCAATTCACCTGCCATGTATTCCACATAAGATGCATCTATGAGATGGTTACATGTGCGGTTATTATTAACCCGCAACATGGTGTTTTGCAAGGTAACTTGCTCAATAATTCAATTTAGAGCACAATTTTCAGATTTTCTATTCAAGATAGTTTATCTTGATAAGTTAGTTTACATCACGTCGAGTTTAGCAAGATAATTTGTTGAGTGCCTCCACTTAATAGCTAAACTATTTCTTATGAAAACAAAGTTATCTATATCCGTTTGATATATGTTATATACGAAAGTATATTACATTCTCCCCTCACAAGTGGTTCTGGGTCAAGAACCAAATAATTCCATCTTATTATTATTGATGTGCGGTGTATATTTTCATTAACACCATAATGCACAAAGATGGATTTCCAAAGTTGAGGAAACAAGTTAGTTTTTCTAACATGAGGGGGAGACATGATAAAAAGTTGAGAAAAAAGTTACATGGAATGAATTATTATTTATACATATAGATCCTCAAATAGGATAATATGAACTTCAAGTTCATAAAAGGATAATTCATTTGCAACATATTGCAAAGCATGCCATACGCATTTTCTAACCCAAAGAAAGTAAATATATTCTCATTGCAAATGCTCATATTAAGTCCTAGAAGGATAATGTCTATGGTACGCTTAAAGCGTATATACAAATCGGTTTCAAATAGTACTTCTTGATAAAGAAGATGAGCAAATGATCAAAATGATCATAAAGGAGACACGTGATCTAGAAGGCCACATGACATAACACTTCATAAAATCTCATGAGAGATTCAGGTACCTGAATATATAAATGAAGAGATCTCTATGTTATGTCTTTATAAAAGTTTATTAGAACCGATATAACATGTTCGTCGACGACATCTATCATAGCGTTAAGTATAGATGAGGATCTTAAGTCTATTGAATATAGACACAAAAGTATTGGCCAAATGGAAGAGATACAATTCAAGTAGAATTGATTCCATATGAAAGACATGTAGTTTTGGACATGTAGTTCAAATACTTGAAAGTATAAAGTCAATGGTATGTGCAAGCAGTTTCCGATATCTTATATGTCTATGCAAGACATAAAAACTTGATATGCACTAAAGCCTCTTTAGATAGCTTATGTGGCTTAAGTTATATGACAATCCTTGAAGGACTTAAACCGCTTAAAGCATATATAATTTTTGGTCTTGAAGTACCACATGCTAAGTGCAATTTGTGCACATTTGTATCTTGCTATAACTATAAGCATGATAATGTCATAGTGAGGATTTTCAAGGTGCAATATATTCATTGGAGTTAATATGGATGATTTGTTCTTAAAATCTCTACCGACGTCAACCTTCAAGAAGCTAGTGCACAAGATTGGGATGCGAAGGCTCAAGGATGTGAATTGATGCTCTCTTGAGGGGGAGTTAATGCGCGTTGCACTCTTTTTTCCTTATAAGGTTTTGTCCCACTGGGTTTCCTTGCAAGGTTTTTAACGAGGCAACCAATAGGCGCATTTCTAAACATGTGTACTCTTTTTTCTTTTCTAGAATTTTTTCCCATTGAGTTTTATTTTAGTTAAGATTTTTAATGAGGCACATTACTTATTGAGTAGACATTCAAGGGGAGTGTTAAGAATAGAATTCTATTTAAAGTGAATGTCTATCTTGTTGTAGAGAGTTTTACTTTGAGGTTAAGTCATTTTTCTCCCATAAATAGAGGGTTCTATTCCATTGTAAATCACCCAAAAATTCAATAAGAATTTTCTCTCTCTTTCTCTGCAATATTGCTCTTGTTTATTATTTTTATAACATATTATTTGTATTAAAAAATATTCCTATAATATGCCATATATGTCGGTGCCTTGCTTGGATGGTTTCCGAACCACCGACGGAATGACATGAGCTAGCCTATTATCACATTTAAGTCAGCTATATATAGCTAGATAATGGCAAAATATATATATATATATATATATATATATGTATGTATATATATATATCCGTAACGTTGTAAATAAGTAAAGACCCACAAAGTTAGTAACTGTAACAGGGTGTTGACCACTTCTTGAGAGTCCAAGGAATGTCAACCAAGTTGTATAACGGAATGGTAAGGTTCATCTATTTTTAGTTAAAGATTTCGAATTTAAATCTTCAAAATAGCGATTGCTTAGGATCATCTTGAATATTCGTGACACTATATATAATAGAATCACTACTACTGTTACACTGTGCGCCTAAGTGCGAAAAAACAGTGTAAATTTTGTTATGCCAAAACCTGAATATTAAGTATAGCCATAAATATGCATGTTTTTGTGGGGAAACATTTTTCGTTTTTAGGGAAGGTGGGGATAACGGCAAACCCGCATAACCCGACCACATGTGTGTTACAATGACAATTATAATAGGAAGCAAGGCCGTAAGGTGGAGCGAATTTGGAAGGAATTTCTCAGTTTCAATTGTTCTCTGCAATTGGAGAACATGAAAATATTCTTCCTAAGTATTAAAAAATTACGATATGAAATTCGAATTAAATGAGTTCATGACACTTAATATTTAAACCTAAATAAAAATAAAAGGGGTGCTTGTATAGAGATAGACATATTCATTATGAGCCAACTGAATGACCGTTGGTGGTTAGGTCATTGATATATTTTGAGAATATATGGAAGAGAGCAGCATCATAGGTATTAATTTTTAAGGTTTTCATACTTGTGTAATGGATTAGTTCTCATAATTAGCCGACTTGCAAATTTAACATCATAAGTTTGTAATTATTCTGTCTCACCCACTTGTTTTTATCCCATCAATCCATTTATTATTTAGTAGAAATACTTCTATAGGGATAAAACGGTGTTCAAAAAATATATTATATCAAGTGGAGTTAGTTATTGTAGTGGAAGGCAAGCAACTGTAAAATATATGATTAGGTTTAAGTATTACATCATTTTCCCTCCATTATAATAGTGGAAAATTTTAGGGTTTTGTCCCATGTTTTGTAAACTTGTGGTATAAATTCCATTATTACAATAAGGTCTCAGCCAATAGGAACTCGAAACCTGTCAGGTTTAATGCATAAAACTAATTATGGTGCGTGAGAGTTTATGTTGTATAGGTGTGATACAATTTATGGCTAAAAAAGATAATTTGCAAATTTATGTTGGCGTAGTGTGGAACTTCAGTTTCATGTAATATTTCTCTTCTGTAGATTGAGATAATGAGTGAGATTGACTTTCAAGATACTCCAAGATTATTCTTTCCATTTTAAGTGAAAATTTCCATTTATAGATTAAATGTTTCGCTCATGGAAAGTGAATATTTTGACTTTTAATGGGCATAATTTGTTCTTCCTTTTGTTATACACTTATACTCCTGCATTAATAATTAAGTGAACGTATAAAAAATTAAGAGAAAGATGAAATTTTTTAATAGTACTAGTTGTTTTGGTAAATTTTAAGTTTTGGAGACGGTGGTTAAACCGACTATATTGCATGGATGGAGTATTGGCCAGTCAAAAAATTTCATGTCCAGAAGATGAAGATAGCTGAAATGCGGATATTGATATGGATGTGTGGGCATACCAAGATAGATAAGATTAAGAATGAAGATAATAAGGTGGGCGTCACCCCGTGGAGGATAAGATGCGGGAAAACGAGGTTAGATGATTCATGTATGTGAAGAGAAGAGACACAGATGCCCTAGTAATAAAGCGGTGTGAGTGGTTGACCTTTATTGGTTTGAGGAGAGGTAGAGGTAGGTCAAAAAAGTATTGGAAGAGGTGATTTGGCAGGCACGATGCTGTTTCAGTTTTCGAGGGCATGACCCTTGCTAGGAAGTATGGTGGTCGAGTATTATGGTGGAAGGTTAGTGGGTAGTCATGCGTTTTTCTTATCCATACCAGTAGTATTAGTGTCAGTCATATATTTTCTTATTTTTTAAAATTTCTATTACTACCTGATGTTTCTTTCGCTTTAGTTTCCTTGTTATCTTCATTGGCGTAGCCACATACGTTGAAGGATGGTCAACCGAACACTCTTCATCGAAAACTTATATTGTATATATAGGTCAAAAATATTTTTTTAAATGTGTATATTAAATTAGGAACAACCTTTGCGAAATTCCTGACTTTGACACTGGTTATCTTGATGGTGTCACTACCCGGTGCTATTGCCTTTTTTTTTTAATATTTCTTTGAGCCGAGGGTTTATCGAAAATAGCTTCTCTACATTCTTAAGGTGCATGGGGAAGGGGTTAGGTCTGCGTATACACTATCCTCCCCATACTTTACATGTGAAATATCACTGGGTTTATTGTTGCTGTTATTGGTAAATTGAATTTGTTTTAGGATATTTTGATGTTTTAGAAAAACATAATATATAAGTTATATTACTGTTTTTTCTTTCAAATCTACCTATAATTTTAATTATTGAAGCGTTAATTACGTGAGATGCTATACTAATTAAAACTAATGGAGCACTTTATGTAAAAGTTTACGCCCAAAATTTGAGTATATCCCGGTTAAATGTATGTTTTTCGTAACTCGTTGGACGTCTAAATGTTTTGGTACATAGAGTTTTTGTACGCGATACCTTATTACAACAACAACAATTACTCCTTAATTATCCAATCCAGTTGCATAGCATTTTTCATCTATTTTGGAGTTTAAAATTGTTGAATATAACTTTTTTTCTTTTCACATTTTACTATTTCGGCAGCGTTTAGACATTAAAATTGCATTTTTTCTAGGAAAAAAAATAGTATTTGAAGTTAAGCTAAAGAATAATATTTGAAATTTGAACTTATGTTTGGAAATGCATCTTGAAAAAATGTTGCAGTTTTGTGATCCAGAAAAATATGAAATTTGAAAAGCTCATTTTCAATTTTTTTAAAAAAAAACTTATAAAATTTCATGAACAAACACATTTTTGAAAAAAAATAATTTAAAAAGAAATTGTTTTAATGAAGAAATGAGTCCTTAGAAGTCAAGTGACTGATTTGTAACACTGTATTTTTATACGAAAATGGTTGAACAGATAATCCAGCTGGAACTCATAAGTCCCAGTGCTAAGCTGCTATTGTCTTTTATTTCCATTAAGTGCTGATTTCGTTTTCCACACGAGGGGTATATACGTACTATAAACTTTTATTTTCTAAGGAAAAGAATTTAATTCTAAAAATCCAATACATAACTGGAAAGAGGAAATAGAAAAAGCTAATAAGCACATATCCAACGAAAAAAATAACCTATTAATTTATTTCTTACAAATTGAACGGAAGTGGCACAAAATTCATGTATTGACAAGGAATATTGCCTTATGATAAAAATAAGAAAAGGAAAAACAAAAAAGGAAGAAAATTGAAGAAACGTCACTTATTCTCCAGAAAGTCCTCATCAAATTATTTTTAAGAATTTTACACTCCTATTTTCAATTAAGAATTGAAAGAAAGTTACAGAACACGGTAAATACAAGAAATATTGTATACGGTCGAAATCGGGTTCGTATATGACATGGTACATGGGGCTCGAAATATGAGGGACCGAAGATCGATCCCAAGTCCCATCGGACCAAAGCCCGAAGTCAGAATGTTTGTCTTCGAGAATATTGAGTCTGTGATCCCGAAATCGACCTTGACCCCGAACGAGCTCGAAGAAACATTGTTAGCGTAACCAACAGAAGACCGATATATTCATGACCGGCAAGAATCTCGGCACGTATCAATAAGGGACTAACAATAAGTCAAGAATTTTACCTTTCATAGAATTGTACCTAAAGTAGGGCTCATCTATTATATAAAAGGGGTTTGATAACTCATTTAGGGACATTGTAACACGCATTCCAAAGCAGTATATTATTATTTTCTTTCATTAAGCTCTTGTTCTTCTGTATCTTGATACCAATCGAATTGTATCCAGTTCAAGTGTGACTGGCTTTCCTAGTCGTGTGGTTTGAAATTACTTTATCATAGTTAACTTCAATTGCAACTTAATTTATCGCTTTTTGTCAAGTTAATCCATGTATCCTTAAAATCATTTACAAATTCAACTGTTATCTAGTTTAGAGGGTAAACAGTTTGGTGCCCAATTGATGGATAATAGTGATTATTTGATACAAATCTCCATTACACACACTACTTTACACTTATTCTTTGAAGTGTCTCTAATTTATATGGACAACACGGTGAAAATAACAACTTAGCGTCTGGTAACGAGGTCCCGCGCGTTGATCCCATCGGAATTCCAGTCGCGAACCCATTAGACGCTAACTCGCACGTGACAGTCGAGACAGATCTACTTACCGATCGGCAGCGCAAAATACTCAAAACAATGGAGGATACAAGATCAATTTACGGATGAACTTTGAAATGTTACAGGCTCAACAGGTGGTGATAGAGTTATAGAACCAAAGCCGCATACCGAGCAGAACTGAACCCGATGTGTCCCAGGAAGTCACTCGTAAGAACAAACCTATCGCAGAGAGGCCGAATGAAAACGAGTCGGGGACTAACCACTCGATCAAAAAATTGCTCAAGGAGCTGATAAAACGGATAGAATCAGGGGAGAAGAAAATCGGAGCAAATGACAAAAAGGTAGAAACTTACAATTCCAGGATTGACCAAATCCCAAGAGCGCCGCAGATATTGAAAGGTCTGGATTCCAAGAAGTCCGTGCAAAAACTTTTCCCTTCAAGTGCGGCTCCAAAGCTGATCCCTAAAATTTTTTGCATACTTGAGATTCTAAGTACAACAAACGATTGACCCAAACGAGCATGTTATCTCCTATACATGCGCCATCAAAGGGAACAACTTGGAGGAGGAGGATGGGATCGAGTCTGTCTTGTAGAATAAATTCGTAGAGACCCTGTCAAAGAGAGCCATAATATGGTATCACAACTTACCTCCTAATTCTATTGACTCATTTTCTATGCTTGCAAATTGTTTTGTGAAAGCACACGCCAGAGCTATTAAGGTCGAGACCAGGAAGTTGTACCTTTTCAAAGTAAGACAGAAGGATAATGATATGCTCAGAGAGTTCATATCCCAGTTTCAAATGGAATGGATGGACCTACTACTGGTCAATGATGATTGGATCGTTCAAGCTTTCACCCAGGAATTCAGTGTACGAAGCTCGGTGGTTTCACGGTGGTTGAAGCAAAATCTAATAAAATATATGGTTGTTACTTGGGCCGACGTGCATAACCAGTATCAATCAAAAATCAGAGTCGAAGATGATAAACTTGGCGCCCCTTTGGGGTCCGTTTATCCCTTCAGAACTGTCGACAGAGTAAAAGAGATATCGGCCGTTAATCGAGGTAAAACAGGGATCAGTATCAGCCTTACCATGGAGATTGAAGAAGAAGTAGGCCCGGTTGGAATTCTATGCGAAGTGAAAGGAGAAGTGATCGAGGTCAGGGCAACCAGAAACTCATAAGCAAGAACAGTTTCGACAGGGCTATCGTGCCTAAGGAAGCGCCAATGTTATCGAAATATAACATTAACATCGATGTTGTTGCCATTGTATTAGCTATCGGACGCATCAAGGACACCAAATAGCCTCGACCTCTACAATCTGATCCTGCCCAAAAGGATCCTAACCAGATGTGCAATATCATGGCACTCACGGCCACATAACGAGGATTGTCGATAGTTGACAGAGGAAGTAGCCCGACTATTCAACAACGGACACCTTCGAGAATTCTTGAGCGACCGAGCCAAGAACCATTTCAGGAATTGAGATTCTAATAAACAGACCGAATAAGAATAAACTCAACATGACATTAACATGATCATCAGTGAGGTTGATATCCCTCAATGGCTAATGTTGAGGCGCACCAGGGTATCCATCACAAGGGAAAAACATATTCGAGATTACATATCGAAAGGAACCGCGTCTTTTAACGACGAGGACGCAGAAGGGATCGTGCAACCCCGCATCAATGCACTAGTAATATCAGTACTTATATATAAATCTCGAGTTAACTGTGTGTTAATTGATCCTGGTATCTCGTCCAACATCATCAGATCGAGGGTCGTAGAGCAGCTCGTCCTACAAGATCAAATCGTGCCTGCGGTCCGAGTTCTAAACGGATTCAACTTGGCATGTGAAATGACTACGGGGAGAGATAACATTACTAGTGAATGCCGTCGGGACCATCTAGGAAACCAAGTTTTATGTGATTGAATGAGAAATGATGTACAACTCCATGTTCTAGAGGCTATGGATATACAACACGAGGGTAGTACCCTCGACTTTGCACCAAGTGTTAACATTTCCATCACCTGGAGGGATTAAAACAAGTACAGAGAGCAGCCAACTGCAAAAGAAATGTTTGCGGTTGAAGAGGAAATTCCGATATCCATTCTTACAATGACAAAAGGGCTATGTTTGGCCACATAGCAAGAAGACAAATAGCAATTACCCAGCTCCGACCCAACCGGAGAAACAGGGCATTGATGAAGACGATGAACTACGGGGTTCCCAGGTTTTTATAGCTCGATGATTCCGATGCCACTTAATCGACAGTCGAGGAACTGAACAAGTTACATTGATCTAGCATCTACCCCATCGAAAGGTATACCTATGCATGGGATTAAGCGCCGAGCTCGAGAAAAAACTCATTCAATTTCTTATAGCTAAATTAGATTGTTTTGCTTGGTCGCACCTTGATATGACCCGGATCCCGCCAGAGATAACCGCTCACAAGCTAAGCCTAGACTTAAAATTTCACCCAGTCAAGTAGAAGATGAGACTCCAGTCCGAGGTCAAACATGCTTTCATCAAGGACAAGGTATCTAAATTCCTTAAAATAGGGCCATTCTGGAGTTAAATACCTAGATTGGTTGGCAAATGTAGTGGTAGTCCCTAAAAAGGAAAATAAATTAAGAATGTATGTAGACTATAACAATTTGAATAAGGCATGTCCCAAGGAGTCTTTCCCTTTTCCAAACATCGAACGCATGATCGATGCCATGGCCGGCCACGAGATCCTAAATTTTCTCGATGCCTACTCTGGGTACAACCAAATACGGATGAACCCAAAAGATTAGGAAAAAGCCTCCTTCATCACTAAGTATGGCACATATTGCTATAACGTGATGACATTTAGATTAAAAAATACTGGTGCTACTTATCAACGAATAGTAAACCATATGTTAGAGGAACAAATAGGAAAATCAACAGATGTTTACATTGGCGATATGCTGGTTAAGTCCATGTGAGCATAGGACCATTTAATATATCTTCAAGGAAATGCTCAACATATTAAATAAGTATAATATAAAGTTGAATTCGTAGAAATGTGCATTTGGAGTCGGATCAGGTAAATTCCTCGGATTCATTGTATCAAACCAACGAATCGAGATCAACCCCGACAAGATCAAAGTTGTCACGATCTGAATTTTCCACCGTCGAGAGTCGTGATGGCGCCTACTGTCGAATATAGGCACGCCAAACAATACAACATTTCTACTTTTTTTCATTTAAACATTATAATAAACTGAAATAATAATAAAGGCGGAAGACTTATAATACTTAATTAACTGCAAACGGAAATACGGAAGTTTCAAAATACACCTCTACCCAATATCTGGTGTCACTAATCACGAATTGCTAAGAATTTACTAAACAAAACCGTTTGAAAGAAATATAAAATTGTTTGTCTCGAATACATGAGATGATACATGATATCAACCAAAGAAAGATCCACTAGGGCTTCCAATTCCTATTACCGCTAAACGGTGCCGATACACACGATACATAACCACTGCATAGGTGGATCACGAGAACTTCTAGTCCCCAACGTGCATATAGAACATGAATCACTAGGCCTGATCCCACACTGCACCGTACGAATACATAACATACATCAAGCATCCATTCACATCACGAAAGATATTCAGAGATTTTCCTATGCCATCAACAACTCAATCATCACAGTCGATCCAACAAGAGAATACCACATTACTATCAGATACTATCAGTTTACATTACCTTGCCCCTTTGAACCTATGCCCCGCCAAATTGCTAGAATAGCGGTACCATTTTTCTTAATCACCAGAAAGATCGATTCTTAATTATCTGCAGCTGCCCGCGTTGCTCAAGAATTTCAATGACTTCCCATTATTATGAACTGATCCCAAACCTTGAACATGCCAATCTCAGCTTCCATAACACACCGCATATTCTATACCATACTAAGATAACATGGGAACTTCTATCTCCCCCATGCGCCGCAGACATCGACACACTCAACTAGTCAAGTACTTTCATGATCCCATACAGGAGAAATCATTACACAGCCCAAGCTTTGCATACCAATAGGAAATATACTCATCTTCAAACCACGGTAAAACACCTCATGAACTCTTTCTTATAAATTCCAGCACACGCTAAACTGCCAGGCCGAATCCTTCTACCCACACCGAGCTATGAAATTGCCAGCACTCAAGAGCTTTGTTGCACCATACCTGTAAGACTCATTACTTAAAATACATACCAGGAATTAATCGTATCCTTATCATACCGTTTCGGTTTATTACCAATCAATTCCATTTATCCCAATTTCCTTTCTGATTCATCTTTAATTTAATATCCGCTTTTACTGTAGCACCACAATACCTCAGGTTACCACAAAAGACTCCTACATAAGACCATACTGTCTAAGACCCATAGGCCGCTGAATACTCTCCCAGATGTTTCCCAGCAATGCCACATTGTACAATACTTTCTTTTTCAGAACTTCCTGCGATTCTGAATTCGTTATCATTACCTTCCAATACAGATATATAGAATCCCATAATGAACATAACATACCACAAGTCTTGATCTTTTCCAACGAAACCACAGTCTTTAGCCACATACACAATCCTAAGACACCTGACTGTTACATGCAAAATCTTGAACACCGCAAAATCATTCTCAGGAGTCATTCACCCTTATTTAGCTGCAATTCATGCCTAATTGAACAGAACTACTCGTGCCTTGTTATAAATCTAGCACCGCAAAACATGATTTCATACATATACAACAACCATATTTCTGCTCTATGCACTGAGCATCCTTTATCAACAGCGACTCAACGCATCCCACTATTTATTCACCCCTACGACGCACCATACAACCTTTATCAAAATTTTCCTTCACACTCGCCATTCACGGCTCAATTTCCGCGACCAGAACTGCTTTGCTAGCATACTGGAGACATAACCAACATAATGCACAACAGTGCGATAAGTTAATCAATAACAACCTCCATAACTTGGATTAGAGCCACATATCAAGGCACTTTTAACCACTCATAGCATTCATACTCATGTGATGCTACAATGTTACAGTGAGATTAAACTCAAGTCATTTACAAGCTTTGGCGGAGACTCGAATAATAAGAATTCTTAACCCTTCTGAAATTCTTGCATTCATTCACACACAACAGTTAAACCAACTCCTTAGGTGACGAAATCTTCTCTAAGTCCCAAATTTGACAAAAATTTCGATAGAGTTTCCTTTGTAATTTGAGCCTATCCACCTGCCAGAGAATCATCAAAACCATCCTAACAACACGTACACAACTCAACAAGGCATCACAATGTATATCAACAATATAAATCTCAATACTACAAGAATTATATTATTAAAATTGACACATGGACATGCGTTGCACCTGCTCGAATCATAACATATATTAAATGCCTTTCAATTACACATAAGAATCAACCACCTAAGGAAACTCCTCAAGAGATAACCCACCCGTTTCGCCTCAATTTAGTATTTCAACACACCTTCCACCATGATACACATAGCACACTCAATTAATCTTCCTAAGTCTGAACTCATACCACTGCACACATTGCCCTTTACCTTTCAGCTAAGAGATATGAAAATATTCAACACGCCCATAGCTCGGGGCTACACCACATATCACAATAAGAACCGAACACCTAAAAACTTATCCATTATCAATCCGCCATTTCAACAATTAGGGACAATATTGATCATATAAATTTCATAATACCAGCTCACGAAATCAGCACCTCGTTGCTCAAGCCATAGACAAAGATCCGGCCTCAAGTCCTCCCGACTGGCCAACATGAACTCGTAGAGATTATATCTCGCCCCAAGATCAGGGAATCATAAGCCATCAAGGAAAATATAATACGAAGCGCTCGAGTGCGCATACAGACGTGTGGAAGGAATTTCAAGGATTATATCTCAAGCTAAATCAAGTACGCACGATAAGAATTACAAGATAGTGAAGTTTTTCCTAAAGGTTCCGCAGCTTCCCGAGGATAAGCAAATGCATCCCCGTACCGATCCACGAGACTCTACCAACCGGCTCATGGCTCATAAGGCCTAGTAACCTAGGCTCTGATACCAACTTGTCACGAACCCAAACCCGGTCGTGATGGCGCCTAGCCCAACAGCTAGGAAAGCCCGACCAAATACACTTTCAACCCAAGCTTAGAGCTCAAAATCATTTATTTTTAAGTCATTAACAATGAAGAAAATCAAAATAAGATGATAGCTATAACAATATCCCGAAATCTCACGAAAACCACATAACTTCCCAGCTGGGGTCACGAGCCAAGAGCCTTTATCAGAATATCAATACAATACTGTAAGCAACTATACAAGTCCGAGGGTACGCGGAATTAAACAAATATAGAGTAATAAGGGGAGTGTCGGATCCTGCAGACGCCAGGCAGCTATCTCGACGATCCCAAATGGAGCTCTAGACCAGCTCCAAGTTCAGCTAAGCTTCCAAGTACCTGAATCTGCACACATGGTGCAGGGAGTCGAGTGAGCACTTCCAACTCAGCGGTAATAAAAATAAATAATGCCGAGGAAAAAGAAACCACACAAAGCACTATCTCATGCTATAAACATACAATATCATCTTTTTAAACTGAAGTACACTTTCAGGGTATTTCTTTTTAACATATGCGAGTAGATTATTTAGAAATCTCTCTAACATCTCTTCCTTTCATTATAATAGATCAATACCTGGGTACAACCTCAAACAGTGCAAATCTGCACTCAGATCAGCCCCTTGGGCTCAGCACTCCTTAACAATTTCCACCAGGGTGCTTGGTCAATAAGGCAGATAACATATGCATGCCAGTAATGAATGAGTGCTAAATGCCATGCCACGTAGTACAAATAAAGCCAATGTATGCATGCAGTGCAATGTATATGACGTTGTAGCGTACAGCTCGATCCATGCAAAGGCACCCGCGCTCACTATGGGGGTTCAGACTCCAGAAGGGCTCCTTTAGCCCAAGCGCAATATCAATATATATCAACAGCGGATCATGCAGCCTGACCCATGCATAGTCATGAATGCATATAAGCCCCCTGGGCAACAGTATCATAACAGCTCACAGCTAAAATGTCATCAAAGCCTCATTTAAGTTTTCAAATATTATACAAATGCTGAGTAGCAAAATACAATTTTAATACATTAGACTGAGATGAAAATATGCACGGTATTATCAAGACAGTGATACCAATCCCTGAAGGATTCAAATATTCGGCACTAAGCCCCAAACATGATAATCAGTACATTTCATGATAATTAATATCTTTATTTGGGTGTCAAATTCAATTTCAAACAACTAGGTAGTGTTTTTATTAAGCGGGACGGACAAAGTCACAATCCCCAATGGTTCTCTACCCCACGCCCGTTATCCGGCATGCAAGTCACCTCAATACAACACTATGATGTGCAAGTCCGGGGTTTACAAACCCTCAAGACATCATTTACAAGTATTACCCACCTCAATCCGGCGAAAACTCAAGCCCGCGACGCTTTTGCTCCACCAACCGGCCTCCACGCGTGTCGAAACTAGCCAAAATCAGTACAAATATATCATAATAGGCTAATGGAACAACACCCAATCGAAATATAAGAAAAAATCTCGAAAACTAGCAAAACCCGAGCCCCGGGCACGCTTCTCGAAAAAATATGAAACATACATTTTCAGAATCCTCTCCTCGCCACAAGTCCATACATATAAAATTGATCGAAAACAGAGTCCAATTGCTCCTCCAAATCCCTCATTTTCATTTGAAATACCAAGTCCTAGTTCTATAATATTACACCCAATTTCAGAGAATTTATGGTTGAATCTTCAATAAAATGATGTAATAAGACCACGAGACTTACCCCCACTCACTTCCCGATTAAATCCCCTTCAAAATCCGTCAATGAGCTCTCAAAGTTTTGTAAAAATGGAGGAAAACGTGAAGAAGCTCGCGGATAAAATGTTATTAAAAGCCCTCTGCCCAGCTCTACTTTCCTCTATGCGATCGCGACAATCCTCCTACGATCGCATAGAACAACATTCCAGGCCTTCCCCAATGTCCTATGCGAACGTGGCCTCAACCCTGCAACCGTACTGCTTCATCAGCTGAACTTACGCGAACGCATTCCCAGCTCTGCGATCGCAGAGCACCAAGACCTTAGCCTACGCGATCGCATCCCCCCGGACGTGACCGCATTGAACAAATTTCAGGGGCCCAGCCCAGCCTTCTATGCAATCGCAATGCCATACATGCAATCGCATAGAGCAACCCGTCTGCAACACCTGAAGCACAAATTCCGCAACACTTTTCAACTTCAAAATTGTCCTACAACCATCCGAAATCATCCCGAGGCCCTCGGGACGTCAACCGAAAGCACCAACATGACTTAATACCTCATTCAAACTCGCTTGGGCCATACAACACAATCTTTCACATAAAAAAAATACCAAAATCGTTAAGTTCAACTCTAAATTAAACTTAAACTTTCCAAATTCGCATTCGATCCAAAACCCAACCAAATGACGTCCGAATGACATGAAAATTTACGGACATATCCAAAATTACCTAACGAAGCTGTTGCAAATCTCGAAATTCCATTCCGACCCCCGGATCCAAATCTCACCGATCAACCGGAATCCGCCAAAATTTAAACTTTGCCAATTCAAGCCTAATTCTACATCGGACCTCTAAATTCAATTCCGATCGCTCTCCTAAGTCACAAATCATCTCCCGAAGCTAGCCGAATCATCGGAAATCCATTCTGAGCCCTCTATCTCACATGTCAACGTCCGGTTGACTTTTCCAACTTAAACTTTCCTTAAAGAGACTATTTGTCTCATTTCTATCCAAATTCAATTCGAAACACTTCAAATTCACCAAATACATATAATAACACACGGGGAAGCATATTACGGGGATAACGGGGCTGAAATAAAAAAGACGATGGGTCGGGCCGTCACATCCTCCCCATCTTAAACAAATGCTCGTCCTCGAGCATACCAAGAGTTGTACTAGAAGCAACCCAATAACTGAGTGACCTTACCAAGCATATACCCCGGGTGAAACCCACGTCATCCGAACTCACATAGGTACCGATAACACAACATAGCTGGAATGTCACAATCCCTCTGAATCATAAACCGTAGAACCATACCGCACTTTCTGAAATCTTACACAAGATTAGAACATCACATCTATACTTAGAATTAACCCGAACCAGTTGTAAAAATCCATACATGAAACCTCGACTGCAATCATATGATATCCCACATAACTCAAACATATGCAGGGATAACCTCCACTCACAGCAATTGCCCACGATAGTCGAATACCGATAGAAAACCTTTATCTTATCTAAAGTATTATCCCAACACCTTCATATACTGCCAACGGCAACTGAAACACGCGATAACCGAACCTATCTCTCAGATCACTCATCCTTGAGTCCATGTCCTTTCTGACTGATACAACAACAGGTTTCGGAGCCAAATCTCGATATTACCTTTCTAACAGGCTGACATCAAACATGCTCGTACTCATTAATGACTCCAACGATCATCTCATCTACAACACGGCACTCTAGTGATATGACACCACAACACCGGCCTAAGCCACAACGTGCTCAACACATGCACCAATAAGAAACGATCTGAACACACTCAAATCATGGAAACTAACTCAAACGAAAGAGCTTTAATTCAAATTCCTCCGTTCGATCATAACACACAACTGAGATCCCATCTCACAACATAGAAATAGGGTAACTGAATCTTCCTCGAAAGGTCATGACATCACGTGGCCTTACCACAACTTATAATTCTATCCAAACACTATTACCCATGAAGCACCTCAAGTCGCCAAGCTCAAAACGGTCAGCCACGCACAGATTTAGGTCAGAACGCAAGCAATCAATCACACCCACGGTGATACAATTAATATACACTGTCGAATCCTGAAAGGACACAACAGATGCACTATTCGCCGAGCAATACCCAATACGAACTTTTCGTCATAAGCCAAGAAGTAATGCATACAATGTAACATATAACTAAGTCTATTTTTCACATCACACTGTTGCGGCGTACAACCCAATCCAGATATCATACCCGTGGCGGCATGCCACCTGCTCCAAATACCATACTCGTAGCGGCGTGCCACCCGATCCACACATATATACCTGACAAAAAGGGAATGCATGTCGAGTCAAATTTGCTCATTACAATAACTTATATAGCCCAACGCTCGACCACACGAAACGCGTCCGAAAAGTCCCCCAATACCAGAACTGAATCAATGGTAGAAACCTCTGCGCTGACATCCGCTACAAAGGTCCAATTAACAAAGACATACCTGCCAGCCATCCACGGGTCCTTGGCATACAAAACTACCATGTTAGAATATAATCTGATCCACCTTGCCACGCAACCTGTGGCATTTTTCCGACAACCTGACATTGGGGCAACCAGTCTGCAATCTTTTATCATAACCAAGATTTAACATATCAAGCAAAGAAAGATCCACTAGGGCTTCCAATTCCTAATAACCGCTAAACGGTGCCGATACACACGATACATAACCACTGCATAGGTGGATCACGAGAACTTCTAGTCCCCAACACGCATATAATACATGAATCACAAGGCCTGATCCCACACTCCACCGTACGAATACATAACAAACATCAACCATCCATTCACATCACGAAAGACATTCAGAGATTTCCCTATGCCATCAACAACTTAATCATCACAATCGATCCAACAAGAGAATACCGCAATACCATCAAATACTATCAGTTACATTACCTTTCCCCTTTGAACCTATACCCCGCCAAATCGTTAGAATAGCGGTACCATTTTTCATAATCACCAGAAAGATCGATTCTTAATTATCTGCAGCTGCCCGCGCTGCTCAAGAATTTCAATGACTTCCCGTTATTACGAACTGATCCCAAACCTTGAACATGCCAATCTCAACTTCCATAACACACCGCATATTCTATACCATACTAAGATAACATGGGAACTTCTATCTCCCCCCTGCGGCGCAGACATCGACGCACTCAACTAGTCAAGACTTTTCATGATCCCATACCGGAGAAATTATTACATACCCCAAGCTTCGCATACCAATAGGAAATATAATCATATTCAAACCACGGTAAAATACCTCATGAACTCTTTCTTATAAATTCCATTGCCCACGCTAAACTACCAGGACCGAATCCTTCTACCCACACCGAGCTATGCAATTACCAGCACTCAAGAGCTTTGTTGCACCATACCTGTAAGACTCATTACTTCAAATACATACCAGGAATTAATCGTATCCTTATCATACCGTTTCGGTTTATTATCAAGCAATTCCATTTATCCCAATTTCCTTTTTGATTCATTTTTAATTTAATATCCGCCTTTACTGTAGAACCACAATACCTTACTCAGGTTACAACACAAGACTCTTACATAAGACCATACTGTCTAAGACCCATAGGCCACTGAATCTCTTAGATGTTTCCCAGCAATGCCACATTCTATAATACTTTCTTTTGAAGAACTTCCTGCGATTCTGAATTCGTTATCATTACCTTCCAATACAGATACATAGAATCCCATAATAAACATAATATATCACAAGTCTTGATCTTTTCTAACGAAACCACAGTCGTTAGCTACATACACAATCCTAAGACACGTGACTGTTACATGAAAAATCTTGAACACCACAAAATCATTCTCAGGAGTCATTCACCCTTATTTAGCTGCAATTCATGTCTAATTGAACAGAACTACTCGTGCCTTGTTATAACTCTAGCACCGCAAAACATGATTTCATACATATACAACAACCATCTTTCTGCTCTATGCACTGAGCCTCCTTTATCAACAGCGACTCAACGCATCCCACTATTTCTCACCCCTACGAGCACCATACAACCTTTATCAAAATTTTCCTTCACACTCGCCATTCACGGCTCAATTTCCGCGAACAGAACTGCTTTGCTAACATACTTGAGACATAATCAACATAACGCACAACAGTATGATCAGTTAATCAATAACAACCTCCCCAACTTAGCTCGGAGCCACATATCAAGGCACTTTTAACCACTCATAGCATTCATACTCATGTGATGCCACAATGTTACAGTGAGATTAATCTCAATTCATTTACAAGATTTGGCGGAGACTCGAATCATCAGAATTCTTAACCCTTCTGAAATTCTTGCATTCATTCACACACAACAGTTAAGCCAACTCCTTAGATGACGAAATCATCTCTATGATGTGCAAGTCCGGGGTTTACAAGCCCTCAGGACATCATTTACTAGTATTACCCAACTCGATCCAGCGAAAACTCAGGCCCGCGATTCCTTTGCTCCTCCAACCTGCCTCCACGCGCGTAGAAACTAGCCAAAATCAGTACAAATATATCATAATAGGCTAATGGAACAACACCCAATCGAAAACAATCGAAATATATAATAAATCTTGATACTAGCAAAACCTGAGCCCTGGGCCCGCTTCTCGAAAAATTATGAAACTTACATTTTCAGAATCCTCTCCTCTCAAAGAGTCCATACATATAAAATTCATCGAAAATGGAGTCTAATTGCTCCTCCAAATCCTCGATTTTCATTTGAAATACCAAGCCCTAGTTCTTCAATATTTACACCCAATTTTGGAGAATTTATGGTTGAATCTTTAATAAAATGATGTAATTTGACCACAAGACTTACCCCCAATCACTTCCCGGTGAAATCACCTTCAAAATCCTCAATAAGCTCTCAAGGCCTATGTTAACTCGACCTCAACCCTGCGACCGCACTGCGTCATCAGCTGAACCTACGCGAACGCATTCCCAGCTCTACGATCGCGCGATCGCAGAGCACCAAGACCTTAGCCTACGCAATCGCATCCCCCCGAACGTGACCGTATTGAATAAATGTCAGGGCCCCATACCAGCCTTCTATGTGATCGCAATGCCATTCATGTGATCGCATAGAGCAATCCGTTTGCAACACCTGAAGCTCAAATTCTACAACACTTTTTAACTTCAAAATTGTCCGACAACCACCCGAAATCACCCCGAGGCCCCCGGAACCTCAACTGAAAGCACCAGCACGACTTAATACCTCATTCAAACTCAATCGGGCCATAAAAACACTATCTTTAACATCAAAACTCACCAAAATCATTGAATTCAACTCTAAATTAAACTTAAACTTTCCAAATTCGCATTCGATCCAAAACCCAACCAAACGACGTCCGAATGACATGAAAATTTATGTACATATCCAAAATTACCTAACGAAGCTACTGCAACTCTCAGAATTCTATTTCGACTCCCGGATCAAAATCTCACCGATCAACCGGAATCCGTCAAAATTCAAACTTTGCCAATTCAAGCCTAATTCTACACCGGACCTCCAAATTCAATTCTGATCGCTCTCCTAAGTCACAAATAATATCCCAAAGCTAGCCGAATCATCGGAAATCCGTTCCGAGCCCTCTAACTCACAAGTCAATATCTTGTTGACTTTTCCAACTTAAACTTTTCTTAAAGAGACTATTTGTCTCATTTCTATCCAAATTCAATCCGAAACACTTCAAATCCACCAAACACATATACACACGGGGAAGCATATTATGGGGATAATGAGGCTGAAATAAAAAAGACGACGGGTCGGGTTGTCACAGATCGATGTCATGGCCAGCCACGAGATCCTAAATTTTCTCGATACCTACTCCGGGTACAACCAAATACGAATGAACCCAAATGATTTGGAAAAAGCCTCCTTCATCACTAAGTATGGCACATATTTTTATAACGTGATGACATTTAGATTAAAAAATACCGGTGCTACATATCAACGCCTAGTAAACCATGTGTTAGAGGAGCTAATAGGAAAATGAACAGATGTTTACATTGGCGATATGCTGGTTAAGTCCATGTGAGTAGAGGACCATTTAAAATATTTTCAAGGAAACCCTCAGCATATTGAAGAAGTATAATATAAAGCGGAACTCGTAGAAATGTGCATTTGGAGTCGGATCAGGTAAATTCCTTGGATTCATGGTATCGAACCAACGAATCGAGATCAACCCCGACAAGATCAAAGTTGTCACGACCCGAATTTTTCATCGTCGAGAGTCGTGATGTCGCCTACTATCAGAGCTAGGAAAGCCAACCAATACAACATTTCTACGATTTTCATTTAAACAATTATAATAAACTGAAATAATAATAAAGGCGGAAGACTTATAATACTTAATTAACTGCAAATGGAAATACAGAAGTTTCAAAATACACCTCTACCTAATATCTGGTGTCACTAATCACGAATTGCTAAGTATTTACAAAACAAAACCGTTTGAAAGAAATAAAAAATTGTTTGCCTCGAATACATGAGATAATAGACTAAATAAAAAGATAGAGGAGACGCCGGGTCCCGCGGACGTCTACAACGCTACCTCGGTGTCTCGCTGAGCAGAATGCCAACACTCGCACTACTGCTGCCCGAAACTTGTATCTGCGCAAAAGAGCGCGAAGTGTAGAATCAGCAGAACCAACCCCATGTGCTGGTAAGTGCCTGACCTAACCCCAGCTAAGTAGTGACGAGGCTAGACATGACCTACCACAATTAACCTATGCAAATATAATATTCAAGTGTGACAAAACAATAACAATATAATACATAGTAATGTTGGGAAGGGACATGCTATCGGGGAGTACTATATGAAAATGGAACATCTGAAACAAATAACGGATCCACTCCGGGTTTCATGATACATATATTTATAGTGGACGGCGTTCAACACGATCCCATAATATAGAATATAAGTGGACGGCGCGCCACACGATCCCGTAGTATAGTATATAAGTGGACGGCGCGCCACACGATCCCATTTCATATATCACGTGGTAGGCGTACCACTTACTCCATTTTCTTTTATTACGTGGTAGGAATACCATTCGCTCCCTTTTTACCATGTACAATGTCACCTGCATCTAAGGCCAATAACAATAATCAATATAAGTTGTGGTCGGCGTACCACTCGCTCCCTTTTTAATATGTCACCGGCATCAAAGGTCGATAACAAGATCAATATAAGTTGTGGTCGGCGTACCACGCCTTATATTGATTATTGTTATTGGCCTTAGATGCCGGTGACATTGTGCATGGTAAAAAGGGAGCTAGTGGTACTCCTACCACGTAATATATGAAAAGGGAGCGAGTGGTACGCCTACCACGTAATATATGAAATGGGATCGTATGGCGCCGTCTACATATATACTACACTACGGGATCGTGTGGCGCGCCGTCCACTTATATTCTATATTATGGGATCGTGTAGCGCGCCGTCCACTATAAATATATGTATCATGAAACCCAGAGTGGATCCGTTATTTGTTTCAGATGTTCCATTTTCATCTAGTACTCCCCGATAGCATGTCCCCTCCCAGCTTTACTTTTTATCATTTTGTTAGTGATTTCTCGCACTTGTATATTATATTTGCATAGGTTAATTGTGGTAGGTCCTGTCTAACCTCATCACTACTTCGCCGGAGTTAGGCCAGGCATTTACCAGCACATGGGGTCGGTTGTGTTGATTCTACACTTTGCGCTCTTTTGTGTAGATACAGGTTTCGGGCAGCAGTAGCAGATATAGTGCGAGTGTTGGAATTTTGATCAGCGAGACACCGAGCTAGCCTTGCAGATGTCAGCAGGACCTGACGTCTCCTCTATCTTTTTATTCAGTTTGATATATCATGTATTCGAGACAAACAATTTTATATTTCTTTCGAATTGTTATGTTTAGTAAATTCTTAGCAGTTCGTGAGTAGTGACACCATATACTGTGTAGTGGTGTATTTTGAAACTTCCGTTTTTCATTTGCAGTTAATTAAGTATTATATATCTTCTGCCTTGATTAGTATTTCAGTTTATTGTAATTGTTTAAATAAAAACAGTAGAAATGTTGTATTGTTTGGCTTGCCTAGCTCCGACAATAGGCGCCGTCATGACTCTTGACGGTGGAAAATCTGGGTCGTGACAAGTACAACATTGGACACACAAAATCGCCCATGCAGTCTCAATACACCATCACCTGTCATTTTTTTGTGCACCTCCACGCTTCACCGTGTCTCTCAGGACACACAAATGGGATCATCAATCTTCCGCTCACAGATACGCTCCATCAATGATGAACGAGTAATTATGACAGCTAAAACCTTATAGGCTCAGAAATATCCAACCTCACAAATCGCTTGGCAAGGCATGAACATCCAAAGCAAGCAGTCACTGGCTGACCGGAATATAGGCAAGACTACCCATGCTGGCGGGCTTCCTACTCAATGCATCAGCCACCACATTGGCCTTCCCCCGGTGGTATAATATAGAAACATCATAATATTTCAACAACTCCAACCACCTCCTCTGCCTCAAGTTCAATTCCTTCTGTTTGAACAAGTACTGAAGGCTCTTGTGATCCGTGTTCACCTCACACGTCACACCATATAAATAATGCCTCTAGATCTTCAAGGCATGAACAATGGCTGCCAACTCTAGGTTATGAATTGGTTAATTCTTCTCATGGGTCTTCAAATGCCTCGAAGCATACACTATGACTCTTCCACTCTGCAGTAGCATTGCGCCAAGCCCAATACGGGACACATCACAATAAACAATATAAGGCCCTAATCCTATGGGCAAACCCAATACCGGTGCCGTAGTCAGAGTTGTCTTGAGCTTCTGGAAGCTCGCCTCGCACTCATCTGACCACCTGAACTGGGCACCCTTCTGGGTCAATCAAGTCATCAGGGGTGCAATGGATGAAAACCCCTCCACGAACCGTCGGTAGTAACCAGCTAACCCCAAGAAACTCCGAATCTATGTAGCTGAAGCTGGCCGAGGCCAGTTCTTGACTGCTTCTATCTTCTTCAGGTCCACCTGAATACCCTCTGCTGATACGACATGACCCAAGAATGCAACTGAACTCAATGAAAACTCGCACTTCGGGAACTTGGTGTACAACTGACTATCCTTCAGAGTCTGAAGAACCACTCTGAGGTGCTGCTCATGCTCCTCCTGACTGCGGGAGTATATCAGAATGTCGTCAATGAATACAATCACAAAAAATCCAAGAAGGGCCCAAACACTCGGTTCCTCAACTCCATAAATGCTGTCGGGCCATTGGTCAACCCAAATGGCATGACCAAAAACTCATAATGCCCATACCGAGTGAGAATTGCTCTCTTAGGGACATCAGACGCCCTAATCCTCAACTGGTGATAACTAGATCTCAAATTGATCTTCGAGAACACCCTAGCATCCTGAAGCAGGTCAAATAAAGCGTCAATCCTCCTAGTGGATACTTGTTCTTTATCGTAACCTTGTTCAATTACCGGTAATCAATGCACATCTTCATCGGCCCATCCTTTTTCTTCACAAATAAAACTGGTGCACCCCAAGACGATACACTGGGTCTAATGAAACCGTTATCAAGCAAGTCCTGAAGTTGCGCCTTTAACTCTTTCAACTCTGGAAGGGCCATACGATACAGCGGAATGGAAATAGGTTGAGTGCCCGGAGCCAGATCAATACAGAAATCAATATCCCTATCGGGCGGCATACCCAGCAGGTCTGAAGGGAAAATCTTGGGGAACTCCCAAACAATAAGAACAGAGCCAATGGAAGGAACCTCTGCGTTGGAGTCCCGAAATACACCAAATGAGCTAAACAACCCTTCTTAACCATGCAGTGAGCCTTCGCATACGATACCACACCGCGGGTGGCATGATCTGGGGTCCTTCTCCACTCAAGTCGGGGTAAGTTTGGCAAAGCCAAAGTCACAGTCTTGGCGTGACGATCCAAAATAGCATGATAATGGGACAACCAATTGATCCCCAATATAACATCAAAGTCCATCTTATCTAAGAGCAATAATTCGACACGGGTTTCAAGACCCTCAAATACTACCACACATGAACGATGCACTCGATCAACCACTATAGAATCACCCACCGGTGCAGACACATATACGGGAATACCCAAGGCCTTACTAGGCACAACCAAATAGGGTGCAAAAGCGGACGACACATATGAATACGTAGATCCAGGGTCAAATAACACTGAAGCATCTCTAATATAAATCAGAATGGTACCTGTGATGTCTGCGTCTGAAGACTCAACCTCCAAACTGGCTGCTGACTTACCCCTACCTCTGGCGGTCTGAACTCCAACTCTAAGACCTCTACCCCCTCCTCTAGCTGGCTTGGTAGGTTGTGGAACCTCCGGTACTTGAATCATAGCACGAGAACTCTGTGTCTGAGAGCTGCCGGAAGCTTGAGGGCAATACTTGGAAATGTGCCTTATGTCGCCATACGTGAAACAAGCCCTCGGCCGCTGGGAATAACAAAGTGGTGGTGCTATGACAGGTGCTGATGGTGAGTGGAATGACTGTTGATCAGAATAAAGTGGATGAGAACCCCTCAACCTCGAGCAAACCTTCCTGATGTGACCCAATTCTCCACACTTACAGCGTCCACACAAACGCTACAGTTGAGGAAACTACGGCTGGCCCTATCGACCGGAATGATCACCTGAAGTACCCTGATGGACATGAGAAGCTGACTGAAAGGGCCTGGAAGGATGGCCTCTACCATAAGAACCTCTACCTCTAGACGAGGTACCACTGAATCTGCCTGCATAATGGGGCCTCTTATCTGATCTATGACCGCCTCCATGTGGTAGTACCGTCTCAACTCTACGACCTACTTCGGTCGCCTCTTGAAAAATGATCTCACTCCAGGTCTGAGCCACTGCACCATGCTGACCTGCCACCGCTGGTTGAACCATTGGAAACAAACCCGCTCGAATGACGCTCTCCACAAAGCCTACCAATCCGACAAAAACATCCTGAAGAACTGGGGTGGCTATGAACCCCTATGGGACCTAAGTTGAGACCACTGCAACTGTTGGAGCCAGAACCTTCTCACCATAACCAATCCGAGACTCCGTTGCTGGGACTTCTACTAGGGGATGAGCTCTGTCACTTCCTCGACCTCCAGCACGACCTCGGCCTCCCCCTCAAGGAAACTGCTACTGGGGGCTCGGACTGCTATGCGGTAGATGAAGAAGCACATGTTCTTGCCATCTGTGAAGAAATAGAGTAGAAATTCAATCACTATTTGAGAAACGGAAAAGCACGACAAGAATGAACAAAGTGAAATTTTTCCTAACTCTATAGCCTTTGGGGGATAAATACAGATGTCTCAATACCAATCCCTCAGACCTACCGAGCTTGTCCGTGAGTTGTGAGACCTAAGTAACCTAGTTCTCTGATACCAACTTGTCACGAACCAGATTTTCCACCGTCGAGAGTCGTGATGGCGCCTATTGTCAGAGCTAGGCAAGCCAAACAATACAACATTTCTACTGTTTTCATTTAAATAATTATAATAAACTGAAATAATAATCAAGGCGGAAGACTTATAATACTTAATTAACTTCAAACGGAAATGCGGAAGTTTCAAAATACACCTCTACCCAGTATCTGGTGTCACTACTCATGAACTGCTAAGAATTTACTAAACACAACCGTTCGAAAGAAATATAAAACTATTTGTCTCGAATACATGAGATCACAGACCGAATAAAAAGATAGAGGAGACGCTGGGTCCCGTGGACGTCTGCAAGGCTACCTGGGTGTCTCGTTGAGCGGAATGATAACACTAACACTACTGCTGCTACTGCTTTCCGAAACTTGTATATGCGCAAAAGAGCTCAGAGTGTAGAATGAGCACAACCGACCCCATGTGCTGGTAAGTGCCTGACCTGACCCCGGCGAAGTAGTGACGAGGCTAGACAGGACCTACCACAATTAACCTATGCAAATATAATATACAAGTGCGAGAAAATAGTAACAAAATAATACAAAGTAATGTTGGGAGGGGACATGCTATCGGGTAGTACTAGATGAAAATGGAACATCTGAAAAAAATAACGGATCCACTCCGGGTTTCATGATACATATATTTATAGTGGATGGTGCGCCACACGATCCCATAATATATAGTATAAGTGGACGGCGCGCCACACGAACTCGTAGTGTTGTATATAAGTGGATGGCACGCCATCACGACTTTCGACGTCGGGAAATTTAGGTCGTGACAAAATTTAACGAAGATATCATGGTTGTGGACAACGTGAGGGTTATGAAAAGATTAACCGGACGCATAACTGCCCTAGGGCGATTCATCTCAAGATCTTCCAATAAGAGCCATCGATTCTTCTCATTGCTGAAAAAGAAGAATAACGTTTCATGTACCCTAGAGTCCAAGTGGGCCTTGGAGAAGCTCAAATGGTATCTACCGATCCCACCGCTACTTCAAACATCGAAGATAGATGAACAACTATTCGTATACTTGGTAATATGAGAGATATCGGTAAGTAGAGTCTTGGTCCGAAAAGAGCAAGGTACGCAATTTCCAGTTTACTATGTTAGCAGGACTTTATGTGAGGCCGAAACTAGGTAACCTCACCTAGAAATACTGACGCTCGCTTTGCTAAGTGCCTCTAGGAAGCTGAAATCGTATTCTCAGTCTCATTCTATATGTGTTGTGACTACTTACCTATTGCGAAATATAATCCAAAAACCTGATATGATATTGAATATCGACCCCGGATAGCCATTAAATCTTAAATTGGCGAATTTCGTGGCTGAGTTTATATTGGCTCCTACTACCCGAGGTCGAAAGAGATTTGCTGGCGAACGAGGACGTCTTCGAAAATATTTGCCCTCTTTACGGATGGCGTCTCGAATGCAAAAGGGTCCAGACTTGGCGTTGTATTGAAGCCACCAACAAGCAATGTAATTAGAAAATCTATTAGGACTGTAAAATTGACCAATAACGAGGCCGAATATGAGGTCATGATTGCAGGTCTTGAATAAGCCAAAAACTTGGGGGCCAGAGGTAATCAAAGCTAAGTGCAACTCCCTCCTCGTGGTGAACCAAGTTAATGGACATTCTAGGTTAGAAGAACATATGCAAATGTATCTGGATAAGTTGCAGGTAACATTACATCAGTTCAAAGAGTGGACTTTGCAACACGTACCTCGGGATCAAAACAGTGAAGTAGATGCCCTTGCTAACTTAGAATCGTCAGTTAAGGAGGCGAGTTCAACTCGGGCGCAATCGTACGACTCATGATATCGGTAGTGGAAGAAGACCATGCCGAGATAAAGTCAAAAAGCTTTACTTGGGAGTGGAGAAACAAATATATAAAATATTTGAAGACCAAGAAATTTTCATCGGATCAAAAAGAATCGATATCCCTTCGTTCGAAAGCACCCAGTTTAGCTAATCCGAAGACGGAACCCTATTCAGAAGAACATTCGATGGCCTGTTTGCAATATGTATAGGGCAGGAGATACGGAGTATATTCTGAGGAAATTCCACAAATGCACTTGTGGAATTGATTCAGGCACCACATCATTGGTTCGAAAAATAATCAGAGCCAGCTACTACTGGATCGATATGGAAAAGGATGCGAAGTAGTTTGTAGAGAAATGTGATGAATGTAAAAGACATGCTCCAGTGATATATAAACCCTGGAGCTGCTGCATTCAGTTTTGTCACCATGGCCGTTTATGAAGTGGGGAATGGAAATTGTTGCCCCACCCCTTCCATCGGCACCCAGTAAGGCTCAATTTATATTGTTTATGACTGACTATTTTTCTAAGTGGGTGTAAGCCCAGGCATACGAGAAGGTTAGTGAGAAGGATGTTATCAATTTAATTTGGGACCATATCATATGCCAGTTCGGAATGCCGGCTGAGATCGTGTGCGACAACGGAAAACAATTCATCGGCGATAAAGTAAGCAAGTTTCTCAAAGACCATTTGATCAAAAGGATCCTATCAATACCCTATCACCCTAGTGGGAAGGGACAAGTAGAATCGACCAACAAAACCATACTCTAAAACCTCAAAAAGTGGTTAACTGATGCCAAAGAAAAAAGGAAGGAAATCCTGCCCGAAGTCCTATGGCCATATCGTATCACCTCGAAGTATAGTACTGGGGCCACCCTATTCTCACTGGTTTACGGTGCCGAAGCTTTAATACTGGTCGAAGTGGGGGAACCAAGTGTCATATTCTGAAATACAACCCACGAATCGAACGACGAGGCCATGAGTACCATTCTGGAGCTTTTAGATGAAAGGTGTAAAGCCTCCTTTATCCAATTGGCCACCCAAAAGCAACGAATCAAGAGGTATTGCAAATGAAGAGCCAACTTTCAACATTTTAATATTGGGAATTTGGTGTTAAGGAAGGTCACACTAAACACCCAGAACCCGAAGGAAGGGAAGTTGGAATCGAACTAGGAAGGTCCTTACAAAATTATTGAAATCATTGGTAAGGGATCGTACAAACTCGAAATAATGAACGGAGAACAACTACCGAACAACTAGAACATAACTCACTTGAAGAAATACTACTACCAAGGTACGACTCCATTCATTCTTTTTACTTATTTCTTCGCTAACAGTTACAAGCAATCAACAAGGAGCAGTACAATTTTTCAGTCTAAAAGCACGTGTTGCACTCTTTTTTTCTTGGACCGATCTTGTCTCATATGGATTTTTGGAAAGGTTTTTAACGAGGCATTAGTGTATTGTGCTAACTTAGAATCAAAGTTCGATCTTGAATCAGTGTCAAAAATCAAATCAACAGTATCTGAGGCTTCTCTATGATCAACCTCGGACACTGGGGTCATTACCCTCGGATAACGGCTGTAGCAAGGAAAGAAACATTGTGATCGAACGGTCTCAGCTAGATCGATATGATTTATTGCAAGGTCCAAACGGTCGAATGAACCGTGCCCACATAGATTGCTTGAGCCCTAGCACAAAGATTTTACACATGTATAACTATTATGCACAAGAATAAAAATAAGTCTCTACCTTACGGGTAAATATCGTCCCTTAAAGTTATTCTTAAGCAATTTCCTACATCCGATCTCCTAAAGGTATCGAGATCAAGGGATTCCTTAGTCCGAGTTCGAACGATCACTCCCACTCGGGTACTGCTGTCCGAAGACAAAGTCGGACGATCCGGGCTATCAGAGCTCGGGGGCACAACACCTATTAGGCAATGCCCGAATTTGAAAGGTTATGGTCATCCCCTTTCGGGGAGTGTTATCTTTGGCAAGCCCAGATATCTCGAGGTGACAAGTCCGCGGGCATCACCCAAACTATATAGACTACGGCCATATTAAAATGGCTCGGAGACGTCCGAGACCTTTAACAAAAAATGAGGCCTTCAAAATTTCTTAACTGGTTCTAATGGCTACCCTCTACAAACTATAATCTAAAAATCTATAAGTACTTTGGGGGGGGGGGGAGAAATTCGGTCATACCGAAACCCCATGATGCGCTAAACAAAAAAATATTATAAGCAAGGCCTCCGAACATAACCTAACTATTTCATGCTAATGCATTTCAATCTTTGCAAATATAAATAAGGAAAAACTCATAAATTTATGAAGAGAAAAAGCCTTATATATATATATATATATATATATATATATATATATATATATATATCAAAAGAAATTATTACAAGGGCCAAACGGCCTCAACAAAAAAAGGAAGGTAATACAAAAAGTGTAAAAACAAAAAAATCTATGAAGTGCCTAAGTGGCCTTGTTTTCGCCGGGCCCATCATCACCAGAACCTTCGGGGTCTCCTCCACCCTTGGATCCTCTAAAAACCATAGAGTATTTATCATCCTCTGGATAGGCCAACTTCTTGGACTCGACTTCGATCTCCTTCGCACTCTCAATTTCAACCGACAAGTCATAACCCCGAGAATTAATTTCCTCGGGGGCCTCCCTTCGGGATTGCTGTTTTGTGTGCTCAGTAATATCCTTCACTTTCTCCTGAGTTGCCTTGGCATCGACCTTATACTGGGCCACCATCTCATCGGTATCGACATTAACCACCACGGCCACTGACTTTGCCATTTCAAGCTCCTTGAACAGAGTTTCTCGATCGAAGATGACCGAACTTAGGTGAGACCGGAGCTCCTCAATCTTTTTGGCCTGTGCCACATCGTTTTCCTTTGCCACCCTAAGTTGGACCTCAGCCAAAGCCAATTGATCCTGGGTAGTTTCCTTTTCTGAGGCCAAGTAGTCCATTTTGCTTTTTCATACTTTAACCTCGACCTTTACCACGTCCATCTCTGCCCATTGTTGGTCGATCCGATCAAGATTCTATTGGACATGCGGGTTGGGAGCGTTATTTGACCGAGTCAGACTCATCATCACTAACCTCAAAGACTTTTACCAGTGTTACCAAGTTAGCGTGCTCTTTCCGAGCCGCCTCTAGCTCAGGCCAGATGCTCTTAGCCTCCCCCTCACGTCACTCGCTGAGAAGTTTGTAAGCATCTATTTTCTCAGTGAGCCCTCGAATATCGGCCTCATACTGGTTTAGCTCTTCCTGATATCAGAAAAATGTCTCGTCATGAAGCACCAAGGGCTAAAACCACAAAGAAAAATTGTTATAATTATCTGTAAACTAATCTAAGTACAAATTAGAAGTCATCAAGAGATATCTGAAGTTACCCGGTTTAATGCCTGTTGTGCTTCGTTGAACATGCAGGGTGCATTGATGTTGTTCATCTTGGCTTGGTGTTCCTCGGTCACCAATCAACAAAGTTAACTTTCCACCCCCAGGGGGTAGAGAGGATCCGACATCCTCCGGAATGGAGATGATGATCGATCACTTCCGGTCAGGAACCACGCTCGAAGCTGGAAACCAGTAGATTAGTTTCGGACTTGAGGAAGGCGAGTTTATTCTTGAAGATGGAGCCTTCCTCGGCACTTCCAAGTCACCCAATCCGGTGACGTCCTCTGTGGTTGGTAGAATCCACGCTATCAAAAGGCCGCGGATGGGGTCTTTCGCTCCTTGGGCCCCTTTGTTAGGACATGCTTTCATCGTCTGAGTCTCGTTGAACATAGACTCAGTGAACGAAGGCGATTTGTTAATGTCTATCACACCGAGTACATCCTTCGGGGCATTATCCATAACCGGGGAGGCCTCCGCCACGGCCTCCTCGTTGGCCTCGACCGTGACCTCCTCGTCGGCCTCCCTATCTGAGGCAGATCAGCCTCGCCTCTCTCTGGTTTGGAGGCCCTTGACCCTCGAACTGCGACCGCACGCGGCTACCATTTCAAAGACTTCTTATTCTTCCTCTTCGGATTCATCCCTTAGTCGGTAGAGTGAATCCAAGGGTGGGGCTGGGGCACTAGTATTTTCTTTGGGCTTGCGCACCGGCTTTCTTCTTCACTGAGCTCGGAGAACTCGGAGCCCTCTTTAGTTTCTTCTCATCACCCTGTCTCAGAGCAGGGGACTCGGTGGGGCCGTCCTCATTACCGGATGGAGGCCTTAGTGTGACGTCCTTGGATAAAATTGCAAAAGGGAACGAAACTAGTAAAAACTTAGCGACACGAAAAAAACCAGGGTGTTGCTCACTCGGTAGAGGAATCTCACCATGAGAATGGGCCTCCCACCGACCCTTCAAAAGTTCACACCATGCGCGCTCAAAATATGGTCTTTGTAATATGATGCCCTTAGCCCACTCCTTGAGTCGAGGGACTGCATTCGCGACCCGAGCAACGGCAGTACCACCACCAAGCACCAATAATAAGAACGAAAAAAGTAGACTAAAATAAAATTTTGAAAATGAAATTTTACTTACGTTTTATGTTCTACTTCTCAGGGAACGGCATGCGCTCGGCTAGGATCAAGTTTGAGGTCCTCATTCGGACAAAACGACCTAGCCAACCTTGATCTTGATATTCATCGATACTCGAGAATGGGGTTTAATAGCCCGACAGGGAAGCTTGATCATTCCGCTATCCCCCAGAAAGAGTCGAGGACTGTATAGGGACATGAGGTGGTCGATGGCAAAAAAGTATCCAACGATCTTTCTCACGATGAATCGAAGAAGGATCACAATCCTAAAAAATGAAGGATAAATTTAACCGAGGCATACCTTGTATCTTTTGCATAAATTGATGATAACCGGATCGAACAGTCCTAATGTAAAGGGATAAGTGTAAACACTTAAGTATCCCTTGATGTGGGTGGTGATATCTTCATCGGGGCCAGGAAACACCACGTGCTTGTTATCCCAATTGCAATCCTTTTTTACCATGGGGAGGATTTCTTCAGTGATCGAGCATACGTATATCGATACTTTCCCACACCGGCCTGGTATGGAGGAAGGTTTTTCGACCTTGAAATTCGCAGTTACCGAGCATCCACCAGAGATGAACGTGTTCAAGGGGGTTCCGCCACTGGTTCCTCAGCAACTGTACGCAGAACATTCCCCACAATAGCCAACCACGATATAGAAGGAACTTCTTTTTTGAGGAACGATTTTTGAAGTCTTCGCTATTTTTTTTTAAAAATAGAGGAAAAAAGAGGAAAACGAGGTAGTTAAAGGGGTACACTTGATGATTTGGGAAGAATACGAGCAAAAATTCTCACAAAAGATCTCAAATAACCTGGATGTAAATGCCAGAAAGTATGGAGATTTCAAAGGAAAAATGGTAGAGGATTTAGATGTAAAGTTTGAATGAATAAAGAAGGGGTACTTATAGTTTTCAAACGACAATTCGCATCCAGGAGTGGCCGATTGTCAACTGAAAAGCATTAAATGACATTAAGACTTGACTGATGTGACATTTCATTTATTTTGTCATTTCTGTCGCGGGGTGTCAAAGTGAGAATCAGAAGCTCATGTTATTTCTCATCGTCTACTCTCCGAAAAATAAGGGGACTATTTGTATACGGTCGAAATCAGGCTCGTCTATGACATGGTAGATCTGGCTCGGAGCTTGAGGGACTGAAGATTGTCCACAAGTCCCACCGGACCAGAGCCCGAAGTCAGAATGTTTTTCGAGAACATTGAGTCCATGATTTCAGAATCGAACCTAACCCCAAACGAGCTCGAAAAAAATTATTAGCATAACCAACAGAAGACCAAAATATCCGTGTCGGTCGGATATTACAGCGAGAATCTCGGCACATATCAATAAGGGACTGACAATCAGTAAACCAAGAGATTTTTACCTTTTATAGAATTATACATAAAGTATGACTTTTCTAATATATAAATGGGGTGTGATAATTCAATTAGGGATATTGTAACACGCATTCCAAAATAATATATTATTATTTTCTTTCGTTAAACTCTTGTTCTTCTATATCTTGATGCCAATCGAATTGCATCCAGTTCAAGTATGATTGACTTTTCAAGACTGTAACTGTTCAAGTCATGTGGTTTGAATTTACTTTATCATTATTTACTTCAATTGCAACTTAATTTATCGTTTTGTGTCACATTAATTCACATATTCTTAAAACCACTTACAAATTCAATTGTTATTCAATTTTGTAGGTAAACAAATATAAAACATGTTAAATAAATATTCAAAGGTGCAAAAAGACATTAAAATCGTAAAGATTACAGTATGTGAAGTATCTTTTAAAGATGGCTCCAACGAACTAATGGAATATATATTATTATAAAGAATATACAAATGTGCATATTCCCTTTTTTCGGGATCTAAATAATCTGTTTTTCTCAATTATTATTTCTAAGTTCCTCTTCTCCTTTTCCAAAAATTTCCTATTTTTCCTTTTTTCGGTTTTGGCTAGGAAGTATTTACCAAGCAATAGAAATGAAATAAAATTCCAAGGTTAGATTCAAAAGTTCAGAAATATCGGGTTCGCGTTTTAAAAATGAAAAAAGTTCGATAAAAAATGTTTTTATTTTTAATAAATCTTATGTGGTGCGAATAAGGAGTCTTGAATCTACGGTCAAGATATTTTCTCATGACATATAGGTTACTGGTTCGAAGAGTAGAATCAACCACTAATATTTACATCATAATAGCAACACAGTACTTGAAATGTAACCTTTCTTCGGATCATGCATGAACACAAAATATTTTCTGTACCTAACTGCCCTTATATGGTAGGCATCCGAATTAGTTAGGACTTCAATATAAATCTGAAATACTATACAAGGGAAAACAGTATTAAAGTTTTTCTCTTATTCTTTTTAAAAATTTCCTACATAAAAACAAAAACGAAGAAGACAGGGCCCCACACAGCATCTAGATAAGATGAGCCAATAAGAATACACACGAAGTGGGCCCACAAAGGAAATGTGGTAAATGGACCCACAGGCCAACGCGTGGTGGTACATAACCCAAGAAACGGTAGTACAAACTATGGGAAGTTGGTCAAAATGGAAGCCGTTATTCTTCTTTCTCCAAAAACAAAACACCCACTTTGTTCTCCAAAAGTTTTCCATGCTGTCCCTACCAGTATCCTCCTCCTTTTTTATCTTTTGTTTTAAAAAAAAAAAAATAAATTTTGGAAGTTTTGGTTTAGGGTAATGGTTATTTTTCATTTAACAAGGTTGGGGACACTAAAATTTTAGCAAATCAAAATAAATTTTAAATTTAAAACGACTTTTGAAATATTAGGAGTCTAGAATTGCTTGATGGTTACTTTACCCAAACCTTAATTCATGTCTATAAATAATGTTATATATGTCATTCAGAGATGATCTCACCAGTTTCATGAACTCTGGGTACATACACAAAGAGATCAAATATACGATCTCCGAAATTCCATAACAACTCTTGGAATATTCATTAAGAGATAAAAGACATGTCAAATATGTATTGCTAAGACCGTCGCTCGAATATGGATAATAAATCGGAAGGAAAAATTAAGATATAAACAGAGTTGTAACTCGTTATGTTTATCAATAAAATTCTTTTTCTTTCTGTATAGTTGTTTGTAATTGCAATTTTATTTTTCTTCACAAGTTTTTGCAAACAAGGATACTTACGATCTCCTACCGACATAGGTACTAACCGTACCGACTAATTTCACGGGGTTATCTTTCACCTAATGTACCTATTATCTCCCAACTGCATAAACATTAGGTAATTATGTACATGAAGGCTTAGGCATATGAAATTTAACTTCGATGGAATTTGAATATAAGATTGTACTGTATCATTCTCAACCTACTTTATTCACTATTAAGTAGGCGTTTGGACATAAGAATTGTAAAATTTCAAAAAATGGTGAAAAAAATTTCAAGTGAAAATGCTATTTGAATTTTAGAGTTGAGTTTAGACATAAATTTCAATTTGGGTTGTTTTTAAAGTTTTGTAAGTAATTTGAATAAAAATTTTGAAAAATAAGTCTTTGGAGTTTTTCAAATTTTAAAAAATTTCTAAAATGCATTTTCAAGTAAAAATTCAATTTTTTTTTAACAACGTTAATTTCGAAAAAGGAAAAAAAATTCATGTCCAAACGGAAAGTAAATCGCCCCCTTGGGTGTACTTTATATTCCCTTAGACCTAATTTTATTATGAAATAAAATGTACTTGCATATGAATTAACGTTAGATAGTAAAGTTTTATATTACGGATACTGTCATGTACTTATTCATTTGATAAAAACATAGAGTACTTGTAAGTTCTTTCTTTTGATTCAACCCTCCATAAAAGAAGATAACAGAAAAGTTTTACTCTTTTTTATATATATGTGAAAGGAGTAAAAATTCAAAAAAAAAAAAAAAGAATGCAATTTTCAATTACTTGAGAATATTTAAAGTGCATTTGGCAAGACAAGTTATTTTTTAAAAGAAAAAGTCTATAAGGAGATTATATTATGATATTTGATTACAGAAAAATATTTTCCCCCATAAAAAGGAGAAAAATAACTCCCATCACTTATGGACGAAAGTCATTTTTCTTGCAACGGTCTCAAAAAGTGTATTTATGAGAAAATTCAAAAATAGAATGGCACAAAAAGTAATTAATACTACATATTCCTGAAACTAACTAAAATATAACTTTTTATGAAAAAACAAAATTAATTTTAAAAATCTAAACCAAACACAAATGCAAGCACCACCTTTTAAGTGATTTGGTTCACAATGAAAAGAGAAATAGGAGGTCGCTTTCTTAGTGCGGCAAAAATGAAAAAGAAGAAAAATAATTCAATTAATTAGATATAACATGATTCCTAGTCCATGCAATTTTATCTTTATTAGAGTCAAAAAGGGTAACCAGAAGCATATACTATCAAAGGCAAAAACAAAAGTCTTGGATCCGAATGTTTGTGGCATTCCATCATTATTCACCTTTATCTTTTATTCTCACCAAACAGCTTATTACATTTAATATTCCACAACTCTATTTTTCTTTTATTCTTTAATTTTTTGCTCGGTTTCTGTTAATTGCAGCGGATGCAGTTTGATTAAATCTGAATTTGTTCCGTAAAATTCTGCATTAGGGGTAAAATACTTCCTAGTAAAGACGACTATATACATCGCACGCAGAGACAAACCTATGCTATATCGAGAGAGGGCATTGACACCTATAAAGTTCGATAAAACTTTTATGTAAATACATACATATATATATATATATATATATATATATATATATATATATATATATATATATATATATATATATATATATATATATATATATATATATATATATATATATATATATATATGTCTTTAGAAATAGTTATATTAGTAGTTGACATCCTATATACAAAATAAATTTTGATTAAATCCAAAAGTATACCCCGACCTTCAAATCCGGTCCGTTTCCCCGGCACGAATCCGAAACTTTTAATTAAGGATGAAGAAGTACTTTCCATTCCGCCGCAATTTCATAATTTTCACTCATTCATAGACACACATAAAAAGTACGACCCAGTACAATACCACTCAGTGGTGTCTGGGGAGGGTAGTGTGTACGCAGCCTTACCCCTACCCTGGGGTAGAGAGGCTGTTTCCAAATAGACCCCCGGCATAAATCCCCAGAATTTGCTCCTGGGGAGACTCGAACTCACAACCTCTCGGTTGTAAGTGAGGGTTGGTTACCATCAGACCAAGACTACTCCATTAAATTATAGAGGCATTGCCTGTTTTTTTTATTTTACTTATTTAATTTTGTCAAGTCAACTGTTCCACATGCACAAGTCCTAGTCCTAATTTTTATCAACCCCTCAAAATTTTATAAAAGTGTGAACCTATGAAAAACGAATTGTGGATAAATGAATGAGAAATTCAACTTTTGCAGACTAGCCTTCTTGGATTTATTCTATACTATTCTTCTTGTTAGGTATATGAGTCCAAAACAAATCTTTAGTCCTAGATTTGCAAGCTAAACCCTCCATTAATTTAATTTTGTCGGGCAAATATTTTGCTTGGTTTTCATTTTTCTACAAATATTTCACACATAAGAATTCTATGTAGATTACAAATTTCTGCATGCCTAAATATTCTATATTGTGATTAACATTCTTTTTATGACTCAAATAATTGTGTAATCTTAAATTGTCATACTGATCTTGTGAATCAAGTATATTTCTAGATGATTTTGACCATGATCTTGCCATATGTTAAGTTGAAATGTATATTTTAATTATGTATTAACGGTGCAAACTGCAAAGTAACTTGTGTAGAACCCTGTAAAAAAAATATTTTTTACAAATATAAAGTTGAGTTGTATTTCAAGCATTTTGAAATTTATGAAAAAAATAAATAAAAAAAACGAAAATTTTGATTTTTAGTAGTGTATATATAACCACATTCCGCTGAAATGGTTAATCATCTGATAAAAATATGTACCTCAAACACAAAAATTGCCAATTTTTTGAAATCAAGACTGCAAAAACAAACAAAACCAAAAAAATAAAATAAAAAGAACTTTTAAATGCCCATATGATGGACAAAGAAAATTGTCAAAAATGAGATACTGCTTTTAATTAATGTGTTCACTCGTGTGGGTTGTGAATGTTTTTCTTTAAAATAAATAAATAAATAAATATATATATATATCTATATATATATATTTCCATAGGAAGGAGATTTTTTATATGGGGGTGTCTCACTTGGTGTTCAATACCCGCATTGGAGCTTGACTATGTCCGGACTCACGCATCGAAGTCCATATTCGAGCAAAATACTCCCTAATAAAAGCGGCCCCATATTCAGGACTCAACCCGACAGAGGCGGATCCATAATTTGAAATTTGTGGGTTCAGAATTTTAGTTTGTTAGGTTCTAAATTAACAATTTATATATATATTCAATGAATTTTTTTACGACAAATACAGAATTTATTCTAAAGTTACTGAGTTTGTCGAACCCGTAAATCATAACTCATATGCAGCTCCGGTCACAATTTGAAAATTTTAGTTAAAGATAGTAAGTTGCCACAACTCTCGTTGGATAAGAAGGAGATTCATTACAGACCCCATTAGGCCCCAACTTGAATCCTTTAGTTCACATTCCCGCCTTGCTTTTTTAATACAGTAAAAAGAAATGCCCTCTTTCTCATGTACTAAGAATCTTGTAGTAGCAACAAGTATAAGTAGTACTCACCTATAAAGATTATTTGTGATTTATATCCACTAACCATATTTCCCCTTTTCCTTACTTTTTTGGCCTTTTTTTTTTTGTTTTTTTCCCTACCATTTTGCCTCTTGAGATAAAGCTAAAGTAGCAATAGTACTATATAGTAGCATCATTAAAAAGGCAAACTCCTTGCTACTTAGTTATAAGTAAGTCTCTCAAACCCTCATTTCCGTTTTATTGTACTCTCTTTTGTTTTAGCTCATTCAAGCCAAACGTACAAAGAAAAAAAAAATATGGAAGATCAATGTAGCCCTCTTAGCTGGCCTTATAACTACTTCGTTGAAGAGGTAATTTTAACTAACATTCTTATTTCTTTGTTTTTTTAGTTAACTAATATTCTTGTTTATGTTCAAGTCCTTTTATAACACCCTTCTTAATTAAGTTGCGTGAACTCTCCAAAATACTGCAGCACACATGTTAGATTCTTCAAAAATACATTACTTTTGAAGCATCGGACATACATTCCGCAGTATTTTCGGAGAGTCCGAGCAACCGTAGCTCCCTAAAACCCCAATGTCTTTTTTTGTTTGTGTGTGTGAGTAATACAATGTGGATTAATTTTGGAATTGTAGGGAATAGAGGAATTGAAGCATTCTTTGGTGTACACAACATTGGAATTGGAGAACACTGTCATTTCTGCACATGAAGAACTTGCTAGGAAAGATGAGGAGATTTTGCACCTCAAGGATCTTTTGACTAGAGTTGTAAAAGAAAGAGATGAAGCTCAAGGCAAATGTCAAAGGCTTGGAATGGAGAAAATATTACTCCAACAACAATTACTTCAACAACAACAAGTGCAATTTCAATTCCAATTTCAAAAGCAACAAAATCTTGTTATAGAAAGTGCACCTATTTCTAGTGGCACAACAAGTCATGATCAAGAACATGACCAAATTTTAAAAGGAGTAGTTGACTCTAACAACAACACCAATACCAACAACAACAACATTGGACTTTCTAATTCCTCAGATTATGATGAAAACAATGTTGTTGTCTCCCCTCCATTAGTCCAAGATTTAATGGAAAAGATTGTTCTCAAGAGACCATTGCCAGAAAAAGGGAAATTTTTGCAAGCTGTAATGGAAGCAGGGCCATTACTACAAACACTTCTTTTAGCTGGTCCACTTCCTCAATGGCAACATCCACCACCACAACTCAATTCCATTGACATTCCTCCTGTCACTATTACCTCCCCTAAGCCGCGGCTACTCCACCAGGACTCCGCCCTAAGTAGCACAAGCGCTGTCTGTGCCAGCGCCGGAGCATGTTTTGGGAAGAAAAGGGATGTTGGTGGTGATACTTCTCCACAATCAATTTTCAAGTATCAAAAAGTTGTTCACCAGTCATCATTGACCAACATGTAGTGTTTTCTTTCTTTTTCCACCTTTATAATTAGCTCACTTTAGCTAGTATTTTTTGTTAGTTAACCATCCAGTATCCGGAACTTATTGGACCGACTAATTCTGACTTCCTATAAAGAGTTTTTCCCTTCCTGGATTTCGAACCCGAATTTCTAGTTAAGGATAAAGGGATCCTATCTGATTATTGGTTCATTTTATCTTTCCTTTTCATACCGATTAAAAAAAATATGAAAAAGGAGAAAAAATTATCAACATGAAATGGATGGCTATCATGCATGCCATTTTTCATCCAATTAGGATTTGTAAAATTAGTTGGTTTGCCTTAGAAACTAAGCAATGGTTATAATTATTAGCTAACAAATATTTAGAGGATTTGACACAAGGCCTAATTATGAATGGCCTTTTACTTAGTATGGTTTTAAAAGATCAATGTCTCACTGTTGGATTCTTGATTATGACTGCTGCTTTGTTTTTCAAGCCCTTTGATTTGGATTAAGAGGAGTTTGATGTTTTGATTTAGTAACCTAATTTTGATTGTAATTATTTCCCCATGTAATATGAGTTGGGGAGGCTTTTAGAATTCTCCAAACTGTTGGGGAATTTTTTAAATTATGTATACTTGCTACTCTTTTTTCTCTTGGTTTAATTTTGCATAAAAATATTATGCAAAGTGTATCTTGAGAGATTATGATGTTGTAGAATTGGTTTGTCATTATTGAGAAGATGATTTAGTTTAATGAAGGCTTTGCTTTCTTTTTGCTTTTATGTCATAGTCATTTCCAAGTTCTTTTGATTATTTATTATTTGAAGAAGCAACAAGTAATATAAAAGATTCCAAATGATCCTACTTTCTATAAGGTGTACCTACCATACACGGTTTATGTCTGCCATTAAAATGACATCTCTAATTGAAGTTACTTTACTTTCACTTTCATGCAAATATAATAAAAGGGAAAATGAATTACTTTTATCTCATTGGTAAATAAGAAATATATACCTTTGAAAAATATAGGAAATATCCATTTTAAAATTTGACCACTAATACTAGCATTAAACTAGATCGTGTACATCATATCCTTGAAGTGCGTTCAGAGATGGATTCGGAATTTAATGCTTATGGGTTCCTATAACGATCTGTAATAAAACTATTTAGATAACATTTACTTGATTCACGTGAACCCGTATACCAGAAAGTGGATCCGCCCCTAAGTGCGATCCTTTTTCGGATCAAAGATAAATTCAGACTCCTTTGTGCACCCGGCTATTCTTTTTTTCTTTCTTTTTTACCCTTTCCATATTCACGGGGAGGAAAGAAACAAATACTTTAGTTTTGCTAGACCAAGTACAGGTAGTTGAACTAGTCTATGAATCTGATAACAAAACTTTGAATTTTTATTATTGTGGGTTACACAAAGGTCATGCTCATTGTTTGGTTTAAAATACAAAAGGAGTGAAATAAGTCAATGCAAAATCAAAAGTAAAATTAGGATGTTGCTTTCATTGAAGCTTTTTCTTTCTCATGCTTAGCACATGATAATCTTCTCTCTTATTGGAGATGATGGAAATTTTTCTCTCCTCTTTTCTTTTCTTTTTCTTATTTTGGTTGGGATGAGAAGAAAAAAATAACTTACTCACACGTATCAGTGTTTTACTTTAATCCAGTTAATACAAAATATATTTCTTGACATATGCTATTACTTATTACTAAACTATTACTCATTAATGTATATTCTCACTTCTATTATGCGAAAAGAAATTAGTTATACCCTCTGTGCCATTACCTGTGACGTTAAAGAACTGAATCAAAATACCCCTCCGCCGTAATGCTCATTGTTTGAGTTGAAAAATTGGTTATGAGGATTAATATCGGTGAGATTTGGTAAATAAGAGTTGAGTTGTGGCGATTGAAAGGGAAAAATGGGTTTGTTAATGGTGGTAAAATGAAGAGTGAGTAGATTGTGTTCAAAATGATTGTTAATGGAGATGGTGAATTAAAATATAGTAAGGTGTAAAAATGGGGGAGGATAATGCTACGTGGCGTCTACCTCAGCAAATGTCTGGCCATATAGGATGTTGTTGGCGGTCTTCACGGCATAAGGGTATTTTTTTATTAAATTCTTTAACGTTAAAGATAATGGTAGATGATAAATATCCCTTTAATTCAAATAATAGAAGAATATTTTTGACCCCTTTTTGTAATATATAAACTATCGGTAGAGCTTGATGTAGTAAATTATTACAGTATAAGTTGAAAGCCTAATCCAAGATCATGTTTACCTTGATGCGACGATGGATAAATTTGATTTTTGGGGAAGGTCGTTGTAGTCATCTCTTCTGCATTCGACTATTGGTTCTGTCTCCTTTAACATTCCGGTCTCTCTCGTATTGCTTGTTATGACCACTCATTTGGCCATGGATTCTTGTTCCTCAACTATCCTTTTGTCTTGGGCTTTCTAATTCACGGGCTTCCTTTTTTTTTTTGGGCCTTCAAATCTAGTACACTTTGAGGGAAGTACACAAACATGGACAATGACACGGATGACACTATTGCATCAACACCTGCTTTTTAGGTTACGTTTTAATTTGCGCCCGTTTTGCAAAAAAATATTTGCAAGCGCACCTACTTTTACGCATAACTTCAGCATACAGGCTGAAGTAACAAAGGCAATCACGCAAAACTTCAGCATTCTAGTAGACGAGCCTGAAGTAGCAAAGGCAATACGCTGAAGTTTTATTGTCATGGATAAGATGTTGAAGTTATTTAGTTCATTTATAAAAACTTCAGCACTAAAATAGCTGAAGTTTTTTTATCCTGGATTCATTAGTTTTGTCATAAAGCTTTTTCAAAAAAATTAGCAGAAGATGCTGAAGTTATTTAGTTTATTTGTAAAACTTCAGCACTAAATAAGCTGAAATTTTTTTGTATTGGATAAGCTTTTCAAAAACTTTAGCAGAAGATGTTGAAGTTATTTAGTTCATTTGTAAAAAACTACAGCACTATATAAGCTGAAGCTTTTTTTGGTCAAAATAAACTTTATTTAACCAAGAACAAATATATAGTGCATCTAACTCCCTAGGACTCAAGAATTAGACTCATTATTACTCTTTAGAAAAATACTCTTGACTAATTCAACATATAATAATAGCCCAATACAGATACTTTCTATGGAAAGCTATTCAGTTGTTCAAGGTGCAACGAGCTCTCCGCTCCTAGTCACTAAGAAGTGCTATTCTGTCCTCCGAGGGAAGTCTCTTCTTCCATTTTGCATTTTGCTTTCCTTTAATGTGGATTTGAAGGACAATGTCTCGAATCTTCCTCTCTGCTTCCTTCTCCTTCCCTTGAAATCTTCTCATATTCCTTTCTGTCCATACTTGATACATTACTACAGCAAATAAGAAGACCAGAACACTATTTTGGGCTCGACCACTTCTTTCTCGTTTACTCATCCAGGTAACCTCTTCAATCCATGTGCCTATCTGGTGATTCCCCCCCCCCCCCCCCATCCAAGCCAATAGCTTGCTCCAAATATACCTTGTATATTGACATTCAAAGTATATATGTTTCATATTTTCAGTCTGTCCTTTCTTACATAATACACAGTCTTGATCTACTTGAATTCCCCATTTGCAAGGCGATCCACAGTAGTCAATCTGTGATTCAAGGCTAACCACAAGACAAAGTTGTGCCTAGGAATACTATTTCCGAGCGTCAATACTTTCCATTCAACTTTAGGGTACTGAGGTCTTGATAGAGTATATATTTTGTGGATACTCAATTTGTCTTTCACACAGAATTTATCCATGTTTGTAACTGTTTCTATCTTCTTGTACCAATCCCTAATATCAAAGACTTCTTGACCAACCAACTAGCTTGTCTTGGTGTCTGCATCACATTAAAGTCTTCCTTTTTTTATGTACATAGCATATACACATTTGATCAATAACACATCCTTTTTATGTGTATTGCCCGCATCATTTTACATATGGAAGCCTTATAACACCATTCAAAGCTAATCACATTTAATCTCCCTGCAGAAGCAGACATACATATTCTCTCCCATGCAACTAGAGCTCTTTTTTAGGGGCTGTAGTTACCTGTCTATAGAAAGATTCGACAGACAACATTTACTAACTGTATAATCTTCTTTGGAATAATGAATACCTGTTCCCAGTATGTTTGCATTTCAAATAGTACACTTTTTATCAACTACAATCGACTATTGTATGACAGCAATTTTGAAATCCAGCACTTTATTCTGTTTGTGATTCTTTTCACCAGAGGTAAACGTTGATGTACTGACAGCTTCCCGGAAGAGAGTGGTACCCCCCAAGTACTTATAGGGTAGAGTCTCCATTTTAAACTGAAACTCTGAGCATATCATTTCCTTGAAATCCAGACTCACACCAGCTACATTCTCTAGGTTGGCCTTAAGACCAGCTGAAGTTTTTGAAAAAAGCTTTATAACATACTAGATAAATAATCACCTTTTTTTTCCTAGTGTATTACTACTATAAAATAATTAGATTGCCAACAATATCTAAATCATAAATATTGAAAACAATAAATGTGACAATAATAGAATTACGTGGAAATATTTACAAATTATTGTCTACTAACTTATGTAATTGTTTATAATTTATTTTAAATAATCTGATAAACATACTTATAGCAATCATCTCATGAACTGAAGTTTTCTAGCAGCACCAACAGCAGCAAAAGAAGAAGAAGAATAAGGAAACGAAGGAGGATGAGAAATGGGGCTGATGTTGTTTAAAAAGTGGGTAAAAAAAAGCTATATATTAAATGGGAGCGACCAAATAGGGCACACCGTTCAATTAATAGCCATATATATATATATATATATATATATATACACACACATATATGTATTTTATATACTTTTTGGCTATCAAATGCAATTACTTTCGACCGACCTATCAAATTTATATTTTGCCCATTTTTATCCCGGGAAGCGTCCGAGGGTTTTTCAAAGGAGGGTATTGATTGAACTTTGTAGTTTAAGGGCATTTTAGTCGAGAATTTTTTCATTAAACTTAAAAGAGTTAGTTCTAAATAAATGTCAAAAGCGAGGACAAAATTTAAATACCAATCCGAAAGTATCCCTTCTCAAATCAAATGGAAGTCCATTGAATTATAATAAACTAGAATGGATATCTAAATAATTGACCCTCTTATTTAACATCTTGAACAAGGCCAATTGTAACTTGCATTTGTAACTTTTATCATTTAATAATAATTAATTAATGCGTGTCGTATTATGTCCATAGGGTGTGTTTGGTACGAAAAAAATATTTTTAATGAAAAATATTTTCCTGATAATTGAGTAGTTTTATCATTTATTTTTTCTTGTTTGATTAGTGATCAAAATTTATTTTTTCAGAAAAATATTTTATAGTATTTGATTAGTGGGGTGTGGGCAGTGGCGGATGTAGTATTAGAGTGACGGGTTCAATAAACCCATAATTTTTGATGCAGAGTATAATTTATATAAAAATTCATTAACTTTGCATAAAATAATAGATATGAACCCATAACTTTTAAAATATAATGAGTTCAATACTAAAAATACTAAATATTAAACCCGTAAAATTTGAATCTTGGATCTACCTTAGGGTGTGGGGGGTTGGAAAATAGGGTGGAGAAGGTTGTAAAAGACTTTTGGAAAATATTTCTTTTCTTTTTTATAGGAAAAATATTTTCCTCCAATTGAAAAAATGATTCATATGAAAAATATTTTTCAAAATATTTAAACCAACCAAACATTAAAAAATTAAAAAATATTTTATTTCTTACCAAACACACCAATAGTCTCATCTTATTTGATCAATTAATTGTGATAAATTGTTATTATTTGGTGTGCAAGTAATTATTTTCCTTTGGAAGCTTGCCACGGTACTTGCAACCCTATGTGAACTTAATGGGTTCAGTGAACCTCTCGTCCAAAATTATATTTTGCGTATAAAAGGTTAATTTTTTTTTATGTATGTATATTACATATATTACATACTAAATTTTCTTAGCTTTTTCGTATGTTTATTTTATTTATTTTTTTGGATGCCCCTAATAAAAATCATGCTTTCGTTGCTACTTGCAAACTCATACTAATGATTAGTCATTTCATATATGTTACATTTGGATGGAAAGTATAAGAAACGAAAAAGAATAAACAAGTTATAATGATAATATTTTTATAAGTAACATTTCCTTTTAAACCATGAATTATATTACTCCTATCTAATTTCTTGGTACTCTAATTATAAGATCCACTTTTCATTCCTAAATTTTCTCAAAACAACACATATTCCATTCCATAATATTACCTCCATTCAACCTTCAAACTCAAAACATCTTCCCTTTCCCCTGTTTCCTCCCAATACATAACCAATGTCCGGCGAAACCACCACCGCCGCCACCATGTTCGCCGCCGCAGATCAAGAATCAGAACCATCCACCACCCAAAACAAACCACACATAACATGGTCCGATTCCTACACAAAAGCCCACGTCGCAATCCAATCCTTAGCATCAATCATCCCTTTCATCCCTCCTTCCCTTTCCTCCTCCGAAACCCCCGCATTTTGCCTCCTCCACGACTCCGAAACCGCCGCCCAAATCTCCAAACTCCTCCGTCAACCCGACTCCGGTTCCGGCGACAACAACCTCTGCCGCTGGCTCTACGACACTTTCCAATCCTCCGAACCCGAACTCCACCTCATCGTCCTCCGATTTTTACCCATAATCGCCGGCGTTTATCTCTCTAGGGTCAATCTCCACAAACCATTAGCCGGATTTGAAGCTGTTTTATTAGCATTATACTCATACGAAACATCCTCACGTAATGGCCAAGCAATTACAGTAAATATTCCCGATCTATCACATTCAAGCATTTATCACGAAACAAACAAAGTCGCGAAAAATTCAGCCACAGAGCTAAATTTAGCTGTGATTTCTCCGAGTTTAGAACCGTACGGTACGGTAAGATCAATGAAAAGAGCTAGAATTGTTGGTGTTGCATTAGAATTATATTACAGCAAAATACCACAAATTCCGGTTGAGTCCAAACTTGATTTCTGTGAATTTTGTAAAATATGGTCAGGCCAATATGGCGAAAACGACGAAAATGGGGACGTAAAAAAGAGGATTAATTTACCATGGGAATTGTTTCAACCTGTTTTGAGGATTTTGGGACATTGTTTAATGGGACATAAGAAGAATGAGAAGCTGAAAGAAGCTGCAATTGGTGCATGTAATTGTCTATATGAAAGAGCTTTGCATGATTTGAATACAAAGGCAATGTTAGCCACTGGTAGTTTAATTAAGCTTGCGAAATTGGATTTGGAATCTGAAGATGTTGATTATACTGAGATCGTAGAGTCCAATACCATTACGCTTTGAGGTGTAGTATTGTTCCTGCATGCATGCGGCAAAGACGAATTCAAGATTTTAATTCAATGGATTCAAGATTTCGATTTTATCCACCGAAAGCTATCATCTTGTTTGTATTGTGGGTCCGTAGTTCAATTTTTCAGCAATATTAGTGAATTTTATACTGAAAATCTATGTCTTGGATAACAGCTATGGGTTTAATTGAACCATTGACGATTGAATCTGCCCTGTGCATGCCAATGTGTGTGCATGTTTATTTTTGTTTTTGTCCTACTATGAGGTTTTTTTCCTTTGTCTTTGGAAAAAGGTTCAAATTTCCCTATTTATTATTCGCAAATTACTCAGAATGTTGTCTTTCATTAAACTTTTGATATTCATACATTTGCAGTTAGCAAATAGTCTCACACTTGTCAAAAATGCAGCTCAGGCACAAATTATCATGAGTGTGTATTCTATGGGTCCAAAATTTTGATAAAAGGTCCAAAATTACTTCTCACTTTAGTACCATTTAGAGTGACCTCACTTTGAAGCTTTTCAAGGGTAAGGAAACTTATTCCAAATCGAGAATAATATTACTCTATTCCGTTCATAATAAGTGTTTAATTTATTTTTTTATTTTGTATAAAATTTAGTATTTTTTTAATAAGCATGCTAAAAATAAATTTGACTCTTATTTTGAACAAGAGGGAGTACATCAATAGTCAAATGGAAAGCAAAATTGCTCAATTCAGAAAAATACAGCAACAAATTTGACCATTTCTTTTCGTTTGTGTGTTAATACTGAGAAAATACATATTCCTACTAGCTTTGCCATTATGACATTGTATACACGTCTTAAATATATATGTATACTGGTATACTGCATATCCCAGGGTCTAAAGTACAAACGTTTCGCGTTGTGCCTCATGTATAGAACGATTACGTACTAAGTTATTCAATTATTTCTAAATATGTATAAAAGGAAAAAGAAAAAGTAAAACGAAATAAACTTTGGGGCCAAAATGCAAGTACTTACATAATGTTGGGTTGAGAATGTATAATACAGAAACATAGCGAATAAAACATCAAAAGCACCCAAAATAATATATTAGAAAAAAATCAAAGTTAACGTACAGGATCCGAAAAGCAAATAGCAAACTCAACTACTGAGAAGCAGAGAGTTGAGTCCCAGTAACTGTTATTCAAATGTCTGCAGCCTTACTTTCATCGGCTCCACTCTGTTCCATTTCCGCTCCTTCCGAGTCCACTCGGTTCATTCTTCCAACTCACCACAAGAGGCTGCCACTGAGTTCTCTAACTCGGTACCGACCCGGTCTCAAATTGGGAACTTCTCGTCCCTCAACTCTTCGGTGCTCCAACTATGCACCAATCTTCAACCCCTTCTTCGTGTTCTCAGGTTCGTAATTTGTAAAAATATTACTTATGAAGAGTTTTATACGGTGTTTTATTAGCAATGTCGAGTTGTATTACCTTTAAACTTGAATCCAAAGTTACATTTCCTCTATCCCATTTTACGTGGTTACATTTGACTCGTCACGAAATTTAAAAAGGAAAAGAACAGCCATATATATTTTATGTGACAACAAATCATCTCGTTAAGGATAAAATGAGAATTTTAAAGTTAAATTGAGTTTAAGTATAGATTAACAAGGAGAGTACAACAACAACAACAACAACCCACTATAATCCCACTTAGTGAGGTCTGGGGAGGGTAGTGTGTACACAGACCTTACCCCTACCCTGAGTTAGAGAGGCTGTTTCCAAATAGACCCCCGGTATCCTTCCCTCCAAGAATTTCCCACCTTACTCTTGGGGAGACTCGAACTCACAACCTCTCGGTTGGAAGTGGGGGTTGCTTACCATCAGAGCAACCCCTCTTGTCAGATTAACAAGGAGAGTATGCCACATAAATTGGATGCGGGTGGTTTTCTTATTACCTAAACTCGTACATGTCCTTAGTGCTTAATTTCATAGTTTCAGGATAATCTATTCTATAGCAGAGCACCTTGGGTTAGCAGATCAATAATTGCATGGAATGTGGGTGCTGGAGAGGGTGAATACTACTTATATGCTAGTAGAAATGCTGCATTATGTGTTGCTGATGGTGAAATTCAAGGTTTGTACCCTAGGAAGCTCCTTGGATGCTCTATTTGATGATAATTACATCAGATCCTAATCTTGATTTTCTGTACATAACAGGCCATGATGTGAAAATCAATCTTGATGACTTCCAGCCGTACTTCTAGATGTTCAAACTAGTAAACTTTGACAAACCTCCAACAAGTTGCAGCCCACAATGGTTGAACAAGCCAACCATAGCCTCCATGGGAAGCTTCCTTATTCACACGGGAATTTCCACCAAAACCCACACCATTTTTACTATAAATAGAGATGCTTGCCTTTATTGTAAATCATCAAAATAAATTAGAGTGTTCATCACCAAGAAGAGCGAGAACAAGAGTGATCCTAGAGAGTGATCCTTGTTTGTGAGTTTTTTGAGAGTTTTGTAAATACTCGTGTAATCTATTCTTGTGAGTAATAGAGGTTGTTTTTCTCTCAAGTTTGTGTTTACCAATGCCCAATCGATCCACATAACCCAACAAGTGGTATCAGAGCCAGGTTAGAGGCGTTGGTCGAGTTTTTAAGTGCCGGGCCAAATTTGGGTTTTCAGAGCTTTGCTCGAAATCCAATTCCGACGGCACCATTAGATTCGTCTCGTCGAACGGAGTCCAACGCATCGAACAACGACCTAATCAGAGTTCAAACGAGCCTAGAAATCGCGGTCAAAGTTTGATCAACTTTGACGGAGGTTCGCCGGGAACTCGTCGGAGAAGACAACCGTCGCCGGAGAAGACGACCGGTCAACTGTAGTAAACCAGTCAACTCTATAAAATTGTAGATTGGTCCATCAACTTTCAAAAATTATAGTTTTGCCCCTATAGTGAAATTTCAGCCATGAAGTGTCAATTTCGCCATTTTCGACCGTTCCGGACGCAACGGTGAACTACGTGTTTATAGATTCAACCATGATCGTGTTGAAAAATTATTTTGTAAAATGATAATGTTCACAGAAGAGTCAACATCATCTTTTGGAGCCATGATTACGCTTACTGCCACAAATTACACGCTATGGAGACCTCGGATGAAAGATCTCCTAAGCTGTAAAGATTTGTTTGATCCCATAGAATTGATGGGTAAAAATCCTGATCCCGCCAAGGAGTTAGAGTGGGAGAAATCAAATCGAAAAACTATTAGTTGAATCCGTCAATGGATTGATCATAGTGTCTTCCACCATGTTGCACAAGAAACAGACGCATATACCATCTGGAAGAAGTTGGAAGACATGTACCAGGCCAAGACCGCTCGGAATAAGGCCCTATTGATGAGGCGCTTAGTCAACAGGAAGCTAAAAATGAAACTTCAGTTGCCGAGCATATCAGTGAGTTCCAAAACCTGGTCAACCAGTTGTCGTCTGTAGAGATGCCACTTAGCGATGAAGTTCATGCGCTGTTACTACTCAGTTCCCTTCCCGATAGTTGGGAAGCGCTGGTCATATCACTCAGCAACTCAGCCCCTAATGGCAAATTTACCATGTCAATTGTCAAGGATGCCCTATTCAGTGAAGAGGCAAGGAGAAAGGAGATGGGCACAGATCAGACCCATGCCTTTGTCACAGAGAACCGGGGGAGGCAACAAAAGAGTAGAAAAAACAAATGGAGAGGCAGAAGCAAGAGCAGGGGCAGGTCCACTGATGGCAGAAAACCAACGTATAAGTGTCATCATTGTGGAATAGAGGGACATATGAAGAAGAACTGCTACAAATGGAAAGAGGAGCAAGGCCAGAGCAGTTCGCAGCCGAAGAACAAGGGTGGAGAAACGTTAGTTACTGTCTCTGGTGATGTAGCTTATTGTTCAACCCAAGATGAGACATGCCTTCACGTCTCACAAGAAGACACGGAATGGGTGATAGATACTGCAGCATCCTGCCACGTGACTCCATACAAGGAATACTTTACAACATACAAAGCCGGTGACTTTGGAGCTGTGAAAATGGGAAATTCCAGTTCCGCTGAGATTGTCGGAATTGGTGATGTCCAGATAAAGCCAAGTTCCAGGAACACAATCACTTTGAAGGATGTCCGCCATGTGCCAGATCTTCGGCTAAATCTATTGTCAGGAATAGCTCTTGACAAACAGGGCTATGATAGTCACTTCAGTAAAGGCACATGGAAGTTAACAAGAGGCGCTATGACAGTCGCCCGAGGGCATATTTGTGGCACGCTATACAAGACTCATGTGAAGATATGCACAGACAACCTCAACATTGCAGAAAAGGAGGCTTCTCAAAATTTATGGCACTAGAGACTCCGCCACATGAGTGAGAAAGGGTTGTCTACCCTAATAAAAAAGGAGTTCATCAATGTGGACAAGGATGCTCTACTAAATCCTTGCAATCATTGTCTGTTTGGTAAGCAGCATAGAGTCTCGTTTAATTCCTCTTCAACGAGAAAAATCAGAGTTTCTCAGTCTGTTACACTCTGATGTTTGCGGTCCCTTAGAGGTTGAATCACTCGGCGGCAATCGATACTTTCTAACGTTCATTGATGATGCTTCTCGAAAGGTGTGGGTGTATTTCTTACGGACGAAGGACCAGGTGTTCGATTCCTTCAAACTGTTCCATGTCATGGTAGAACGTGAGACATGAAAGAAGTTGAAGTATCTTCGATCCGACAATGGAGGTGAATACTCTTCCAGGCAGTTCAATGCCTATTGCAGATCATATGGCATTCGACATGAGAAGACGGTCCCACGCACCCCTCAACACAACGGTGTAGCTGAAAGAATGAACCGAACAATCATGGAACATGTTCGGAGCATGCTCAGTATGGCTAAGCTGCCAAAGCCACTCTGGGGAGAAGCAGTCAGAGCCGCCTGTTACTTGATCAGCCGATCTCCATCAACACCATTGAATTTTGAAGTTCCGGAGAAACTTTGGTCTGGAAAGGATCCATCATATTCTCACTTGAGAATATTTGGATGTTTGGCGTACACACACGTATCCAAGGAGCTCAGGCAGAAGCTAGATGCAAGGACCTCTCCATGCATATTCATAGGCTATGGAGATGAAGAATTTGGATACAGATTATGGGATCCAAAGGAGAAAAAGGTGATCAGAAGTAGGGACGTAGTGTTCCTTGAAAACCAGACAATAGAAGATATTGAAAAGTACACAATATCTCAGAAGCCAAATGTTGCTCCTCAGGTGCCAGAGGCAACATCAGAATCATTCATGAGAAATGAAGATACAGTGCCAGAAGATATTCCAGAAGTAGAAGACAATGAGGAAGAAGACGGTGTTGAGCAGGGGGAGCCACAACCTGCTCTGCCAAGTGTTCCAGAACCATCACAAGACTCAGATGATGGTGGATCTCCTCATATTCCAGAAGTTGGTAGATCTGAACGAGGTCGGATTCCATCAAGAAGATATCCAGAATCCGAATATCTTCTACTTACTGAAGATGGAGAACCAGAGAGTTTCCATGAAGTAGTATCTCATAAGGACAGAGAACAGTGGTTGCTCCCAATGCAGGACGAGATGGAATCTCTATAGAAAAATCAGACTTATGAGATCGTAGAACTTCCAAAAAGGAAGAAGGCACTGAAAATAAATGGGTGTTCAAGCTGAAGAAAGATGGCAGTGGAAAAGTGGTGAAATACAAAGCACGATTGGTAGTCAAAGGATTCCAGCAGAAGAAGGGAATCGACTTTGATGAGATTTTTTCACCCGTAGTCAAGATGACTTCAATCAGAGTCATACTTAGATTGGTTGCAAGGGAATCGACTTTGATGAGATTTCTTCATGGAGATTTAAAAGAAGAAATCTATATGCAGCAGCCCGAAGGTTTTGAGGTTTCAGGAGATAACCTCGTGTGCAAGCTGAAGAAGAGTTTGTACGCTTTGAAGCAGGCACAAAGACAATGGTACGAGAAGTTTGACTCGTGCATGGTGAGTTATGAGTACAAGAAAACTGCCGCAGATGAATGTATTTACATTCAGAAATTTTCAAACGGGAATTTCGTTGCTCTTCTACTATTTGTAGACGATATTCTGATCATGGGGAAAGACGCAACGAAGATCAACCAGCTGAAGAAGGAACTCTCTAAGTCTTTTGACATGAAAGACTTAGGACCGGCTCAACAAATATTGGGAATGCAGATCACCCGAGACAGGAAAAACCAGAGGTTATGACTATCTCAGGAGAAGTATATTGAACGAGTGCTTGCACGGTTCAATATGAACAATGCCAAACCAGTTAGCATTCCAATAGCCAACCATTTCAAGTTGAGCAAGAGTTCCTGTCCCTCATCCAAGGAAGAGATTGGGAAGATGTCATCAGTACCATATTCTTCAGCAGTTGGAAGTTTGATGTATGCTATGGTGTGTACGAGGCCCGATATTGCTCACGCAGTGGGAACGGTGAGTCGTTTTCTCCCCAACCCCAGGAAAGAGCATTGGGAGGCAGTAAAGTGGATTCTTAGGTATCTTAAGAGTACAATGAAATTATGTCTTTGTTACGGGGGAGCTGATCCAATCTTGGAAAGCTATACAGATGCAGATATGGCCGGAGATCTTGATTGTAGAAATCTACTTCAGGATTCATTTACACTTTTACAGGGGGAGCTGTTTCATGGCAGTCTAGGCTACAAAAATGTGTCTCTTTATCCACAACTAAAGCAGAATACATTGCTGCCGCTGAAGCTGGAAAAGAGATGTTGTGGCTAAAGCGTTATCTCCAAGAGTTTGGAATCAAACAAAAGAAGTACAAGGTACATTGTGACAGTGAGAGTGCTTTCGATTTGAGCAAGAACTCCATGTACCATTCCCGTATAAATCACATCTTTAAGTCTGTATGGCATTGACCATGAAATACCCCTAAGACTTATAAAGACTTTCCGACAGTTTTTTGGAAAAATTCGCCTGAGAATTCTGAGCCTACCCATATTTTTACTTTTCAATTCCGACCACTTTGAATTTTTTTCGGCATCTACAGTGATTTTTTCCGGCAACAACAGTAATTTCCCGGCAAAAACAGTATTTCCTTCATCCGTTTTAACAAGTTTTCACGATGTCTTTGGGAGCCGATGCTTTCGGGCCTAAACACTCGGCTTCTGGCAATTCCGGTGTTATGATTACCTTAGAACCTTTAACGGGAGGTTCCAACTACTTAGCTTGGGCTTCGTCTGTCGAGTTGTGGTGTAAAGTTCAAGGTGTTCAAGATCATCTAATCAAGGAGTCTAGTGAAGGAGATGAAAAAGCCGAAGCACATTGGGAGAAGATCGATGGTCAATTATACAGTATTTTGTGGCGATCTATTGATTACGAGTTGATGCCTTTGTTTCGTCCATTCCAGACATGTTACTTGGTTTGGGAAAAGGCTCGTACTTTATACACTAATGACATATCTCGTTTCTATGATGTGATACCGCGGATGATAAATTTAAAGAAACAGGAATTAGATATGTCTACTTACTTGGGACAAGTACAGGCAGTTATGGAGGAATTTGAGACGTTGATGCCAGTTTTTGCTAGCGTTGCAAAGCAGCAAGAGTAGCGACAAAAGTTTTTTCTAGTTCTTACTCTTGCTGGGCTTCCTAATGATCTTGACTCAGTATGTGATGAGATTTTGGCTAGTCCGACTGTCCCCACAGTTGATGAATTATTCTCTCGATTACTTCGCCTTGCTGTAGCACCCAGTCACCGAGTGAGCTCATCACAGATACTTGATTATCTATCCTCGTATCCCAATCAGTGGACAATCGGGCATTTCATACTATGGAGAATAGACGAGGAGGAGGTCATTTTGGAATATCTTGACCCAAGTGTTCTTATTGTCATAAACTTGGTCACACTCGTAACGTGTGCTATTCTTTACATGGTCGACCACCCAAAAATGCTTATATTGCTCAGACCGAGCCTACAAGTAACCAGAGATTTTCTGTATCTGAAGGGGAGTATAATGAGTTCCTTTAATATCGAGCAAGTAAGCAGACATCTCCACAAGTAGCCTCTGTTGCTCAGACTGATACTTCTGTTGCTTGTAATTCTTTTGCTTGTGTTTCCCAGTCTAGTCTTCTTGAACAATGGGTTGTGAACTGAGCTGCTTCTGATCATATCTCTGGTATTAAATCCCTTTTGTCAAATATTGCATATTCAAAGTTTCTTCCCAACATTACTTTAGCCAATGAGTCTCAAACTAAATCAAAAGGAATTGGACAAGTGAATCCCCTACCCTCTGTCACTCTAGATTCCGTTCTTTATGTCCCTGGCTGACCTTTTTATCTTGCATCTGTTAGTCGTTTGACTCGTGCCCTACATTGCGGTATATATTTTATTGATGATTCTTTTATTATGCAGGACCGCAGTACGGGACAGACGATTGGAACAGTACTTGAATAAGAAGGACTCTACTACCTTAAATCACTAAAATCCTCCAAGGCCTGTCTAGTTGCAGATCCTCCAGACCTACTTCACAGTCGTTTAGGACATCCTAGCTTGTCCAAGCTTCAGAAGATGGTGCCTAGTTTTTCTAGTTTATCCACATTCTAGTGTGAGTCACGTCATCTCGGGAAACATACCCGAGCCTCCTTTCCTCATAGTATTGAGAGCCGTGCAGAGTCTGTTTTTTCTTTAGTTCATTCGGATATATAGGGTCCTAGTAGAGTCAGTTCAACCTTGGGATTTCGTTATTTTGTTAGTTTCATTTATGCTCATTCCAGATGTACTTGGATTTTCTATATTCCAGAATTTTTATGCTGAAATTAAAAATCAATTTGGTATTTCTATTCGCACTTTTCATAGTAATAATGCCTTAGAATATTTATCCTCTCAATTTCAACAGTTTATGACTTCTCAGGGAATTATTCATCAGACCTCTTGTCCATATACCCCTCAGCAAAATGGGGTTGCAGAGAGAAAAAATAGGCACATTATTAAGACTGCTCGCACACTTCTCATTGAATCTCATGTTCCGCTGTATTTTTGGGCCGATGCAGTTCATACATCTTGTTATTTGGTTAATCGGATGCCTTCATCTCCCATCCAGAATCAGATTCCATATGAGGTATTGTTTCCTCAGTCACCCTTATACTCTGTTCCCCCTCGTATTTTTGGGAGCACTTATTTCGTTCATAACTTAGCCCCTGGGAAAGATAAGTTAGCTCCTCGTGCTCTCAAGTGAGTCTTCCTTGGTTATTCTCGTGTCCAGAAGGGCTATCGTTGTTATTCACCTGATCTTCGTAGGTACCTTATGTCAGCTGATGTCATTTTTTTTGAGTCTAAACCTTTCTTTACCTTTTCTGACCATTCTGACCATCTTGATATATCTGAGATTTTACCTATGCCGGCCTTTAGGGAGTCTACTATAGATCCTCCTTCACCTTCCGCCACAGAAGTCTCGCCTGAGTCTACTATAGCTCCTCCTTCATCTTCCGCTATAGAAGTCTACCCATTCCAACCGTTGGAGAGTCTAGTGTGGCTCCTCCTAGACTCCTTGCCACAGAAACTCCACTCTTGACATATCATCGTCGTCCTCGCCCAGCATCCGGGCCGGTTGATTCACGTCCTGCACCTGACCCTGCTCCTACTGCGGACTTGTCTCTTCCGATTGCACTTAGGAAAGGTATACGGACCACCCTTAATCCTATTCCCCATTATATCGGTTTAAGTTATCATCGTTTTTCATCACCCTATTATGCTTTTCTATCTTCTTTGTCCTCTGTTTCCATTCCTAAGTCTACAGGTGAAGCATTGTCTCATCCAGGGTGGCGACAGGCTATGACTGACGAGATGTCTGCTTTACATACGAGTGGTACTTGGGAGCTCGTCCCTCTTCATTCAGGTAAATCTGTTGTTGGTTGTCGTTGGGTGTATGCAGTCAAGGTTGGTCAAGATGGTACGGTTGATCGTCTTAAGGCTCATCTTGTTGCCAAGGGATATACTCAGATATTTGGGCTTGATTACAGTGATACCTTCTTTCTCGTGGCTAAGATAGCATCAGTCCGCTTTTTTCTATCCATGGCTGCTGTTCGCCATTGGCCCTTGTATCAGCTGGACATTGAAAATGTGTTTTTGCATGGTGACCTTGAGGATGAAGTTTATATGGAGCAACCACCTGGGTTTGTTGCTCAGGGGGAGTCTCGTGACCTTGTATGTCGCTTGCGCCGGTCAATTTATGGTCTAAAGCAGTCTCCTCGAGCCTGGTTTGGTAAGCTTAGCACTGTTATCCAGGACTTTAGCATGAATCGGAGTGAAGCTGATCACTCTGTTTTCTATCAGCATTCTGATTCGAGTCTCTGTATTTATCTGGTGGTCTATGTTGACGACATTGTTATTACCGGCAATGACCAAGATGGTATTACTAATTTGAAGCAACATCTCTTTCAACACTTTCAGACTAAGGATTTGGTCACACTGAAGTATTTTCTGGGTATTGAGGTTGCTCAGTCTAGCTCAGGTATTGTGATCTCACAACGGAAGTATGCCTTAGATATTCTTGAGGAGACAGGAATGACAGGTTGTAGACCTGTTGACACTCCGATGGATCCGAATTCTAAACTTCTTCCAGGACACGGGGAGCCTCTTAACGATCATGCAAGATATAGGCGGTTAGTTGGTAAATTAAATTATCTTACAGTGACAAGACATGACATTTCCTTTCCTATGAGAGTTATGAGCCAGTTTATAGGTTCTCCATGTGATAGTCATTGGGATGCAGTTGTTCACATTCTTCGGTATACAAAATCAACTCCAGGTAAAGGTTTATTGTTTGAGGATCGAGGCCATGAGCAGATCGTTGGATACTCCGATGCTGATTGGGCAGGATCGCCTTCTGACAGACGTTCTACTGCTGGATATTGTGTCTTAGTAGGAGGAAATTTGGTATCTTGGAAAAGCAAGAAACAGAATGAGGTTGCTCGGTCTAGTGCAGAAGCAGAATATCGAGCAATGGCTATAGCGACATGTGAGCTAGCTTGGATCAAACAGTTGCTCAAAGAGCTGAAATTTGGTGATGTTAGTCAGATGTGACTTGTGTGTGATAATCAAGCTGCTCTTCATATTACGTCAAAGCCAGTGTTCCATGAGAGAACCAAGCACATTGAGATTGACTGTCACTTTATCATAGAGAAAAGATACTCTCGGGAGATACTGCTACAAAGTTTGTAAAGTCAAATGATCAGCTTGCAGACATTTTCACCAAGTCCCTCACTGGTCCTCGTATTAACTACATATGTAACAAGCTCGGTACATATGATTTATATGCACCAGCTTGAGGGGGAGTGTTACAATATGTAAATAAGAGTAAAATAACCCTAATCCAATATGTATTAGGAGTAGGATAGGCTATGTGTATATATAGGGCTCATTGTATCATGTTTAACATCAATATATCATATTTTTCCCGTGCTTTGCGCTGGACATTTGATCCCCTGGACTGTACTCTTTTGCCTTCAAGTGAGAAGAGCCTCCCATTTCCTCAATATAAGGCTTCAGCCTAAATTCATCAGAGAACTCGCACGATAGATCATTATAAATGACTTGCGCATCATCGTAGTCAAAGGATTTCAGCTCGTTGTTTGTCACTTTAATGCTCCGATTCATCGAACTCGAACCATGTGTAAGTTGCACACATGCCTTTCCTTTGCCAGTGTTTTGCGAAATGGTGCACCCCACTTTGATTGTTCAAGTGTCTCTCTGGTTTAGAGGATTGGCTATTTTCTAGCCTATTCAGCTCAAATCTTGCTTGCCTTTCCGCCCAGATTGTGATGAAAAATTTGATTCCGTCCCTTTCAATCCCACCCTCATTTGGAATCTTTCTGCCATCACCAACAATTTCAATTCTGGCCCACTTGAGATGATTTTTGAGATCTGTTTCTTCTTCAGTAGCTATCCATATCGAGATCTCCTATTTCTTTGAATATCTTTTATGACCATAGATGTAAAGGAATCCCCACGGCTCTAATCCAGCATGTTCCCACCATATGTGAGTTTGGAATGCATCCAGCAGTATGATTCCACCATTCCAGGTGAAGGTTGAACTTTTTCCATTTCCAGTCTCCTTGCAAAATCTGCTCCGCTATGTATCTGTTCAGAAATTCAAAGAGAAATATGTTGTCAGTCATTTCATACATGTTGACTCCATATGCTTTGTTCCATGAAGCACTCGCCCATCGCCTTGTGTCTACTAAAGTGGGTCTCTCATTGATTTCTTTTCCGAAAGATCCGATAATGCATCTTTTTAGTAGACCATCGTCCTCGCTTTCTGTCGTTTCCACAATGGAGATATCTCCATTGTTTATACTGACCGTTGCTTCTCGGAGGGTACTGGACTGCCATTTACTCTCCTTAATTGCTTTGACATAAGGATAGTTATCCGCAATTATTCTGGGTGGGATTGTAGGGTTCATTTTGGGGGTCTGATATATGAATCTCTCTATCTTAGCTGCTATGTCTTTCCAGTCTGCATTCACAGCTAACTCTGGTATTATAATAACTGACATCCCTTCCCCCTTCACTGACAAAATACTCATGTATCTTCCATGAATGTTGAACTTCCTAGTACAGAAATATTCGGTCACTTGGTCCTTGTACTTCCATCGCTTCACCAAATTCATTTGATCTGTCGATGCTTCTCTAAATACATAACAAACCCAATCCATTGCCTTTCTACCCATGGATGAGCGTCTCATCATGTTGCGGCTTCTCTCCACCCATTCAAATCATGTCTTTATTTGAATTCCATCTGGTTATGTCAAAAGATTTGAATCCAGCGTTGAAATATATCTTGTTGTCTCCCATTTTTAGAACTTTTAGCCAGCTGCTCAGATTAGGTCTTGAAAAAGGTGTTCGGAAGTTTTCACAGTAAGGTAAATAGAGAGGAAAATACTGAAACTCTGAAATTTGGCTTGAAAATAGGTGTCCTGCCTTATGAAAAAAATTGAAAGTTGTCGGAAATCAGAAATAGTTGGATGGATGTGGTCAGAATAACCCCGTGAGGAGGCTGTCCAAAAGAAAAAATATGAAAAAAAATTTGGAAGGTGGTCCACGCGCCGGCACGTAGCACCTGTGTCGTCGGAAAAGGCTGCGCGTGGCGGCGCGTGAACGGAGGGTTGCCGGAATTGTTTTCAGGGGTCTGGTCGGAAATTCAAGGTGGTGCTGGTGGTGTTCATGGAAACTGAAGAAAACCAGATTCTCAGGTTCCTATGGAGTGTGCGTGAGAGCTTGAAAAAGTAGAGAGAGAAAATGCTTCACTTATCGAAAGTCTCTTTTATTCTTGTTTATGGGTTTTGATTTGTTAGCCAAAATGTTTTTACCTTATGCAGTTTTGTGACTAACCCATTTCCAATTGACATTGTTATACGTAAATTATGATGTCACATAACAATGTTGACATGCACAGGCTGACATGATCATTCTGGTTGCAGGCATGTCTGCGAAGGTCATCTGAGTAGGCAACAGTTTTTTTGTGCATTCCGTAGTTTGTAAAACTGCATAAACAAGTGGATTAGTTAATTCTGCTCCTTGTGTATTCAAATTTGTGATAATTGGCTCTTTCAAATTAATGGTACTCAAAGTTAGGTGTCCTAGCAATATGATATTCAACAACGACAACAATAACTATCCAGTATAGTCTCACAAAGTGGGATCTGGGGAGGGTAATATGTAGACGGGCCTTACCCCTACCCGAAAGGACAGAGAGGCTGTTTCCAATCGACCCTCGGCTCAGTAAAGGAAAGGAACAACAAAAACAAAAACAACAAAAGGCCATTAGTACCTTCAACATAAATAACGTAAATAATTATCTAAACATAAAAACCTAAAAATAAAAAACATAAAAACTATAAATAAAATAAAATAGCATGCAATAGTATCGGACAGTAACTAGCATAAGACAAAATCCACTACACAAATCATCTATGAATAGCCATGCCAAACCTCACCCAACCCCGGGTGTGGAGTATGAAAAACTCTAGGGGCCCCTATCCCTCAACCCTGATACTAGACCTCCATACTTTCCTATCCATGGTCATGTCCTCAAAAACCCGCATTCTAGCCATGTCATGCCTAATCACCTCTCTCCAATACCTCTTAGGCCTCCCTCTGCCTCGCCGTACGCCGACCATCGCCAGCAGCTCACAACTCCTCACCGGGGCGTCATGACTTCTCCTCCGCACATGCCCGAACCACCTCAGCCTCGCTTCTCGCATCTTCTCATCCACCGGGGCCACCCCCACCTTCTCTCGAATAACTTCATTCTTAATCTTATCTAACCTGGTGAGCCCGCACATCCACCTGAGCATCCTCATCTCCGCAACCTTCATCCTCTGAACGTGAGAGTTCTTCACTGACCAGCACTCCGCCCCATACAACATGGCAGGCCTAACCACAGCTCTATAAAATTTCCCCTTGAGTTTTTGTGGGACTTTCTTGTCACACAGGACTCCTGATGCAAGCCTCCACTTTGACCACCCCGCTCCTATGCGATGAGTGACGTCCCCGTCGATCTCTCTGTCCCCCTGAATCACTGACCCAAGATATGATATTCGTGTCTTTTAATGCAGTTGAAGGCAAAGTCATTGCTAATAGCTTGTCGAAAGATAAAAATGGCGTAGATGGACCAAGTATTTATCTGTAAGGACTGTTACCATTGATTATCTATCCTAATTTTTGTAATCCTGATTACTAAATATGTCATTTTCGGTAGTAGTTTTATCTTGTCCCTACAAGGTTACATCTTCTATGCCTGTAACCGTTATTAAAGCATGATCCTTTAAGTACTTTTAGTTGTTCTTGAACTTTACATTGATTCTCTGTTTCCTTTTTATAAGTTGATTCTTAATGACATTTTCATTTCAGATATGGTGAAGGATGGGATTTTGGTGAAGGGGCAAACAGCGGACGTGGGATAAATGCATCGCAAATTCAACCTTTTTGGATCTGGAATCGGGAGGTGCTACTTCTGAGTTCATTTCCAATTTCCCTGTCTAAAGAGGATGATTTTCTATTCCTTGTATGTCTGTATGTGAATTGGCTCTTCTTTTGAGCCAATAATAAATTGCAAAGTGAAGCTCTAGCATTCAATACGGGTGCAACAATATTTTTGTAGAGTCCTAGGAGCATACCTGGGTGGTACTTTGAACATTTGTACTATAAAGCATAAATTATCTTTCCAACGATTGCTGGTGTCAATTCCAATGTGCTGGGTTTAATGCTTGCAAGAGCTCTTAGGCTCAAACGGGAATCTTTCCGTCCCTACTCGATGTATCTCAAGCAGTTATGCTTTACTTAAGGTATGTCATTCATCGTCTGTTCTTGATTCACGACCAGCTTCAATGATTGCATTCGCGACGCTCTGCTGGGTTGATCACCTTTTTGGTCATCCTCTACACCAAGGTTTTGTAACTGGCCTTTATTTGGAGGTAATGGTAAACTTTTAGTTATTCAGAAATATAAATTTCTCCCATGTATCTATTTTGAGTTTTAAATAATCCATTCATAATATGGATAGATAATACATGACACGCCGTCTCAATAACATTTACGTGCTCCTCATCAGCCTAGCTAATGGTCATGATCTTGGTGATAAAGCCAATGTAGGACGTATGCTTGCTGTGTCGAAGGATCACATTCCTTATTCCAGTAGCATGGCATTTTAGCATTTACCACATAATGGCGAAAGAAATTTGCATGAAAGAGAATTCACTCTTATTATTTACACCCTTTGCTTCCGGTAAAATATTTACCCTTTCCGTTTTAGTCCGCGTTAGAAAATTATTCACAAAGGAAGCTTTCTGAACACGTTACTGCACAAAATATTTAAAGAAAGTATTAAGTAATTTTCTGAATACAACTTTCTTTTGCTATTCTATAAAAGCAAAAAAGTAAGCTTACAGTCATGAAATCAAGGCATTCAATTTGAAACTGTGGGAACAATGTAATCTAAGTTATTAATCTATTGCTTAGTAAGATTCATGGTAGCTTCTTTTTCACGTTTAAAACTAATACTTCAAATGACTAAAGAAAAAAAAATTTCGAAGAAATCTGTTCCATATGATACAATATATTCCAATGCGTATGACATGACTTGTCTTGATATCTTGTGTCAGTAAGACAATGATAATGGGTGCTTCAGACAGATCTTTCAAAATGCACTAAAACTCGCAAGAAATTAGAGGTACATTACTGTCATGATTCAGAACCTTCTATATATACTTTTTTGCGAGAGTTCGGCGGCGAGGACTCAGATTGATTACCTCCTCCTCAGAAGGAGCGATAGGGGTATGTTTAAGGACTGCAAGGTTATTCCGGGAGAGTCCCTTTCGACTCTTCATAGACTCCTTGTAATGGATGTCGGTCTTTGGGTGAAGAGGAAGAGGAGGGGTGCTCGGGGACAACCGCGGATTAGATGGGGTGTTTTGACTAAGGAGAGAGCACAGGAGTTGGAGAACAGGTTAGCTGAGGGCGGAGCTTGGAGAAGTTTTGAGGACGCGGACGCTATGTGGTCAGAGACGGCGAACTTGGTTAGGGAGGTAGCACGGGATGTGCTCGGGGAAGCCAAGGGCTATTCAGGCAGACATCAGGGTGACTGGTGGTGGAAAGACGTAGTCGAAGGAAAAGTGGAGGTGAAGAAGGCGGCGTTTGCTAAGTTGGTAGGGAGCACAAGCGAGGAAGAACGGAGAGCGAACATGGAGATCTTTAAGGTGGCGAGGAAAGAAGCAAAGCTGGCGGTTACGGAAGCTAAAAATGCGGCGTTTGGTCGCATGTACGAGGAATTAGGGGAGAAAGGCGGGGACAAGAAGTTATTCTGGTTAGCTAAAGTAAGGGAAAGGAGGCGCGTGATCTTGACTAGGTTAGGTGCATCAAGGACGAGGATGATAGAGTTCTGATGGGGCAGTCTCAAGTCAAGCAGAGGTGGCAGGCGTACTTTCGCGACTTACTTAACGAGGACGGGGATCGTAGCATAGAGTTAGGGGAGTTGGGGCATTCGGAGCAACATAGAGACCTTGGATACTGTAGGTGCATTAGGGCGGAGGAGGTCATGAGGGCTTTGCGTAGGATGAATAAGGGTCGAGCGACCGGGCCTGACGAGATCCTGGTGGAGTTCTGGAAATGCATGGGTAGACCGGAGTGGAGTGGCTCTCAAGGTTGTTCAATGCGATCTTCAGGACCAAAAGGATGCCGGAGGAGTGAAGGTGGAGTACAGTGGTGCCCTTGTACAAGAACAAAGGGGACATCCAGTGCTACAACAACTATAGGGATATCAAATTAATAAGTCACACCATGAAGGTCTGGGAGCGGGTGATCGAGGCGAGGGTGAGGGAGATGACATCTATATCTGTGAACCAGTTCGGTTTCATGCCGGGTCGCTCCACTACAGAAGCTATCCACCTTGTCAGGAGGCTGGTGGAGCAGTTCAGGGATAAGAAGAAAGACCTTTGGTGCTTATCGACTTGGAGAAGGCGTATGGCATGGTCCCTAGGGAGGTGCTGTGGAGATGCTTGGAGGCGAAGAGTGTGCCGGAAGCCTTCATCAGAGTAATCAAGGACATGTACGATGGAGCTAAGACTAGGGTTAGGACGGTGGGTGGCGACTCAGACCATTTTCCAGTGGTTATGGGGCTCCATCAAGGATCGACCTTAGCCCTCTCTTGTTTGCCTTGGTGATGGATGCTCTAACCCGACATATTCAAGGGGATGTGCCTTGGTGTATGCTATTTACTGACGACATAGTTTTGATTGACGAGCGGTGTTATTGAGAGGTTAGAGGTGTGGAGGCAGACTCTCGAGTCTAAGGGTTTCAAAATAAGCAGATCTAAGACAGAATACCTGGAGTGCAAGTTTAGCACCGAGCCGAGCGAAGTCGGTAGGGACGTGATGATTGGATCTCAGGTTATCGCCAAGAGGGACAGTGTCAGATATCTTGGGTCGGGGATTCAGGGGGACAGAGAGATTGACGGGGATGTCACTCATCGTATAGGAGCGGGGTGGTCAAAGTGGAGGCTTGCATCAAGAGTCCTGTGTGACAAGAAAGTTCCACAGAAACTCAAGGGGAAATTTTATAGAGCTGTGGTTAGACCTGCCATGTTGTATGGGGCGGAGTGCTGACCTGTGAAGAACTCTCATGCTCAGAGAATGAAGGTTGCGGAGATGAAGATGCTCAGGTGGATGTGCGGGCTCACCAGGTTAGATAAGATTAAGAATGAAGTTATTCGAGAGAAGGTGGGGGTGGCCCCGGTGGATGAGAAGATACGAGAATCGAGGCTGAGGTGGTTCGAGCATGTGCGGAGGAGAAGTCCTAATGCCCCGCTGAGGAGTTGAGCGGATAGAGATGGTCGGTATTCAACGAGGCAGAGGGAGGCCTAAGAGGTATTGGGGAGAGGTGATTAGGCATGACATGGCTAGAATGCGAGTTTCCGAGGACATGGCCATTGATAGGAAAGTCTGGAGGTCTAGTATCAGGGTTGCAGGATAGGGGCTCCAAGAGTGTTTCGTACTCCTCACCCGGGGTTGCTTGAGGCTTGGCAGAGCTATCCGTAGACGATTTGTGCATTGGTTTGTGTCTCCCTTTGGTAGTGATTTATGGTAGTAACTGTCTGGTATATTTCCATGCTATTTTATTTATGGTTCTTATGTTTAGATAATTATTTACGCTATTTCTGCTGGAGTTACTAATGCTCTTTTGTTTTTATTTTCGTTTTTATTTTTCTTTTCTCCACTGAGCCGAGGGTCGATTGGAAACAGCCTTTCTGCCCTTTCGGATAGGGGTAAGGTTCGTCTACATATTACCCTCCCCAGACCCCATTTTGTGGGACTATAGTGGGTAATTGTTGTTGTTGTTGTTGCAAGGACTACAATGAGATTTTAATTGCTTTTAAGACACATATTTGTGGTGGAAAAGTTATCATGACTTAAATATATCTTCATTTCTTTTCTAAACGAGCATGTTTGCTTTTCAGGTTGGAATGGTTGCAAACTTAAAGGATTTTGTGCTAACCAACTGTGATGGTGAAGAGGTATCCATAGATTCGGTCACCATTTACGTTGTACCATATTTACATCGCGATGATACTGCAAATCAATATAATTGAAGTTATAGATAATTATTGCTATTCATTTCTAGTGACCAATGCAATTAAGAAGCTCGATACTTTTGAACTAATTGTTTCGTTGATTGGATCATTAGCCAATAAACCAAAGAAATTTTTTTAACTAAATAAATGCATGTATTAACTACTTTCTATGTCCCAAATAACAACAACAACTACGCTTTAGTCCGAATCAAAGTTGGGATAGAGTATATGAGTCCTCACTTCTTTCTTTGAGCTCAACTCATATCATCATCATGCCAAAGTAAAATAAGAGTAGTTGTGAAAATAAGTGTTATATATATATATATATATAGTAATAATAATAGTTATAACATTAAAACTCTAACAAATTTAAAGCTTATTCCTAACTAGTAAGTATCACCTATATGACTCTTTTTCTTTCATTGTTCCTTATCGCTAGCTAAGTCTACATTGATTCCAAGGATTTGTAAGTCTTTCGGGACAACTTCCTTTCGTGTAATTTTAGGTTTACTTCGTCCCCTTTTTAATACCTTCACTCACTATAGTTTCACACCTACAGGCAACGCAAGACATGACCAAACCATCTCAGGTGACATTCTCTGATTATTTTCCTCATACGTGCTATTTGCACATTCGGGTGATTGTGGTCATTTTTAATCTTGTCTAATCTATGACCGCACATCTATCTTAGCATCCACATCTCTACAACACTCATCTTGTGGATATGTTAGACTTTAGCAGGCAATAGCCCAACATTCACTACCATATAACATTGCCAAGTCTTCTAGTTGTTCTATATAACTTACATTTCATTTTGGTAGGCATCCTTCTGTCACATAATATCCGGCAGCACTTCTCCACTTCAACTATTCGGTTTTAATCCTACGAGTAACATCATCATCTATCATTCAATTGTCTTGAAAGGGTGAATCTTGATATCTAAATTGTTGGCATTTTGGCACTACAATCCTATCTAGTCCCACCTCAACTTCGTTTTTCTCATGATGACTAAACTTGCAGTGCATGTATTCGGTCTTACTTCTCCTTATCCAAATGCAGAGTAAGGCTGCATACAATAGAGTCTTGTAGTCCGATCCTTTTCCGGACCCCGGACCCTGCGCATAACGGTAGTTTAGTGCACCGGACTACCCTTTTTTTTTCTACTTATCCAAAAGCCCCAAATAGATAATCATATTTAGCTTCTATAAGGTTTGATCTGACCAAAATATCCATGTGAAATTGCATTTGCTTGAATCTTCTTTTGGATATAGAACTCCAGAGATTAAGAAACTAAACGAAAAATACTACCAGTTGCAAGAATTTTAGATGTGAAATAGTCAAAATGGTGCATTTAGACTGGTCTAAATGAACTCATTAGTAGAGGCAAGAGGGAACTATCTTTTTTGAGACTGATGAAGTACAACTGGAGTGGCCATTGAAATCAAATACTAAGCTTTCTATCAAATATCATTTTGACAGCAAGCTAGTATTAGGGATAACAAATTTGCTAATATGCTGCCTTAGTGAATGTGAAGATTTAATCTGATTAAAAGAAAAGGAGCGGCCCCTCTATTTGCTGGTATAAACTGGTTCCACTTGGAAAATTCTTATAGCTTATCTTTTAGAATGTTGAAATAACTTGACACTGGAGATGGTATGTTGAATACTGTTTACTCTTCTTGCCTAGCTGAAAGGATCTCAAGTGTTATTGCATGATAGGAAGCCAGTTGGATGTGCTTCTTCTCCCACTGAAACAGTAAGGAGCTATGTATCTATTGCATTCCATATCTTATGCCTCCTTTATTACGCAACAATGCACTCGCTATCACAACCTTGTCAGACATTTTCCCAGTTCTACATGGTAATACATTCCTTAATAGTTTTTATTATATGCAGGTTAACTATGTGTCTGCTCATTACAATGAGACACTGTTCGACATCATTAGTCTTAAGGTATATTCTTCTATTTCAATATTACCTTTTTTCTTTTTTTGATAACCAAGAAATCCTCGAGGACCCGTGGAACTGGGAACACGGTTTGAAACTCGATGGATAATATGCACCTATACATCACATTGTTTACTTTCCGGTATAAATTTGTTGATTCACTTTGATAGACTCCAACGGACATTTCTGTGGAGGAGAGATGCAGGATGAACCACTTAGTGACCAGTGTAATAGCTCTTTCTCAGGTCAGACTCAGTTTGTCCTTCGAAGAATTTATGCATCTTATAATTTAACTTTTGCCTACTTTCTTCCGTTTTGCCATTCTTTCTGTCAATGATAATATGAGTTGCAACTCATAAGCTTTACTAGTTAACTTTGTATAATTTGAAATACTGTTTTACTGTTGTGATTTGCATGATAAGCTAAGTATAATACATATTTGTCGTGCTAGCTTATAAGGTTGTGTGGTTATGATATTGATGATGTCCATCTCATTGAGTAAGTATTAGGCATGTGCCTAATAAAAGTTTCTTTGGTTTGGTAGTCAACCTTGTTGACTTGGTTTGGTTAGGTAGCCAACTTTGTTGATTAGTTTGGTTTGGTAGCCAACCTTGTTGAATTTCTTTGGGTTGGTAGCCAACTTTGTTGAATTTGTGAAAAGTGTGTGTAAATTGTCAAATATTGTAGGTTTTAGAGCTTTGACTATAAAAGGAGAGCTTCAACTCTCATTTTGATACACCAATAAAGAAAGAAAAAAAGAGTGAGGTTTCACACACAAGGTATAAGAAAATAGTTTGTGAGGAAAATAGAGAGTGAGCGATATTGTAGTGAGGTGGAATATCAAATGAGGGTTATTTCTTTTGAGTGTTGTAGTGGTCTTTGGAGTATTTTACTCGGACCTACAAAGTGTAAAATTTCTTACTATAGTGATATCAGCTGCTCCTCTCACGGCCGTGGTTTTTTCCCTTATTCAGAAGGGTTTTCCACGTAAAAGTCTTGGTGTCATTGTTACTCTTTTATTCTTGTTAATTACCATAGCTCGGTGCTACATTATTATTCCGCTTTTTTTATAGTGAATATTATTTTGGTAGAGGGTTTATTCCCATCAACTGGTATCAGAGCACGGGTTCTGCTCGTTCACTAAAATACTATTCACTGTCGGTAGTACTATACTCGGTGAAAAATAAAAATGTCCGGAATAAAGTACGAGGTAGCTAAATTCAACGAAGATAACGGTTTTTCAACAGGGCAAAGAAGGATGAGGGATCTGCTCATCCAACAAGGATTACACAAGGTACTAGTTGCTGATGCCAAAAAGCCTGATACCATGAAAGCTGAGGATTGGGCTGACTTGAATGAAAGAGCTGCTAGTGCAATCAAGTTTCATTTATCGGACGATGCGGTAAATAACATCATTGATAAAGACAGTGCACATGGAATTTGGAGAAGGTTGGAAAGCCTATACATGTCTAAAACGCTGACAAATAAATTGTACCTGAAGAAGCAGTTATATGCCCTACACATGGGTGAAGGTATGAATATTTTGTCGCATTTAAATGTGTTTAATGGACTAATCACACATCTTGCCAACCTCGGAGTAAAAATCGAGGAAGAAGATAAAGTCATCTTGCTATTGAACTCGTTTCCATCTTCGTACGATAATTTGGCAACAACCATCCTGCACGGTAAGACTACTATTGAGTTGAAAGATGTCACTTCGGCTCTTTTACTCAATAAGAAGATGAGAAAGAAGCCTGAAAATGAAGGACAAGCTCTTACCACAGAAGGTAGAGGCAGGAGTTATCAAAGGAGTTCGAGCAACTATGGTAGATCCGGAGCTCGTGGAAAGTCAAAGAATCGATCCAAATCAAAAGCCAGAAATTACTACAACTGTGATCGACCAGGTCACTTCAAAAGAGATTGTCCAAATCCAAGGAAGGGCAAAGGTGAAACTAGTGGCCAAAAGAATGACGACAACACAACTGCCATGGTGCAAAACAATGACAATGTTGTCCTCTCTATAAATGAGGAAGAGAAATGCATGCACCTGTCAGGTCCAGAGTCGGAATGGGTAGTTGACACAGCGGTATCTTACCATGCCACACCGGTAAGAGATCTTTTTTGCAGATACGTAGCAGGTGATTTCGGCACGGTGAGAATGAGTAACACGAGTTACTCAAAGATTACGGGGATTGGTGACATTTGTATCAAGATAAATGTCGGATGCACATTGGTTCTAAAGGATGTGCGACATGTACCTGATTTGCGGATGAACTTGATCTCGAGGATTGCTTTGGACCGAGATGGATACGAGAACTATTTTGCAAATCAAAAGTGGAGACTCACCAAGGGATCATTGGTGATTGCAAAGGGAGTTGCTCGTGGCACGTTGTACAGGACAAATGCAGAAATATGCCAAGGTGAATTGAATGCGGCACAAGATGAGAATTCTGCAGATTTGTGGCATAAAAGAATGGGTCATATGAGCGAGAAAGGGTTGCAGATTCTTGCCAAGAAATCACTCATTTCTTATGCCAAAGGTACAACGGTAAAACCTTGTGACTATTGTTTATTTGGTAAACAGCATGGGGTGTCATTTTAGACATCGTCTGAATGAAAATTGAATATACTTGATTTAGTATATTCTGATATTTGTGGCCAATGGAAATTGAATCAATGGGCGGTAACAAATATTTTGTTACTTTTATTGATGATGCTTCACGAAAATTGTGGGTTTATATTTTGGAAACCAAAGATCAGGTGTTTCAAGTTTTCCAGAAGTTTCATGCTCTAGTACAAAGGGAGACATGTCAAAAGCTAAAGCTACTCCGAAGTGACAATGGAGGTAAATACACTTCAAGGGAGTTTGAAGAGTACTGTTCAAGTCATGGGATCAGATATGAAAAGACAGTTACTGGAACCCAACAGCACAATGGTGTAGCAGAGAGGATGAACCGCACTATTGTGGAGAAGGTGAGAAGCATGCTCAGAATGTCTAAACTACCTAAGTCATTCTGGGGTGAAGCAGTTCAAACAACATGTTACCTTATCAATAGGTGTCTATCAGTTCCATTGGCGTTTGACATCCCAGAGAGAGTTCGGACCAATAAGGAGGTGTCCTACTCGCATCCGAAGGTGTTCGGTTGCAGAGCTTTTGTACATGTACCAAAAGAGCAGAGAACAAAGCTGGATGATAAATCTGTTCCCTGCATATTTATCGCATATGGAGATGAAGAGTTCGGGTACAAATTGTGGGATCCTGTAAAGAAGAAGGTCATCAGAAGTAGAGATATAGTCTCCTGGGAAAGTGAAGTTGGAACTGCTGCTGATATGTTAGAAAAGGCGAAGAATGGTATAATTCCTAACCTTGTTACTATTCCTTCTATTTCTAACAATCCCACAAGTGCAGAAAGTACGACCAACGAGGTTGCCGAGCAGGGGGAGCAACCTGGTGAGGTTATTGAGCAGGGGGAGCAACTTGATGAAGGTGTCGAGGAAGTGGAGCACCCCACTCAGGAAGAAGAACTACCTCAACCTCTGAGGAGATCGGAGAGGCCAAGGGTAGAATCATCCAGGTACCCTTCCACAGAGTATGTCCTCATCAGTGATGAGGGGGAACCAGAATATCTTAAGGAGGTGTTGTCCCATCCAGAAAAGAACCAGTGGATGAAAGATATGCTGACGAAGTTTGTACCAAGGAACAAGTTCGAGCTATGCTAAGAACTTGTCGGCGTGCACTCAAACTAAAAAATAGTGCTACCTCCTCTAGATGAATGAGACTGGAGGGGGAGATTGATGATGTCTATCTCATTGAGTAAATATTAGGCATGTGCCTCTTTGATTTGGTAGCCAACCTTGTTGACTTGGTTTGGTTAGGTAGCCAACTTTGTTGAATTAGTTTGGTTTGGTAGCCAACCTTGTTGAATTTCTTTGGGTTGGTAGCCAACTTTGTTGAATTTGTGAAAAGTGCGTGTAAAGGTGGGGGTGGTCCCGGTGGATGAGAAGATGCGAGAAGCGAGGCTGAGGTGGTTCGGGCATGTGCGGAGGAGAAGTCCTGATGCCCCGGTAAGGAGTTGTGAGCGGCTGTCGATTGTCGGCGTTCCGCGAAGCAGAAGGAGGCCTAAGAAGTATTGGGGAGAGGTGAATAGGCATGACATGGCTAGAATGCGGGTTTCCGAGGACATGACCCTTGATAGGAAAGTCTGGAGGTCTAGTATCAGGGTTCTAGGATAGAGGCTCCTAGAGTTTTTCGTACTCCTCACCCGGGGTTGGGATAGGCTTGGCAGGGCTATCCATAGATGATTTGTGTATTGGCTTGTGTCTCTCTTATTGTAGTTATTTATGGCAGTTACTGTATGATATTATTGCATGCTATTTTATTTATGTTTCTTATGTTTAGATAATTTTTTTCGATATTTCTGATGGAGTTACTAATGCTATTTTGTTTTGTTTTTATTTTTGTTTTTGTTTTTCCTTTCCTTCACTGAGCCGAGGGTCGATTGGAAACAACCTCTCTGCCCTTTCGGGTAGGGGTAAGGCTCATCTACATATTACCCTCCCCAGACCCCACTTTGTGGGACTATACTGGGTAGTTGTTGTTGTTGTTGTTGTATTGTAGGCTTTAGAGAGTGAAGCTTTGGCTATAAAAGGAGAGCTTCAACTCTCATTTTGATACACCAATAAAGAACGAAAGAAAGAGTGAGGTTTCACAGACAAGGTATAAGAAAATAGTCTATGAGGAAAATAGAGAGTGAGCGATATTGTAGTGAGGTGGAATATCAAAAGAGGGTTATTTTTTGGAGTGTTGTGTCTTTGGAGTATTTTTCTCGGACCTACAAAGTGTAAAAATTCTTTACTATAGTGATATCAGTTGCTCCTCTCAGGGCCGTTGTTTTTTCCCTTATTCACAAGGGTTTTCCACGTAAAAATCTTGGTGTCATTGTTACTCTTTTATTCTTGCTAATCACCGTATCTCGGTAATACATTATTATTCCGCTTTTATTAACGTGAATATATTAATTATGCGGATCTTTTAAACCCAGACTAGCAGATCCATCCTACAAGCCTCAGAAAAGTCATATCCTTGCAGCTGTTGAAATTTCGAACCTTATGCAAATAAGATACTCCTCACCACTCTTCCGGCTAAGGACGGCTAATTCTATCCAGGTTAGAATGTAACTGCGTATCAATATGTAAATGTTTAGTCTCCTTTTACTTCAATTTTGTGCAATTAGTTATCAGTTTGATCGTCACAAATTGACGTCTTTCACCAGGAAAGAGTACGATTTCATAATACTGGTCCGTCATGGATTCCTGGTCTTATAGTAATGAGCATTGAAGATGGCCATCAGGGAGTTCCAGGGCTTTCTCAATTGAATCCAATGTGGGTAGATTTAATCCAGCTTTAGACCTTCTACTGCTGCTTTATCTGTTGATACCTAATAGTGCACTGTCGCCCGGGCCTGAACCGGGCCAGGCCCGCGGTCCTAGCGGGCCTACCAGACCGGCCCTGGTGGTCTTGAGCCTGGTGTTACATGTAAGCCCGTGACCGGCCGATCCGAGACCAATAGACCGTGAGCTCGGGACCGCCAGGCCCGGGACCGTCAGCCGGGCCTGGCGGACTGGTTGGCCTAAACGGGCCCAATGGCTATTTTTCAAAAAAAATTTCTTTTTTTAAACATCAGTAACGGCCATATTTAAAATATAGCCGTTTGGGCTGAAAATATGACCGTTTGGAAATCTACAAAAAGGCCATTTGGGCCCCAAACTTTAATTTAACCCCCAAATTTTATATAATTATACTTTTTTCTATTTCTCAACTATAAGTACCCCATCATTCTTTCATTTTTATTCATCAATATCTCCCAATCTCTCTCAATTCTTTCTACTACAATTGCTTAATTTATTGTTGAAAATTCGTGAAAAATTGTGAAGTTGAATTGAAGTTTTCAAGTGTTCAACGATTTTCAATTTCCAAGAAGTTGTTCAACAATCCGGTAAACTCGTTTCAACTCTTACGTTTTAATAATATATTTTTGTGTGGTTTAGTTTGCATAATTATAATTAATATGGCATTTTCTTTGAAAAATATTTGGTAAAGGAAAAGGTAAAACCGGTGAAAGTAGTGGCCATAATACTACCCTTCCCCCGGCTCCCCGACCTACAAAAGATAAGAAAGTCAAAAGTAGTTGCCAACCTAGACGTCCTCCTCCGCCTCCCGTAATGTTTGATAGTGATCACCCTTGTTTTCAATTTACCGATAGTGAATTTCTACATGATGTTGCAGTAGGTGATAGATTAGATGATGAAATTATGAATGCTCTTTATCCTAATGAACCTATCTTAGAGGAAAATGAGGATGATGATGATGATGATGAAACCTAAGCACCAGATTTAGGTGATACACCTACTAGTCCTGTTCATAACTCAAGTAATGCACCGGCCGACCCACCTGTAGAAACTCCTACATTTAATAGACAACCTGCTAAACGTCAAGAAACATCATTAGTTTGGAATTTTTTTACTCAAGTAAGAGAACTAAATATGGCTAAGTGTAAAACTTGTGGGAAATTACTGGTTCATAAATTTACTGGAGACCGTAGCGGCACGGGTAGTTTGACTAGACACATAAAAACACACTCTAGAGATAAGGCTAGATTTTTTCAAATGCAAGCGCAACAAGACGGGACAAGTGTAGATTTTGCGGTTAACCCTGGTACAGGTTCAAATCTAGTCCAACCAGGAATTAACACTGTCACTGGAGGTATTTTATATTACGATCCAAATAGAGATCGTGAAGAATTAGCAAAGATGATTACTGTTATGTGCTTACCTTATACTTTTGCTTCTAATCCTAATTGGGTTCATTATATTAGAAGAGTTTTTAATCCTACTTATAAAAGTTGGCCTCGCGCAACAATTAAGGCCGATATTTATAAATTCAAAAATGAATATGAACAATATTTGCGCTATTTACTCATATACCTAATCGGATTTCTATTACTACTGATATTGGTAGAAGTGGTAATGATTATGATTATCTAACTGTTACAAGTCATTGGATAGATGAGGATTGGACAATGCAAAAACGTATAATTGCGTATAAAATAATTAATTCACGTCACACATGTAAGTTTATACTAACATTGTTTCAGATATTTGTAGATATTTTTGCTTTTGCGATAAAATAATGGCAATTTCTATGGATAATGCTTCTAGTAACAATAATGATGTAGGCATGCTTACAAAAAACACTAAATCCTGCATTTACTAATATTTTCCATGTTAGATGTATTTGTCATATTTATCATTTAATTGTGAGTGATGGTATGCGAATTTTAAACATAGAAATTGAAAAGGTTAGAATGACTCTTAATTGACTTTTTTATTCAAACCGTAGAACTAGACTTAGAGAGTATTTTAAAAAATGTGATGAATATGGCCTTAGAGAAAGAAAGGTTCCTAAACCTTGCCCGACTAGATGGAATTGTATGTACGAAATTTTAGTAGTTGCATATGAATATAGAAACTCAATTAATGCAACGTTTAATTCTCAGGTAGGTGGTGAGGATGATGATGAAATGCTTATACTCAAGATTGGACGAATATTAAAATTCTTTTAGATTTTTTAGAACATTTTCAAGTTGCTACAAATGCATTTTCTGGGCAATATTATCCTACTATTTCAAATTGTTTAGTTTATATTGCCGCACTAGCTGATTTGTTTGTTGAATTTGGCGAGGGTGGGGATATTTATGAACTTGCTATAAATGAAATGAAATAAAAAATTTAAAAATATTTTTTCCATATCTCTCCTATTTTTGGTGTTGCTGCAATGTTAAATCTTACAATGAAATTGGGAGGTCCTCATTTTTGGTATTCAAATATTTATAAGGCTTTAAATCTTTCAAACGAGGAAGTTGCTACACTTGCAGATGCAAAAGCATCAATTAAAATTGATGCTCAAACAGTTTGTAATGCTTATCAACTTGCCTTAGAGCATGCTAGGCCAAATATTCCAACCCCTACTTCGTCTAGCTCACAATCTTCTAAAAGTGTTGCGGGCTTAACAGCTCTTAAATCTTAGACGGAGTTCCGGGGTTCTCAAGGTGATAATTATGATGAAACTTCACATCTAAATGAGCTTCAAATTTACTTGTCTCAGGGACTTGAAAAGGAGAATCCAGACAGCTCTTTAGATATTTTAGAATGGTGGAAGTCAAGGGAAAAACATTTTCTAGTTCTTGCAAGGATGACTCGGGATATTTTATCAATTCAAGCTTCAACTGTTGCATCGGAGAGCGCTTTCAGTCAAGCAAGACTGCAAATAGGTGATCATAGAGCGGCGATGAGGGATAGCTTGGAAAAATCGGTTCTTTTTAGAGATTGGATCCGCACGGAAAAAAGAAACTTTGGAATTGCAGAATCACAAGGGCCGATAGATGAAGCTTATGAAGAAATGATATCGGAACTTGCAGAGGATTCGGCTTCGCCCGGAAGTGGTGATGAACAAGCTTCTTTTCCACCACCACCAACACAACCTCCTCCCAACCTTGACGGATTTATGAGATTTGTAGAGATACAATGTAGATTATGATGTAACATGTACTTTGGCACAATTTCACGATTATAGCTTTAATGAATTTCATCAAATTATACACAAACCAAAAAAAGTATAGTGTGTTATAATGTCTTCTCACCTATTTTAATATAACAGTTAATATAACTCGATATGTCCCATCCTCATCATTATCTTCCGCTCTTCGCATAAATTAAAAAGATGATGCAAAACATGTAAGATCATGGAAATAATCTCATTAATACACATACACACACTAATCATTCATGGGTGCCTTTCCCCTTCTGCGCACCACAAAGATAAAATTACCAAATAAATCCTAACTAAATTCACCCAAACCCCATATTACAGAAATCTCAATGTAGTAGAAACAAAAAAATCCATCTACACCATTGAATTAACAGTAAGAGAAATTAAGTTGGTTTCATATTCTGAAACATAGCATCCCACTTGATCTCTTCAACTGCAGAGGATGTCCAATAATCTGCCCCCATCTTTTCATCAGCAGGGAAATCATCATACAACATCGGGCTTGAAAAACTGTTCATTCTTGAATCAGACATGAAAACAGGACTCCCACTTGTGAGCAACAACGTTGTTTGCTTAGCTGCAGCTACTCTCTTATTCCTCTTCAGCAATGCATTTTTTCCATCTTGAACTGCAATTTCTTTTTGGGACTAAAGCAAGAGCTAATTCCTCTTTATGTCCCAAATTCAATATATACTTGGACAATCGCCTCTTTTTACAATATATACTACAAAAAAATATATACGAGAATATATATACATAACATACAACCTAAAATACAAGAAAATATATAAGTAATAACATATATACATAAGATCCTATATATATAAGAGAATATATATACGTTATAAATATGAGATACAATATATATACTACAACAAAATATATAACTATATAAGTTAATATATATATATATATATATATATATATATATACATAAGGTACAATATATATATACTACAAGAAAATATATAAGGGATTCATATAAGGGAATATATATATATATATATATATAACATACACTATATACTAATTACTACAATACAATATACAATATTATATATACTATACTAATAACTAGTATACTAAATAAATATATTCTATACTATGCTAATAACTACTATAGAAGATATTGCCTTACAAAAAAAATATAAAAAAGGCCCGCCAGACCCACCAAGCCCGGCCCGCTAAGCCCAGGACCACATGGGCTTAAGCCCGTCACGGGCTGGTCTCACCCATTAAGCCCACAAAGACCGGGACCGCCAGAGCCCAGGCCCACATAGCCAGGGACAGTGAAGCCCGGCTCGCGAGGCCCGTTTAGGCCCGGGCCCGGGACAAAATACATCTTTATTGATACCTGAATCTCAGAATTGAATGAAAATACATAAAAATTTATCTGCACATGTGGTCATAAGATAAGTTTAACTTAAAGATTTACTATCTCAATCCAATTAAAGTCACCAAAATGGTTACCTCTCTGTAGGGCCGGGTTATCATTTTAATAAGATAACTGGACTAAATAGATGTTATTATAACCTTTAATCACTAAATGTTATGTGATTAATAAACTCAATTTTTTTTATATTATGTATTCAAGATGCTATGGTCACTCCTAAATACATGATACAAAAGAAAACTCAAAATGACATCTTAGAATAATTAACACTTAAGCAAAATATTAATGTATCTCTAACTGGACACAAATATATAAGCTAGATGTCGTTACCACAAAAGCCAATTCTTATAATTACAAAAATTATAAGTACTCATTATTACAGCAAAGTTGTTAAACATATTTGCCGCAAAAAAAAATCTAACTTTTTTACTTTTTCACAACCTAATGTGAGAAACAGAACATGATAACTAAAAGCAAACCTTTTGTGATCTTTACACTTTTAAACAAAATACGATGACTAAAAATATTACATTGAACCAAACTGTTAATACAAATTCAGTATATCCCATAATAGTTTTGGTTGTCATGAATTAAATAACTTTTTCTATTTGATTATTATTATATATTGGAAACTCCACGATATGGCAAAAAGGCAGAGTACATGCCAGAAACAATATACTTTGGTAAAAACCCATTACCTCAAAATAAGAGTAATCAATTTGATAACACCAATTCAAAATAGAAACGAACAAAATTTGAACTCAAGGGTTTCGAGGGTTGAACTAAAACGAAATTTGCATTGTCATGAACACAATCTCGGCACCGAACAACACGACTAAAGGTAAGCTCTGATACCACATGTTGAAATTTGAATACAAACATAGAGCCAACGCAGGAAATTAATCAAGGAACGTACCTTCGGCCATAGTTGTTCAAGTGTTGTAGAGAATTGCCTTCATAAAACTTTGACAGAAAACCTAGGAGCCTTCTAGCTTGTGCCTATTCGTTGGATGTAAGACTGATGGAGTCATATGCGTATTTATAGGTAGGCTAGGGACTCTTAGGTAAATACTTTATCCCTAGAGACTTCTTCATAAATTATAATTACCCTAGGGACCACTAATATATGATAATTTCTTTCCATCAAAGAATCTATCATATATGCATAACTACAAAATATTATCTGATATATTATTTTCTTTAGAAGACAAGGTAATAATTTATTACCTTATATGTGGGGCGCACTAGAAATTTCTAGAAAGATACGGTGAAGAGTGGCAAATAATTAATAAGAACATGCATGTAAGGATCTAAGTTTTGTGAATGAGAGATCCTGAAAAGGGTACTTTAATTAATGTGGCAAATGCAGTCACTTTTTACTGGTCTTTCGGATCTTTATTCCTCATTCCTTCATATGAATTGTGTATGCAGACAACAAGTCAAGATATAAAATTTATGGATTCTAAATTTACCAACAAATTTATAATTTATTTTAATATAATTTAATATTCATTGATATTTAAGTTTGTATTTCCTAATGCAAATAAAGGGTCTAAACAAAAGTTACGTACTTAGTACTCCGGCGATCCCTCTTTTTTTCACCCAGTGTTCGATACCCATATTAGGACCTGACTAAATCAGAATTCGTCGGGAATTTCCATATTGGAAGATAAAGTGCTCCCTAACAAGGCAATTTTATACTGAGGGCTCGATCCTGAAACTTTTGATTAAGGATAAAGGAGTATTTATCGCTCTACCACAACACTAGCGCTTCCCTTTGTGTGTGAAATAGATAGAGATCCCATGAAAGCTAATTAGTAAGAAATAAAAAAAAATTGAAGACTCTGCTAGCTGGTGATGACAACTAATTCATGACAACTGCATTCCTTAAAGTGGTTATACTTTCTCTCTCACTTGAGATCCAATCGAAAAACAACATGAAAAACAAACTATTGTTTAAATCTTACCTTACATGTAGTAGGAACTAGGAACATGAAGCAAATAAAGCTGGCATTATAGAAAAAAAATATAGTAAGTGAGAAATTTTACTAATCCCCCACTTTAATTACTGAATATTATAAACTTGAGAAATATTTAAAGTATGTAAATAATTTGTATAACAATTAAAAAATAAAAGAATATAATTGGTGGTGACTCCCATCTACAATTTTTTCACCATGTCAATGTATTAAAAAAAGAAAAAACATGTACCATTTTCAGTAATGACAATCAACCAGCTGTTGCCTTTGTGTTTGTTCTTGATCTTGTTGATTTAAGGATACAACTGGAAATTTTGGATCAACATGATCATCTGAGACTGGAATATTAAGGTCTAAAGACAACCCATCTCTTGGTTTCTTCATAATGTTATTACCAAATTCTTGATCTATAGAAGTTGCAGGACTTAAATTGCTCAAATGCAAGGGTAAATTTACGTTAACGCCCCCACGATGGCGTCTCATATGACCACCTAAAGCTTGTCCTGATGTAAATTCAGCACCACAATATGAGCATTCATGAATCCTAGGAGAAGAAAACTTATTGTTGGAAGAATTAGGCAATGTTTTTGTAACATTCTTGTTGTTTTTGTACAATGTTGTTGTTGATGGTGAGAGTTCTTGATAATCATCTTCATCTGAGAAATCGAAATATGATGACTTCTTGTTTGATAATTCAGTGATTAATATTGTCTTTGGTTTCTTGTGACTTGCTCTGTGTCCGCCCAAGGCTTGGAATGATGGGAATGTACGATTGCATGTCTTGCATTCATACACATATATTCCTGCCTTTGTACCATTTGCTGAGTTGGTGGACGTCTCGATGTACCTTTTGCTGTTGAATTTCGTTTGGTACAACCTTAAATCATCGTTGAAAAAATCGACTTTATTGTCAGGTGGCAACGTAAACCTAAGAGGACGTGGATGATCATCGCTTAATTTGGACATGAGGATGAGAGACTTGGCGGTTTCCTCCTCCTCATCGGTGAATGTGTTGATGAATATCTCGGCCGAGTTGGCCGAGGAAGGATTTGAATAGTTGTTGTCATTATTTTTGGTGTTATCGGCGACATCTTCTCCATTACCACCATCATCTTTGATGTTATTGTTGTTGTTTTCGCAAGCGACTGCACCTTCTCTACTACCGCTGCCATCTTCTATATTATTGTTGTTGTTACTCTTACATGCGATACCTTCTCCATTGTCTCTACCATCTTCGATATTATTATTGTTATTTTTGCAAGAGACTATCCCTTCTCTGTTACCACTATCGTCTTCTATATTATTGTTGTTATTGTTGCAGGCGATATCTTCTCCATTATCCCTACCATCTTCGACATAATTATTGTTGTTATTGTTACAGGGGACGCCCGAAAGACGAAGACGTTTGGTGCGTTTTCCCTTAACGATGTGGAAGAGGTCCTTATTAGGGCAACCTACATCCACTTCCTCAAGAGCATCCATAATCTTCCTTCTTCCACCATCAAATGCCTCCAACATCCCCTAACACAATATATGTGAAATGAAAGCAAGAAAAGGACCCAAAAAAGGAAGAAAAAAATAGAGGAATAATAGAAACAAAGAGGAAAAATAGGGGAAAAAACATAAAGAGAGGAAGCTTTGATGGTAGGAAATCAGTTGCTAATGAAATATATATTTGTAAATATAGTGAATGAGAAAGGTAGTCAAAAGAGTGAGAAACCACCACTAGTAATTGATAGTAATATACTGAGGTTGTATATATAGTAGTATTCTCTCTATTATTTGGAGGAGAAAACTAATTATAAAAAGGATTCAAGAAAGTAGATAAATGAGAGATAAATGGGGAGAATTGGATGGAGAGAACTCAAAGTAGGACAATGACCATTGTAATTCAAGATGTGGACATAACTAAATTTTGATTAATGGTGGACACATATAGCTAAATTTGCTTATTAACAAAATTTGCTTCAGATTTCATTCAAGTTATTTTAAATATATTAATTTAAATCAAGAATATTTTATTGGAAAAAAGGGATTTAAAATGGATTCGCATGCGTAAGATTAAATAAAGGATAAAATGCTCCCTACTAGAACTTTTTTCTATTCTGAAGGCTCGAACCTAAGACCTTTATAAAGATGAAATTTTTTTTATTCATCGCACCAAAATTTTTAGTGATAAAGTTAATTGTCACCAAGTAAAGGTGAGATTAATAAAGTTAATGACACGTTGCGTTGTTGGCTCATTTGATAGTAATAATGATTATAATTTTAGAAAAAAATTAAGTTGGATAGAGTGTGCCAAATGACAGGAGTTAGATCTGCAGTGAAGCATAGACAGAGGCAGAGTTGCCTTTTATGTGTGACCACGTCTATTTAGCACATGAGAGATCTGTCGAAAATATTAATTCATCTTTTTTTCTAAAGGCAAAATACTAAACTTGACACTAATTTTTATTTAGACACTTTAACTAAGACTTGTTCTTATTGGGCACCTTAACTTTATATAAAATGTGTCTATTTCACCCCAATAAGATGTGACATAGGGGTTTGCATTCGATTTATCGATTCGATTTTGACCCTTATCGATAATTACTTATCGATTATCGATTTGTACATCTGCTTATCGTTATCACTTCAATAAGGTTTCGATTTTGTCGATTTTGATTTATCGATTTTTGGGGCTTATCGATTCGGTTATCGATTACATCAATAAGAAAATTTGTGGGATTCCACGGAAAGTATATCGCTACAAACACACCTAACTAATATGGACAAAAAGAAGCTAAAATAAGAAGAGCAACATTTATAACATAAAAATTGTGTCAACAAGTACATGCAACGAAACTAAAGTAAGGGATCAAATGTATGCCACCAACACTCCAACGGTATACAAAAATACAATACACCATCACAATTAATTCTATTTTTCATTAATTTGAACTCCATTCCCTTAAGATTTAAATATGGTCATTCCTCAAATGTGGTAGATGAAATAATAGGGTTAGGGAGTTAGTTTAAAGGAAAAGGTATTATAGAATAAGGGTAAAAATATTTTTTTTTAAATTCAAATTTTTTAAAAAAATAAAATAAAATAATTAGTGTATCTTATCGGATTATCGATAAACCGAAACGGACAAAATCGAAATCGATAACTTGATAACGAAAATTTCGAAATCGAAATCGATAAACTGATATCGATAAACCGATAACAAATAATCGATTCGATATATCGATAAACCGATTCAAATGCATACCCCTAATGTGACATACACCTGCTTTTACATGTCCGCAAAATATGTGTTAAATAGACACATTTTATATAGAGTTAAGGTGCCCAATAGGAACAAATCTTAGTTGAAGTGTCTAAATAAAAATTAATGTCAAGTTTAAGGGGTTGTTTATGTATTTGGCCTTTTTTAAAAGTAAAGATTTATAAGATGACAACCAAGTTTATAGGCGGAGCTAGAGTTTAGATACGGGTTTGGTAAAACCTAATAGCTTTTGTTAAAATTATTTGCATTAAAAAAATCACTTATAATTCACTATAAAAACTAGAATTAGCTACGAATACCGTCGCTCACCCATCATTAAATCACTCTTAACTGACAGAGTTTCCTTATATTGTCTCTAATTCATCGCTAAATATGATTATTAACAAATTATTCTGTTTAGCTACAAAAGTTTTCCATTGCTAATTCCTGTTTTTTTAATAAGCTGTTTTTTTATAAAATTCAAAATAAATAAACTCAAAATTCTGAATCCTCTCTAATCAGATCTTCAACCAAGTTCTGGTTATGACTTATTATTATATATCATTTGCATGTCTCAGCATGATGAGATGTGACTTATGTGTTTGTAAAGTTAGCTGTATGTGGTGTTGCCAGTGTTTTGATAGAGTGTGTGTGTTTATTTAGTATCCACGGTCCTTCAGCCAAAACTCTAACGCTTTTTTCTACCAAAAATAAAAAGTTTTATTTTCCAATATATTAACAAGGGCATTAGGTATTCAATATCGAGTTCGAACTCGAGGAAGGGTTGCATCCTAAGGGGTGTGATATAGACAATCTACCCTAATACATGCATTAATGGATGTTTTCGCAGCTTGAACCTGTTACCTATAGGCAGGGGCATAGGCACATTGCTTGTGATACCGCTTCGTCGATTTCTTTTCTTTGTAATATGTATGTATAAATAATACAATAACAACAACTCAGTAAAATTTTATAAGTGGGGTCTAGGGAGGGTGGACCTTACCACTACCCGGAGGGATAAAAAGGTCGTGTCCGAGAGAACCTCAGCTCAAGAAGCAAAAAAACGATAATAGAATTGATAGAATATGAGATCTAGTGTCATGAACTCAAATTTACACTCATGCAGCTAAGGAATTGAAGATCAAGCTAGATTGTAGAGAGAGAAAGTAGAGAGAAGGAAGAGAAGAAGATCATTCTTTGTATTAACCGACTAAAGAATAAAAATGTACAGTATTTAACTAATGTAACCACTTTCACGGTGGTTAGTGGAGGGAGCATGTAAAATGACAAATATACCCCCGCTTTCTATTCCACACTATACACTAAACTACCCCTCTTAATACTCCCCCCATCAAGCTAGTAGGTGAAAGGCTTCAAATACACCAAGCTTGGATAAGAGAAGGTGGTGTTGGGAAGTGGATAATCCTTTGGCGAGAATGTCAGCCAGTTGCTGAACAGAGGAAACATGATGAGGAAGTATTAGCCCAAACTTGATCTTTTCGCGTACAAAATGGCAATCTAACTCTATATGCTTAGGGCGTTCATGAAAGATAGGATTGTTAGAAATTTGGATTGATGCCATATTATCATAGAATAAGGACATATGTTGAGTAATGGTGAGTCCCAATTCTAGCAACAGTCCAATGATCCAAGTCACTTTAACTACTGCTGCTCCCATGCTTCTATATTCTGCTTCTGCTAACAATGTGTTGTTTCTTGGACTTCCAGAAAATGAGTCTTTCTCCTAACTTGATAACATAACCAGTAACTGACCTACTTGTACTAGGGCAAGAGGCCCAATCTGAATCACAATAGGTAGTCAGGCTGGTGTATGTTCAGCTGGCAGCAACACACCCAATCCAAGACACCCTTTGAGATATCTAACCATTCTAAAAGCTGCCTCCAAATGTGATTGTTTAGGTCATTGCATGAACTGACTCAAGCTCTGAATTGCAAAACCAATATCTGGCATGGTAATAATAAGATAAAGAAGCTTTCCAATTAATTGTTGATCAGCAATAGCATCTTTAAGTTCTGGATCATTTGTAACCCCTAAATGAGTATCATACTCAACAATGGTCAGCTTTTGATTTAGTTCCAAAGGTGTTCTAGCAGGTTTACATCCACTTAACTCCACTTGAGAAATAAGCTCGAAAGCGTATTTCTTTGATTAAGCAATATTCCCTTCTTTGATCTCATAATATCAATTTCAAGAAAGTATCTCAACTCCTCTAGATCATTTACTTTGAATCGATTGTGTAAGGTCAATTTTGCATTTTCTATTAATATGGGATGACTACCACTAATGAGTAAATCATCCACATATATGAGAATCATCACTAATCCATCTCCTTGTCTTTTTGTAAACAAGGAGTGATCAAATCCACTATGTTTCTATCTACTCTCTATTAAAGCTTCAGTAAGCTTAATGTTCCATTGCCTGGAAGCTTGTTTAAGGCCATATAGGGACCTGAGAAGTGTGAATACATTGGTCTCCCCCTGATTGGTGAACCCTTGAGGCATACTCATGTAGACTTCCTTAGAAAAATATCTCTGTAAGAAAGCATTGTTAACATCCATTTGATATAGAGGCCACCATTTGGAAGTGGCTATACTGGTAATATGTCTCACATACACCATTTTTGCAACTGGTGAGAATGTGTCATGATAGTCAAGTCCTTCCTTTTGGTTGTATCCTTTAGCAACCAAACGAGCCTTAAACCTTTCTACCTATACATTTGCTTTGTACTTGACTTTGTGGACCCATTTAGAATCAATATCTTGCTTTCCTTTATGCAATTCAGTCAATTCCCATGTCTTGTTGTCTTCAAGTTCTTGTATTTTCTTATTCATGGCTTCAACCCATTTGTCATTTTGAACTGCCTCCTTAAAGGAGTTTGGTTCAATTCATGTTGAAAAGGCCCTCAAATAGAGTTGATATCTTGTTGAAAGATTCTCATAATGTAAACTTTTGAATAGTAGATAAAGACATTGATTTGCAGTGTTCTTGGTTGTCACATAGTCTTTTAGTCAAATAGGAGGTTTTGAGATTCTCCCTCCTTTTCTAACTTCATGAGGTGTTTCCTGAACTGATTGTTGAAGAAATGGTTTTGATGATTGTGAAGGAGTTGGTGGTGGTTCTTCTAAATTGGCTTGTGAAGTATCTGCATCTATTGGACATATCTCTCTTGGGATTGTGTCAGTATTATCCACAAGAGCTTCTATTAAATCTTCAGCACGTTTTGTTTGTTCTTGAGTGCCATTATCAACAAGACTGCTTGTTGGTTCTTTTTCAATGCTTAGTTGGGCAGATTGTACCATTATTCTGGTTGCTTTTGAAATAAATCAACAGAATCTTCCCCAGAATTTTTAAATGGAAACATGTCTTCTCTAAAGCTAATATCCCTGGTAACTAGAAAGACTTTTCTTTCTAGATCATAAAGTTTGTACCCCTTTTAAGTTGTTGAATACCCTACCAGCCCACATCTATTTTTCCTTGGACTGAATTTATCTCCTCTTGGAAGGTTCACAGCATAACAGAGGCAACCAAACACCCTAAGATGATTTATGTCAGGTGGCTTGTTGTATAGAAGCTCATGTGGTGATCTTCCTTTTAAAACACAAGTAGGCCATTTGTTAAGTAGGTACATAGAAGTCTCGACACACTCTCCCCAAAATCTATTAGGAATTGAACTTTGGAACTTCAGGGCTCTAGCTACTTCTAGAGTGTGTCTATGTTTCCTCTCTACCACCCCATTCTGTTAGAGTGTGTAGGGACAAGTACTCTGATGAACAATTCCTAATGAAGAAAATAGTTCACTGCAATTGGAGTTGAAGAATTCAGTCCCATTGTCTGATCTCATTGTCTTAACAGTTACTCCAAACTGATTTTGACTATTGAAAAGAAATTCTTCAAGACTACTTGTAGACGTGTGATTTTTGACCCTCCACGGAATATTTTACATTTTAGCGTAAAATATTTAATTTGGTATAATATAGCTATTTCAGCTAATTTTGACTCTTTTACTTTATTTTGTCACAAAATGGAAAAGTTACAAAAAATATAAATATAAATTTTAGTTTGTGTATTTTTCCTAAATTTAAAAAATACAAAAAAAATGTACCTCATTTTATTTTTTATAATTTTGAAAAATATCAAAAATTAATAATAGTTTTATTAATGTTTTGTAGTCATTTTAATCTTTAAAAAATACAAAAATAGTACTTTATTTTTACCTTTATATAAATTGTGAAAATACAAACAAAATAGTTTTATTAATGTTTTGTAGTTATTTTAATCTTGAAAAAATACCAAAAAGTAATTTTGTTTTAATTGTTAGTCTTACTTTGATAGTTATTTTATTTATGTAGTATTAATTAAATAACATCGAGTCTTTATTTCGGTTGGGAGAAAAGAAAATAATATTCGAGTTCAAACGACCCATTTTTAGACCTATTTTTGGATATATCTCATAATAATGCAAACTCATCACACCTTACACGTAACACAAGATAGGCGTGGGGAACACAATAATAGGCGTGGGTGACATAAGGATTGGGGGAATAACATAATGAAGACTTAGTCTTAATGTTTTAAAAAATAAAACAACAAAAGAAGACTTGTTCTTCTAGATTGAAAACAACAACAACAACAATTACCCACTATAGTCCTACAAAATGGGGTATGGGGAGGGTAATGTGTAGACGGGCCTTACCCCTACCCGAAAGGGCAGAGAGGTTGTTTCCAATCGACCCTCGGCTCAGATGGAGAAAAAGAAAATAAAAACAAAAATAAAAACAAAAGAGCATTAGTAACTCTAGCAGAAATAGCGTAAATAATTATCTAAACATAAGAACCATAAATAAAATAGCATGCAAATATACCAGACAGTAACTACCATAAATAACTACCAAAGGGAGACACAAACCAATGCACAAATCGTCTACAGATAGCCCTGCCAAGCCTCACCCAACCCCGGGTGAGGAGTACGAAACACTCTAGGAGCCCCTATCCTACAACCCTGATACTAGACCTCCAGACTTTCCTATCAAGGACTATGTCCTCGGAAACCAGCATTCTAGGCATGTCATGCCTAATCACCTCTCCCCAATACCTCTTAGGCCTCCCTCTGCCTCGCCGAACGCCGACCATCGTCAACCGCTCACAACTCCTCACTGGTGCATCAGGACTTCTCCTCCGCACATGCCCGAACCACCTCAGCCTCGATTCTCGCATCTTCTCATCCACTGGGGCTACCCCCACCTTCTCTCGAATAACTTCATTCTTAATCTTATCTAACCTAGTGAGCCCGCATCCACCTGAGCATCCTCATCTCCGCAACCTTCATTCTCTGAACATGAGAGTTCTTCACTGGCCAGCACTCCGCCCCATACAATATGGCAGGTCTAACCAAAGCTCTATAAAATTTCCCCTTGAGTTTATGTGGAACTTTCTTGTCTCACAGGACTCCTGATGAAAGCCTCCACTTTGACCACCCCGCTCCTATACGATGAATGACGTCCCCGTCAATCTCTCCGTCCCCCTGAATCACCGACCGAAGATATCTGATATTGTCCCTCTTGGCGATGACGTGGGATCCAATCTTCACATCCTTGCCTACTTCGCTCGGCTCGGGGCTAAACTTGCATTCCAGGTATTCTGTCTTAGATCCGCTTATTTTGAAACCCTTAGACTCGAGAGATTGTCTCCATACCTCTAACCTCTTAATAACACTGACTCTCGTCTCGTCTATCAAGACTATGTCATCAGCAAATAGCATACACCAAGGCACATTCCCTTGAATATGTCGGGTTAGAGCATCCATCACCAAGGCAAAAAAGATAGGGCTAGGCGTAGATCCTTGATGGAGCCCCATAACCACTCGAAAATGGTCTGAGTCGCCACCCACCGTCCTAACCCTAGTCTTAGCTCCATCGTACATGGCCTTGATTACTCTGATGTAGGCTTCCGGCACACTCTTCGCCTCTAAGCACCTCCACAGCACCTCTCTCGGGACCTTGTCATACGCCTTCTCCAAGTCGATAAGAACCATGTGCAGTTCTTTCTTCTTATCCCTGAACTGCTCCACCAGCCTCCTGACAAGGTGGATAGCTTCTATTGTGGAGCGACCCGGCATGAAACTGAACTGGTTCACAGATATAGATGTCATCTCCCTCACCCTCGCCACCCTCGCCTCGATCACCCGCTCCCAGACCTTCATGATGTGACTAATTAATTTGATACCCCTATAGTTGTTTCAGCACTGGATGCCCTCTTTGTTCTTATACAAGGGCACCACTGTACTCCACCTCCACTCCTCCGGCATCCTTTTGGTCCTGAAGATCGCATTGAACAACCTGGAAAGCCACTCCACTCCTGGCATACCCATGCATTTCCAGAACTCCACCTGGATCTCGTCAGGCCCGGTCGCTCGAGCCCTACTCATCCTACGCAAAGCCCCCATGACCTCTTTCGCCCTAATGTGCCTGCAGTACCCAAGGTCTCTATGACACTCTGAATGCCCCAACTCCCCTAGCTCTATGTTACGATCCCCCTCCTCGTTAAGTAAGTCTCGAAAATACGCCTGCCACCTCTGCTTGACTTGAGACTCCCCCATCAGAACTCTACCATCCTCGCCCTTGATGCACCTAGCCTGTCAAGATCATGCGCCTTCCTTTCCCTTGCTTTAGCTAACCGGAATAACTTCCTGTCCCCGCCTTTCTCCCCTAATTCCTCGTACATGTGACCAAACAACCCGTTTTTGGCTTCCGTAACCGCCAGCTTTGCTTCCTTCCTCGCCACCTTGTAGATCTCCCTGTTCGCTCTCCGTTCTTCCTCGCTTGTGCTCCCTGCCAACTTAGCAAACGCCGCCTTCTTCACCTCCACTTTTCCTTCGACTACATTGTTCCACCACCAGTCATCCTGATTTCTGCTTGAATAGCCCTTGGCTACCCCGAGCACATCCCGTGCTACCTCCTTAACCCAGTTCGCCGTCTCCGACCACATAGCGTCCCCTTCCCCAGAACTTCTCCAAGCTCCGCCCTCAGCTAACCCCCTCTCCAACTCCTGTGCTCTCTCCTTAGTCAAAACACCCCATCTAATCCGCGGTTGTCCCCGAGCACCCCTCCACTTCCTCTTCACCCAGAGACCGACATCCATCACAAGGATTCTATGAAGAGTCGAAAGGGACTCTTCCAGAATAACCTTGCAGTCCTTGCACATACCCCTATCGCTCCTTCTGAGGAGGAGGTAATCAATCTGAGGCCTCGCCGCCGAACCCTTGAAGGTGACCAAATACTCCTCCCTCTTCTGAAATGACGAGTTTGCAATCAGAAGCTTGGAAGCCCTGGCGAAATCAAGCAGTGACGTGCCTCCTCCGTTCCTAACCCCCAAGTCGAAGCCACCGTGCACCTCACCATAACCACCAGCATCAGCCCCAATATGACCATTAAAGTCCCCTCCAATTACTAACTTCTCAGATTGGGGAATACTACTCACCAGATCATCCAAGCCCTCCCAAAAGCGCCTCTTAACCTCCTCGTCTAAGTCCGTTTGCGGCGCGTAAGCGCTAATGACGTTGAGGACGCAACCCCCAATAACCAACTTAATAGACATTAACCTATCATTCACTCGCCTAACCTCGAGCACGGATTCCCTTAGCTCCCTATATACTAAGATGCTCACTCCGTTCTTACCTCTCACGACCCCAGAATACCACAGCTTAAACCTGTCTGCATTCCTCGCCTTCGTCCCTTTCCACCTAGTCTCCTGGACACAGGCTATGTTAACCCTCCTCTTCTGAAGAACCTTCGCCAACTCAATGGACTTACCCGTTTGAGTGCCAATATTCCACGATCCAATCCCTAATCTATGAGCAACTGCTACCCTCTTCCCACCCTTACCTGCCGCCCTACCCGCATAACCACTCACTGCCCCCTACTCACCCCCACCACCGCCCCCACCCCCCGAGGACATGACCTTACACAATCATCCCTCGCCGCGACCACTATCCCTCCAACCGACTATGGATAGTAGTGACGCACACACGCACTAATAGCGGAATATGTAAAAGGATGTACAGGGTAAATAAGAGAGCGGGAGGTACCAACTCCCGTTGAAAAAACCTGAAAGTAGGCTTTGATGTGCCCGAGGTCAACTGCTACCAACTCTTGCACGTCTCGGCCGGTATTGCTTAGCTCTTCACTCCCAAACTACGCAAACTAGCCTCGCCGCCGCGACTAGTACCTGAGGCAAGTTTTCACGTTTCAACCGGTGTTGTTTCGCTCTTCGCTTCCAAACGCCGCAAGCTCGCCTTGTCTGCCAAGTCTAGTACCTGAAAATCACACATACAACAACCTCCCACAAAAATTATGGGGGTTGCCTTACTAGGGAAAGGGGGGCTGCATGGAAAACACTGAGAACGGGGGTGGGGTAGGGGATAGGGCAGATAACTGAGGTGAGGGAACGGGAGTGAGGTTGGAAGAGAGAGTAAGAACAGGGGGTCGCCGGAGTTAGGGGTGGGGGTCGCTGGAGTTAGGGGTGGGGGGAGGGTGGAAAAAAATGAGGGGTTAGGGGGTAGGGGAAGGGGGCTGGGTTGGGGGATCAGGGGAAGTGTAGAGAGAGAAAGAGAAAGAGAAAAATTACCTGTAGGGGGGTCGCCGGAGGGGAAGGCGGTCGCCGGAGGTGTGAGGGTTCGCCGGAGGGGGGAGGGGGAGGGAGGAGGGGGAGGGGAAGGGGGAGGGGTAAATAACTGACCGTTGTTGTGAGAGGAGAGAGAGAGGAGTGATAGAGAGAGCGTCAGTGAAAGTTCACACATCCACTTAGACCACACCATATTCTTCTTCTAGATTGAAAAGAAAGAAAAAAAACGGACTCAGGCTACTGTAGTAGAGAAACTCATTTTGATGAGACAAAAACTTGTCTCTTCATCTTCTCCAATACAAAAAACCATACAAAAACCTCGGAACCTCTCTTGATCTTCAACGAGACCACCCACCCCAAACGACCACAGTCCACGCACAAACAGGCCGTCACCTCCACAAGTCCGTCGACCAACCAACTCGTCCGTTCAACGTATACCTCCAACCAAACCTCCACGACCTGCTGTCCGCGTCGTCTCCAGCTGCAGCGACGTCCAGCAGCAGCGTCGTCCCTCTCCAGTTGCAGCTTCAGCTCCTCCACCATGAACGACCTTCACTTCCATAACTCCAGTCCTAGCTGACCCCATCAGCTCTTCTTCTTCAACGAAAAACAGTCCCTGCTCAACGGGGTCAAGCTCGGATCGTTTTTGCGGGAGGGTGGTCATGTTCGTTTTGGAATTCAAATCGTTAAAATATCAGATTCAACGTTGAGTTTGTTCAAGATCTGTAGTTACTTGTTGATTCGAGTTCGCCGAAGGTCGTGTTTGAGGTTGCCGTACGTTGGTTCCGGTCCCTGGTGTTCGCTGTCCATTTTCCGGCGAGTCCGAGCTGCTGAAACTCGACATTGCTGTAAACGTGAGTATTCCCGTTACATTTTTGTTGGCTCAGTTTTGTTCTTTGCTGTCACGTTTTGCCTTGGCAAATTTGAGTAGTAGTAATATATTGATAAGAATGGATCTTGGGCCTAACTCAACACCAAAAGCTAGCTTATGAGGTGAGGATTGCCCAAGCCATATAAGGAGACCAAGGACCATGAATCCCTCCGATGTGGGACAACTCAACACCCCCCCCCCTCACGCCCAAATCTCTGGAACGTGGACAACATAAATGGGGGCCCAACATCGGTAACAATAATTGGGATGGGCCTGTCTCTGATACCATGATAAGAATGGATCTTGGGCCTAACTCAACCCCAAAAGCTAGCTTTTGAGGTGAGGATTGCCCAAGCCATATAAGGAGACCAAGGACCTCAAATCCCTCCGATGTAGGACAACTCAACATATATTTGTCAAATTTTAAAGTTTATATTGTCATGTTAGTTTATCACTGATTGTTAATGTTATGATCTGCTGTTAATTTCATGTTTTTGTTTATCACTGATTGTTAGTAGTTGTTTTGCCATTTATTGTTAGATTATTAGCTTATACTCCATTAAATTTGATTAAGAAAAAAAAGATTGATAGTTTATAAATAGCGTCAAATTAGTAATTTATTGGAATATTGTTGTTTATACGCAATTAGATTAAAAGAACCGGGTGCATTTCATATGTGACCCGGCTCCAATTTTAAACAAGGTTAAATAAAACTTGTCGTGAATTGCGGATGCATTTCTTGTAGCATGGCTTGCTATTCGTTTTAAATAACCTTGAATTTTTCATGAAATGTAAAAAGCTATTTAAAAATAACACCATTTTTGCTTTATCTTTTGCTTTAATTTTAGCTTTTTCTTTAACTTTTACTTTTGTTTTAACTTTTGTTTTCCCTTTAAGCTTTAGCTTTAACTTTCGCTTTTGGCTTTAGCTTTAGTTTAAACAAATGTACAGCATGTGCCTATTGTTCTTTGAAGCATTTTTAAGTTTGTTGTCAGAAGAACCTCGCCAAATAAAATGCACAGATGTCGGGGGCCACAATAAAGGTTTAAAAAAATTTAGAAAAACGGAAAGAGCCGTTTAGTAAATTTTACGACTCTCCCAAAAGATAATAACGCGTTAGACTCTTTTAGACGGGATTCTAATAAAATTACCTCCTTAAACTCGTGTGTGCATTTCATGCGGCCCAAATCAACTCCTAAAACGTTGAATAAAGAGTGTTAAGGATTGCGGGTGCATTTCATGTGACGCAATTTGAAGGCACGCTTTAAACGACGTTCACCTTTCTTAAAAAAAATACATATTGAATAAAAGCGGTTAAAAGTAAAATTGGCACATAGGCTCTTCATGTAATTAAATCAGATAAAAAGCTAAATGTAACAGTTAAGCGACCGTGCTAGAACCACAGAACTCGGGAATGCCTAACACCTTCTCCCGGTTTAACAGAATTCCTTATCTGGATTTCTGGTTTGCGGACTATTAATAGAGTCATTCTTTTTCACGATTCGGGATTAAAATTGGTGACTTGGGACACCATAAATCTCCCAAGTGGTGACTCTAAATCTTTAATAATAAATCTCGTTTCGATTGTCCTTTAATTGGAAAACCCCTTTTACTACCCCCTACGCCTCCGCAGGCGCTGGTAAAAGGGAGGTGTGACACTAGTATTACTTCAGTCTTTGATTGCAACAAATGTATCCAAGTAAATCTACTGGAATCATTTACCACTGTAACAAAGTACTTCTTCATGTCATGAGTAGGTACCCTATGAGGTCCCCATACATCTACATGAATAAGTTGGAAACTACTAATAGTATTATTTCTACTGGTTGAAAATTTGAGCCCGCTTTGCTTAGCCAAGGGACATATATCGCAACTGTGTTGTACTCTGCTGTCCATTGAGTTATTTTATTGTTGAATATGCAGCATTGCTTTTGTTTAGGGATTCCTTAGTCTCATGTGCCAAAGAATTGAATTATTTGTATTGTTGGTAACCATTGCTGCTGTAGGCATTGATCTCCTCTACAAAATGTATAGTTCACAGGATTCCTTACCAATCCCCATCACCTTCCCATTGTAAAGACCCCACAACACACAGAAGCCAGGGAAGAACATTGCAACACAACATAGTTTCTTGGTCAATTTTGAAACTGACAATAAGTTGAACTTAAAGTCAAGAACATGTAAAACAACCTTCACGATTTGGTTGTCCAATATAGAAACATTTCATGTATGAGTTTGACACTTACTCCTTGTTGGCACTTGCACTCCATTATCATTGTGTCAACTATAATCCTTAATATCATTCATAATCTCATGAAAGGTAATATGATGTGAGGCTTCTGAATCTTATTTCCATTCACAGTCAAAAGCATTTGATAATAATGCATTTATACCTGTCATAAGTGAGTGACAACCACCTATATCCTCTTTATTTAGAAGGTTCAACAGCTGCTTGTATTGATCCTCTGTGAAGAAATTCGCTTGTGTGGACTGTGTGCTTGGTGCACTCTCCTTTTCTGTTGTAGCAGCATTAGCATAAGGCTTGACTCCTTGTATTGGTGCTTTCTTCTTACTCTTGAAAATTCGGGTTCATGCTAGTCCGATCTACTATGGAAGCTATCTGCCTTATTAGGAGGGTGGTGGAATAAATACATGGACAAGAAGAAGGATCTTCACATGGTATTTATCGATCTAGAGAAAGCGTATGATAGGGTTCCTAGGGATATCTTATGGAGTTGCTTAGAGGTTAAAGAGGTCCTGGTTGCCTACATTGGGGTGATTAAAGATATGTATGATGGAGCTAAGACTTGGGTTAGGACAGTAGGAGGCGACTCCAAGCATTTTCCAATTATTACGGGGTTGCATCAAGAGTGTGTATTCATCCCTTTCCTATTTGCCTTGGTGATGGATGCCATAACGCAACATATTTACGGGGAGGTGCCATGGTGCATGCTATTTGCTGATGACATAGTCCTAATCGACGAGACACGATGCATCGTCAATGATAGGCTAGAGGTTTGGAGACATGCCCTTGAGTCTAAAGGTTCAAGATGAGTCGGACGAAGACGGAATACCTCGAGTGCAAATTTAGGGCCGAGCCGACGGAAGCAGGAGTGGAAGTGAGGCTTGACTCGCAAGTCATCCCTAAGAGGCAGTTTCAAGTACCTATTCAGGGTATCGAGGAGATCGACGAGGATGTCACATACCATATAGGGGTGGGGTGGATGAAGTAGAGGTTAGCAACGGGAGTTTTGTATGACAAGAAAGTGCCACCGTTACTAAAAGGTATGTTTTATATAGCAGTGGCTAGGCCTGCTTTGTTGTATGGGACCGAGTGTTGGCCGATTAAGTACTCACACATCCATAAGATAAAAGTAACAGAGATGAGGATTTTGAGGTGGATGTGTAGGCATACAAGGATGGATAAGATTAGGAATGAAGATATTCGAGATAAGGTGGGTATGGACCCCATAGAGGACAAGATGCAGGAAGCAAGACTCAGATGGTTCGGGCACATTCCAAGGAGGAGCACTGATGCACCAGTGAAGAGGTGTGAGCAACTAGTTGTGGTGGGCACGAGGAGAGTAAGAGGGAGGCCTAAGAAGTATTAGGGTGAAGTGATCACAAAGGACATGTCACGACTTAGGATTACTGAGGAAATGACACTTGACAGGGAATTGTGGAGGTCGAGCATTAAGGTTATAGGTTAGGGGGAAGTTGTGAATATTTTTATATTTCTACAGCGCGTTAGGGTGAGACTATCAAGTTAGGAGTTATTCTTAGGATGCTACTAATCAACTACTGATGCATGGCTTTATCTGTTGGATATTTGTATACCTTCCATCTTTTTTGTATTTCCTATATTTCTTATACTGCTATTATTTTGTGTTATTTTATGGTATGTATTTTATATTATTTTGTTATGAGTCTATTGATAGTACTAATATATCGTCTCTTATTGCTTTCTTGAGCTGAGGGTCTCCTCGAAACAGCCTCTCTGCCCCTCGGGGTAGGGGTAAGGTCTGCGTACATATTGTCATTCCCATACCCCACTTGTGGGATTATACTGGGATGTTATTGTTGTTGTTGTTCTCCTTCAAGTGACCTTTATACACACAGAAATCACAAACCAAGCCAGGCCTTTTTTGCCTTAAATCCCTGATTGAATGTCTGATTCTTCCCAGTTAGCATAGTCAAAGAATTATTCCCTGCTCCAAGATTTCTCTTACTCTCTTCCTGTATAACCATGGCATATGCCTAATTAACTGTCAAAACAGGTGTTTTGAGTAACACCTGACTCCTCGCATGACTATAGCTCTCACTCAGACCAACTAAAAACTGTAAAAGTCTTAGATTTCTGAATTGTTCAATAAAATGCATGGTCTCATCACAATCACATCCAGGTCCTGCCACTAACAAATCCATTTCATTCCATTGATCTTTTATTTTTGAGTAATAAATTGTGATTGAATCAGTACCTTGAGTTAACGACCCTATCATCTTCCTCAATTGATAAGTTTGAGTTAGATTCGATTTATCAAATCGTTTCTTGAATTCCCCGAAACGTTTGATGCATTTGATGCATAGATGATACTAGGTTGCAATTCTACCGCTACTGATTTTGCGATCCACGACAACACTATAGTGTTACATCTCTCCCATTGATTTTCCAATTCACCTTTGAAAGAGCTTTTTTTACAGGTTCCTTCTATGAAACCTAATTTGTTTTTCTCTAACAGTGTCATTCGCATAGCTTGACTCCACAGTTCATAGTTTTCTGGACCTTTGAGTTTTATGTCGATTAACACTACACCAAACGTGTCCAATTCTCTCAAGTACAAAGGATGATTATGATCAATTCGAGAAATTTCGACCGCTGGTTCTTCCATGGAAGCAGCTTCAACAATGGGTTCCTACTGGAATTTCGAGGAATTTTTCTCCTAAATTTAGATCGATCGCTCTGATACCATGATTAAATCTGAGATCTAGAGTCCTGAACTCAGATTCACACTCATGCAGCTTAGGAATTGAAAGATCAAGCTAGATTGTAGAGAGAGAAAGTAGAGAGAAGTAAGAGAAGAAGATCAAGAATGACGTGGTGTACCCCGAGGCTACGGGACCTCAATGCTCGCCGGCCTACTCATCTACATCTACGTACGCGCCCCCACCATAAAAATACCATGAGACCAAAAAAATAGATGGGTGTCGCCACATCGTCCTGTTGTATTCGGAGAGGACAGACACCCCAATAAAAATGCTAGAGAGATGGCTGGAATCCGAAAACAACGTATAAGACAAAAAAGGAAGAAGAACGGCGGGGTCCAGCCGGCGGCAGAGTCGTCGGTTTCGCTTGTGAATATAGAAAATGACACCGTTTATCGTTACAATTATTTATTTATGTGTTCAGTTTTTCGAATACCAATAGTGCTTATGAAATTTTTTGCGTACGCCACTACTTCTAGGTCCACACAGAGAAAATGTTACCATTGCTTCAAGACTAGGGGCGGCTCAATGAATTGGGTGGCCTAAAGCCAAACCATAATAAAAGGTGCTAAGCTTATGTCATAAAATCCATATATCACTGACTAATGAGCCACAAAATAACTTACTGTATGATCAATAGACCAATCAAACAAGATAAACATGATAATAACTAATTTAGAAGAGCTAAAATTAGAAAAGAAAATGGTCAGAAACAAAAACATGAAATTGTTGTGACTAGTGAAGAAAAAATTAGACTTGAAGAAGAAATGTGAAAAAATATATTACTTAATAATGAACAACAACAACAATATCAAATTCACTATAATTTTACAAGTCGGATCTGGTGAGATTGGGAAGTTATTTTCGATAGATCTCCGACTCAAGGAAAGATGAAAAGAAATCAGTAGCAACAAGCAATAACAATAATAAGAAGATAAAATGAAAGAAAAAAATCTCGTACTAAATAATAAAATATAAATAAGTTTTCCATAATCTACTCACTCATTAGAATAGTTTCAACCAAATTCAAAAAAGTAATATATATATATATATATATATATATATATATATATATATATATATATATATATATATATATATATATATATATATAATGACCTTAAGTGGTAATTTATAAATTATTCCATATTATATGTCATGTAATAATAATTTTGGGCCTTCTATATTTTGAGGCCTCAAGTGGTGGCTTCATCCGCTTCACCCTTAAGACGGCGTTGTTCAAGACTCCCCTCAAACTTTCCAATATACTAGCAGTAGAAAATAAGGCAAGTAATTCTTATCAATATATTAAATTATATGGTCGTGTATAAATATATTTGTAATAATAAATTTTTGCGTCGAAAAAGAAATAATCAAGACTGAAAAATTACGTAACAAATATAGTATTTGATCTCACAAAATGAAAGTGTTACATTCTCTATGGTATTCCTCTGATTCTTCAAGAATGTAAAGTATCTTAATGAGCTTGACTTTGATTTGATTCAAGGGCTTGTAAAGCTTGATCTTGAATCTCCTCACTAGACTTGAATTTGGGTTTGATCACGAACAAGTAATTTGATCTCGAATGCTTGGTATTTGGTTTGGCTTCGTTCTTGAACTTGAACTTGAACTTTTAGCTTGGGTGCTTGAACTTTTAGCTTTTTGAGAAATCTGCCATGTTTGATCCACGAGCTCTCTTCTTGCTTCTTTTTATCACTTCTGGTGTCTTCTAGCTTTATGAAGATCTATATTTATAGTTGTAGGGGGGTGTGGCTCTGCAATTTGATTGGTTCGTTCAAACTGGCCAATACCATCCAGACACTTGGCATAATTTAATTGGCTTGGATTATCACATCACTTGACACATGTCATAATTTTATTGGCTCATTATTTGGCTTGGAATGCTACGCCACTTGAAATATGTCATGCTTTCATTGGCTCATTTGTTTGGCTTGGATTTCCACATCACTTGACATGTGGCATGAGCGTGGGGTTTAAAACGAGCTACTAACTATTTGGACTTTGGGCTAAGGAAGTGGGCTTATTATTTAATTTATAATCCAATTAAATGGACTAGACCAATACATATATATTGAATTTAAATAATTAGCCCAATTTACTAGCTACAATATTTACTTGGAGTAATATCTTGAATTTAATATGGTCAAAATTATTTTATGGATTTAAATCCGATATAATTTAAATACTTACAAATGCCCTTACTTCAAGACTTGTCGAGGTATGAAGTATCGAAGTTCAAAGACTGGGCTTGAAGTATTATTGGAGTCAATAATCTATCTATCTATCTATATATATATATATATATATATATATATATATATATATATATATATATATATATATATATATATATATATATATATATATATATATATATATATATATATATATATTGATATTGTTGCCTCTATCTAATTATATGGAATAAATTTTGTATGAGGTAAAATTCATTTCACCTTGCTACCGTTTAAGCAAGCATGTCCCTCATAACGAGGCCGCCCTCGAAGCCTTGTCAACTAGGTAAGGAAGACCCGACCAAGGACGTCCTGATAACCTAAGCAGAGGAACGACGCCGTTTTAGGCCTGGCTTTATTCCGTACGAGAAAGCCACCAACTTTTGTACTTTTCTTTTTGTGTATTTCGAGAAAAGGTCTCCTAATATATAAAGGAGACCTTCACCCTGTAATAGGGTAGATTCATTATTCTGAATAAAATTATATCTCCACTTTATCTCTCTATTGTTATCAAGCAAACATCTCTACTTCTCTCTATCTATTTATCTCCTTCGGATATCAAAGCTCCATATTATTTTTATGCTTTTAGATCTACCACGATCTTAGTGAAATAATCTCTTCTATGACTCATTATACTTGATTACGATTTACCCTTATATCTTTTTGATTATTTTTAAGCTTACAAAGTGTGTCTATCAATTGAGCAAAACAATTTTGCGCCTTCTGTGGGGATTTCGAGAATCAAAATTATAGTTTGTGCCTAGAAAATCACTAACAACCATCCCGTACATCACACAAACTAGTACGGCTGACATCTGTGCGAAAAGGAAAGCGATAAATGGGATTGGGTCAACCTCATGGATTCGCACAATGAGGCAGGTGAAGATAATCTCTTGAACACAACCCCCAGCACCACGATGAGTGGAGGAACCCCACTTCCTCCATCCAGAGACCCGAAGGAACCACGAGAAAGGGGAGCCTCTACATCTACATCTAAGGAAGCACCCCCAAAAGTCAAGGAGCTACTGAAAGAATGGATCCCAAACACTCTAAACGACGTGGTTGAAAAGCCACCACAACATGGCGTAAGACGCACACCAATAATAAACCTCACCGTGGCAGGAGATGAACCCGAGGTTGCGCCAGCAAACAATGTGCCCATCTACACTCGAACCAACGACGATGCGCTCACAACCATCCTCAGAAAGATGGAAGAAATGGAACACGAAAACAAGTCGCTCCGCGACCAAATGAAGGAACTTAAGAAAGAGTGGACAAGAGCCCGGGCGCTCTTAAGCTACTACCAAAGCGCGACGTAGGCAGGTTCGTGGAAAAACTTTACACAGAAGAGGCCGCACCATACTCTATCCCAAAGAACTTCAAAATGCCTCCATATCTGAGAGTATACGACGCGACTACAGATCCCGAAGACCATGTAATCCACTACATGCTGTGAAAGGTAATGACTTGGAAAAGGAACATATAGCGTCAGTACTTTTAAAGAAGTTCGGCGAGACGCTGACAGGTGAAGCAATGATATAGTACTCCAACCTACAGTCTAAGGGTATCTCCACGTTTGAGGAAATCGCAGATAAGTTTGTCACCGCACATGCGGGAGGAAAAAAAAGCAGAGGCGAGAGTCAACGACATCTTTGCTATTCGGCAAACCATGGGAGAAGGGCTCAGGGACTTCCTAGCCAGGTTCAATAGGGTGAGAATGAGCCTGCCACATGTATCGGAAGGCATGGCAATTGCCGCTTTCCAGAACGGTCTAAACAGGGACGGCTCGAGGGCAACTAAGAAGCTGCTAATTCGCCTCATGAAATACCCCTACCACATGGGAAGAAATCCATAATGCCTACTGTGCCGAGGTAAGTGCAGATGAAGACGACCTTAATGACCTTATGACCCTACCTGGCGCACTAACAACGATACTATTAGAGATCAGGAGGGACCGACGCAATGAAGGGCGATGGGAGCAGCTCCCATATCCCAACAAGGAAAGACATCAACCATATGTCAGATCATCTCATCTGCCGCCACTAAGGCATGCAGACGCACTACAGCGACACGTTGCCCCCTACCAAACGTACGAGGTATGCCTTCTTTATTATCTGCACATAACTTTTGTGTCATCCTTCAGAGGTAGTGTACGCACTAGAGAAGCTGGGCAACAAGGTACAATGGCCGGCGAAGATGACGTTAGATCCTACCACCCAAATATCGAATGCCCTGAGCGAGTTCGACCAGGAGCGGGGACATAAAACCGAGGACTGCATAGGCCTACGGCAGGAAATGGTCAGGATGAGAGAACTGCTCAGTGATAAAGGGAAACTCAACTTTGTACGGGGGCGGGAAAAACCCAACGGGCCACCAAGGACGCCCTCGCCAACACGCACGATCAACATGATTATCGGGGATGGCAAAGACTCGACAATCAATCACGTCAAAATCACCACCACTCACAAGTTGAAGGGAACCGTCGCCCAAGAACGGTATAACGACTTCGAAGATTGTATCAGCTTCGATAAGTTCGATACCAACAGTTTGTCATTTCCTCATTACAATGCTTTAGTTATTACTCTACATATCGTAGACACAGATGTTAGGAGAATTATAGTTGACGAAGGTAGCGGGGGCTATATTATCCACCCAAGGGTCCTTGAACTTATGAGACTCGAGGATAAGATAATACTGTGCTACATAACGCTGACCGGTTTTAACAATGCAGTGGAAAGAACCTCCGGTGAAGTAACGCTACTCGTCTTGGCTGGGGGAGTCACACTGGAAACCACTTTCCACGTGATGAACCAAGAAATGGCATACAACGCCATCATTGGACATCCGTGGACACACGCCATGAGAGCAGTACCCTCCAGCTTCTACCAAGTGATCAAATTCCCTACCCCATGGGGGTGTTCAGCATACGAGGCGAACCTCACATCGCCCAGGAATGCTACAAATTAGCTCAAGATTACACCCACACCAAACAGCTCAAAGGGGCGAGCGCACAAGCATAACAATCAGCCTTGTTGGGAACTAAGGTCCATCTGGCAGAGGACGCCATCAAAGATCCCGATGTCATAGAAGCCAGCAAAGCCACAATCGAGAACCTCGACCCCACTCAACTAGACAACAACGACCTCACAAAGAAGGCCTATATCGGCCACTGCCTTTCAAACCCAAGTATGTATCGTGAATTTTTATCTACCATGCAGACCTGTTTGCTTTTTCCCATTCAGATATGACAGGGATTCCACGATTAATCACCACCCATAAACTGAACGTTGACCCTCTACATCCGCATGTGTTGCAAATGAGGAGGAAATTCAACGCCTTCATCAACGAAGCAGTGAGTGAAGAAGTAGACAAACTACTAGCAAATGGTTCTATCAGGGAATCCAAATACCCCGAGTGGGTGGCCAACGTGGTCATGGTGAAGAAGAAAAATGGTAAGTGGCGAATGTGCATGGACTTCACCGACCTGAACAAGGCATTCCCAAATGATTCGTTCCCACTGCCTCACATCAACCAACTGATAGACGCCACAGCCGGACAAACTATTGAGCTTCCTGGATGCGTATTCCAGCTACAATCAAATCATGATGGCCGAAGAAGATCAGGAGAAGACCACATTCATCACTCACCGAGGAACATACTGCTACAAAGTAATACCATTCGGGCTTAAAAACGTGGGAGCCACGTATCAGGGATTGGTGGCCGAGATGTTCAAGGAACTTTGTAAGATAATGAAGGTCTATATCGACGCCATGCTAGTAAAGTCATCGAGTCTATTGCTTTGGTCTGATCTGGTCGATATCACAGAGTGGTATCGACCAGATCATACCAAAGCAATAGACGCAATCTCGGAAATGCTAAGCAACAAGAAGTAGGTACAGAATTTGACGGGTCGAATAGCCGGCCTCTCCAGGTTCATCTCACGGTCCTCCGATAGGTGCCAAAAATTCTTTAGTGTGTTGAATAAGGACCAGGGGCTACAATGGAACGAGGAATGCATCGAGTCCCTAAAGAATTTGAAGGCGTACCTATCCTCGCCTCCCCTGTTAGTCAAAGCAAGCCTAGGCGAACCACTTTTGGTTTATGTAGTTGTGTCTGAAGTCGCCAGCAGTGCCGTCCAAGTGAGAGAAAACAAAGGTACGCAATCTCCTATTTATTACATTAGCAAAACACTAGTGGACGCTGAAACTCAGTACCCACACCTTGAGAAACTGGCGCTATTGCTGATAGTAGCTTCACGATAGCTACGACCTTATTTTCAGTGCCATCCCATGAAAGTGGTAACGACCTTCCCGCTGAGAAGTGTCTTGCACAAACCTGAACTATCAGGCAGGCTTGCAAAATGGTCCATTGAGCTTAGCGAGCATGACATCTCGTACCTTCCAAGAAACGCCATCAAGTATCAAGTCCTAGCAGACTTCAAAGCCGACTTTAGCGCGGAAATCCTGCCGAAGGTAGAACTCGAGGCCCGGTACGTCTCCCCCAGTAAAGACCAATGTGTCCTCCACACTGATGGCGCCGCCAACGCATCAGGATCGGGACTAGGACTCGTCCTCGAGGTCCCCAGGGCAAAACAACTCGCTAGTCCATACGATGCCCTGAAATTACTAACAACGAGGCCGAGTATGAGGCTGTTATTGCAGGTATGAAACTAGCTATCAAATATAGGGCTCGACAAATCCTCCTCCCAGTGTTTCGGATAGCGCGCGGCAACAAATAGCGACAAGGGCTCGCTTCAGTGAGGCGAGAGGCGCGTAGCAAAGCGCTCGCCTTTTTGATGTGAGGCGAGAATTTAAAATATATATATATATATATATATATATATATAAAACTAAAACTCAATAACAATAATATGTTAATAAATATGTCAATTTAAAAATTAATAACACAATAAATAGTCACTGCCTGAAAAATAAAAACAGTACACTCGAACTGCTGAAAAGCAGACACGCCAAGACAGCAATGGTACCCCTACAGTTTCCCATGGAAACTATATTTTAATCTGACCAAAAGAGCATGCATGCATTAAAGAATGCTGGCTGGAGTTTCCCAAGTATGAAAGTATGCGACTGACCATGTGATTTTCCCCATGTAAGAGTGTACAATTGACAAAGCTTCTATTTAAAAATCCAAAAGCTGAGGGGCAGCACATGGGATTGGCAACCAACACAACTTTTTTGCACTGTTTATGAATATAGTAAGCATGCTACAAATCTATAATTGAAAAAACAGAGCTACAAATAAAATAAAGCTACTACCTCTGCTCGGTTATAAAAAACAGAGCAACCAACAAAAAAATTAAAGCTATTGCCTGACTGCTTCTCGATTTTGAAAAATAGAGCATAAAAGAAAATACAGCCTCTGGTCTAAAAAACAGAGCTGAAAGAGATGATGGAAGAAACAGAGCAAAGAACCCAGAAACAAAGTAAAGAAATAAAGAAGAAAAACAGAGCAAAGAAAGAAAAAGAAAGACATAGCTGAAAGAGATGATGGAAGAAAGAAAAACAAAGCTGGGCTGAAAGAGAAAAAAAAACAGAGCTGAAGAAAAAGAAAAAAGAAGACCAGCAATGTGGTTGACCAAAAGAAGAAGAAAATAGAAGAAGAAAGGAGAAGAAGAAAAGAAAGGAAAGAGACATACCTAGTGAAGAAGGGGTCGCTGGTGGCTGACGATAGAACCCAAGCCCTAATTTTGTGAAGCCAAGCCCTAATATGTCGAAGGAGAACTAGAGAAGAAGGTCGCTGCTCATATCAGTGTTTTAACCCAAGCCCTAATTTATTGTTTTCGACTTTTAGTAATTAAACAGATGCCTTTTCTTGCGTTATATTCAAATAGCGACGCCTCGAATCGCTTCTCGCATCGCACCGCCTCTCGCTACAGAGGAAGAGGCACTCGTTTTTCTTCATCGCACCGCAACAGACCAGGAATGGCGACACTGCCTCGCATCGCATCTCTACACGCTTTTAGCGCTGTACCGAGTGCTATTTATAACACCTCCTCCATTGCGATTATCAACTGATGGTAAACCAGATCACTGGGACTTGCCATATCAGAGAATAAAGGCTACAAAAATACCAGACAGAAATCCGCAGGCTAATGACCGAGTTCGATGAGTGCCGATTCGAACAAATTTCGAGGGCATGAAACATCGAAGCAGACGGCCTGGCAAAACTAGCCGCGGCCACCAAAAATATCAACATGGAAATCGTGGTCACCCTCCTCCATTCAGCCATCGACCACACCGAGGTATTTTCGTTAAGCCTAACCTAGGACTGGCGCAACCAGTTCATGTCCTATCTACTGGACGGAACGCTGCCACATGATAAGAAAAAGGCAAAGAAACTCTGCGTGCGAGACGCCCGGTACTGCATGATCAATAACAACCTCTACAAGAGAATGTTTGGCGGACCCTTGGCCAAATGCCTAGGCCCGCACCAAACAAGGCCAGTACTCGAAGAGGTACACGAGGGTCACTGCGGTGCCCATACGGGTAACCGTGCACTCGTACAGTGCGTCATCCACATCGGCTACTACTGGCCCACCGTGAAGAAAGATGCGGCGGAATACGTCCGCCGATGTGAACAGTGCCAAAAATATGCCCCAATGATCCACCAGCCAGGGGAACCCCTACACTCAGTCACCTTTCCCTGTCCCTTCATCAAATGGGAAATGGACATAGTCGGCCCCCTACCCTAGGACCAGGAAAGGTACGATTCTTACTCATTTTGACTAACTATTTTTCCAAGTGGGTGGAAGCAGGTGCGTACGTACAAATACGTGAACAAGAGGTCATCGCCTTCATATAGAAGAACAGTATATGCCGCTTCGACATCCCCAAAGAAATCAGCTGCAACAACGGATGACAGTTCATCGGTTAAAAAATGACTGAATTCTTAGAAAAATGGCGCATCAAGAGAATTACCTCCACGCCATGCCACCCCGCCGCCAACGGTCAAGCAGAATCCTCCAACAAAACCATACTGAACACACTGAATAAAAAGCTTGAAGACGCCAAAGGATTGTGGCCTGAGCTATTACCCGAAGTGTTATGGGTACATAGGACCATACCGAAGTCCAACACAGGGGAAACCCATACTCGTTGGTTTAGGAACCGATCGGTCATACCCGTCGAAGTAGGCGAACCAATACTAAGGTATTCGCACACCAGTGGGATGGAAAATGACGCAAATAGGCTCCAAGATCTTGATGAAGCCGAGGAAAGAAGAGAAATGGCCCACTAATGATGGTGGCCCAAAAATAGCAAGTCAAAAGGTACTATAACAAAAGAGTGAAAATAAGACCGCTCAAAGTAGGAGACTACGTCCTCAAAGCCAAGACATTGGCCTCCAAAGACACGAGTAAAGGAAAATTGGGCACAAACTAGGATAGATCCTACAAAATCACAGCAGTAGCAAACAAAGGGCATTTCATCTAGAAACAATGGAAGGGAAAACAGTCCATAACAACTGGAACGTCGCCCACCTCAAATATTTCCATTTCTAAAAGGCATCCCCCGTGTCGCACTCTTTTTCCCTCACCCGAGTTTTGTCCTAATTGGGTTTTCTCGGGGAGGTTTTAACGAGGCAACGAGGGGAACACTTGGAGATATTTTGCGGAACAAGATGTTAGAATATACGCTTAACGCTAGAGGGGGGGTGAATAGCGTTATAATAAAAAATAGCGTAAACTTGCGGAATTTAAAAATTGCAGGAATGAAATAAGTGCGATAAGTAAACAATAAAGAACGAACGCACCGATGTTATCCTGGTTCACCACAACCCGTGGCTAGTCCAGTCCCCGAGAGACTCTCTCGAGATTTCCACTAACTTCGTTAAGCTTACGGGTGCTTAACAAACCGTTACAAACTGAGAACTTGAGTCACACAAGCCTCAACAACCTTTGCTCGAAGATACAACACTTCAAGACTCAACCAAAGGAATCACAACGTTCCTTCTTACAATACAAGGGATTAACACTTCCCTTCAAGTGTATAAAAACACTTTGCACTCAAAACAAGACTCTCCTTAGGAGTAGATATGAGTAAAATAAATATGCTCAAGAACGCAACAACTTTCGTCAAGAATTTGGCTCTCAAAAACTTATGGTATGAATAGAAAATGATGAATAAGAGAGTATGCAAGCTTTAGCAACAATATGATCAGTTGTTGTACTTAGAAGACTGATTTGAAGATGTATTTATAGTGTCAAAAACATGCATAACCGTTGCCTAATTGCCAATCAAGAATTGCTGATTTTGTGCTACAACAATCGATTGTCTAATTGGCACAATCGATTGTTTTCCAATCGTTCCAAAAATCATTCCCAGATTTTACGCAGCATAATCGATTATCTAAGACATATAATCGATTACTGGCAACGTTCAAAAAATCATTTCCAGATTTTACTTAAAACAATCGATTATTAGAAATATACAATCGATTACTTGGCAACGTTCAAAAAATCTTTTTCAGATTTTACTTAAAACAATCGATTATCAGAAATATATAATCGATTACTTGGCAACGTTCAAAAAATCTTTTTCAGATTTTACTTCAAACAATCGATTATTAAAATCCTATAATCGATTATCTGACGAAGTTTGAAAATATTTTGGCAACGGTCATTTACATAATCGATTATGCTATATGGACAATCGATTATTGTTCAGTCTTGAAAAATCTAATAGACACTGTCTCAACACAATCGATTTTCATAAGGTTCACAATCGATTATTTTGTAGCTTTGAAAAATCTGATAGACACTGCCTCAACACAATCGATTGTCATAAGGTTCACAATCGATTATTTTGTAGCTTTGAAAAATCTGATAGACACTGCCTCAACACAATCGATTGTCATAAGGTACACAATCAATTGTCATGCAGATTTCAAAAATCTGATGGACACTGCCTCAACACAATCGATTGTCATAAGGTACACAATCGATTGTCTTGCAGCTGCCTTAACATAATCGATTATCATAAGTACATAATCGATTATCTTTGTCCAGATTTTAGAGGCATGTTTAAAAATCATTTTGGCTAACATAAATATGCATGATTTAAAATCATTTTGCTTTAAATTAAATATGCATGATTTGATAAAAATGATTTTACGAGAGAAGCCAAGTCTTGAGTCAATTGTCGGATCAAGATCACAATTAAAGAACGACTCATGTATAACTTTATTTAATCTTGATCTTTGTTTGTCTTGTGCTTGAGCTTCGTTATGTATCAATTGCGCTCTTGTGCTTGGACCTCGTCATATGTCAATTGCGCATCGTTTGTCATTTATCAAAACCTACAATTATGAACACACGTTTAGTTTAGTGCCTTGAGAACGTGTTTCAACACAAGAGTATCACGTCAGCCTCTCCAGGCGCTCTCCAGCCCGACCTGATACATGGACTAGACCAGCGGCATCTCCAACATGTATAAGGCTACGGCCATCTCCAGTAAATGAAAAGGCTAGCCCCACCTCCAATGAAATAAAAGGCTATGGCCATCTCCAATGAATGAAAAGTTTACAGCCATCTCCAGTAAATAGAAAGGCTACGGCCACCTCCAATGAATGGAAAGGCTACGGCCATCTCTAATGAATGAAAAGGTTACGGCCATCTCCAGTAAATGAAAAGGCTACGGCCACCTCCAATGAATTAAAAGGCTACGACCATCTCCAATGAATAAAAAGGTTACGGCCATCTCCAGTAAATGAAAAGGCTATGGCCACCTCCAATGAATGAAAAGGCTACGGCCATCTCCAATGAATGAAAAGGTTACGGCCATCTCCAGTGAATGAAAGGGCTACGGCCACCTCCAATGAATGAAAAGGCTATGGCCACCTCCAATAAATGAAAAGCTTACGGCCATCTCCAGTAAATGAAAAGGCTACGGCCACATCCAATGAATGAAAAGGCTACGACCATCTCCACTAAATGAAAAGACTCGATGACAGTCGAATCAATTACATGGCTAAGGCCATTGATTCAATATGGTTAAGGCCATTGATTCAATATGGCTAAGGCCATCGCCGCTAACAATCGACCCAACGTCGACTATGGCAGAACAAAAGACTCGACAACAGTCGAGTCAATTACATGGCTAAGGCCATTGATTCAATATGGCTAACGCCATAGCCGCTAACAGTCGACCCAACGTCGACTACGTCAGAACAAAAGACTCGACGACAGTCGAGTCAATTACATGGCTAAGGCCATTGATTCAATATGGCTAAGGTCATCGAGCTAACAGTCGACCCAACGTCGACTACGGCAGAATAAAACACTCGGCGATAGTTGAAGTCAATTCCATGGATAAGGCCATTGATTCAATACGGCAAAGGCCTTCGCCGCTAATAGTCGACCCAACGTCGATTACGGCAGAACAAAAGACTCGACGACAGTCGAGTCAATGACATGGCCAAGGCCATCAATATCACCTTGTCTAAGGTTAGTGACTCAACATGGTTAAAGCCACCGCCGTCCAAAGTCGATCCAATGTCGGCCGCGACAAAACAGAAGACCTAACGACTGTCAAGTTAAGCTCAAAACCACAAGCTACAAACACGAAAAAATTTCCAAGGAACAAAAGAAGAGTAACAACGGAAAAAGGTATGTACTATTATATCCAAAAAGTATATACACATGTCCGGCCTCAGAAAGAGGTCCCATTTACAACGAAAAGAGTATAAAATCCTAAGAACCCCTTTCACGCTGACAGGCACAACCAGCACTCGGGCCATCACCACCCCCGGGCGGGTAGTCCCAAGAAATCCAAGAGGCAGACTCCAAGCGGTTAACATCTTCGGAGTTGTATCCTTCTCTAGCTGGCGAGTCAGAGAGGTGGCCAGCCGCCTCACGAGAAACGCGGGTTAGACTCTTCTGCCCATCTACCTCCGCCTCGGAGACCTGACCAGCCTTCAGGAGCTCTTCAAACACGACCAGCCGGGCATCATGATATACCCACATATTAAGGGCGTCCCGACGCTTAGCTTAATGAGGAGTGGTCCGCATAAGGGCCTCGACTTCATCCTCCTTAGCTTTGAGCTCAGCGGCTAAAGCCGTAACCTGGGCCCGAAGTTCAGCAGCCTACACCGCTACGGCACGACCAAGCTCAAACTCATCATCCTTTGCCCGAAGAAGAGCCTCCAACTCAGTGTTCCAGGCGACCGCGTCCACGAGCTACTCTCCGCCCTATCCAGCTCAGCCAGTCGCTTCGATAATTTCTCTTCCGTCTGGGTAAGGTCCTTGCGAAACAGACTAAACTTGGGGTCCTGTTTGTACACATCGGCCAACGTCTGATGTGCCTCACGGACCTGCTTGTACTTCTGCAACAATTGTTTATGGGCATCCGCCCTCTTCACCAGGCGTCGCCCCCTCTCCACCTGCGAAATAAAAACCTGAAAAATATCAAAGGAAGAATTAGTAAACAGGCGGACCACCCCTACGACACCAATGGGATGGAGGGCCAAAGTTACCTGCAAGGCCGCACCTGCTACCCTTTGAGACAGGCCCCAATCGCTGACCTCCGCCAATGCCTCACCCTCGGCACCCGCACAAAGAAGGGTCATGTCCGCGGCAGCCTCCTCATAGTTCTCCAAGAGTTTATAGCCGCTAGGGATCACAATGCGGCGTGTAGACCTACCGACCATCATCTCAACAGGAGCCAGAGAGCCCCTTCCTCCGTCCACCCTCTCCAAAGGCGCACTTGTCCCCGCTGTTGCGGCCGACGAGCCATCCTCCCTAGCAAAAGGCAGATCGGCCTCGACATCAGCTCTCCCCCGAGGAGCGGCCCTCCACGAGCGAATTGCGGCCATAAATGACCGCCCCGACTCGTGACGTGGCAATTGTACCCTTTCCCCCTCGACAACTACTCCTTTACCGGTAATCAGCCAGCGCCTCCTACTTGTGAGGGACTCCTCATCTTTGGGAGCCTCCTCCATCGGGTGCGAAGGGAATTCCAAAGAAAGCGCTTCATTGTCGGATGCGACTTCGATCCCCCTCGTGGATACGGCCTCAGGAACCACCAGAACCTTCTCTTCCGCCGTTATTTTGGCAGCCGCATCAGATACCGGCCCCGGTGCAACTTCCTGCTGAGGGGCCGAGAGGGAACTGCTTTCAAGCGAACCCCCCTCAGGCACATCCTTCTCCTTAGAGCTCGGTTCCGCCGACCGGCATCAATTCGCCTCCTCTTGGCCCTCTTAGAGGTGCCCCGGCCTGCCAAGAAAAACATGTCAAGCAAAAGGACTCCCTAATCAAGACAAAGAAAAAGGAAAGAACAAGGAAAAGATTGTTACCATTCGAGCCGTACACGCTACAGAATTGAGCCCAGGTACGGCACTCCTCTACATGCGGAATCATCCTCTCCACCTACGACCTAATGTCGTCCGCACAGGAAAGAGACAAGGAATCTACAAGCATACGAGCTGCCACTAGAAACAATAGATAAAAGAATTGTGAGAGGTCAATCCGCCATAACAAGAAAGCACTGAAGAAGACACAAAGGGATACTTACGCTCCTGGTTCCACACCTCCGGAAACCCTTCGGGGTTAGCCACCAGATGCTCCGCCCAGACGTAGAAAAATATCTTGCAATAGCCACGGTTGGCCTTGTCATCAGAATGTACCACGAAGCTTTTCTTACCGCGGCGCGTCAGATGCAGCATCGAACCCCTCAGGTAACTCGAGTTGAACATTTGTAGAAGGTGGTATATTGTGACCGCACACCCGGCTTTCCCCGCGTGCATGGTAAGTATTCTTCACACTTTCAACGTGTAACGAGTGAGTTGGGCCGGACATGCCCTAAAGAAGCGGCAAAGCTCTTCCGCTAGAGGGTTGAGCGGGAAATTGTATCCGATCCGGAATGCATACTCGTAGAACATGCAGAACCCGGGCATGTGCACATTGGCGTAGTCCTCTCCGGCAGAAGCTATTTCGACATAATCGGGAAACCCATACACCATCTTGAGGGCATCCAAGTGAGACAGTGTCAGATCGCTGTGTTCCCAAGGTTTAGGTGAGCTTTCATGACTAAAGTCGTTCCTTTTGTTCATGTTCTTCTGAAGGGCATTCGTCACCGACATAGGAATGAGAACCTCTTCAACCACCTCCGCCTCACAGTCGGAGGGAGGTGAAACCCTAGAAGGGGCATTATTCCTGGACTTCTTGCTGGCTTGGGATCGTTTCACCATGATTGAAGCTTACGAAGGAGGGAATTTTAAGCAGGTGACCCATAGAAACGACAGTTCTTAAGAAGAGTAGTAATCGCCGGAAAATAGAATGAGAAAAGAGAGAAATGTTCTTCAAAGATTCGAACGATGAACCGTTTTGAATCGCTCCATTCTTTATAGGAGTAAGGTACACGAAAATCGACGAGGCATCATTTAAAAGCTACGCGGGAAACCTAAAAGTCACGTCAGGATCTGAACCTCCTTGGGAGTAAAAATAATGATGATGCACGTGATCGGTGAGGTCATCCTAAGGAGTTGGGCGTCAACGGCTCTATACTGTCACTTAAGTGTGCATATCCTTCTGTTGAAGACGCCCCTTGAGGAAGCCTCCAACGGACGGAGGGACTAACTGTATGAGGTAAAATTCGGTTCACCTCGCCACCGTTTAAGCAAGCACGTCCCTCATTACGATGCCGCCCTCAAAGCCTCATCAACCAGGTATGTACGGCCCGACCAAGGACGTCCTGATCAACTAAGCAGAGGAATGACACCGGTTTTAGGCATGGCTTCTTCCCGTACGAGGAAGCCACCAACTTTTGTGTATTTCGAGAAAAGGTCTCATAATATATAAAGGAGACATTCACCATGTAATAGAGCAGATTCATTATTCTGAATAATATTATCTCTCTACTTTCTCTCTCTATTATTATCAAGCAAACATCTCTACATCTCTCTATCTATATATCTCCTTCGGATATCAAAGCTCCCTATTATTTTTTATGCTTTCAGATCTACCACGATCTTAGTGAAATAATCTATTCTATGACTCATTATACTTGATTACGATTTACTCTTATATCTTTTTGATTGTTTTTAAGCTTACAAAGTGTGTATATCTTTTGAGCAAAATAGATTTGATGTTGGATAATTTATAACTTGTAGGCGTACTTCATTAATTTTCAACGAGGTTATTGACATGTTTTGAGAGCCTCGAATTGAAAGTCCATGATAAATAATTCTGAAAGAATTTACGTACAAGGCCCTTGCAAAAGTATTCTCATATATGATGTCAATTTTCAATTCCTGAAGCATTAGAATTTTCATTGATTGCTATGTATGGCCAAATTGCCATTTTTAATAAATTACACTCAAATCAAATAAATTTCTTGGAACGTTATTGCCCGGGGATGGCTTTATTTGGAGTCCTAGTACTTCCGGTCTTAATTTGAAAATGTCGTTATTATATAAAGACTTCAAGGTGGAGTAAAACACTTATCCTTGTAGATTGGATATGTCAGGCTTATCAAAAAGATAATTATTCTACACTAAACTACTTTATTTGGGACACTGCTATTACCCTCATTATTGGGTCTATATAAATAAAAGGCAACAACAACTATAATTATCCAGTATAGTCTCACAAAGTGGGGTCTGGGAAAAGTAATATGTAGACGAGCCTTACTCCTATCCGAAAGGGCAGAGGCTGTTTTCAATCGAGCATCGGCTTAGTGAATGAATCCAAAATACCATCACTTCTTGGCAAAGTATTTATTTTTTCATGCAGATTTTCCTTCTTTCATGTCACTTTCTATATCGGTACAATGTTATTTTCTTTTGTACTATTCACCTTTTGTTTTCTGCATGTCACATTTAATACCAAGCACAATATCATTTTTCTGTACGTGAAGATATTCTTGGACTTTTATCATAAATTTTATTTCATGCCTTCCCTGCACTATAGGTATATGCCAAACTTTTCTTAGTCCACTTTTATGGAATGTAGTACTTTATTTCTCTACCTTTCTGCTGCACATTTGTTTTACCATATGTCTTATCATATAATTTGAGTTCTGATGTGAGAATTTTTTGAGTCCCTGTATCAACAAGCAGCAATAACAACTACCCAGAATAGTCCCATCAGGTGGGGTTTAGGGAGGGTAATATGTAGACGAGCCTTACCTCTACCCGAAAGGGCAGAGAGACTGTTTCCAATCGACCCTCGGCTCAGCGGAGAAAAAGAAAAACAAAAATAAAAACAAAAGGAAAAACAATAGAGCATTAGTAACTCCAGCAGAAATAGCTTAAATAATTATCTAAACATAAGAAACATAAATAAAATAACATGCAATAATATCATACAGTAACTACCATAACTAACAGCCATAAGGGAGACATAAGCCAAACCACAAATCATCTATGGATAGCCCTGCCAAGCCTCACCCAACCCCGGGTGAGGAGTACGAAAAACTCTAGAAGCCCCTATCCTACAACCCTTATACTAGACCTCCAGACTATACTATCTATCATTCAACAAGCAAACCAAATAACTTGCAACACTTTTGGTCCGTTGCAGGCAACAGGAATAGAATTTACTTTCAGGAACTAAGGAGATTTGAGTTGCTTAGATTTTATTAACAGGTAACTCATCTCGTTCACCGTCTTTGAAATTATTCTGCATACATAGTTTTTCTTCTTTTTTTCCAGAGTTTTGATAAAGCACTAATATGAAGTGCTTAAGATTTATCCCATATCAAGTAGAAGACTTCTTTCCTTTTTTGTTAGGCGAAGGTGATTACACTATCGAAGTCAAGATTTTATTCTATTTGAGGTGAAGATCATTACACTGTTTGAGTCGAAAATTTTTTTGTCTGAAAATTTGACTTTACTCTATGTGAGGCGAAAAACATTATACCGTCTAAGCTAAAGACTTCATTTTATTTGAAAACTTACTTTCTTTATCTATGGAAAAGACCATTTCACCGCCTAAGCCAGAGATTTTATTTTATCTGAGGCAAAGTCCATTACACCGTTTGGGCGAAGATTTATTTTGTCTGAAGCGAAGAACATTACACCGTCTAAGCTAATGACTTCATCTTGTTTGAAGATTTATCATTTTATCTGAGGAATAGACCATTACACCGTCTGGGCCAAAGATTTATTTTGTCTATTACACCATCTAAGCTAATGACTTCATCTTGTTTGAAGATTTATCACTTTATCAGAGGCATAGACCATTACACCGTCTGGGCCAAAGATTTATTTTGTCTATTACACAGTCTAAGCTAATGACTTCATCTTGTTTGAAGATTTATTATTTTATCAGAGGCATAGACCATTACACCATCTGTGTTAAAGATTTTTTGTCTAAAGTGAAGACCATTACACCATCTAAGATAATGACTTCATCTTGTTTGAAAATTTAACATCATTTTATCTGAGGCATAGACCATTACACTGTCTAAGCCAAAGACGTCACTTTATTTGAAAACTTGACTTTCTTTACCTATGAAAACGACCATTACATCGTCCAAGCCAAAGACTTTTCCTTTTCCATGATTGGTTGGATTAGTCTTGAGATATGAAACATTATATTATGAAATTAAGGCCATGAATATCGCATTTTTAAGTTAAGTACTAATAAACACTTCTCTCTTTTTGCAGTCTAAACATGGTTTACTTCAAAGACTAAAGGATTTCTTCCTCTAATTTGCAATGCCTTATTATTTCGGACCATAAGGGAAGCAATGAGGGGACAAGGTTACCAATTGATAGGTCACTAATCGGTCAATATACTGCAGCTTCATGGGTACCTTTGAGGGACCCACCTTATTTGGCACACTGGACGCTTAAATACAGTAGTCGTCCTCCCAAGACATGGATGCTTTGTACCACTACTCATCGTGCTTGGAATATCACGAGTACCTTACCATGCCTAGGGCGTTGAATTATTAACAAGGAAACTTGTTGGGGAAATGATTTTCTGTTCGACGGTGAATTTCATTACGTTCCTGGCTACTGAGAGTGGGCAAAAGACGTCTTAAGTAGGTGTCGCTTGTCACTGGAGGGTGAAATAATTTATGATGTCGTATATGCTTCACTCTTCACATATGATTGTAATACAAATATTATGCAGTCTTTTTGTTAGGCACGGTGCCCTGTTACTAACACATTGCTTACCTCTGATGGAGAACTATCTATATCATATTGGGATTTGTATAAGATCAGTAGTTTGCCTATAAAAGGATCTCCTTACGAGGAGGTTGTGTCAAATATTGAAGAGCTTACAGGAACGTACGACAAAGGGAGAAGGTTTCTTCCCCAGACTTGTGAGCATTTGTTTGATGCCTTCCATCGGCTCCGAGAGGGAGGTAGTAACGATCCTAAGGTTTCTGCGAAAAAATGGGTAAAGTTCTAGTGCATGAAGACAATGAAGTATACTCATCCTTATTTAAGGAAAGAAAAGAAGCCTGCTCGTTTAAAACCGACGCACAATCCTACTGGGGTCATAGAGGAAGCAGTTAATTGGTCGACTATTGAAGAAGCTTTATTCCATAGGCTAGGAGTTATGGATGACAAGAAAGACGATTCATACTTGGCTGCTTTTATATCTTGTTGGTTATATATTTTTGTGCTCCCTTCAAAAGATGGTGATTTCATTCGTCCTGGAACCTTTAAAATCGCGTGTCATCTTGCTTGTAAACGAAGATCAGCCTTGCAGTTCTGGTCTTAGCCAGAATATTTAAGGGTTTGAATGAGATTTCAAAGTGCTCGTTGCTTGATTCTGCTCAAACTTACTTTCCTACTCATTATGTGTATGATTGATTAGCCCATTACTTTAAGACTCATTTTCCGTATGAAAAGGGGCCAACTGTTCCTCTCATGGACGCATGTTCTGGTGAACGTGCTGCTAGATATTTTGGGAAAGAGGAAGCAAGGAAGCGTATTCATAATGGAGAAAACATCATTTGGACTTCGATAATTTCCCAAAGATCTAGTCCGTACCACTACTATGATGATGGTAAGGCAAATGAGTTCGAATTAAATTTCTCTATGATTACTCGCTCGAATTATCTTCCTTTGAGGGACGGAGTCACAACTTTATTATTGAACTTTACAACCCTCATCGATTTAGCCGCCAATTTAGTTTTTATCAAGACACCCCTAGTAGCTTGGAGCAAGATTTTCGTCAGGCCTCATTTGAAAAAGGGTTAGAGTTGCGCGGATTTGTGTGTTGACTAGATTTAAGTCGAGGGCGGCATTTACTCCTTTTGGGTCCAACGTGAAGAGGCTTATATCGTCTAACTATAGATCTTGGTGGTCAAGGAAACATGGAAACCTTCTTGAAGACCACTTACAATTTTTATGAATACTGTTGAGCCAATCACAAATACCATTCAAGACCGCAACGAGGATGTCTTAGTGATGGATAAGCTTTCCACTTTATAGTCTAAGATTGTTGAGATACGCACAGGCAACGGACCCATGCTACACAGAAATTCAAAGAGAAGAGATCCCTACTCCAGCTGACAAAGTTCTTATTCCATTCGGTGTAGTCGTTGATGCCTCTAACAAGCGCCTACCCCAAGAGGAGAGTGATAGCAGCAAAGGAGATCAATGATTGAAAAAGAAAAGCCCAAACCCAGAAGGGGTTGTAGAGGTCCAAAGCATTGATAGCCCTTCAAGAACACTAACAGCTCAGAACGACAAGGTAAAAGAAAACATAAACTTTTTATTTTTGTTATCCATGGCCAAATGGCTTCACTAAAGTGTTCTTACATTTATTTATTTATTTATTCAGTCTAATAACGTTGGAACATTACAATGAGTAAGGCCATAAGATAGTGGTGTGTCTGTAGATGGACCGAACCATAGAAATCATTTTCCACAGCCAAGGCAGATGAAGAGGCAACTTCTATTTCTCATGATGGAATTAGGGAAAAGTTGGGCTCTGATTCGCATGAATGACCAACAATTGCAGCTTCAGTTTTTGATGTAAAGAAGGTTGTCTTGGATATTTGAAAGGAGTTTATTTGAAGCTTTGGACTTCGATTTAGCGTAAGCTGAAAGGCAGCACCGTAGACAATGTCTCTTATCTTGAAGAAAATACTAAAGTGATCCTTGAGGCAATGGGTGGGGATGATGTGGATATTTTTCCTTTGAGAAACCTATTAGAGTCCCTTTTTGAGATTGTTGCTTCATCTAACAAGACACTATCAATAAACCCGAGAAAGTTGAAGAGAATGCAATATCAGATGTTGAGGTAAACCTTACAAATGCCATGATTGAAGAAGAAGAGAAGGTTAGAGAAGTGTCATCTATCTGCCAGTCGCTAGTTACAGTGAAAGATAAAATAGAGAAGCTCAGTGAAAAAGAGAAGAACTTAGAAGCCCTTTTAGAAGTTGCTGAGAAAGAAGTTGAAGAAGCCAACTTAGGATCCTCAACTATTAGAAAGGAGTATGACGCATGCTGCACTGCCTTGTTGACTACTGATGACTTGGCCGATTTGGAGAAGAAGAAGAAATACTTGGAAGCTATGCTCAAAGATTTAGCCAACTACAAGTTGTGCTTAAATTAGACTATAAACACTGCTTTAATTTTTTTCTGTTCTTCTTGCATTTGATTGTTCAGTAGATGTTCTCATCAACAAAAAAACTTCTTTTGCTTCACTTTATATTGTGCATTCTCATTAATGTTCCCATTTGTTCTTGACTTTTTTTAGTGCTTTATGTTTGAAGACTTCACATGCTTGCAGACTTTAATTTAAAGGACTAGCCGGTTTGAATACTTCAAATTGATGATGTAACAAACTTGAAAAAATCAACTTGACTTAAAATCGGAGACTTCCACTAGAATACTTAGCCTCTTATGAAAGAAAGTACAATTATTCCATCAAAGATCTCAATTTGACATAGAGGACTTGCTTCTGCTGAGCCATCAAGATAAAACAGAGAGTTCAATTAAAGAATACATGTACACCCAATTTTCAACTGTCAATCAAGTGAATCATATTCCATCATACCTCATTTGAAGAATGCCTTGGGTAATATGTATTTTTTGAACCCATATGACTGAACTTAGAATAAAACTCTAAGCTACCTACATATCTCGGAGAAGAGGATCAAGTCATTCTGTAGTATGAAATGAGTGAGTTTTTTTTTGTCTTAAATTTTGCCTAAGCCGCATATTCCAAGGTTTTTAACCTAGCGGACCTTTTTTTGGACCGTGCACAGTTTATACTCTTGCGGGCAATGAGTAACATGCAGTTTATGCTCGTGCATCGAGGATTTGTTTTCTTCAAGGATAGTATCTCTTCGTGAATTTCTCGCTGATGGGGCAAATCTGCAAACCTTCCAAGTCAACTATCTAGAAAGCGCCACTTGCGTATACCTCTTGTACGATATATAGTCCATCCCACTTAGCAGAGAATTTTCCCCCAGATCGACGTGAGGTAATAATAGGACTTTTGACCATAAGAACTTGGTCACCCACTTGTAAAGATCTAAGGCGTACCTTTCTGCTAAAAGATCGAGACAGGCGAGCTTGATAACATTCAAGGCTTTGTTGAGCTTCTAGCCTCTTTTCATCATGAGCTTCTAATTCTTCAAGGTGTAACCGAGCATTTTCTCCATTAGTGAGTCCTTCTTGAATGGCAAGCCGCAACGATAGGATTTGACGCTCAAGCGGAAGAACCGCTTCTACTCCATAAACAAGTGAATAATGAGTCGCTTGCGTTAGTGTGCGATATGTGGTCCTGTATGCCCAAAGAGCTTCTTCCATCCTTTCATATCAATCTCTCTTAGACTTAGAGACAACCTTTTTCAACAAGTTGCAGAGCGTCTTATTAAATGCTTCAGCAAGTCCATTGGCAGCAGCATAATACATGGAGGAATTACATTGCTTGCAGCCAAAAAGATCACATATTTTATTCATCAAATTATTATCAAATGGCTTACCATTGTATGTCAATATATATCGAGGAATGCCAAAGAAATAGATAATATTGACTCGGATGAAGTTAGCCACGTTTTCCTTCTTTACTTCTTTAAGAGAAACAGTTTTAACCCACTTTGAGAAGTAATCAGTTGCGGCCAAATATAAATGTCCACCAGAAGACTTTGGCAGTGGACCAACAACATTCAAACCCCAAGCATCAAATGTCCAAGAAGCAACAGTCGAGTTTAATACTTCAGTTGGTTGATGTATGAAGTTAGCATGGAATTGGCAAGCTTTACACCTCCAAGCGTAATCCAAACAATCTTTCACCATGGTTTGCCAATAATACCCCATTCTTTTTACACCTCCAGAGTGTGCTTCTTGCAAGGCTTGAAAGGATTCGTCAGTCCCCAAACAACATCGGAGCACTCCATCAAATGATTGTTTGTAGAGTCTATCTTGTAATAAAGAAAATGAGGGGATCTCCTTAGGATTTCCGTTTTCCTTCGAGGATTTTCTCGCAATATATCGTAACAAAGATAATCAATTAATAGTTATTTCCAGCTTTCAATTTCAACCTCAAGAACGGAAGCAATATGCTCAACTTTGCTTTCTTCTTCCTCATAGTCATTTGGTGGAGGAACTACCCATCTTTGGCAAATAGCGACTTGTGTCTGATCAGGCAAAGATAATGTAGAAGCTAAGGCTGCTAATACATCAGTTCTCTTATTTTCCTTTCTTGGCACGCGTTGAATAGTTACCTCTCCAAGCCAACTTACCAATCTTTGAGCATATTTGTGATGCGGCACCAACTCTGGCTTCTTGACCTCATAGCTACCCAAAATCTAATTGATCACTAAATTGGAATCTCCAAAAACTTGTAACTGCAATTGTTTGATATCCACAGCCATTTCAAGCCCAAGTATGAAAGCTTGATATTCAGCAACATTATTGGAGCATCGTTTTGTCAGAGTGAAATAGGACACTTCTTCTTAAGAAGTGATAAACACTATTCTAGCTACAGCTCCTTCACGATGTGCAGCTCCATCAAAATACATCTTTCCAATGAGGCTGAATTTCTATGACTATTACATATTCATCAGACAACTCCCAATCATCTGGAATGGGATGGTCATCTAGAAAATGTGCTAATGCTTGTCCTTTTACAGCCTTTTGAGGAACACACACAATTTCAAATTGTTGAAATGGGAGGAACCACCTCGCTAATCGATCACTTAGGACTGATTTAGACATGAAAACTTGATAGGATTCGCTCTTGAGACGAGTCACACAATGTGAGCTTGGAAGTAATGCTTCAACTTTTGAATAGAGAAGATAAGTGCCAAACATAACTTCTCAATAGGCGAATACTTGAGCTCATTTGGCATCATCATCCTACTCACGTAATAAAGCGCATTTTCTTTGCCTTCATTGTTTCCTTGAGCGAGAAGCGCTCATAATGACCTTTCCTGTGCTAAAATGTATAATATTAATGTCTTTTCAGGTATGGGGGCTGCCAGTACCTGAGGTTTCATTAGATGAGACTTAATGCTTTCAAAACATTTCTGCAAGATTGGTCCCATTCAAAAGGAACCCCTTTCTTCATAAGGCGACTAAATGGTTGGCATCTTCCAGCCAGATTCGAAATAAATCTTCAAAATTTTCCAACTTACCCTGCAAGCTTTTTAATTCATGAATATCTTTAGGATCAGGAATTTTCAAGATAGCATCCTCCTTATCTTGATCAATTTCGATCCTCGATGTCGAACAATAAAACCAAGGAACTTCCTAGAAGTAACTCCAAAAGCGCACTTCAACGGATTCATTATGGGTTACTATCTCCGAAGTCATTCAATAACCATCCTCAAATCTTGCAAGCGCACTTCTTGTCCTTCGATGCCATGCGAATTTGATTATATCCAGTTGAATCATACATGAAAGGCATCGCCTCGTATCCAATTGTTGCATCAATCATGAGCTCAGGGATAGGATGAGGAAATTCATCCTTAGGACAAGCGTTATTTAGGTCTCTAAAGTCAAATCAAACTCGGATTTGGCCATTCTTCTTTATTATAGGGACGATGCTTGAAATCCATATAGGATATTTAGCTTCACGAACAAGACCAGCGTTAATAAGCTTGTTAACTTTGGTTTCATCAACGGAACCATTTCAGGTCTGAAATGACGGTATGCTTGCTTTACAGAACAAGCACCTTGCAAGATGATAAACAACCACCTTGGGATCTAAACCTGGCATTTCTTTGTAGCTCAAAGAAAATACGTCTTTGAACTCCTTAAGTAGATCAATATATTTTCTCTATTCATCACCAATTAGAGAGGCACTTATATGTGTGGGCTTTGGATCTTCAACTACTCCGAGATTGATCTTTTTAGTGCATCAACCGCTGTCTTCACCCCTTCTTCAAGATCTGGTGGTGCATTTTTAGCGTCTTCATCCTGTTGAGGATCACTATCATTGAAATATATATGATGACATACATGAATATCAAGGCACATTTCCTCAGCTTCCGTATAATATAAAGCATTTTGTTCATGATGAATGGTGATATGACATGATGACCCCACACTTTCTTCATCTTCCTCTTGTTCTTTAGTGTGTATTATAGTATGAGCCTTTGCTTTGAGGATCTCTTCGCATGAAACTACAAGTTTGGTCTCTCGCCTCATTCTGGAAGGAATTAGACTTGGGCAGACCATGGTCAAAATCTCCTTTTTAGCGAAGATAAGTGCTCCAATCCTTCTATCACTTCCATGATGCTTGTTTTCCTTCTTTAGTGGTCCCAACTATCAAATACTGACGTCATTGGCTTCGTAAGTCGATCAAACATAGAAGGCTTCTTGTTAAGCGTCGTAGACACTTCTTTAGCAGTAATGTAGGTACAACTTGCCCTTTTATTGGAGATACAGATTGGTGGGGGTTGTTTGTAACCCAAACCTTCACGTGATTGCTTTAGTGGGTACCCTTTCTCCATCATCATCTTTCTCAACTTGGATGGTTCGTTGGGACCATATCAAGCTTTTGCTAACAACTTGTAGGCGTTTGGGTCAAAGCCCTCATCTGTGCGCTTTGTAGGAAGGTCTAGATTTAGAAGCGAATTGTAGCTTGATGATTTGACAAACCCTTTAAGCAACTTTGTATACGACTTAATTTAATCCATTCGCTTGATTGGAAAGTTCAAGTCTCCTAACACCTTACGTTGTAGCTCATAAGATGGATCTTCGACCTTCCTTGCCTTTGGGACATAACGAAGAACGTGAGTCACTTTCTTACTTGAAGATGCCACATTCATCTTGTTCCTATCATGAAGTACCTGATCTTTTTCAACTGTAATCTTTTCCTTGGTAGTTGTGACATCAACCTTCTTTACAACACTTTTGGTCAACATCACATCATCAATCTTACCTCCTTTGAAACATAATTCTTTAAGTAGAATTTTGCATCGGCAAAGTATGATTCACCCTTGGTAAAGGGCTTATCATTTGCAATTATCTTCTTTTCGACCCCACCTTCGTAGTATTTCAAGCACTGATGGTAGGTGGATGAAACCACTTTGTTCTCCTGTATCCATGGCCTTCCTGACAAGATATTATATGAGGTTTTTGCATCAATCAGGTGAATCCATGCACTCGAATGCAAATCTCCCATGTTTATTTCGAATTTCATAGCCCCTATAGCTCTTTTCCCCCCTTGATTGAACCCTTGAACCATCAAATGACTTTCACATAGTTCATCTGTCAGCATGCCAAGCTCTCTGATAGTATGAATTGGGAGAATATGACTCCAGACCCATTATTGATCAAGATTCTTCTTATTCTCTGTTCTCACACAAAGCCAACCATTAATTGGGGACTATTATGGTAGGTTTCACCAAGAAAATGATCATCATTAATAAATATGATTTTTGCATCACAAATGTCCACTTCTTTAGACTTCCTAGTGAGTTTTTGAGAAAAGGTAGGTTGCAGAAATGGTGGATCCTCTTTCTTTGTCTCTTCTTCATCTATCTTACAATATGAGGTCTTGATATATTCACAGGAAGATCACGGGTGTAACCAGCTTGGCAGGAATTCCTCCAATGTCATTGGACGATGTAGCATTTTATAGTGATTCTCTGCCACTTTCTTCCAATTCTTCTTTATCATTTTCTTCTTGGGTCTTTTCACCAATTTTACCCTAGCCAACTGCTTATTTGAATCCCTTTGTGAATTTTTCTTGCAGCGTCTCCGCCGAGTCACAAGAATCCGACCTTTATCGTCAGTTTGATCATCACATGATTCACCTTTCTCTTCAGATCTTTCCATACTATTAGTTTATACGCTATACGGAGAAACAATGGTTTTCTCACATTGATAGGTTCAAAGTCACTAAATTTAATCATATTTGGTAATGGTGCAGTTTGGATGTAATCATATTCAAGTACTTCGACAAAATTGCAAAGGACAATGGGATCAAGTGAACCAAAAAGAAACACACTTGATTCGAACTGTCTTTCTCATCCTCAAGCAAGATTTTTCCTTCAGCGGCCAAGTCCATGACTTTCTCTTTGAAGAAAAAGCACTTTGCAATATGGTTGCCAAACAACCAATGGTACTTGCAATAATTTGGATCATTAGTCTTTCCAGCTTCGTTTGGCCGTTTTATTTCGGGTAACTCAATGAGTTTCAACTCAAGGAGCTCTTCAAAAGTTGCTGGGACATCGAATTCCAAGAATGGATATTCTTTCGCTTGCATTTAAACTCCTTGGATATTCTCAAGGAGTTCACTTTCGGCCAACTTTATCCTGTAAGGATGTTGTCTTCACACTTTGTTTCTTACTCACTTTTGTAGTGACCTTTAATGGCGAGGCATTAACATTCATTGATTCCTTGCTCTCAAACTTCGACAAACACTTGCCTCTTTTCTTTATCTCTTGTTTATCCTTCACTTTGCGAGGTTCATAAACAAGTGGCCCTTGATTTCCACTTGAAGACATACTTAGCTCCATATCTTGAGCACGTGTAGCCAATTCTTCAAAAGACTTAAGCTTGATACCATGTAGGATGTAGCAAAGTCCCTAATACATTCCTTGGATACACATTTCTATCCTAGAAGCTTAACTAAGTCTGTCTTTACAATTGAGGCCCGCATTCCTCCATCGATTGATGAAATCGACAACTGGTTCATCCTTCTATTGACGCATTTTGTTAGTTCAACCATACTTACAGTGCGCCTTGTGCTATAGAAGTGATTGATAAATTTATGTTCAAGTTACTCCCAGCTATCGATGAAACCAGCCTCGAGATCAGTGTACCAATCAAAAGCATTTACTTTTAAGGAACGAACGAACTTCTTGACACGATAATCTCCATAGGTTCCAGCATTATTACAAGTTTCGACGAAGTGTGCAATGTGTTGCTTCGGATTTCCTTTACCATAAAATTGGTGAAACTTTGGGGGTTGATAACCTGCAGGCATCTTCAAACTATCAATTCTCGCAGTGTATGTCATTGCATGTGCTAGAGAAGACTTGACAGCAACATCGTACTTATCTTTGATGGTTCCATAATGAAGTCTTTCAATTACTCAATGGGAATAACTACGTCAGATGTTCTTTAGGAGCCGTTGTCTGCCTTGTAGATGAGTCTCCTTTATCCTGCATCACTAGGAGCTTTCCATCTGCATGAATTTAGTTTCCCTCCATCATGCTATCAACTCTATCTGTCAGCTTGATAATTTGATTATCTTGATCTTGCATATGCTTCATTAACCCTTCAATTGCCTTTGTTAAATTTGGAAGTTGTTCTTCAACATTTAAGGTATTAGTCACCATTGCTTGGATAACCGTCGTGGATGGTGGAGTAAAGCATGGATTTTCTCTTACACCATACTTTAAGTGGAACACTCACATGGAGTGCTTGGAGCAGATACAGTTATCAAGACACCATCACCGCCCTGTGTGATGAGATTCTTAGATCTAGAAGGGCCAAGTAGAGCCAATGTCTTTTCAACAATTTCAGCATTGTTTTCTCCTTCTTCTAATTTAGTTGGAAATGATCTTGCCCCCTTTTAGGATTGAAAATAAAAGATAGGAACCGATGCAGATGGCATTTGAAATGCTTTTTGTTCCAGCAAGTTTGCTTTGTTCCTAGTGACAGGTCCTATGCTTTCCATAGTAGCATCCAGCAAGTTTTCTATATCAGATGAAAACTTGAAATCCATAGCCTTAGCACTAGTGAGTTTGAAGTCGATCTTCTTAGGAGCCATTTCTGTGTTCTTGAAATTTGGTAATTTGAAGAGATGAGAGGTAAAGATAGTCCCACCGTGCGTGCCAGAAATTTGTAACAATAAATTTTTGCATTGAGAAAAATAAATAATCAAGAGTGGAAAATTACGTAACAACTGTAGTATTTGATGTCAATAAATGAAAGTGTTACAATCTCTATGGTATTCCTCTGATTCTTCAAGAATGTAAAGTATCTTAATGAGCTTGACTTTGATTCGATTCAAAGGCTTGTAAAGCTTGATCTTGAATCTCTCCTTGGACTTGAATTTGGGTTTGATCACGAATAAGTAATTTGATCTTGAACGGCTTGGTGTTTGATTTGGCTTCATTCTTGATCTTGAACTTGAACTTGAACTTGTAGCTTGAGTGCTTGAACTTGTAGCTTGTAGAGAAACCTGTGGTGTTTGATCCACGAGCTCTGTGCTTGATTCTTGTTATCAGCTCTAGTATTTTCTAGCTTTATGAAGACCTCTATTTATAGTTTTAGGAGGGTGGTGTGGCTCTGCGATTTGATTGGTCCGTTCAAACTACAGACACTTGACATGATTTAATTGGCTCATTTATTTGGCTTGGATTGTCACATCACTTGACACATGACATGATTTCATTGGCTAATTTATTTGGCTGGGATTTCCACGTCACTTGAAATATATGATGATTTCATTGGCTCATTTATGGCTTGGATTGCCACGTCACTTGACATGTGGCATGAGCCCGGGCTACTAGCCATTTGGACTTTGAGATAAGGAAATGGGCTTATCATTTAATTTGTAGTCCAATTAAATGGACTAGCCCAATACACACACGCACATATATATTGGATTTAAATAAGGAATTTTTGCATTTCTATGCCATATAGTAAACTATATTACCCTAAATATTCATGTTTAGTAAATTACCCTACCTACACAAGTTTTATTTACAAAATATATACATTCGGCCTTAAAAGGCTCCCAATCCATTATTAATACCTTCAATTAAGGGATTTAGTTACACCATTTTCTTCTTTTTTTCTTCTCTCTCCCCTTTTTCTACAAATCTTCCCTTATCCTTTTTATACAAAATAACTCGGAGGTTGAAGTATTTTTTAGACAAATTTTTGTATTTTGTACACTTGTCTTTACTGCAATTTCAAGAAGGATATTAACATCTTGGTTCAATTACGACTAACGCTATCTATCGTCTCTGGTGTTCTCGTCCTTTTTTTTGGACGAATATAAATAATTTCTGAAGCTGCTAAAAATGAAAAAAAAAACTCTTCTTTATTGACACTGGGTTTTGTTAACAGAAAGTATGGTTACTTATGTGTAATGTCAGTGTAATTTTGAAATAGGCATATATCTCCATAAGTTCGCGAGCACAAATTAAGTGGATTTGAGTTTTCATTAATGAATAATGGTCCCTCTCTTGATTCGTATTGTATAATATCTTCTACTACTATTTACTTAGCAAATACGAATAGAATAGCTAACTTACTTTCAAAGTTCCAACAGCTACACGGCCTGTTTATTTTTATACATTAGTTCTACACAATTAAAAGCAACTACAATATCATATAACTTAAATATAATTTTTATACAAAATTTATACAATATATTTTTTGTATATTTTGTATCTGAAAAAATAAATTTCATACAACTAATTAAATATTATATAATTTATCTACAATTTCACACATTATTTTTACCTAGCTAAATATAACTATAATAACATACAACTTAAATACAACTATAATAATATACAACTATAATTAGCCCAATTTACTAGCCACAATATTTATTTGGACTAATATCTTGAATTTAATATGGTCCAAATTATTTTATGCATTTAAATTCGATAAAATTTAAATGCTCACACTATTTACTTTGTCAGGAAATATAAATGAAATTCAAGACAGAATGATAATTAAACTCCGATTTTGCCATTTTGGGGTGCCTTATAAGGGCAAGTGCAAATGTGCAATTTGTAGGATGCTTTGTTTTGCTGAACTACAACTCATAAATCAGTGGAAAGTGATGATCTTCATGGCTGAGCATTTTATGTATATAGATAACCCCCAAAATTTAAATAATAGTGTAAAAGATTCTTTGTACTACACTGTGTATATATATTATAAGATAAATGAATAACAGACTAATTAGCAAGAAAGATAAAAGAAGATGACAGGCAAAGTTTGCATGTCATCACTTATAAGCACTAGTATTACTTGAGCTCCCATCTCATATGATCAAAACCACAAAGACAGCCACAATAATATGAAACCTGTCAACATAGTCAAATTAAACCAACACAAATTAAAGGAAAGAAATATAAATGTAACAAATTAGAATGGAAATAAAAAATTGTAAATGTCTCAATAAATCACCATTGATTTTTTCTAGTAGTAATTGTAATAGCATCAGAAGCTGGAGCTGGTGGCGCTGGTACTGGTACGGGCTTTGGACTTGGTGGCGGTGCTGAAGGGGGAGCCTGCACTTTCCCTATAATTTTCAAAAAAAAAATCAAATCAAATTACACCATATTTTCCTTGCAAAACTATATTTTGATTATTTTTTTTCAAGAGAAAAAAAAGATAAATTTATTTAAGGAAAAAAACAAGAAAGAAATTAATAAGAAACTAACCACAATAAAGTAGATTTTTGGGGGGAAGATGTTCTTTTGCAGGATTAGGATTAGGGTCATAAACTCTGATGTAAAGCTCTTGTCCTAAGAACCAATGTTTCAAATTTTGTGACCTTAAATTCCACATCCCTGGATTGTCTAAATACACATATATTGCTGTCCATCCTTTTGGATACACCTATATATGAAAAATGTTCATTAATTTTATGATATTTTAGCATAGCTAAATTGCTAGGAATTTGATTGGTTTTGTTTTAAAAAAAATGGTAATAATTACCTGAACAGTAGAACGAACAACAGGATCATAAAGATTATACGTACGACGTGATTTTGGAGTCCAATTTTCGGAACCGTATCTGAAATTCCAAGGGTAAAAAAAGACAGGAAGATGTCAAAATAATAACAAAATATATATTTAATTTCAAAAATTTTGGGATAATTCTTATCTCACAAATGTTTTAGGATTAATTTGATTTATGATTATAGAATTTTAGTATTTTACTTGTTATAATAATAAAATTACAGAATAATTTTTTTTGTTATATAAAAGTAACAAAATGTTAGCAACTTAACATTAATTTACTACATTGTATCCATAATAACATTAATGTAACAAAATGTTAGCAACTATAACATTAATATACTATATTGTATCCACAATAACAATAAAGTAACAAACTATTGTTTTTCATTAAAGTAATAATACTTTACCCATTATAGTCACCAAACTTTATCTATTATAATGACCACCTAAGGTGGCATATTGTTACGGTGGATGAAGTTAAGTCAATTCTGACAAATTAAAATATTTTTATGACTATTACTATAGATAAAAATGTTCACCACTAAATTAAAAGCTTGGCATGGGATGATAAGTATCCCAATTTCGGCTTCGAGCCCTGATAGTCACATTTGATAAGAATTGTTATATTTTTCAAAGTGTATTTTTTAGCACGAGTTTGGATTAGTCCGAATCCAAAAAGGAGTCAAAAGGCAGCCCGATACACACAGGGCCCGAAAAGGGCCAAAGTGGATTAAAAAAAATTCAATGACCACTAGGAAAATAAAAAAATATTACCATTTTTGTATACTTACCCAACAACAAAGAAGCCAAATCCATCCAAGTGCCAAGAGTCCATCACTTCTAGCTCATTTTTAAAGACAATTTCCAGCCACCCTTTGTGTTCGCCGGAGACAACGAACGTACTATGAATAGTCTCCGGCAGGCTGCTATTCGCCGGAAACTTATCGAGCTCGTAAACTCCGGCGCCGCCGTTAAGGTAATAATCCGCCAATTTTAATGGCGTTTGTGGTGTAACATAAGAGATATTGTTAATTGCATAATTAATCAGACCATTCTTTTTGTTCACTGAATTTTGGAGAACAAAAGTTTGTGATAATGTCACATTTGATACATTAAATGATCCTTGTGGATTAGGCCTTGCTGCACCTGTTGTCAAATTCAACCTGCGGAAAAACATAAGGAGAATAAATCTAAATGTCGATTACCCAGTCGCTTAAATTGAAAAATAACCAGCGTATATATAATATATGTATAATTCATGTGTAATATAGATATAAATGTGTATACCGGCTCAAAAACTAAACAGTAAATAAGACTGGCTATTTGCGTAAAGATTCTTAATCATCTGGCTGGCTAATTGTGTAAAGATTTTTAATCCAGCATGTTTGTCCAAGCTTCTAAAATCAACTTATCTTGAAAATTACTTTTCAAAAAAGTACTTTTCAGTTTTTGTCTAAAGCAGCTTGTGTTTGGCTAATTAACTTGAAAAGTGCTTTAGAAACCAACTAGTGTTTGGCTAATCTTTTAAAAAGTATTTCTAAGTATATTTTTCTCAAAAGTGCTCTTCAAAAAAAGTTGGTGAGAAACTACTTTTCTTTTCTGTTTCTTGCAAATTGCTTCTCCTTATACTCAAAAGCACTTTTTTTTTCTTTAAAAAGCTTGGCCAAACACCTTAACTTAGAAAAAAGGCACTTTTAGCTTAAAAAAATACTTTTGGCTAAAAAGAACTTGGCCAAACAAGCTATATCATGCAAAAATGGATTTTTTAGATGGGCCTACCTGATGGATCTAGCTTGACTGATAGAGAAATTCACATCAAATGGATCAGGCCCATTTGGAAGAGGCCCATCAGCAGGTTTGGTAGAGTTTTCGTAATGCAACACACCAACAACCTCAAGAGTTTTAAGCTGAGTTGAGTTTGCCATTTTTGCAGTAGCAACAATGTAATAATCAGCACTATCTTGATCTGCTGTTACAAGAACAGAATAGGATTGGCCCACGTGGACGTCGAGCGAATCCAACGTAATTTGATTGGTATACGATCCTTCGGCCTCAACCAATAGCATGCTATGATTTTGGATCCTAAAATTAAAACTCCATTCACTTCCCACATTTGAAATCCTCAATCTGTACGTTTTACCTGGAAAAAAGATTTCGATAATATATATAAGTGTAAACTCTATATATACCGGCTAGAAAAGTAAATAATTTATCCGGCTATTTGTGTAAAGATCCCTATTGCCATTTTCCCATATTTGAAATCCTCAATCTATACGTTTTACCTGGTAATCATAAAAGATTTCGATAATATATGTACCGGCACAAAATCTATAGATAACGGCTAGGAAAAGTAAATAACGAACTTATCCGGCTATTTTTGTAAAGATACCTATTGCAGTAGGAGAAAGAAAGATTGGGTTTATTACCTCGTTGTAGTGTGAAGGATTCATTGGATTTTGCTTTTGGGTCCAAATATGAGCCTTTCCCATTCATAAGCATTATGTTTGGAGTTTTGTTATAGCCCTCATGTACCAACTTATTTCCAATAACCTATTCATTTTTTCACAAGTCCAAAAAATATTAATCAAAAGAAATTTTAACTTTCATTTACGTAAAAAAACATACGCCTCAAATTTCAAGTAAATTATAATTCAGGACAAGTGATATTGACTTTTGATCTACATGTTTTGTTCAGAAATGATACTAGGTAACTACTCTAATAGACTGCTATTTAGGAATTAGCTAATGTCTCGTGAATTTCAGTTTTTACTTTAATTTTTCGGGATATAAATATTCTGAATTGTATTGAAATTAAGATTTTTAGTTAAAATTTTCAGGATAAAATAAATATAGACTAATTCCTAAATACCAGTTGTAAGGATGGCTATTTGTGCACAGAACCTTACATACACAACGAGTTTTTTCCTAGAATGAGACTCTTACAAATGTCGTTTCAAGGCCTTTTCCATTATTATTGATTATATTCATAGTATTACTGCTAATTACTATTCCCTCTAGAAAGAAATGAAATATTTTAGATTTTGAATTTAGACATGTCATAATTTTTTTTTGTGCGCGTGTAAAAAGTTGTTATTAAAGCTAAAATAAGGACTTTAAATTAAATTATTTTAAATTTTAGAAATGATAATTCTTTTCTTAACTGACTAAAAGGAAAATAGGGCTACATAAATTAAAATAGAGGAAATAATTTTTATTATTGTAGAGACAACTAAGTTAAGGAAAATTATTGACCTCAAAGCTATCTTCATACCAATCACCAATGAGGAGATGGAAATCACCATCGGGCTCAGCATATGGGGGTTGGACCACGACCCGATTGTTTGCTTGAATTGGGCCAAATCCTCCACCAGCCTTTTCGAAATATAGGCTTGGGAAATAGAAGAAGCTTCCAATTTGGTCTTTCAGCTGAAACTCATAGGTCCAATTGGTACCGGGTTGGATCGCACAGTTGGTACCCGAAACTCCATCTTGCCATGAGTTATGCCTCTGTTGGATCCCATTCCTATTGGCCCAATATTGTCATTAGTAAATTTTCAAAAAGGAAAACTTGCCTTGTTATCGTTACTTATGGTGTAGTACTTATCTTTTTTGAGTTTCGGTTCTATGAATAATCATTTATTTCTTTAAGCTCAACATATTACCTTCATACTAAATAAAAATAGAACTGAAAGTAAAAAACAAAGTTTAATAATAATAATAAATATAATAAAATTATGTAATTTAAAAGATAATTATATGTAACTCTATAGACATTTATTGATTAACCTACATATGTAAAAGATTTGCCGTCTCTGGAGTGGTAGAGCATTAATGTTGTTATTGTGTTAGAATTTCCCAAAGTTAATTGGTGTCTTTTCTTCATGTATTGTAGGTGAGTGCAAGAAAACGTTTAAACCAATCCTATCTCAAAATGACACAGTCAAATCTAGTAGTAATGAATATTCTCTTCAATTCTACGCCACTATGTATTGATTTTTTCCCTCTTAAGTCCTGCTCTACTAAGTACTAATTTTGATGCAGTACTATACAATAGATTTTATGATTCTGACTTTTTTTTGAATCCCGTACATAATAAGATTTAGTATACCGGACTGCCTTTTTTATTATATATTTGTAAATTAGTATAATATAAGGTCATGCCGCTAAGGTAGAAAAGGGTTGAAATTTGGTTCAGTGGCGAAGCCAGAATTTTCATGTAGGGTGTTCAAACTTGAAATTAGTAAAACAATTCCTGATAAAATTTGTTTAATATATATTATATCCTACTAAAATCTAATAGTTTACCTATATACAATGTAATTTTTCGACGAAGGGTGATCAACTAGCTATGTAACTTCGCCCCTGATTCGGCTAGTGCATGACAGTGTTTGACGAAATACAAAAATTTAAAAATAAAAGAAAGAAAAACTTTTGGTATTTATTAAAATTACTTTTCAAACCTATGGTCTTAAACCGAACATGGCATTTATCTGACTATTTGAGCATGTCATTAAGAAAAATATGTGAAGCTTAATACCAATTAGATTTAATAGGAAAATAAGATGAAGCGTCAACTCCAACTACATTATAAAAACAGTTATAACCGACCCTCCATGGTGATAAAACAGTTAATGCAAAGAATAAGAAGTGTGTATTTAATTAGCATTAACGTAAACAGAAAATTAATTGAATACATCGTGGTATAGTAGTAAAGACAATTTACCACGTAATGAGAACAGGATATCGATCCATATCGTTGAACACATTGACATGAATATTATCATTGGTGGAGGCGTTGAGAAGAGGCCCAGGAAACTTACCATTGATAGTTATCACCTGAAAATGTACACAATCAAGATTACAAATTAAACCTTGAAGACAATAATTTTACATATACTTATACAGAAGGGGAGCCTTGGAGACAACTTTAGGTCCATGCGACGTACAGATTACGAGTTCGAACAGTAGAATCAGCCACCAAAGTTTGTATTAAGGTATACTAACTATATCTTTAAGGTGTAGGTGTAACCCTTCCCCAAACCCTACGTGAACGTCGTATGTTTCATGTACTGAAAGGCCCTTTTTTTTAGATTCTTACATGGTAGGTCTCTTATTTAAGACTATTTATATAAATAACATCACTTGTGGTTTATTTCAATAATAAAAAGATTTTTTTACGATTGGGCATGTTAGAAAATAAATAGATCCCACGAAATCAAGGATTTATTTTTATTCCCTTCTGCCTTATTAAATGTTTCTCTCTCATCTATATGGTAATGAAAATATGAAAAATTCAACTTTTGAAATCAGCCAGTAATACTTGCATTAAGGCAAGCTATTTACATTACATTCTCTTGATGTGACCCTTCCCAAACTCTACGTGAATGCAGAATATTTCATGCAGTCTGCCTCTTTGTTCACTAACATAGAAAACCACTCAAGTAATAAAGAAAAAAAATGAAGAGTTATGAAATCATACTGGTTGATTCACAGAGATTGGTTTGATATTATTGTCTTCAGCAACATGCCATTCAAGAAAAATTTCTTCCCCAATAATGGCTTGCATGGAAAGCAAAGAGCAAAGAATCAAAGAGAGAAATAGCCATATTGGTGATCCCCTCATTGATTATATTTTCCTTAATAACTTATTAATATCACTATAATTATGATGATTAATGAAACTAGAGATACAAAGGGGGTTTTAATATATAGGTTTAGAAACGTTGTATTCTGTGAAAAGGAGGAGTTAAAGAAGAAAAAAGCTCAGGCAAAAAAGATGAAAAATTCTTTAATTATAGCTTTCTCTTTCAGAGCATTGTTTTTCTCTAATAATAATAATTAGCAGTACAAAAGTATATATTTGCTGGAGCCTGCAGACCCTTATATAAGCTACTTATTTGTTATCGATAGGATATTAACTTTTGCGACTATTATATTTCCTTAAGATGACCATAACGATGCTCATGAAAGAGAACAATTATTTTTTTAAAAAGAAGACAAAATTACTATGACTTGTTATAAATAGAATTTTACTTATGGTGAATGTCTATATTTAGAGAGATTTTAGGGTTTCCTACTTTGTGGCTAAGTCACCCTCTCCCTATAAATAGAGGGTTCTATTTCATTGTAATTCATCTCATTTCAATAAGAATTCCTTCTCTCCCTACTTTGCTCTGCAATATTCTTCTTCTTCTTTTATTATTTTATAACATGTTATCAACACGAGACTATAACCAATTGATTAGAAGCTTTGGGATTGATCATAATGATTGTTAATTGTCTATGAACTTCCTTCATGTAAGTTCTGGATTTAAGGTAAATATTTTACTTTTCTCTTTCAAATTTTTGACGTTCTATAATTTGATTTTAAATACAAGCAAAGACGATAAATTTTGATTGCAACTCTAATGGAGTTTGAAAGATATTATAACCATCCAAAGTGGTAAAATTTCTATTTCTTGCCATGATCAAATTCATGTATGATTGTGGGGAAAGAATTGAAAACTCGTCCCATTAAATTTGCTCCATTCTCATTCTCTTTAGAGAATGTGATAGCAGTATGTGATATGTCTGAAAGAAGACAAAATTACTACTATGAATGTATCAATGGATGAGGACGTGACAATAGACGAATAAATTATAATCGTCATCATTGTGGTAATGAGAATAATAAGGATTCTCAAAATAATCCTTCACTCTGTGAAAGTAATATTTCTTATCAATTTGACAATATGAGATTTTATAAAGCACATATAGATGATTATGGTCCATTCATGATGTGAGTGTGACAACATCTAATTTTTTAATACATATTCATTCTTGGAAGAATATGAACGTGCTAGTGGTAGTGAATATACCATACTCGCCTCTAGAAGGAGGTTTGAGATGATATAAGAAAATAATATCATTATTATGGCATGAATGATCATTGATCACGTACCTATTGTACGCCAAAATATTTTGGCAATGTGATTATTAAAGGACAACAATAGTGCAAGAAACATATCTTGCATATAATTTTGACCATGACCATAATTGTATAACTTTCTCTTTAAAAGAGATATTCACCATATGGATGTTCATGAATATGTGGTAGTAGAAAATTAATTGAGAACTCTGCAAGAGCCAATTATACTATTTTGGAGAAACACAATCGATTACCAATAAGGTATTGTGTTGTAGTAAGTCTCAAAGAAACTTATTCAGTTTCCAAAGTATACACGAAAACGGTTGATTATATTGAGACAATAAATAAAGGAAAGATTTGATATCTTTAATTACTACAACTTGTAGTGGGATAATCTGTATGTGAAAAGCTACCCGCTTTATTCTCCAGTTTGTACTACATAAACAAAAGAATGCCACAATAAAGCGGATGTTTATTGATATAAAAACTAATATCATAATAAACATAGAGTTTATTGATAATTGCACATGTCATGGTGTAAACATGAACTATCTATATTGATAATTTATTCAGTTGGCATAATCAATTTAGCCATATCAATTTAAATATGATGAGCAAAAGTAATAGAGAATTCACATGGGTAAATATTAAAGAACTAGAAAGTTCTTTACGGATTCTCTTATATTGCTTGTTCACATTAATTAATTGACCAACTAAAGAGGATTGAATCCCATGAATTCTGAAAATATCAAAGGTGAATATCGGCCCATTCACCTGCCATGTATACCACATAAGATGCATCTATGAGATGGTTACATGTGCGATTATTATTAACTTGCAACCTGGTTGGTGCTTGCGAGGTAACTTGCTCAGTAAATTAATTTCGAGCATAATTTCTAGATTTCTATTCAAGAAGTTCATCTTGATAAGTTGGTTTACATTATAGTGGGTTTAGCAAAATAATTTATTGAGTGCCTCCACTTAATAGCTAAATTGTTTCTTATAAGAACAAAGTTATATTTATATATGTATATATATATATATATATATATATATATATATATATATATATATATATACACATATCAAATTGATATATATATATATATATATATATCAATTTGATATGTGTGTATATATATATATATATATATATATATATATATATATATATATCAATTTGATATGTGTATATATATATATATATATATATATATATATATATCAATTTGATATGTGTTATATACGAAAGTATATTGCATTCTCCCCTCACAAATGGTTCAGGGTCAGGAACCAAATAATTTCATCTTATTATTATTGGTGTGCGGTGTGTATTTTCATTAACACCATAATGCATAAAGATGGATTTCCAAAGTTGAGGAAGCAAGTTAGTTTTTCTAACATGAGGGGGAGACAAGATACAATATTTGAGAAAAACGTTACACGGAATGAATTATTATTTATACATATAGATCCTCGAATAGGATAATATGAACTTGAAGTTCATAAAAGGATAATTCATTTGCAATATATTGCAAAGCATGACATAAGCATTTGTTGACCCAAAGAAAGTAACTATATTCTTATTGCAAATACTCATGTTAAGTCCTAGAAGGACAAAGTCTATGGTACGCTTAAAGCATATATACAAATCGGTTTCAAATAGAACTTCTTGATAAAGAAGATGAGCAAATGATCAAAGTGATCATAATAAAGGAGGCAAGTGATCTAGAACACATGACATAACACTTCATAAAATCTCATGAGAGATTCAGGTACCTGAATATATGAATAAGGAGATCTCTATGTTATGTCTTTATGAAAGTTTATTGGAACCGATATAACATGTTCGTCGACGACATCTATCATAGCGCTCAGTATAGATGAGGATCTTAAGTCTATCGAATGTAGACACAAAAGTATTGGCCAAATGGAAGAGATACAATTCAAATAGAATTGATTCCATATAAAAGACGTGTAGTTTTGGACATGTAATTCAAACACTTGAAAGTATAAAGTCAATGGTATGTGCAATCAATTTTCGATATCTTATATGTCTATGCAAGACATAAAAACTTGATATGCACTAAAGCCTCTTTAGATAGCTTATATGGCTTAACTTATATAACAATCCTTGAAGGACTTAAATCACTTAAAGCATATATAATTTTTGATCTTGAAGTACCACATGGTAAGTGCAATTTGTGCATAAATGTATCTTGCTATAACTATAAGCATGATAATGTGATAGCAAGAGTTTTCACCTCTATGTGAAGATATTGAACTGACAATTCCAACAAGATGATATGAAGACAATACATTTATTAAGAATGATGGTTTCAAGGTTCAACATATTCATTCAAGTTAATATGACTTATGTATTTATCAAATCTCTACCAAAGATCTTTTGAAGAAGGTGCACAAGATTGAAATGCAAATGCTTAAAGATGTGAATTGATACTCTCATCAGGGAGAGTTAATGCGCGTTGCACTCCTTTTCCCTTACAAAGTTTTGTCTCATTGGATTTTCCTTGCAAGGTTTTTTAACGAGGCAACCAAAAGGCGTATTGTTAGATATGAGTACTCTTTTTCCTTCTCTAGAAATTTTTTCCATTGGGTTTTATTTAGTTAAGGTTTTAAAGATGCATATTATCTGTTGAATAGATATCCAAGGGAGTGCGTTATAAATAGAATTTTATTTATGGTGAATGTCTATATTTAGAGAGATTCTAGGGTTTCTTACTTGGTGGCAAAGTCACCCTCTCCCTATAAATAGAGGGTTCTATTTCATTGTAGTTCATCTCATATCAATAAGAATTCTCATCTCTCTACTTTTCTCTGCAATAGTCTTCTTCTACTTTAATTATTTCATAATAGGAGCATCTTCTTTTATTATTTCATTATAATTCATCCCATATCAATAAAAATTCTTCTCTCCCTAATTTGCTATGCAGTATTTCATTTTGCCATCAAAGGTTGTTCATTATAATTCTCTTTCTCATAATTGTCTCTTCCACGTAGCTGTAGTAAAAGTTGACAAATTTATCACAGTATTCTTTAATTGGAAAAAAATAGAAAAAAACAAACAACATTGAGATGTACTATATTATACTTTCTTTTTATTATTTATTTAACTTTTATAATAACAAGGCAAAAAGTTTTACACCATCAAATTAATTACTTAAAAATAAAATACATATAAATTTTACACTTATTATAAATTATCACTAACAAATAAGATATTATTATGAAAAAAGTATATTCTATTATAACAAGTTAAAATATATTGGTAGTATAATTTTTTATATTATTAAGTTAAATTTTTATTGTATAATGAAGTTGAAGGACAGCTCACATGGTGTGCATCTTAACTTTTAATTTTTAGTGTACGTTCGTCGAGGAGTTTATTAAAACTCAAATGTATACTAAAAAATCGAGCTAGCCTGCTAGATGGTAAGCCAGGCTCTAAATATGGCAATAAATGACCGAAGATCGACATCAAGTCCCACCGAGCTAGAACTCGGGGGCAGAACGCCTGCTTTTGAGAATATCGAAGTCGTGATCCCGGATTCGATCATAGCCTCGAATGAACTCGAAGAAACAGTATTAGTATAGCCAACAGAAGACCGAAATATCCATGATCTGTCGGATATTACGACAGAAATGTCGTCACATATCAATAATGGATTGGCAATCAGTAAATTAAGATATTATTTTACCTTTTATAGAATTTTACATAAAATAGAACTCCTCTACTATATAATGGGGGTCTAGTAATTCATAAAGGACATTGTAACATGCATTCAATAGCAATACATTATTATTTCTCTCTTTAAGCTCTTATTCTTCTGCATCTTAATACAGATCGAAGTGCATCCAGTTTGAGTGTGACTGGCCTTCCAAGACTGCAACTGTTAAATTCGTGTGGTTTAAATTTACTTTATCATTGCTTATTTCAATTGCAACTTAATTTATCGCTTTGTGTCAAGTTAATCCGCATATCCTTAAAATCACTTACAAATTCAATTATTATCCGATTTTGAGGGTAAATAATTTGGCGCCCGCCGTGGGGCTAAGGATAATAGTGGTTATTTGATACAAATTTTCTTAGCCCACACTACTTTACACTTGCTCTTAGAAGTGCCTAATTTCAGTTTAAAGCTCAAAATATCAAACTCTCAGTAAGCACCCTTACATGTTGACGATGAGTCTAGTCATCACGGTGAAAATAACAACATAGTGCCGAGTGACAAGGCACCACCCGATGATCCCGTCAGAAATTTCGGTCGCGAACCCGATTAACGCTAACTCGCTTGTGGCCATCAACACAAATCTTCCTATGATTGTGTCCAACCCTACCATTACAAAGTGGCAAGAGCGATCGATGCAGCTTTTACCCGAGAAGGTTGCGATCGAATCCATAGGGAGCTAGATTGTTTGGAATTTGGATTCCTATCTAATCTAGCAGTGCGTAGTGCTCTTAGTTACACTTCCAATCATAATTATTCGTTCTTACTTCTAATTTTATACTAATGAGTAGCTAAATTAAACTAAGAATAAATGCTTATAAGGTTTACTAAATAGATAATGAGGCACTAGGGAAGTGACTTTCTCCTAGGTGAATACTTGACGGGTTCTAAAGCCTAATGCAAATTTGTTATGTTAGGGATTGCGATATAGCCAATGCACGGAACTAGTAGCTCTGTACCTCTCGGTTGCTTGAGTGACTTGGCCTAATTGACTTTCTAAAGACCAATTGGGTGTCCACATTATGCAAGCAATATAGGCTCAAGTCGAGTATTACTATCTCTAGGTTTAACCCTTTAATTGGGGCTATCAATCTCTTGAATACACCCTAATTCCTTGTGGGACTGATCTTTCTATACTCAAACTCACTTTCTCAAGAAGAGCCCAAGTCAAAAAGGCACAAATTAGTGTTTGCAACCACTAATTCACCATGAAAAATAAAAATCAGTCAAAATATCAGCTACCCACAAATATCTAAGCCGTAAAACAAAAGACCCATCAAATACCCACACTAGAGTTGAGCCACCACCCTAGCTAATGTGTCTAGTTACTCATAATAATGGAAGAAAACCGATAATTAGATGAAGAATAACCTATATAATACGTTTACAAGTTAAGAAATAAAGATTCAATGTTAAACTAGCATGCTCATAATAATGGTTCGCATCCAGGAATAGCCGACCGGCGACTGACATGCATTTAATGCCACTAACACTTGACTGACGAGACACTTTGTTTGTTTTGTCATTTCTGTCACGAGGTTTCAAAATAAGAATAGGAAGTTCTTGTCGTTTCTGTCACGAGGTTTCAAAATAAGAATAGGAAGTTCATGTCGTTTATCATCGTCTACTCTCTAAAAAATGAGGAGACTATTTGTATACGATCAAAATCGAGCTCGCCTACGACATGGTAGGCTAGAAACATGGGCTAGAATCTAAGGGCAGAACGCCTGCCTTCGAGAATATCAAGGCCGTGATCTCGGAATCTATCATAGCTTTGAATGAGCTCGAAAAAATATTATTAGCATAGCCAACAAAAGACCAAAATATTTGTGACCAGTCTGACATTACAGCGGGAATATCACATATATCAATAAGGAACTAGCAATCAGTAATCAAGAGATTTTTTACCTTTTATAAGATTGTATCTTTCTACTATATAAAGAGGGTCTAGTAATTCATAAAGGATATTGTAACACGCATTCAAAAGCAATATATTATTATTTCTCTCTTTAAGCTCTTATTCTTTTGTATCTTGATACCGATCGAAGTGCATCCAGTTTGAGTGCGACTGACCTTCCAAGATTATAACTGTTCAATTCGTGTGGTTTGAATTTATTTTATCATTATTTATTCGGTAATGGGTCTAATATTTTTCTCTACTATTAACAATTGTTTAAAAATTTCCTTCGTTATTCTATTTGGTCATTTAAGTCCCTACTGTTATACTATCACACAAATATACCCCTTATTTTAATAGAGTGCCACGTGACAGCTCAGGAACAAAAGGACCGCCCTCTGTTTTAATAGCCTGATCCAATTAAAACCCACCCCTAATTTTTTGCCCATTACCCGGTCCGACCCATGTGGATGAAATTCAGTCCACAATTCATGGCAAATTGGCCTAATACTGCCATATATATTTTTTCATGCCAACTTTTACCATTAAGGTCCATGTTTCACCACTTGATCGATTGAACAATCAGAAAAAGAAGTAATTCCTTGCTGCATAACATCTTGATTTTCCTTGTTTTTTAAAGAACAGGAAATTTCTTCAATTTATTTCTTACTCTAACAAAAATAAAAAAAATAATATCCCATGGTTAGAAATTAGGTTTTTGAGATTCCACATTTTTTCAATCAAAGTTTTCGAAAATGCCATAAAAAAAAAGAAAGAAAGATCAGAAAGCATAACTACTCTTGGTTCTTCACAATTTTCGAGTATAATTGTTAAAAGAAATTTGAAAACCCATTTGCTTTGTAATTATAAATATGCTGACAGATTCAAATCTGAAGGGGCAATATTTGTTAAGCTTAAAATTGAAGATATCTATTAAATTTGAAGAGCAAAGACTAAAAACACCATTGAGCTTTTTTGGGTATTAAATCATTAAATCTGATATTTGTTGGAGATTTGGGCATTGTTTGAGTCGTGAAGCTGCAAATCACTTAATGACCTGATTTCAATATATTGTTGCTACACGATAAATTTAGAAACCTAATTATTAAGAATATGTATGAAGATGTTATTTTAAATTTTTTTAAAAGAAAAAACCCTAAAGTTGAGCAAATTGGGACGGGTAATGCATGGGTAAAAAATTAGGGATTGGTTTTAATTGGATCCTGCTATTAAAACAGAGGGTGAGTCCTTTTGTTCCTGAGCTGCCACATGGCACTCCGTTAAAACTAGGAATATATTTATGTGATAATATAACGGTAGGGACTTAAACGGTCAAATAGTATAAAGAAGGATATTTTAAACAATTATTAAAAGTAGAGGGACATATTACCATTGTTTATTTCAATTGCAACTTAATTTATTCCTTTGTATCAAATTAATCCGTATATTCTTAAAACCACTTACAAATTCAATTATTATTCGATTTTGAGGGTAAACACTCAAAATGAAGTAGGTTCAAAATGAAGTACAAGGATAAAAGTTTATATGCATTCAAGTGTTTATACCAAACTAATAAATGCAAGACATATATCTTGTATACTCACATTTATTACTTCACCATATATTTTCAACTTAATTCTAAGTGTTGAGATTAAGTTGGTTGGTTTAATATAAACACCGGATAATACTAGATGGATCCTTCAATAAATGAAATTAATGGAATGAGTTACTAGTACTAAGCTGAAATAGGTCGTGCAAGTCGAAGGACTGCATCCCTTGTAGCTCTTATATATATATATATATATATATATATATATATATATATATATAAACTGTCACTCTTGGTTTTGACGGCAAATTTGTCTGTTCAAAAATGAAGTCAGGACAAGCTTTAAACTAAAAGGAAACACCGCGCAATGCAAACTGAAGTAGTTTCAGATATTATTCAAAAACTTCACAACATATATTTCGTAATAGAAAAAGAATAGAATAATTAATCTTCCACGGCGTTTTGGTCCATCTCTTCAGTTAAATTGGTATTGAGTAACTTAATTCTGTTACGTCGCGCTACAAAAATATAAGCTTAATAATTTATTACTTAAAAATATAAATTGTTGTGTGAGGTTTATGTCACTACCCCAATTCCGGCCGTGATGACACCCAACACAAATGCTAGGCAAGCCCGACCAATTAACATTCACAACTCAACTACTCAACCCATTACCAACAAATTCACTCCACCATCATTCCTAACCAATTTATAACTTCCAACAACATATGTAAATCAAACACTTAATGATTCATCTATCACTTAGCAGACCTCCTCGACACTTCCAAGTCATATAGACTCGTCGCACAACACCGACATCCTCATCACACCTATCCAACGCCATTTCCACCATTAGGGACAATACTAAATATATAAGTTCATAACATCATCTCGCAAAATTAGCACCTTGGTGCTCAATTCGGCCTCAGGTCGTTACTATTGGGATTGGGGTCGTAACAGTTTATCATTAATTTTACGGCCTATATCATAGTAATTCTAACGAAATGTGTTATAAATATAATCATTGGCCTTAATTTACAGTCTCACTTCAAGTTCTATTAGCTTTATATATTCATCAACATCAAGTGATGTGGTGCAGTTGATGTGACTGCTCCTCCTTTAACCAGATGACTCGAATTCAAAGATCCTGGGTAGGAATTGCCGGAATCTCAAAGAGCTCATTTCTAGGATTTCGAGTGGCTGTCTGATATCATTTCTAGGATTTTATATACCAAACAAACAAGAATTCATTCAAAGAATAATCTTAATTTTTTCAGCTTGAAGAACTTTGTATAAAGCCCAAAATTTGTTTTGGTACAAAACTTAGCTTGATCGTCTCTCCACGAGACATAGAAGCTAAAACGACCAATCCTTAAAAAAGATTGGACACTGATCTTTTACATTTTTTTTTATCTATAACCACTTACTATAAGCCAAAAATGTCTTGGATATAAGACTCGTTACCTCCTATGTTGCTCGAACTCTCCGAAAATGTTACCGGGTGCATGTCAGATCCTCCAAAAGTAGTGCATTTTTAGAGGGTCCGATACGGATACAGCAACATTTTAAAAGCCTGTGCAACATAAGTTACATCTCCCCGCGAGACGCTATTATGCAACCACTCTTCTAAAGATTAACAAATTGAAAAAACAAAAATTTACATCTAGATACACCGAAGATAATCTAGCTATGGCCATCAAGAAAAAGAACACCACCTTCCCCGGACTGTACGATGAACTTGTCATCCAACTGCAAATCCTCGTAACAAGCATCGCCCTGTTTATGAGTACAGCAAGCATATATCTCAACTAGGAGCAACATTTTTCGCTATGTCGAGACTTGTGCGCTTCTTTCTGTTTCAAAATTTGGTTCTTCACTACTGTTGAGCCTTTCTCCTGTAGACTTGGCACCTCCAGTATCTGTAAGTAAAATTTGAGCAGTTAGCAAACGCTAAGCAAGAGTGTACAGATTCAAGAATGAACAACTACAGAGAATGTTTTCTGAATGATAAACTGCAGAGCTGAGATATCGCCTTTCAGGAGAATAGACATCAAGGGATCAAGGGACCATCTCCGCATCATGGAAGATCCGAGAAAACAGATGCCAGATAAGATGTTCTCCTCAATGGGTCAAGCACGAGCTCAGAACTAACGGATCCTAGCCTATGTTGCTTGGAAACTTCAAAAAATGCAGCCCAGTCCATGACGGATCCTCCAAAAATGCTCCAATTATACTCTAAAAGTTACGCATTTTTGGAGAATCCGACACAAATGCTGCAGCGCTTTCGCAGGATCCGAGCAACATGAATCCTAACTACAAGCCATTAACCATACTTCAAAGCATGTCTCTACCAGGTGCTCAATCCTTTTAAAAGTGATATATTACATCCTCCAGTATTTTCGACGCACTTAGCCAATTTAACTTTCAAATTCTTCTCAGGAAAGCAATTTCCATTTAAGAACAATTAAAGTTAAAGTTTAAGAAATTTAAAGTTGCTGCCATGTGCCTAGGAGGTCACGGGTTCGAGTCGTGGAAACTACCTCTTGCGGAAATGCAAGGTAAGACATTACACATGTTTGCTATCCCCTTTTGTTTACCTCGACCTGTGTCCGTTTATTTGGCAAACCAAACATCAATACATCCGCCACAAGAAACTCTGATCAACTATTATCTCAAACAATAGTGGAGGAAAAAAAACTAGAAAAACGAGCCTGAGAGGAGTACCTTTTTTGTGAGATCTTTAAAACACAGCTGCACATTTTCTCTTGTCCTAGCACTACATTCAAAAAATAAACAATTGTTCTCCTTCGCAAATGCCAGGCCTTCTTCTCTAGTTACATCCCTTTCACTATCCTGGAAATAGGATATGTTAGAAACATGAGCAAATTCATCGCAAGTGAACTTCACCCTTTTTTTCGTGCATATATCTTAAAGATGAGACTACTTGAGCATGACTGAAGAAGAAAATTATTAAACGACGACCATAAATGGCTTTAGCAATATTTTTGGGCGTCAAAAGCAACGTGTGAAATACTTCAACTTCTAAAGGTTTGACCAATTTATCTAAGTGAAGAGCTGAGTTGCAACATGCATTTCTAGATTAGGTTCACACCAGTTACTTAAAAATGATTCTTCCTGATGAATATTGCACATATGCAGGATATTGCTCTTTTAATAGCTCATTGCAAGTCAAAAATAAGATGTTTTTTTTTAAAATACAAATTATGAAACAATAACTTTCATATCTTGCGCCTCATCCTAGGTAAATTCAAACAAAACGAATGGATTAACTAACATTTGAATTCATGATGATACAGAAGGATAAGTCACACTCACCCTATCGACTTTGTTCCCGACTAGCATCTTGATACACTCAGGATTCGTGGAGTAAAACTTTATATCCCTCGCCCAAGTTTCTGATAAGCTTGTAAAGGTCTCTCGCCTTGTTACATCATACACTAGGATTAAAAAAGATCGATATTAGTTATCATAATAGCAAGCAACTAGCACCTCCACAAAAAGAATAAGTACAAGGAACAGTGTTTAGCAGATAATTCTTGCAGCAATATCATAAACCACCCCCCCACCTGCTGGTGACGGAGAGGTCGGCGCCTGTGTTCTGGCTATAGGGGGTGGGTCTTCCCTTTCTCAATTATTTAGTACTCGGTTAGGTTGCCCCCACCCCCACCCCCACCCCCACCGCGCGCAACATATTCTGTCAAAAGGATTTAAAATTTCACTTGCAGTTGCTTTCCTCACAAACGGGGAAAAATAAGAATTGAAAAGTACATGATTAACTGGAGGTAGGTAATCGCATATCGACAATGAAAGAAATGATTTACCAGGAAGCTCTGATGATCCTAACAAAGCAAGGGAAATTAAGTCTGATGGCTTACCTAGTATAATTCCGTGAGCTCCTCTATAATATGAGCTTGTTAATGCGCCAAACCTCTCTTGTCCAGCTGCAGGGAGATAAATTATACTCAGAAACCCAACCTTACTTTGAAATTGTAAATAGGAAAAGTACTAATACCTCTCTTTACTGCTTTTATTTAACTGTTTTTTTTTCCACAAGCCCACAAGCTGGTATAGCTTCCCAAAAATAATAGCATAACCTCAAAATTATGCTTTATTACCTGTATCCCAAATTGTTAATTTCAACCTCTTGCCACCAACTGTTAGCATCCTGATCTTGAAGTCCACACCTTAATATTTCAAAGAAAAATGTGAGAGAGCTGTTTTCTCCATTTCGTTAAGTAACCAAAGTAATATACTGAAAGGAAGTTATCCCTCTCGGTTAGGGAAAACTCGATACGTATGTTCACTTTTTCATGTTTCAGTTTCTGTAATGAACTGATATCAAAAGCACAACCAAGTAAATGAAAAGAAGAATGGTTGCAAAGTAAAACAGAACAAGGTAAGAGTGGTTGCTGAGTATCGAGAGCTACTGCTTCATAGGAAACAAAAACATGGTGATTAATATTCTCATTTCAATCTGCGCAGACAGTCAGCTTTCAACGGCCAAAAACACAACAACAACAACAACCCAGTATAATCCCATTTAGTGGTGTCTGGGGAGGGTAGTATGTACGCGGACCTTACCCCTACCCTTGGGCAGAGACGCTGTTTCCAAATAGATCCCGGCATCCTTCCCTCCTCCAAGAACTTCCCACCTTGCTCTTGCGGAGACTCGAACACACAACCTCTCAGTTGGAAGTGGGGGTTGCTTACCATCAGAGCAACCCCTCTTGTCTCGCCAAAAACACGATGGTTATAAGGTTTTGTCCTTGTGATAGCATATAGGACTATGCTTATGCGGCTCGACATGGTAAAACTCAATGGCGACAACGTTAAATTGGAAACAGAATACAAGTTTAATGATTACCTAACGAGCTTCAAGTTGTCAAATGTTGTATTAGATGAAATTTTTATCAAGTCTCAGTTTACAGGTGCAGAGCAAATTCTAATTTGATACCAGGAAATTACACTTCGTAACAATCACCATCTGTCTTGTCCCATGGAGTCAAAACCTAAAGTAAGTACATCTTAACATTAAACTCCAGGGAGAAAACCTTCCATTAAATTGAAGCAATTGATACTATCTGTAAACAGTACCATTCGTAGTAAATTTAAGCTCCACCTCCCACAAATTCAATTATTTCCGTTTCATAAGCTTCTTCGACTACCTCCTTACAGTCATGCCAATGAGAAAAGCTAATCTTACTTGTCTATGCATCAGTCAGTACATATGTTGTTCCCAATAGACCCTCGGCACAAGAAAAGATGCAAATAAAATAGTATAGCAATATATGAAAAGGTAAAGAAATGATAAGTATCAAAGTGCAACATATACACATTTATTCCTTTCCCATAAATAAGCAATCACATCGACTTCCAGAGATATGCCAGGGCTAATTGACTACTAGCTCTAGTTCATATGAGCTGTCTTTTAAGGTTTTTGCACACCACTTAATTAAGATATTTAATAGTTCTCAAATGTTTCACTTAATTAACACACTACTAATGGAAGTAGTAAGGGTGTCTTTGGAAAAAATAAGGTACTCCTATAAATACTCCTTAGTTTCCTAAACGGTCAAATCTTTAAAAACAAATCCAAATCTGTCAAAACAACTAATATTTGAGACCATAGAACATAATACAGGTCAGTTTCCGGTAACCTGAAGACAGCCACAGTGGAAATAAGTAGAATCAACCAACCAAACAAAAAGGACATCCCAGTGCACGAAGCATCCCGCGTTCATGCGGGAATTGAGGAAGGGCCGTACCCCAGTAAGTATGATGTAGGAAGCCTACACTAAGCCTATCCTAATGCTAGGGTTAGGTGCTGATTCCACGGCTCAAATCCGAACATGTCACACCGAGACAACCTTACCGTTGCTCCAAGGCTCCCCTTCAACCTCAACCAAACAACCCCGGAAAAACTACAAAGCATAAGTATGACATATATCTAATAAAGATTCCAATTCTTGAGACTCAGAATCTAACCCTATAGAACTAAGCTAAGTCAGTAAACAACAACAACAACCCAGTAAAATCCCACAAGTGAGGTCAGGACCTTACCCCTACCCGAAAGACCCGAAAGAGCAATCCCATAAACAAGAACAACCAGTGGCACAAAATTTAACACAAGCAAAATGGATTAAAACTATAAAAAGGGTGTTTAATTTTTATACCAACAGTAGGAGAAAGGTCCTGAGGAGGATGTTGAGAAATAAAACTGAGAAGAAGACTGCTTTTTCCAACTCCAGAATCTCCAACTAGCAGAATCTTGAATGAATAATCATAACTACTGTTTCCACCATTTTGACTTGTCCTCATATCCATTATCATTAAATCTTAAAATCAAAATTAATTCCACATACTTAACACTTCTTAAATATTCTCTACTTCTACAAAATCTCTCTCTATTTTTTTTCTTTCTCAATCTCAGTATTCTCAGGATTTTTCGTTGAAAACAAGGAAGATAAACCAATTAATATTTTGAAAAATGAACAGTTGATAGATAGTGAAATTTTTTGAATGAATAAAAAATTTAGGAATTATGAAAGAGTATATTAAGAGGCTATGGAGTTGGCGGGTGATATAGTAGGACAGATGTTGTCTTTTCATAGAGACATTTGTGAGGAAGATTTGTACACGCGCCAGCACCAGGAAGTAGCTGATCTCATTTAGGGGACCCACTGTGCATTGCTGTCACGCGCCTGCAGTTTGGTTTGGTATTTCTTGTTTGTCTTCTTCTGTTTGAAGTCCCCGTTTCGTATATTCATAGGCAATATTTCATATATTAAAGTCTTTTTAGCAAATTGACTTTATACTTATGTAAATAAAAAATATTGAAAAATGGTTGAAATTTTGGGTGTCAAACTGTCAATCATGCAGCGAAAGTTGAATATCTTTTATACTTTTCAACTAGAAAACTAATAAGACAAGTTGGTCAATCTTTTATCCGTTAAAAATAATTTTTTTTATTGGAAAAAGCAATTTAGTAATTATTTTTTTAATATTTTAAAATTAACTAAAAAATTAAAATGAAATTTTAGATCAATTTTTTTGTTATTCTTTGAACGTAAATTTTTCATTTTATAGAAATATTGTTATAATTAAACGTTAAAAACTTGGAATGAGCAAGTAATTTGTTAAAGAATCAAATTTAATTCTTTTACAAATTTATCATATAAGTAATTGCAAAACTTATAGTGTACATAAATTTATTTCCATTATAACAGCATTGAATATGAAAGAAATTAAAAAAAATAGAGCAGCATTAATTATAATAATATTAAGAGTTGGTTTGGGTGTACCTTAGACTAATAATTTGTAATGAGAATATAAGATATAGTAACAACTTTTTAGGTTACACAAGAGTATACAAAACAAATGCTAATATCAAAAGCTCGAGTAAACTCAAAACTCTAGGGACAACGGTTCTATAAAAATAGTAGCACACAATTAATTTCTGTTAACTAAATATAGAAATTATTTTCAGATTATAACTATATTTAGACAAAACGTTGTCCTTTCAAATGATCACATTGAATACTTAGTTAACCAACACCCGTTGGTAGTTGGCTAATAGTTGGTCGAGATAGTGTCAGAAAATGGACTAATAAAAAGACAATTACACAGAACTTTTTATTATTTGGAATACTATAGGAAGTAAGGGGTTTTATTTTATTTGATATGATGATGATATAAATTGAGCTTAAATGAAAAAATAAAAAATTATATAATCAGCCTTAATTTATTTGAGATTGAGACATAGATCGGTGTTGTATGTGTATTGTTAAAAAACCTGACCATCTGATGGTCAGATTCCGTACGAATTGGTTACGATCACTTATCAATACACTCGACTCCAAGCAATCATAGCCGGCTCCACAACAAAACATGGGGCCACGGCCCTCCCGTACCATGGAGACGTCTCCTCAACTTGGCCATTATAATTCTTTACCAGATCATGTAGCTCACATCTATAAATACTAAGAAAGGGGACCTGAAAGGGGACCTAAAAGGGGGCTTTCTTCGAGAACATTATTCACAATAGAACAAGCCAACCATATTACATGTAATGTTCTGACAACAATACGATTGTAAGGATCTGAACCTCTTCAAGGAGAGGCAGATTAAGTTATTATGATCAATAAAACACTGAATCTAGGGCCCGTTAGCCTTGGTTATCCGCATTTTGCCTCTATCTTTCGATCCAATGATTTATTATGATCTGCTATGATTTAACCTATGATTTACTTTAATTATTTCCCCTTATAAAGTACTGCGCAACTTTTGGGCCAAACAATTTGGCGCAGCCTGTGGGAATTTCATAGCAAGATCGCATAGTTCCTCCCTGGATCAGAGCGAAAAAGTGCCCAAAAAAGTAAAAAAATCCAGCTCAGGCGAGCCAAAAGCCGTACATCGAGCAAAGAGAACTCGAAGGCCTCAGCGAAAGCCAAAATCCTCTGTTCTATTAATCTCAAACATTGCAAACAAGAAGAAGAGCCCCCAAAACAAGAGGAAGCCGATGCAAATCATCCCCTTCACCCCTGATACGGCGTCCCGCCGGAAGCCGGTGTAAAGACGTACATAAACCATGGATCGATCTATACGAGCCGATCTCGATTGAGGAACAAACTCAGGCTAAGTGCCTTCGCCATCAACGTTATGAAGTTCGACATCAGTTGAATTAGGACTCAGGCTAAGTGTCTTCGCTATCAACGTCATTAAGTTCTACCTCAGTCGAACTGGAACTCAGCCAAGTGCCTTCGCCATCAACATTATTAAGTTCGACCTCAGTCGAACTAGGACTCAGGCCAAGTGCCTTCGCCATGATGTTATTAAGTTTGACATCAGCCGAACTGGGACTCAGGCTAAATGTTTTCGCCAACAACGCCATTAAGTTCGACCTCAGTCGAACTAGGACTCAGGCTAAGTGCCTTCACCATCAACGTTATTAAGTTCGTCATCAATCGAATTAGGACTCAGGCTAAGTGTCTTTGCCATCAATGTTATTAAGTTCAACCTTAGTCGAAATGACACTCAGGCCAAGTGCCTTCGCCATCAACGTTATTAAGTTCGACATTAGTCGAACTGGGACTCAGGCTAAATGACTTCCCTATCAATGCTATTAAGTTCGACCTCAGTCGAACTGGGACGGCTAAATGCCTTCGCATTCAACGTTAATAAGTTCGACCTCAGTCGAACTAGGACTCAGGCCAAGTGCCTTCACCATCAACGTTATTAAGCTCGACCTCAGTCGAACCAGGACTCAGGCCAAGTGCCTTCGCCATCAATATTAATAAGTTCGACCTCAGTCGAAATGGGACTCAGGCCAAGTGCCTTCGCCATCAACGTTATTAAGTTTGACCTCAGTCGAACTGGGACTCAGGACAAGTGATTCGCCATCAACGTTATTAAGTTTGACCTCAGCCGAACTAGGACTCAGTCTAAGTGCCTTCGCCATCAACATTATTAAGTTCAAACTCAGTCGAACTAGGACTCAGGCTAAGTGCCTTCGCTATCAACGTTATTAAGTTCGACCTCAGCCAAACTGGCACTCAGGCTAAGTGCTTTCGCCATCAACGTTATTAAGTTCGACATCAGTCGAACTGGGACTCAGGATAAGTGCCTTCTTCATCAACGCCATTAAGTTTGACCTCAGTGAACTGGGACTCAGACCAAGTGCCTTCAGCATCAACGTTATTAAGTTCGACATCAATCTCCTTCGCCATCAACGTTATCAAGTTCGACCTCCGTTGAACTGGGACTCAGGCGAAGTGCTTTCGTCATCAATGTTATTAATTTCAACCTCAATCGAACTGGGACTTAGTCCAAGTGCCTTCGCCATCAACGTTATCCGAATTCGTCCTCAGTTGAACTGGGACTTAAGCTAATTGCCTTTGCGAGCAACGTTTTTAAGTTCGACATTAGTCGAACTGGGACTCGGGCTAAGTGCCTTTGCCATCAACATTATTAAGTTCGACCTCAGTCGAACTGGGACTCAGGCTAAATGCCTTCACCATCAACGTTATTAAGTTTGACCTCAGTCAAACCGTGATGCGGTCCAAGTGCCTTTTCCATCAATGTTATTAAGTTTGACACCAGTCAAACTGGGCCTCAGGCCAAGTTCCTTCGCCATCAACATTATTAAGTTCAGTCTCAGTCGAACTGGGACTCAGGCCAATTGCCTTCGCCTTCAACATTATTAAGTTCGACCTCAGTCGAGCTGGGACTCAGGCTAAGTGCCTTTGATCAACGTTATTAAGTTCGACATCAGTCAAACTAGGACTCATGCTAAGTGAATTCGCCATAAATGTTATTAAGTTCGACCTCAGTCGAATTGGGACTCAGGCTAAGTGCCTTCGCCATCAACGTTATTAAGTTCGACCTCAGTCGAACTAGGACTCAATCCAAGTGCCTTCACCATCACGTTATTAAGTTTGACATCAGTCGAACTGGGACTCAGGCTAAGTGCCTTTGTCATCAACGTTATTAAGTTCGACCTCAGTCAAACTGGGACTCAGGCTAAGTCCCTTCCCTATCAACGTCATTAAGTTCAACCTCATTCGAACTGGGACTCAGGCTAAGTGCCTTCGCCATCAACGTCATTAGTTCGACCTTAGTCGAACTGGGACTCAAGCTAAGTGCCTTTGCCATCAACATCATCAAGTTCGACCTTAGTCGAACTAGGACTCAGGCTATATGCCTCCGCCTCTAAATTAGAGTTCAAACTATAAAGCTGTGTTTCCACAATCATAATCGGTAGTCAGACCGCATTCGAACTGAGACTGGAGCCACTAAGAGCTAAGCGCCACCGCCATAAAATGACAGCTCTACCCCATCCATGTTGAGTCAAAGGACAAAAACTTTTCAGTCAAAAACCGATATGTCATGACCGACCGAGGTCAAACTCAAAGGCGAGTCATCTCTCTTTACATTCAAAAAAGAAAAAGAGAAAGGGAAGACGCAAAGTAAACATGACAAACATTGGAAAGGACTGCATATTTACAATAGAAAGAGTGCGGATCCTCCCCACTTACATCCAGCCACGATGTGTCAACACAAGAAAAAGAAGGAGCAAATCCTGCCATCACGAAACCCAAGGGTCATCATTAAATGCTTGACCAGGCACAAAACGATTCAGCTCCATAGAGACGTAAGCCATTATAACCGGCCACGCGAAGCGACGCTGCATTTACCAATCGGCATTTAAATTCCAAAACTGTTGTAACGGTACGTAAATGTTGAAAATCGCCCCTTGAGCGGGTGGTAAAATCTCAAACGCCACCAACAAGCGAGAGTGAACTTTAAACCCCTCCCAATCACGCTCCGCTAAATCTGTCCGTCGAGGCCGGCAGGGCGTGCCCTCGATGGACAGAGGACTAACTGTATTGGTAAAAAATCTGACCATCTGATGGACAAGAAACCGGCTCCGTCTGAATTGATTATGACCACTGATCAATACACTAGACTCCAAGCAATTATAGCTGGCTCCGCAACAAACAATGGGGCCACAGCCCTCCCGTGACATGGAGACGTCTCCTCAACTTGGCCACGACAATTATTTACCAGATCATACAGCTCACAACTATAAATACTAAGAAAAAGGACCTAAAAAGGGGGCTCTTCTTCGAGAACACTATTCACAATAGAACAAGCCAGCCATATTACATGTAATGCTATGATAACAATACGATTGTAAGGATCTGAACCTCTTCAAGGAGAGGCAGATCAAATTATTATGATCAATACAATACTGAATCTAGGGCCCGTTAACCTTGGTTATCCTTATTTTGTCACTATCTTTCGGTCCAATAATTTATTAAGATATGTTATGATTTATCCTATAATTTCTTTTATGTTACAAAACTTAGCTCAAAGTAATAAACAAAAAGATAGACAACAAAGTAAAGAGAAATAGAGAAGAGAATATATTTCTTCTATGTATCCAAGTGTATTACAAAATGATTTCTCATCCTCTATTTATAGTACTACATAGAGGTATACTAAAAGAATTCCATAAATATGTCATTAAGCTTTTGAGATCATGGAGGAAGATCATGGGGGAGATCATGGAGGTGTGGGAGTTACAACTATAAGTATTGGAGTAGTGGGAGTTATGGAGATAATGGATAAAAGTAGTGGGTGTTATAGGAGTTATGGACATCCACCATAATCTAATATTTCATAACACTCCCCCTTGGATGTCCAAAGATAATGTGCCTCGTTAAAAACCTTAACTAAAATAAAACCCAATGGGAAAAAAAAAATTCTAGAAAAGGAAAAAGAGTACACATATCTAACAAAATGCATTTTTGTTGCCTCGTTAAAAACCTTGCAAGGAAAACCCAGTGGGACAAAACCTTGTAACGGAAAAAGAGTGCAACGCGCATTAACTCCCCCTGAAAAGAGCATCAATTCACATCCTTGAGCCTTCGCATTCCAATCTTGTGTACCAGCTTCTTGAAGGTTGACGTTGGTAGAGATTTTGTGAACAAATCAGCCATATTATCACTTGAACGAATCTGTTGCACATTGATATCACCATTATTTTGAAGATCATGTGTGAAAAATAACTTTGGTGAAATATGCTTTGTTCTATCTCCTTTTATGAATCCTCCCTTCAATTGGGCTATGCATGCTGCATTGTCTTCATACAAAATCGTGGGTAGTTTGTCACATTTCAAACCACATTTGTCTCGAATATGATGTATTATAGACCTCAACCACACACACTCTCGACTTGCTTCATGAATAGCGATTATCTCAGCATGATTAGATGAAGTAGCCACAATTGATTGCTTAGTCGATCGCCAAGATATGGTAGTGCCTCCACAGATAAACACATAACCTGTTTGAGATCGAGCCTTGTGTGGTTCAGATAAATATCCAGCATCAGCATAACCAACAAGATCAGGACTGCAATTATTGCTATAAAATAAGCCCATATCGGTAGTCCCTTTTAGATACCGCAATATATGTTTGATTCCATTCCAATGTCTCTTTGTGGGAGCAGAGCTATATCTTGCTAAGACATTAACTGAAAAAGTTATGTCAGGCCTTGTAGTATTTGCAAGATACATTAGTGCGCCAATTGCACTAAGATATGGTACTTCATGACCAAGTAGCTCTTCATTCTTTTCTTGCGGTCGGAATGGATCCTTATTCACATCAAGTGATCGAAAAACCATCAGAGTACTTAAAGGATATGCTCCATCCATGTAAAACCGTTTCAATATCTTTTCTATATAGGCAGATTGATGAACAAAAATTCTGTTTGCCAAATATTCAATTTGCAAACCAAGACATAATTTTGTCTTTCCGAATCTTTCATCTCGAATTCCTTCTTTAAATAATCAATTGCCTTTTGGAGTTCTATGGGAGTTCCAATAAGGTTTATGTCATCGACATATACGGCAAGTACAACAAATTCCGATGTTGTTTTCTTTATAAAAACACATGGGCAAATGGCATCATTTATATAGCCTTCCTTTAATAAATACTCACTAAGACGATTATACCACATTCGTCCTGATTGCTTTAGACCATACAAAGATCTTTGTAATTTGATTGAAAACATTTCCCGGGACTTTGAATTATGAGTGTTTGGCATTTTGAATCCATCAGGAATTTTCATGTATATCTCATTATCAAGTGAGCCATAAAGATAGGCAGTAACCACATCCATTAAATGCATGTCAAGCTTTTCAAGGACAGCAAAATTAATGAGATTACGGAAAGTTATAGCATCCATTACGGGTGAATATGTCTCTTCATAATCGACACCAGGCCTTTGAGAAAATCCTTGTGCAACAAGGCGTGCCTTATATCTTTGTACCTTGTTTTTCTCATTTCTCTTGCGTACAAAGACCCATCTATAGCCAACAGGCTTAACACCATTAGGTGTTTCAACTATAGGCCCAAAAACTTCACGTTTTGCAAGTGAATTCAATTCTGATTGGATTGCTTCTTGCCATTTTGGCCAATCAAGTCTTTGTCGACATTCTCCAACAGATTGAGGTTCAAGATCCCTCACTTTCTTGCATAATGCTAGATGCAACATTATATGCAAAGACATAATCCACCACTATATCCACTCGATTAAAATTTGTCTCAATATCGATTGGATTTATTGATAGTTCCTTATTTTCCTGAGTCTCGGGCTCAATGGATCCTTCATGAATCTCAGAATTTATTAAATCGTGAATTTCCTCATGAGATTCTTTCATAGTGTCATTTTGATCATTTGCTTTCCTTTTTCTAGGATTTCGATCTTTGGAACCTAATGGCCTACCACGTTTTAGGCATGCTTTCGACTCATTAGATATGACACTAAAAGATTGTCCAATAGGGACATCAATACGGATTGGAACATTCTCTGCGGAGATGTGAGATTTTGTTATCCTTTTCAACTCCGTGAATGCGTCAGGCATTTGATTTGCTATTCTTTGCAAATGGATAATATTTTGCACCTCTTTTTCACAAATAGAGGTATGTGGATCAAGAGGAGATAATGATGGATTTTTCCACAAAATTTCCCGTTTGGTTTCACCAACTTCTCCCCCTAATTTTGGGAAAAGTGTCTCATCGAATCGACAGTCTGCAAATCGTGCAGTGAACAAATCCCCCGTCAATGTTTCGAGGTAGCGAATAATGGAGGGCGGTTCAAACCCAACATATATTCCTAACCTTCTTTGCGGACCCATTTTGGTGTGGTATGGCGATGCTACAGGCACATATACTGCGCATCCAAAAATTCTTAAATGGGATATATTAGGTTCATGACCCAAAACTAATTGCAACGGGGAATATTTGTGATAATTCGTCGGTCTGAGACGAACTAGCATTGCTGCATGCAAAATGGCGTGACCCCAACCCAAAGTGGCAGCCTCGTTTTCATGAGTAATGGTCTTGCAATCAACTGCAGACGTTTAATTAAAGATTCTGCAAGACCATTTTGAGTGTGAACATGAGCTACAGGATGTTCCACTTTTATCCCAATTGATAAGCAATAATCATTAAATGCTTGGGATGAAAACTCAGCAGTATTATCTAGTCTAATAGACTTAATTGGATTATCAGAAAATTGTGCTCGTAAACGAATTATTTGTGCCATTAATTTTGCAAACGCAAGGTTGCGTGATGACAATAGGCACACATGAGACCATCTAGAGGATGCGTCTATTAAGACCATAAAATATCTAAAGGACCCACTAGGTGGGTGAATAGGTCCACAAATATCCCCTTGTATACGTTCCAAAAACGTAGGTGACTCAGTTCCAACCTTTGTTGGTGATGGTCTAATAATTAACTTGCCTTGATAACAAGAATTGCAAGAACATTCATTATTTAAAAGAATCTTTAAATTCTTTAATGGATGCCCATATGAGTTTTCTATAATCCGTCTCATCATAATTGATCCAGCATGTCCCAATCGATAATGCCAAAGTACAAAAGTATTGGAATCAGTAACCTTTTGGTTTACTGTGGAATGTGCCTTAATTGCACTAATTTTTGTCCAATACAGGCCACAAGATAAAGATGGGAACTTCTCAATAACCCTCTTTTGGCCAGAGACATTCTTTGTAATGATGAGGTATTCAAGATTATTCTCATCTATTGTCTCAATATGATATCCATTTTGACGGATATCTTTAAAACTCAACAAGTTCCTCTTGGACTTGGAAGAGAACATTGCATTCTCTATGATAAATATTGTTCCTTTAGGCAGAGTTATAGTTGCTCTTTCGGAGCCTTCAATCAATTTACTACTACCAGAAACTGTAGTAACATATGCCTTACACATACTTAAATGAGAGAAATATTTCTTCTCTTTGAATATCGTATGTGTGGTACATGAATCAATTAAACAAATATTTTTACAATTGGACGTTGATCCAAGTTTGCTTTGTGGGATATCCATATTTGCTTCCCATGGTTTGACATACAAAAGAAATATACGAAAAATATTAGTATTTTTTTTATAGATATGAGAATAAACAAATTTAAGTCTATGATTCAACATAATAGTTTCAATGCGGTCATTATGAAAAAAAAATATCTTTTATCATAGTTATTCTCCTTTTAATATCAAAGTATTAACAATTAGTAGTAGCATAAAGAGTCTTCACAATATTTCTTTTATTATTATATTTAATGTGCTACAAATAAAGCATAAGATGAATGTGTAATCTAAAGTTATATATTTTAAAACCATAATACAGATTATTTGTCAAGTTGATAAAACTTTTAAGGTACATATCGATATTTCATCATTGATTGAATTGTTTTGAACTGAATGTTTCACCTAGAATGATTCAACTAATTGAGTTAATAGCCGTTGGTAGTGAATCTGTTTCAGGTTCATAATACTACTAGCATAATAGCACCTTTAATGTGCTAACACATTAACACCGAGCAGATTAGAAAGGATTACAAAAAAAGGAAACTGATCATTCTGTTTAATATATTTTTTTTTTATTTCAAGCATATTATAATTTTAACGAATACTTGCTTGATACTTAGCTTTACTAGCTTAAAGCAGAAAATATAAAATTTGAACCATATCACAATAATAGATAACTTATGTAAACTATGATAATTGTTTATTCATTAACTACTACGAATAAGTAAAAATAAAAATATCAAACTGCTCAATCTTCTTTAACCATGGATCCATCACCGATCAAGTGATCTATTTTCCCCTCAGGGTGCTCAAAGAAGTCTGCCACATCCAAGTGTGTGATGTCAAAATTATTGTCAGAGACAAAATTGGTTTCAGGGCCTTTACTCTTTAGAGATGCTTGATAAAGCTCAACCAAATGTCTTGGTACACGGCAAATTTTTGCCCAGTGCCCTTTTCCACCGCAACGATAACATATAGTTTCTGAACTATTTGCTTTTGGATTCTCATAATTCCATTTCCGCTTTTGGTGGTTATATCTCTTTGGGGGGTGACTAACACCAGGAAAATTTCTTCCTTGTCCACGTCCACGGCCATGACCCCGACCATGACCACGACCATGATTAAAGCCATAGCCTTTTCCACGCTTAGCATAATGGGAATACACCTTATCTACTTCAGGCAATGGTGTAGACCCAGTGGGTCGATTTTCGTGATTTCTCATGAGCAGGTCATTGTTTCGCTCAGCCACAAGGAGAAGAGAAATCAGCTCAGAGTACTTTTTGAAACCTTTCTCTCTGTACTGTTGTTGCAGAACCATATTGGAGGCATGAAATGTTGTAAACGTTTTTTCAAGCATATCATAATCAGTTATAGTATCTCCACAGAGTTTCAATTTAGAAGTAATTCTAAACATTGCAGAATTATATTCAGAAACAGACTTAAAGTCTTAGAGCCTCAGATGAGCCCAATCATATCGTGCTTGTGGCAGAGTGACCAACTTTAAGTTGTCATATCTCTCCTTTAAGCCATTCCACAAGATGAGTGGATCTTTGACTGTGAGATATTCAATTTTCAAACCTTCTTCAAGGTGATGGCGCAAGAAAATCAAGGCCTTAGCACAGTCTTGGGTGGATGCATTATTTCTGTCTTTAATGGCGTCTCCAAGACCCATTGCATCCAAATGGATTTCAGCATCCAACACCCATATCATGTAGTTCTTGCCCGAAATTTCAAGGGCAACAAACTTTCTTTTCATAATGTCAGACATAATTAAAACAAAATTAGGAGGAGAAAAAATACCTTAATTTTCTCAAAGAGATTCTTGAGATAGTAGAGCTTCGTGCTGATAACGTGTTACAAAACTTAGCTCAAAGTAATAAACAAAAAGATAGACAACAAAGTAGAGAGAAATAGAGAAGAGAATATATTTCTTCTATGTATCCAAGTGTATTACAAAATGATTTCTCATCCTCTATTTAAAGTACTACATAGAGGTATACTAAAAGAATTCCATAAATATGTCATTAAGCTTTTGAGATCATGGAGGAAGATCATGGGGGAGATCATGGAGGTGTGGGAGTTACAACCATAAATATTGGAGTAGTGGGAGTTATGGAGATAATGGATAAAAATAATGGGTGTTATAGGAGTTATGAACATCCACCATAATCTAATATTTCATGACATTTTAATTATTTTCCCTTACAAAGTACTTAGCAACTTTTGGGTCGAACAGTATGAAAAGTAAGGCACTTTGTAAATGCTTACTATATATGAGAAAATCTGTAAGGAAGAAGGATTTTCCTATTTTTTGGTGGATATGAGAAGTCAGAGGAGTTTTTAGAAAGAAAATTGTAATGCACGCAGAAAAGAAAAGAAATTGGATATTAGTTTTTCTTTCATAAAAATTCTTTTTTTTCGTAAAATTTAGATCTAAAGTGTACAAGATAAATTAAATTCCAAATATTGCTACTAATATATGCTTGTTTAGGAGAGATTCAGATAACAACTGTTTTTTGTTCTTTTATTCTATTTATTTATTTCAGATGCGGTAGCTCAGCCATTATTATTATTATTATTATTATTATTATTATTATTATTATTATTATTATTATTATTATTATTCAAAGAGTCTTTTTGTTTGGTGGGTCAGTTCCGCAAAATTGGACACTGAGTTATTTCAACTGAAAATGTAAGAGATCCTTACACAAATATATAGCCAGTTAAATTTATTGTCTATTTTCTTAATTGGTATATATAAATTATATAACATTTATATTATAGTATACACAATTATAGACGTGTATATATATTATACATTCTCAGACTATTTTTAGTTTAAATGGTTTGTAGAGCGACCATTCAAGCTATTTATTAGAAACTTAATTAAAATCGCCGCTCGCTCAAAGAAATAGCCAGGAGATGTTTAATATTTGTATATATTGTCTAAGGGTTGTAAATCACTTTGGTTGAGCGATCAAATGTGCAACTTTTATATTATTTTTCTAGCTCCTACCAGTTTCCTCACCTTTAAAATTCCACAAAAATATGCAAAACTAGTTTTAAACTTCACTTGAAAATAATGTAACTCCTTTTCCAGATGATTTTGAAGTAATGATAATTCTATTAAAATTCCACTTTTTGTGTGTTTTATATATCTAACATCAGACATAATAGGAGTATAAAGTTATGATATATACAACAACAATGGCCATTCAAATATTCTTGTTGCACGAGAAAACCATGAGAAAAAGCTGTAGGAACGTAATGTTGGAATGAATCCAAATAAAATACTTTAGCCTTCATATCGAATTACTTGGAACAACAACATAAGCGGAAGCGTACCTGAATCCATAAGTGGAAGCTCCTTAATCCTTCTTGAAGATTGTTCAAGGTTTGCCTTTGGAAGCTCCTTGATCCTTCTTGAAGATTGTCTTGAAGTTTTGGCTTTCACCTGATATCCAAGACAAATGTGAGGATTAGTTTTCCACTTGATATGCAAGAACAAGTTTGTGCTCTCTCTCTCAATGGGAGGAAGAAGAAGAGAATGTCTTACATTCTTGTGGGAACCATAACCCCCCTTATTATAACATGTGAGTTATGAAACTCAAAGGTCACAAGAATGTAACCTTGGTTACATGTATGTAACCTTAGTTAGCCCATCATTAACTAAGGTTACTCTTTTGGGTATCTACACATTAGTCCTACACTTTATATGACAATGTATTGGCCCCCTTAACAATAATGTCCATAAGACCACTAATATAGGCCAAACCAAAAGATAACACATAACATATAATTAATCCATATATTGTCTATATGTATGTAGTATAAATCCAAATGTCTAACAATCTCCCACTTGGACTATACATTCATGCATATGTACAAACCTTAGCATTATATGTTATATTATAGCTTTATGAGCTCAGAATTGCTATCATAATAAAATTGTCATGAACAATCCGGTCCATCAATCATACCAACATAGGATCTAAGAGATCTTAGTTACTCTTGCGTAACTAGACCCAACATAGATCACGTATATCAATATAACCAACGACATGGATCAAGTATAGGTGTGTAGCATGGAAATAACATAAAGTGTGGTCTGAAATAGAATGTCTATTTCCAACTGGTTCTCTTTATTGAGAACAATCATAAACCTTAAGAGTACATAAAACTTTAAAACTGAATATTTGTAGATATAACCTTAAAACTGAATTACTGAATGTAATGGACAATACATAATTGTATAATACAAACTCCCACTAAAATTCATTATCATTAACCGATTTGACACCCATGCAAGCAATATGCTCATGAAATACTTTGGGTGGCAATCCCTTAGTGAGCGGATCCGCAATCATGGAGTTTGTACTGATGTGTTCTATGCACAATTGTCCATTCTGTACTCTTTCTTTAACAACCTGAAATTTGACGTCCATATGTTTTGCTTTCGTCAAACTACTGTTATTGTTAGCATAAAGGACTGCTGATCTGTTGTCGCATAATAGCCTGAGTGGCTTTTTATGCTGTCTACTATGTGCAGTCCACTAACAAAATTTCGCAGCCATAATGCCTCATTGGATGCTTCATAACATGCCATGAATTCCGCTTCCATAGTGGAAGTGGCCGTAAGAGTTTGCTTGATGCTTCTCCAAGAGATAGCACCGCCAGCAAGCATGTAAATATAGCCTGATGTAGACTTCAGACTATCCTGACATCCAGCAAAATCGGAGTCGGTGTACCCGATGATCTCAAGCTGGTCCGATCTCCAATATGTAGGCATGTAATCCTTTGTTCTCTGTAAGTACCTCATGACCCTTTTGGCTGCCTTCTAATGGTCCATTCCCGGATTGCTTATATATCTGCCCAGCATCCCAACAATGTATGTTATATCAGGTCGTATACATACCTGAGCATACATCAGACTACCTACAGCCGAAGCATAAGGTGTCTTTTCCATTTCCATAGTTTCAAAATTATTATTTGGGCACTGTTTGAGACTAAACTTGTCTCCCTTAGCAACAGGGGTGTTGCCTGGTTTACAATCCTGCATGCCCAATCTTTTAAGAACCTTATCGATATAGCCCTTTTGTGACAGACCGAGAACACCTTTGGAGCGATCTCGTTGTATCTGAATTCCTAATACAAAAGAGGCATCACCAAGATCTTTTATTTCAAATTTCTTTGAAAGAAATTTCTTAGTTTCATGCAATAATGCTATATCGTTACAGGCAAGCAGTATGTCATCGACATATAAAACCAGAAAAATATATTTACTCCCACTGAACTTATGGTATATACAGTCATCAGCAATATTCGGTTCAAAACCAAAAGATCTAATGACTTCATGAAACTTATAATACCATTGACGGGAAGCTTGCTTGAGCCCATAGATGGATTTCTTTAATTTGCAAACCCTTTTTTTTGAGTCTCCCGAAACAAAGTTTTCAGGTTGCACCATATAAATTGTTTCCTCAATGTCACCATTGAGAAACGCTGTCTTAACATCCATCTGATGAAGTTCAAGATCAAAATGTGCTACTAGTGCCATTATAGTCCTGAAAGAGTCTTTCGATGAAACTGGAGCTAAAGTCTCTTTATAATCAATGCCTTCCTTTTGAGTGTAGCCTTTGCGACAAGACGAGCTTTATACTTAATGACATTGCCCCCTGAATCCCTCTTGGTTTTAGATATCCATTTACAACCAATTGGTTTAATACCTTCGGGCAATGTAACAAGCTCCCAAACGTCGTTATCGCTCATAGAATTCATCTCATCATTCATGGCATCAATCCACTTTTGAGAGTTAGAACCTTTAATGACTTGACGGAAGTTGATTGGATCATCTTCCTCAAGTCCAATGTCACTTTCTTGTTCTTGGAGAAATACAACATAATCATCCGGAATTGCATTTCTCCTCTCTCTAGTGGATCTCCTTAATGGCACTTCAGTTTCTTGAGGTTGTTGAGTTTGATTTTCATTAGTAATATCAGGAACTTGATTAGGGAGATTTTCGAGATTGTCTTGAATATCCGTGTCAGGAATGAGAACACCATGACCAAGATCAACAACTTGAGAGAAAGACACATGTTCTTCCTCAAAGACAAAATCTCTAACAACTTTATCTCCCCACCCCCCAAACTCAATATCCTCAAAGAATCGAGCATTACCCGTCTCAAAAATAGTTCTAGAAGTGGGATCATAAAATTTATACCCCCTGGATCTTTCAGAGTATCCAACAAAATAGCTACTAACTGTTGTAGCATCCAGTTTCTTTTCATTCGGCTCCTTGCCTCAGCTGGACAACCCCAAATGTGTAAGTGCTTAATACTGGGTTTATTTCCAGTCCAAAGTTCATATGGGGTTTTGATTGTAGCTTTAGTTGGAACTCTATTAAGAATATAAGCTGCGGTTTTCAATGCTTCTCCCCAGAGTGAGTCTGGCAAAGTAGTACGATAAATCATACTTCTTACCATGTCCTTAAGGGTCCGATTTCGTCTCTCAGCTACACCATTCATAGTAGGACTGCCTGGAATAGTATACTGAGGAACGATCCCACACTCATCTAGGAATTTAGCAAATGGCCCTGGACGTTGTTCACCTGAACCATCATATCTACCATAGTATTCACCACCACGGTCAGATCTAACGGTTTTAATCCTTTTGCTTAGTTGATTTTCAACTTCGGCCTTATATGATTTGAACACGTCTATAGATTGGGACTTTTCATGAATGAGATATAGGTAACCATAACGAGAGTAATCGTCTATGAATGTGATAAAGTATTGTTGACCATTTCTACAAGGTGTAGGGAATGGCCCACAAATATCCGTATGTATCAATTCTAAGATATCCGAAGCTCTCTCAGCACCTAATCTCGTCTTGTTTGTTTGTTTACCCTTGATACACTCAATGCAAATATCCGAATTTGAGGAATCAAGAAAATCAAGAATTCCATCTGACACAAGTTTCTGAATTCTTTGTTTAGATATGTGATCCAAACGTTTGTGCCAGAGTGATAAAGAATTCTCATTAGTTAATTTTCTTTTGGTACCACTTGAACTTGTATGCAAAGTTTCATTATGTGAGGTTATTATGTCAACCAAATATAGGCTATCATATGTTGATAAAAGACCAGTACCGATAAGATTTGAACCTTGAAAGAGACTAACTTTATTGTCACCAAATGAACATGAATAACCGGATATGTCCAATTTGGGAACAGAAATTAAATTCCGTCTAAAAGACGGTACAACAAAAGTCTCATTCAAATCTAAATAAAAACCAGTCTTAAACAACAGCCTAAATTTTCCAATTGCCTCAACTTGAACCCTTTTGCCGTCACCCACATAGATGCATCTTTCACCATCATTTGGTTTTCGGCAGTTCAGGCAACCCTGCATAGATATACTTATGTGAGTAGTAGCAGCAGAATCAACCCACCAAGTATCCTTAGGTATCGAAATTAAATTAACTCCAGAACAAACAAGAGAAAGAGATATACCCTTTTTTGCACGCCAAGCGTGGTATTTGGTACAATCTTTCTTCATGTGATTAGTCCCCTTACAGAAAAAGCAACCTGATTCGTAGTTTCAACCTTAGGTTCCTTATGTTGCTTCTTCTGGGCCTTGCAACCGCAACTTCCTTATTTTTCCTCTTCTTATTATCTTTAGAAGAGGATGCCAAATGAGCACTTTCTGTCTTATCTTGCTTTATTCTCTCTTCCTCTTGCACACAATGTGAAATGAGCTCATTAAGAGTCCATTTCTCCTTCAGGCAGTTGTAACTGACCTTAAACTGATTAAAGTGTGCAGGAAGAGAGATCAAAACTATGTACACAAGCAGTTCCTCAGGTAATTCTAACTTGAGTGACTTTAGTTTCGAAGCAAGATGAAACATTTCCAAAATGTACTCCCTTATGTTTCCCTTGCCTTTATACCTCATGGAAACAAGTTTACTCAAAAGAGTACTTGTTTCCGCCTTTTCGTTTTGTGCAAAACGCTTTTCAAGGTTTTCAAGGAAAACTTTGGCATTATTTTCATCATTCATAGTGCCCCTAAAAGATTCTGGAATTGCACGTTTCATGATCATTAGACTCATGCGATTTGAGCGTTCCCACTTCTCCATCTCCTTCTTTTCATCAGAAGAAGATGTATCCTCAAGAGAAGCAGGTTTCTCAATCCGAAGTGCAAGGTCTAGATCCATGCAACCGAGAACTATCATAATATTCTCTTTCCATTCCTTAAAGTTTGTGCCGTTAAGCATAGGGATGCTGTTAATGTTTGCAGATATTGTAGCAGCTGAAGAATTCACTGAAAATAAAACAAGGACAACTTAATTCATGCTTACAATTACTTGAATTTTAAACTGGGGTTTACAGATTCAAAATAGGCAAATCCCATTACAAGATACCTAGCACAACATTGATTTTAGTCTTTGGACAGAAAATCAACTTGTAAGTGGTACTCTTGGTGTAGTAATCAAATATTGACAATAAACTCCTGTCAAATATCAAGCCTTCCTTTGGGCCGACTTAATATTCACATGGAAAACTTAATAATTGTCACATATTTATCATCACAAGCATGTTCGAATTCCTGCCAAATAACAACCTTCCTTTGGGCCGGTGTTAAACGCATGGAATACTAACATACACAGTCATCTTATACTTCAAAATCAATCAATCTACACAAAAGAGGTTACTTTGGTAACATAATGTTTCAATGGACTAATTTAAAATATTAGATGCAAAACTAAATAGTTCTTTAAGCCATAAATTGAACCTTAACTGAAAAGCTACATGTTTGACATGTAAAAACTGAACCCCCCTTATTATAACATGTGAGTTATGAAACTCAAAGGTCACAAGAATGTAACCTTGGTTACATGTATGTAACCTTAGTTAGCCCATCATTAACTAAGGTTACTCTTTTGGGTATCTACACATTAGTCCTACACTTTATATGACAATGTATTGGTCCCCTTAACAATAATGTCCATAAGACCACCAATATAGGCCAAACCAAAAGATAGCACATAACATATAATTAATCCATATATTGTCCATATGTATGTAGTATAAATCAAATGTCTAACACGTAACATTTCTTTTATATACAAAATTTGAATTCTATCTCTTGAATTATCACGTTAATTTTTTATCTTTTTGTATATACAAGTAATGAGAGAGACTTCAACTCAGCAATTGTTATATGCATATGTTGAAGAGTTACTTTATTTAAGAGTTTAAACTAAAAAAATGAATTTTATTTACTTACGTAAGATTTGTACAAATTAAACAATTAAGTTTTGAAAACTTTAACGGATAATTTACACATATTTAGCCGGTTGGTAAAAATTAATTATATTTGTTAGCCAATATACAAAAATTATATATTAATTATATAAAATATATATTTTGCCGGCTATATTATTTTTTTATAACGATTGTACTGTATAGTTTTAGCAAAACTTTGAAGTTCAAACTATTTTATCCAAACAAACGCTACGCTACTCAAAATAATGGGGTTAATCATTCAGACATTACCGTGATTTATAATATATTCAATAGATTGGCCAAAATATATATATATATATATATATATATATATATATATATATATATATATATATATATAAAATAGAAAATGGACAATATATAAAATTCATTCCTTCATTAGTGGAAGATTCATCTTTGTTCAAAGTATTGCTAGCAATCTAGTCAATAATATTATTGGCAGATAATTGCATGGTCCATTAGGGGTGTCTCTTGTTACAATATACTATAAGTCATGCGTATTTTTATAATATTTTTTATGAACAATAATTTATTTACTTGTTTAAATTTAATAAAGTTTTATTTTAAATAGATCATGTATTGATTTGTAAGTCCATTGCTTACATATTAGATGATTTAGTGTATAGAGTTTAGCTTATACATGGAAGATTAAATTATCGGTTCTTGTAAAACACAAAAGTTAATGTTCACAATCTAATGATGGAATTGGACAACTCATCGGAATGATTGTAGCACAAGATTAAATATAATTTATCTTGATTATGGGAATAGTTTAATTCCAACTTCTTGTGCTAGTACATTTTGTATGTATTGAACGGATCAAGTAGAGATGCGTATTTTATACTGACTTTATAAAATAATTTCTCTAGTCCATTTTATGTACTTATCCTCTTAATCCTGATATAATTATTATTAGTTGTGTATGTCACTTGTTGTTTTGATTTATTAAAAGGCGAGATTCTTTCGCGAGTCAATAAGCCCGGTAAATTGAATAACAATGATATACATTGGCGAAGTAATAATTCGTTGATGGAATCCATGTCACGATTTTGAGATTGATGATATTCCTTTATGAAAGCTTATAATTTTTCATGTGTAAACCCGGCCAGTGGATTTTGTATCCGACACATGAAATAAGTTAAGTGTAAGTATAAAGGAAGTAATCAATAAATTAAATAGTCAGTAATTTAATTTGATTGATTAGTATATGAATCTTAACATGGGGAGTTAAATAAGATTCTATGGAAGAATTTCGAAATTGAACTAAGGAGTGCAATTACGAATTTTTAGTGGAATAATTCATAATTTATTATGATGGAAATTAATTTCAGAATTTCGAAATTAATATCATAATAGGAAGGCTTGTTAATTAAATTTTGTGGTCCTTACTGTGCCTAAATAATAGGAAATAGTGGAAACTATTACTTAGTGGGAGAAGAAAACCTAACAGATTTTGAAAACTATTTTGACCTAAAAACACAGCTATATATATGGATATAGGGGCTGGACGCTTTTTGACACGATTCTGACTGCGGTTTCTACTAGAATTTTGCCCACCCAAAATTCTCTATTTTCGGTTATTGTTTGGGTAACACAGTAGAAGACTGTGACTATCTGCTGGTGCATTTTTAACTGAGGAACTGGAGAACGACATAGAGTTGTTGTGTTTACACTTCAAGAGGTAATCCTAAAATCTCCATACATACTAATTGTTTAGATTACATGTGAATTAGATTCTGTTATTGCTTCCGCTGTGGTATATATTCCATCATCTCTATCAACTTAGATCCTACTAATAATTATACTTTACTACCTCTAGTTTCTAATTAGCAAATAGTTTAATAATAAAAGATCATAAGTAAACCTAGTGTTCTGAGTTTAAATTCCACCAACCTTAGCTTCTTGTCCGCGTTGTTCAATTAGGATTTTTTCTAATTTCAAATTATAAATTATAAATTATAAATTTAAAATTGTAGTAGGAAACCAAAACTGTTTAGGATTTGGTTTTACAAGTTATTTAATCCATGTTTGATTAGGATTTCCTATTTCTAGTCAAAATAGGTTTACGTACTACTATAAATAGATATATTGCAAGCTTATTATAAATAGGAGTTCTCTAAAGTAACTCCAAATAACATAAAACCCTTAGAAAGTTTTTTTTTTTTTTGGTAATTAAAAGTTATATTAACCACCAAAGAGATTTCAGTACAAAGCCATAGTGCATCTATTACACAGCTGACTATCAAATCTATTTACAGAAGATATTGCTGAAGCTGTAACCTAACCTTCGGGGTACCTCTAATATTACAAGTGTAAGCAATGGTCCTAAGTAGATTATTACTGCTACAAAAGACATTTTCAAAGATCCTCGCATTTCTCTCTAACCACAGGGCATAGAAGCGTTCAGCTACAACCATTTTGAATATGTGAGCCCAGCTCGATTTCCCTTTGGGATGACCAATAATCCATTGAACAAAGTGTTCCCAATTTAGAAAATTGGGGTGAGTTTCCCTAATCCAAGGCAGTGTCTGATGCCTTAGCTGAGTAGCAAGGGGACAGCTATGGAAGAGGTGATCTCTGGTCTCCAGAGCTTGCTGGCACAGCACACAGATGTTATCTACATTCATACTCCACTGTAGTAGCCTATCCTTGGTAGGCAATCTATTCTGAAGAAGCAGCCATAGGTTAAAAACAGCTTTTGGCCTAGCATAGTTTTGAGCAGTTAAGTTCTTCCAAGTAACTCTAGGGAGTTGACCAATCTGAAGCAGATACAATAGTCTAATGGAGCACACTGGTCTGTGCAGACTTTGATATTGTTGCAGTAGTCCCCTTGCTGCAATAATCTTACGAACCATCCAACTAGCTTGTTTGGGTATAGACATGATCTCTAGTTGCTGCTGTTTTATATATACTGTGTGAATCCATCTAACCCACAAAGTATCCTTCTTGTGAGCCAAGTCCCAGCATAGCATAGCAATGGCTGCTTTGCTCCACAGCAGGAGGTTTGTGAGATTCAGTCCACCAGCTGACTTTGGCAGGCACATTTTGTCCCAGGCATATAAAGCTTCTACACATTGCCTCAATAAGCTTTAGGATTTTTGATGGTATGAGGAAAAGTTGAGCCCAATAAGCTTGAATACTAAAGACCACAGATTGGACCAATTGAAGTCTTCCAGCATATGATAGTTTCCTGGTAGTCCAAGATGTGATTCTAGCAGTAATTCTATCAACCAGTGGCTGCCATTGGATCACAGTCATCTTCTTTGTAGATAGAGGTATACCTAAGCATCTGAAGGGTAACTCTCCATATACATAGCCTAGATGGTCAGTTATTTGTTGCTGGACTTCAATTTTTACCCCTCCAAAGTAAACTGAACTTTAGGTCAGATTGGCTTTCAGCCCAGAAGCTTCAGTAAATTGAGAGAAGTACTTGAACATGGTAAGTACAGATTGTTTATCCCCTTTAGCAAACAACAGCAGGTCATCAGCAAAGTTGATATGAGTGATGCTCAGTTTCTTACAGCCTGGATGGAATATAAAGTCTTGGTCTTTCTTCAATTCAGCCAAAGATCTGCTTAAGTATTCCATTACAATAGCAAAGAGAAATGGAGAGATTGGGTCACCTTGTCTAAGGCCTTTAGCTGCTTTAAAAGGCTCAGTTGTTTCCCCATTGATCATCACTGTGTAGCTGACTGTTTGGACACATTCCATAATCCATTTTGTGAATCTGCCTGGAAATCCCATTGCCTCCATCACCTGTTGCAAGAAAATCCATTCTACAGAATCATATGCCTTCTGCAGGTCGATTTTGATCATACGTCTAGGAGTTATATGAGATCTTGAGTAATTTTTTATTAACTCATGAGCCAATATAACATTGTCTGCAATTTTCCTGCCTGGGATGAATCCTGCTTGTGCATCACGGATGATGCTAGCCATGATGTTCTGCATTCTGTTGGCTAGTATCTTGGAAATCAGTTTATATAACACTGAGCAGCAAGCTATTGGTCTGAACTCTTTGACTGTTGTTGGATGAGGAACTTTGGGTATCAGTGTAAGGGAAGCACAGTTAACTGGTCTATACATCCTGTTGGTCTGGAAAAAATTCTTGACTGCACCAGTGATCTGTTTGCTAGTGATGCTCCAAGTCTGCTTGAAGAACAGTGCATTATAACCATCAATTCCCGGGGCTTTGTCATCACCTATTACCTTCAGACTATCCAGAATCTCAGAATCAGTGATCTCAGAAACTAAGTCTTTCTTCTGTTGATATGTTAGCATAGGACCATTGGTCACATACAGTCTATTTATAGCTGGAAGAGAGGCAGCTGTTGTACCCACTAAGGACTTATAGAAGTCAGTGACCTCCTTTTTAATAGCATCAGGATTGGTAATTTTGGACCCCCCTGCTGACACCAGTTCAGTAATACTCTTGTGTTGATTCCTTTCCTTCAAGATAGCAGAGAAATATTTGTTGTTTGAATCCCCCAGTTGTATCCATTTAGCCCTGGACTTCTGTTGTAGCATCCCTTCCTCAATTAATGACCACTTTTCCAGCTTCAATACTGTTTCCTTCTCTTTAAGCTGCAATTCATCAGTGTAGGCTAGTACCATTTGGTTTTGGATGTCCTTCAGTTCCTGTCTGCTACAATCAATCTTTTGAGTAATGTTCTTAAAATCTTTAGTGTTTAAAGATTTTAAGGCTAGTTTAAGTGCCTTGAGATTGCTCCACACATCTTTCATAGAACCATGAGTATTGTTGTGCCAGTTCTCCTTGACCGTTTGCTGAAATTCCACATGATTGGCCCATGCATTAAAAAACCTGAAAGGAGTCTTCCTTTGCCTAATATCTTCAGCCAGTGTGATCACCATAGGATTATGATCAGAGACTAAATGATAGCCATATACAGTTTACACATGACTCCAGTTAATCATCTATTCATAATTGCCAAAAATTCTGTCTATTCTGCTACAAACTCTGTCCCTGCATGTTTGCTTGTTTGTCCAGGTAAAATACTCCCACTGCCATGGTAGTTCAGAAAGTCCTGCCTGCTGTATACATTGAGTGAAATCTAGTATCTCAGCCTGCTTCACTTGGTACATGATTGCCTATCAGTTGCATACAAAATAGCATTGAAATCCCCTGCAACTAGCCAAGGATCTGAAATAGTGGCAGAATAATCTTGTAGTTGTGTCCACAGTGCTCTTCTTTGATCCATCCCATTAAAACCATACACCACAATGAGATAGCAGAGTGCATCTCCAACACTGTTCCTGACTCTACAATGGATCAATTATGCCTCTTCTTGAATACGAGTGACCCTGATCATTTGAGTATCCCATAGAATCCAAATTCTACCATTTATGGCACCTTGATAATTTGTTAGCATAGCCCAACCAAGTACCAACAGCTTAGCAATTATATCTGCATTTTTCTGTTTAACCTTTGTCTCTACCAGACCAATTAGGTTAAAATTATTGCTTCTAATATATTCCCTAGCTTCCTTCTGTTTATACCTCTTATTTACACCCCTAATGTTCCATATTAACCACTTCATTTATAACTACTAGGTCCCCCTTCATCTGGAGGTATCTCAGCCCTGCTATGTTTTTCTTCTTTTCTTCAACCAAACAATTATTTGGCTCTACAGTTTTGTGTTCAAAGATGTCAAAACCAAGAATTAGAGCAGAGATTGATTTGAGAAAAATGGACGAGCAGCTACAAAGACATTTAGATCGAGTATTTATCAACCCTAAATGCTGTGAAAGTGAAGAACCAAAAGTCCAAGAAATCAAGAAAGAAGAATGGGAATTAGACTGCAAAAACACTAAGGTCAAGAATCTTATTGGTCAAGGAGCATTTGGATCAATTTACAAAGGAATTTACAATGGAAAAGAAGTTGCAGTTAAAATACTTGATTTGAGAAATGAAGATAGAAAGGCTATAGTAACAAAAGCTTTTACACAAGAAATTTCAATATGGTACAAATTAAATCATCCAAATATTGCTAAGTTAATTGGAGCTTCAAAATAACAACGTACCCGATGTTAAACGACGTCGTCCAATCGAAAGATGATCATGTATATTGCATTGTAGTAGAATTTGTTCCTAAAGGTACACTCAAATCGTACCTTAATAAAAACCAAGTCAAGAAACTACCTCTACGTTGTGTAATTCAACTAGGGTTAGATATTGCAAAAGGGTTGAGTTATCTTCACTAAAAAAAAAAACTGTACATAGAGATGTGAAGACTGAGAATTTACGACTTGACAAAGAAGGAAGAGTGAAAATAATAGATTTTGGAGTTTGTAGAGTTGAAGCTACTTGTCCTATTGATATGACAGGTCAAAATGGTAGAATGGGATATATGGCTCCTGACGTTTTAGCTTGTTTACCATATGATCATAAATGTGATGTTTATAGTTTTGGTATTTGTTTATGGAAATATATAGTTGTTCAATGCCATATCCTGAACAAATTCCAATTTCTAAAACTTCTCCTGATGTTTATAAAGGTAGAAGGCCTGTAAATACCAAAGTCTTGCCCTACTGCTTTGGCTGATATAATGAAAAAATGTTGGGATGTAAACCCTAAAAAAAGACCAGACATGCATGAGGTGGTTTTGATGTTGGAAGCAATTGATATATCTGAATTAGCTGCAAAAAATGAGTTTAAGGGTTGTTTTTGTTTGATAAGAGGAAAAGGATTGTAATGTGTAATAAATTGGTTTTGTTTTATGAAGCTTGTATATGTTTTAGGGCTATTATTTTAATTTTTTTGTATAAATCACTCTTTTCAGCTTTTGTAATACAAGTGTTACAAAAATTGTTACATGAAATCTCTTTAAATGCAAATAAATCAAGACAATTTATGTTGGGGTCTGTCCCAAATTTAATAAAATATGTTGCAAAAATCGTTTAATAAATTATAGTAATCAGTATTGTTGTTCGTCCCCATTAGAAGAGGCGGAACCGAGATTTAAACTCTATGGTTCAGCCTTTAAAATTCTTAGTGTTCAATTCAACATAGAATGAAAGTTATGAGTTCATTTCCCTCATTTATTTCAATTTCAATAAGTTTTGGAATATAAATTTATACTCCGCATCAAAAGTGCGTTCAATTAAACTCGTTATTATATAACTACATCCGCCTCTGCCCACTAATGCTAAGTATATCTCTCATATAAACTATAAAAATATGTTTTTTTTTAATATTGAAAGGTTTAATTTACGGTAATTAATACCAGTAAACTGTAATGTGCTCGTCTCACTAGTTCTCCATCGATTAACACATGAGTGGAAAGGTAAAAACAAGTGTCAATGTTGTTCTTCATATGTTTATGAATTAAAATGAAGCTCTAATTTTTCAATGGAAAAGTGCTTCCAATTGCTGGTAACATATATTTAATAATCATCTCCATTTAGGGGAATGATAAAGGTTTTTTCACCCCTAACTGTATAAAAAATAAATTCGAACCATGGAAATTCGAACCATGGAAATAGAGTCTTCTAAATTAGATTTTATATTATACGAATTTGAATTAGTTGAACCGATTAAAAAATAATCATGTTCATTTCAATTGTCGGTTGAGGGTCCTCTCTGCTTTGACCAACTGTATCTTCTTTGATTGGTGTCATAAAAAATGTTATCCCTATATGACCAACCAGCCATTGATTGCCAAACAAATCAATTGACACCAATTTTAGTTGCTTTAATTAAATTATGACAAACTATGATTAAACAAGATTCATTAGTGCCGTTTAAGTAACGGAATATAATTCCTGATGACGATGCCAAGTCGAAGATTAATGACCAAAAATTATATACTTTGTGATATATATATACAAACTGTTATAAACTAAAGCAAAAGACAAGAACAATAGAACAAGAACAATAGCAATAGAGAGAAGAGTAGAGAGAGTTCTTCTTATTGAGTTGAGAGGGGTGAATTACAATGGTAGAGAGCACCTCTATTTATAGGGAGGAGGAAGATCTTGCTACCAATAATAGGACTCTAAAATCTCTCTAATTAAATACATTAAAGACATTCACCTTAAATAGAAGTGTAAGAATCTTCTATTTCATAACACTCCCGCTTGAATGTCTATTCAATGATGTGCCTCATAAAACCTTAAAACCAAAACCCAATGGGAAAAATTAAAGTAAGGAAAAAGAGTACACATGTTTGAATATGCGCCTATTGGTTGCCTCGTTAAAAACCTTGCAAGGAAAACCCAGTGGGACAAAACCTTGTAAGGGAAAAAGAGTGCAACGCGCATTGACTCCCCCTAATGAGTACATCAATTTATATCCTTGAGCATTTGCATTCCAATCTTGTGCATCATCTTCAAAACGATCTTTGCTAGAGATTTGACAAATCAACCATATTGACTTGAATAAATATTCCGTACCTTGAAATCATCATTCTTGATAGATATGAACATCTTCATATAATGTCGTGGAATAGCTCTTCAATATCTCCATAGATGCATTCTCAAATCCATCATGCTTATAGTTATGGCAAGATACATATGTACACAAATTGCACTTAGGATGTGGTACTTCAGGACCACGAATTGCATATGCTTCAAGCAACTTAAATCTTTCAAGTTAAGTCATGTAAGTCACATAATAAACTTTAGCTGCATATCAAGCTTTCATTAGTGATACTAAACAAATAAGATATCGAAAACTAACTATACATACCTTTGACTTTTATCTTTCAAGCATTTGAACTATAGGTTCAAAACTACATGTCTTTCATATGGAATCAATTCTTCTTGAATTGTATCTCTTCCATTTAGTTACTTTCTTTGGGTCAGCAAATGCGTATAGCATGCTTTGCAATATGTTGCAATTGAATTATTCCTTTTATGAACTTCAGGTTCATATCATGATATTCGGGGATATACATATACAAATGATAATTCATCCCATGTAACCTTTTCTCAAGTGTTTATCATGTCTCCCCCTCATGTTAGTAAAGCTAACTTGTTTCCTCAACTTTGGGAAATCATCTTTGTGCATTATGTCAATATACACAGCACCTTAATATAAGATGAAATTATTTGGTTCCTGACCCTGAACCACTTTTGAGGGGAGAATATACTCTTGTATACAACTTATATCAAACTGATATATATAACTTAGTTCTCATAAGAAACAGTTTAGCTATTAAGTGGAAGCACTCAATAATTATCTTGCTAAACCAACTTTAATATAAACCAACTTGTCAAGATGAACTGTCTTGAGTAGAGAATCTGGAAACTATGCTCGAAGTTAGATTACTGAGCGATTTACCTCGCAAGCACTGCCAGGCTGCGGGTTAATAACAATGGCGCATGTAACCATATCATAGATGCATCATATGTGGTATACATGGCAGGTGAATGGGCCCGTACTCACCTTTCATATTTCCAGAATTTATGGGCTTCAACCCGAACTCTTTAGTTGGTCAGTTCATTAATGAGAACAAGTGATACAAGAGAATTCGTAAAGAACTTTCTAGTTCTTTAATATTCACCTATGTGAATTTGCACATCATACTTAAAATGAGATGGCTAACATAAATTATCAATATTGGTAAACTTCAAATTTACACCATGACATGTGCACTTATCAATAAACTTCGAGTTTATTATGACATGGCTTTATATACCAATAGATATCCACTTTATTGTGGCATTCTTTCGTTTGTGTAGTACAAACTGGAGAACAAAGCGGGTAGCTTTTCATATACAAATTACCACGCTACAAGTTGTAGTAATAGGAGAATCAAAGCCTTCTTTTATTTATAGTCTCAATATAATCAATCGCTTTCGCGTGTACTTTGGAAACTGAATAAGTTTCTTTGAGACTTACTACAGCACAATACTCAATTGTGTTTCTCCAACATAGTAATAATTGGCTCTTCGAGAGCTCTCAATTAATTTTGTACTACCACAGACTGAGGTTCGAGATCCTCACATTCTTGCATTCCGTATTTTCAAGAGTCTCAGGCTCAATAGATTCTTCGTGAATCTCGGAATTAATCAAATCATGAGCGTCCTCATGTGATTCTTTCATAGTGTCATTTAGATCGTTCTTTTTCCTCTTTCTAGGATTTCGATCTTTGGAACCTAATGGTCTGCCACGCTTCTGGCGTGCATTTGACTCATTGGATATGACACTAGATATTTGTCCAATAGGGACTTTAATACGGATCGGAACATTTTCCGCGTGAATGTGGGATTTCGTTATCCTCTTCAAGTTCGTAAATGCGTCAGGCATTTGATTTGCTATTCTTTGCAAATGGATAGTCTTTTGTACCTCTTTCTTTCAAATAGAGGTATGTGGATCAAGATGAGATAATGATACATTTTTCCACAAAATTTCCCATTTGGTTTCACCGACTTCTCCCCCTAATTTTGGGAAAAGTGTCTCATCAAATTGACAGTCTGCAAATAGTGCAGTGAACAAATCTCCTGTCAATGTTTCGAGGTAGCGAATAATGGAGGACGATTCATACTCAACATATATTCCTAACCTTCTTTGCAAACCCATTTTGGTGCGGGATGGCGGTGCTACAGGCACCTATACTGCGCATCCAAAGCTTCTTAAATGGGATATATTGGGTTCATGACCCAAAACCAATTGCAATAGGGAATATTTGTGATAATTCGTCAGTCAGAGACGAACTAGCATTGCTGCATGCGAAATGGCGTGACCCTAAGCCGAAGCGGGCAGCCGACAAAGTAGCATTGCTGCATGCAAAATGGCGTGAACCCAAACCGAAATGGGCAGCCTCGTTTTCATGAAGAATTCAAGATTATTCTTATCTATTATCCATTAACTTTGCAAACGCAAGGTTGCGTGATGGCAACAAGCACACATTAGACCATCTACAGGATGCGTCTATCAAGACCATGAAATACCTAAACTACCCACTAGGTGGGTGAATAGGTCCACAAATGTCCCCTTGTATACGTTCCAGAAACTGGGGTGACTCAGTCCCAACCTTTGTTGGGGATGGTCTGATAATCAGCTTGCCTTGATAACACGAAGTGCAAGGATATTCATTATTTGAAAGAATTTTGAAATTCTTTAACGGATGCCCATATGAGCTTTCTATAATCCGTCTCATCATGGTTGATCCTGGGTGACCCAGTCGATCATGCCAAAGTACAAATGTATTGGACTCAGTATTCTTTAGATTTACTGTTGAATGTGCCTCAATTGCACTAATTCTTGTCCAATACAGGCCACAAGATAAAGACGGGAATTTCTCAATAACCCTCTTTTGGCCGGAGACATTCTTTGAAGTGAGGACGAGATATTCGAGATTATCTTCATCCATTGTCTCAATATTGTAGTCATTCCGGCGTACATCTTTAAAACTCAACAAGTTTCTCATAGACTTGGAGGAGAACATAGCATTCTCTATGATTAACGTCGTGCCCTTGGGCAGAGTTACAATGGCTCTTCCGGAGCCTTCGATCAATTTACTTTCCATGGTATGACATACAAAAGAAATACAGGAACATAAGAATAAGCAAGTTCAATTCTTTTTGTGTCACATAATATTTTCAAAATCTGCTACTAACAGTTGACTAACAAAATCAGATATGTTGTCCATAATCAATTACTTTGCAGTTTGAAAATTTCAGTGTTTTTCATAAGACAATCGATTATTAAACACACACAATCGATTGTTGGAACATAGACAATCGATTGTTAAACACACACAATCGATTATTTGTTATTTTTGAAAAACTTATCAGTCTTAAGACAATCGATTGTTAGACATAGACAATCGATTGTTGGTTATTTTTGAAAAATTCCAGACCTCACTGTTTCAAGACAATCGATTATTAGACAAAGACAATCGATTGTGGATGATTTTTGAAAATTTCCAGACCTCTGTTTTAAGACAATCGATTGTTAGACAAAGACAATCGATTGTTGGCTATTTTTGAAAAATTCCAGAACACTGTTTCAAGACAATCGATTGTTAGCCAAAGACAATCGATTGTTGATCAATTGTTTTTCAACTTTAATGCGAAAATAGTTGATAATCGACTAGTTTTTCAGGCTAGTCGATTACCCCCACTGGAGAATAAAAGTTTTATTGATATTTGAACATATTGAAGATATTCTAAAGAACTACTGCTAACATTGCATCATGAACTAGCTAATACGAGCTAATACTAATGACTATTAGATTATTCACTAACTAATACAAATAAGTAGAACAAAATCAAATAACTCCATCTTCTTTCATCATGGTCCCATCGCCGATTAGGTGGTCTATTTTCTCCTCGGGTTGCTCAAAGAAGTCTGCCACATTCAGGTGGGTGATGTCCTCATTGTCGTCATAGACAAAGTTTGTTTCAGGGCCTTTTCTCTTTCGAGATGCTTGATAAAGGTCAACCAAGTGTCTTGGTATACGGCAAATCTTTGACCAGTGCCCTTTCCCACCGCAACGATAACATATAGTTTCTGAACTATTTGCCTTAGGATCTTCGGGATCCCGTTTATGCTTTCGGTGGTTATCTCTCTTTGGGGGGTGACGGACTTCTTTGGAATTTCTTCCTTGTCCACGTCCTTGGCTTTGACCCCGTTTATGACCGTGATCATGGTCCCTTTTATGTTTGGCATAATGCGAGTGCACCATATCTGCTTCAGGCAGTGGTGTAGACCCAGTTGGTCTATTTTCGTGATTTCTCATGAGCAGGTCATTATTTCGCTCAGCCACTAGTAAGAGAGAAATCAGTTCAGAGTACTTCGTAAAGCCTTTCTCTCGGTACTGTTGCTGCAGTACCATATTGGAGGCATGAAACGTTGTAAACGTTTTCTCAAGCATATCGTAATCGGAGATGTTATCTCCACATAGCTTCAGTTTAGAAGTAATTCTGAACATAGCAGAATTATATTCAGAAACGGACTTAAAGTCCTGTAGCCTCAGATGGGCCCAATCATATCGTGCTTGTGGCAGAGTGACCAACTTCAGGTTGTCATATCTCTCCTTTAAGCTGTTCCACAAAACGAGTGGATCCTTGACGGTGAGATATTCAATCTTCAAACCTTCGTCAAGGTGGTGGCGCAAGAAAATCAAGGCCTTCGCACCAATCTTGGGTGGATGCTTTTTCTTTATCTTTGAGGGTGTCTCCGAGACCCATAGCATCTAAGTGGATTTCAGCATCCAACACCCATGTCATATAGTTCTTGCCCGAAATTTCAAGGGCAACGAACTTTCTTTTCATAATGTCAGACATACTCGAAAATTAAATTAGGAAGAGGGAAAATACCTTGGATTTTCGAGAATGGTTCTTGAGACGGTAGAGTCTCGTGCTGATAACGTGTTATAAACTAAAGCAAAAGACAAGAACAATAGAACAAGAACAATAGCAATAGAGAGAAGAGTAGAGAGAGTTCTTCTTATTGAGTTGAGAGGGGTGAATTACAATGGTAGAGAGCACCTCTATTTATAGGGAGGAGGAAGATCTTGCTACCAATAATAGGACTCTAAAATCTCTCTAATTAAATACATTAAAGACATTCACCTTAAATAGAAGTGTAAGAATCTTCTATTTCATAATACAAACTTTTTTTTTTTGTAATTGTAGTATTTGAATTAGTTTGTGAACATCTCGATTGTAGCTACTGCTATGTATGAAAAAGATAAAAAGCATAGAAAGAAAGATAAGAGAATAAAAAGTTATTTGTTATTCAGCATAAACCTAGGGAATGAAAATACAGGGTACTAAATAGGGCTCCTCTGTTAACAGACTAGGATACTTGGCAGCCAACTACATAGGTCACATTTAGGGACTTATACATAAATAACTAGGGACTAAAGTAATATAAGCTAAACAAAGACTCCACAACTGAAAATAAGAAAACTAGCATTAATAGCCCAAACTACCCTTCTTGAACCTTGATGACAGTCAAGGTTGAAATGTAGGGAACTGAGAACGAAGGAAATTAATGTCCTCCCGGGTTGCTTCTTCAGGAGATAAGTTCGCCCACTGCACCAATACCTCAATTAGCGCCTTATTCTTCTTCTTCACCATGCTCGATCCAAGATTGCTATTGGTTCCACAATAATTTGGCCTTCATTGTTACAGATTGGGGGATCAATCAATGCAACAGATTGATTTCCAACCTTCCTCTTAAGTTGTGACACATGAAACACAGGGTGAATCTTTGATCTGGTGGGTAGTGGAAGCTCATAAGCCACTTGGCCAATTCGTTGCGTAATCTGATATGGGCCATAGAATTTCAAAGCTAACTACAAATTCTTACGAACAGCTACCGACGTCTGTCGATAAGGTTGCAATTTGAGGTAAACCCAGTCCCCTTCTTCAAAAACTCTCCATGTTCTTTTTGAATATGTGTAAATCTTCATCCTTTCCTGAGCCTTCTTTAAATTCTCTTGAAGAACTTTGCTCATGATTTGCCTATGTTTCATCCACGGAGTTCACTTTGGACTGAGCCACCAACTCAAATGTAGGTAAAGGAGGATCATACCCATACAAAGCCTTAAAAGGAGACATTTGAATTGCAGAATGATAGGTCGAGTTATACCAAAATTCTGCTACGCTCAACCATTTACTCCAATTTGCTGGTTTATGACCCGTCATACAGCGAAGGTAACCTTCCAAACACCTATTGAGACTTTCCGTTTGTCCGTCTGTTTGTGGATGGTAGGCGGAACTTAACTTAATTTGTACTCTCATGCCCTTAAAAAGCTCCTTCCAGAATAAGCTAACAAATATAGGGTCTCTATCAGAAACAATTGACACTGGATTCCCATGTAACTTAAGAATGTTGTCAAAAAAACTTGAGCTATTTGAGATGTTGTATAAGGGTGGGATAAGGCTACAAAATGTGCATACTTGGTGAAACGATCCACTACCACAAAAATTACCTCTTTCCCTCATGATTAAGAAAGCCCTTCGATGAAATCCATAGTAAGCTCTAGAAGGAATAGGCAAGGGTTGAAGGAGACCTGGGTATGCAACATTCTCCCCTTTGTTTCTTTAGCAATTGTCACATTCAGACACAAACTTTTTAACATCTGACAAGAGACCAGGCCAATAGGACAATGCTCTCAGTCTTTGTTGAGTTGCAAGGACCCCTGAATGTCCTCCCCATGCTGTGAGGTGCATAGCTTCAATCAATTTCTGCCTATAATGTCCACCATTGCCAATCCAGATTTGCTCTTTGTGCCTTAAAATTCCTTATTGTAGCAACACATTCGGTATAGAGTTTGCATCAAGCAACAAACTCTACAGCACCTTGGGGACTTCACAGTCTCCTTCATAATTGTTGAGGACTTCTTTCACCCAAGCTGGTTGCACCAATGTCATTGCCTGACAATCAACTTCCTTTTCAAATCTGCGACACAGGGCATCATCTACAACATTATCACTTCCTTTTCTATAATGAATCTCATAACTAAGCCCAAGTAGCTTAGTCAAGCCCTTATGTTGCAATGAAGTAGTCACTCTCTGATCCTTTAGATATTTTAGACTGAAATTATCAGTTTTAATAACAAAATGAGCTGGTTGCAGGTAATGTCGCCATTTCTCAATAGCTAACAGTAATGCAATCAACTCCTTCTCATAAGTCGACAGCCCAAGATATTTTTGCCCCAACGCTTTGTTGGGAATAAACCCCCTACCAAAATGATATTCACGGTAAAGCGGAATAATAATGTAGCACCGAGATACGGTAATTAACAAGAATAAAAGAGTAACAATGACACCAAGATTTTTACGTGGAAAACCCTTCTGAATAAGGAAAAAAACCACGGCCCTGAGGGAGCAACTGAAATAACTATAGTAAAGAATTTTACACTTTTTGGGTCCGAGTAAAATACTCCAAAGACCACTACAACACTCAAAAGAAATAACCCTCTTTTGATATACCACCTCACTACAATATCGCTCACTCTCTATTTTCCTCAAAGACTATTTTCTTATACCTTATCTGTGAAACCTCACTCTTTCTTTCTCTCTTTGTTGGTGTGTAGAAATGAGAGTTGAAGCTCTCCTTTTATAGCCAAAGCTTCACTCTCTAAAGCCTACAATCTTTGACAATTTACATACACTTTTCACAATTCAACAAAGTTGGCTACCAACCCAAAGAAATTCAACAAGGTTGGCTACCAAACCAAACTAATTCAACAAAGTTGGCTACCTAACCAAACCAAGTCAACAAGGTTGGCTACCAAACCAAAGAAACTTTTATTAGGCACATGCCTAATACTTCTTCAATGAGATGGACATCATCAATCTCCCCCTTCAATCTCATTCATCTAGAGGAGGTAGCACTATCTTTTAGTTTGAGTGCACGCCGACAAGTTCTTTGCATAGCTCAAACTTGTTCCCATGTACAACCTTCGTCAGCATATCTTTCATCCACTGGTTCTTTTCTGGATGGGACAGCACCTCCTTAAGACATTCTGACTCCCCCTCATCACTGATGAGGACATACTCTGTGGAAGGGTACCTGCATGATTCTACCCTTGGCTTCTCCGTCTCCTCAGAGGTTGAGGTTATTCTTCTTCCTGAGTGGGGTGCTCCACTTCCTCGACACCTTCATCAAGTTGCTCCCCCTGCTCAGCAACCTCGTCGGTCGTACTTTCTGCACTTGTGGGATTGTTAGAAATAGAAGGAATAGTAACAAGGTTAGAAATTATACCATTCTTCGCCTTTTCTAACATATCAGCAGCAGTTCCAACTTCACTTTCTCGGAAGACAACATCTCTTCTTCTGATGACCTTCTTCTTTATAGGATCCTACAATCTATACTCGAACTCTTCATCTCCATATCTGATAAATATGCAGGGAACAGATTTATCATCCAGCTTTGTTCTCTGCTCTTTTGATACATGTGCAAAAGCTCTACAACCGAACACCTTCAGATGCGAGTAGGACACTTCCTTATATGGTAACATGTTGTTTGAACTGCTTCGCCCCAGAATGACTTAGGTAGTTTAGCCATTCTGAGCATGCTTCTCACCTTCTCCACAATAGTGCGGTTCATCCTCTCTGCTACACCATTGTGTTGTGGGGTTCCAAGAACTGTCTTTTCATGTCTGATCCCATGACTTGAACAGCACTCTTCAAATTCCCTTGAAGTGTATTCACCTCCATTATCACTTCGGAGATGCTTTAGCTTTTACCTGTCTCCCTTTCTACTAGAGCATGAGACTTCTGGAAAACTTGAAACACCTGATCTTTGGTTTTCAAAATATAAACCCACAAATTTCGTGAAGCGTTATCAATAAAAGTAACAAAATATTTGTTACCGCCCATTGATTGAATTTCCATTGGGCCACAAACATCAGAATATACTAAATCAAGTATATTCAATTTTCTTTCAGACGATGTCTGAAATGACACCCTATGATGTTTACCAAATAAACAATAGTCACAAGGATTTACTGTTGTACCTTTGGCATAAGAAATAAGTGATTTCTTGGAAAGAATCTGCAATACCTTCTCGCTCATATGACCCATTCTTTTATGCCACAAATTTGCAGAATTCTCATCTTGTGCGCATTCAATTCACCTTGGCATATTTCTGCATTTGTCCTGTACAACGTGCCACGAGCAACTCCCTTTGCAATCACCAGTGAACCCTTGGTGAGTCTCCACTTTTGATTTGCAAAATAGTTCTCGTATCCATGTTGGTCCAAAGCAATACCCGAGATCAAGTTCATCCGCAAATCAAGTACATGCCGCACATCCTTTAGAACCAATGTGCATCCGACATTTGTCTTGATACAAATGTCACCAATCCCCGCAACCGTTGAGTAACTCGTGTTACCCATTCTCACTGTGCCGAAATCACCTGATACATATCTGCAAAAAAGATCTCTTACCGGTGTGGCATGGTAAGATGCCGCTGTTGTTAGGATATATGCCCGTCACTAGAGGGGGGGTGAATAGTGCGGCACAAGAATATTGATAAATATTGCGGAATTAAAATTGCAGGAATAAAATAAATTCGGTAATTAAAATAACAAGGAAAGAACGCACCGAATTTATCCCGGTTCACCACAACTTGTGGCTAGTCCAGTCCCCGAGAGACTCTCTCGAGATTCCACTAACTCTGTTAAGCTTACGGGTTCCTAACAAACCGTTACACTTGCTCGTAGATGTACACTCTACAAGACTTCAACTTGCTCGAGGATACCGCACCTCAAGACTTCAACCTTGCTCGTGGATACCGCACCACAAGACTTCACGCACTAAGACTTAGGGTACTTAGCGAACCCGACAATCAATGAGAAGATATGTTCTTCTCAAACACCTTTCTCTTTTTACAATAAGAACTCTCTCAAAAGAGTAGATAAAGAGATACAAAATAAGCTCTATGAACAACTCAAAGTTGTCTCTCAAATGGCTCAACAAAAGCTCTAAAATGATGCTCAAATAATATCAATATGTATATCAATATTGGGAGGTGTTATGTGTTTAAAATCAGCTCAAAAGACCTCTTTTTATAGGTGAAAAATGGTGTATGTCCGTTGCTTAATTGGCAATCAATTATGCTGATTTTGTGCCCAGATAATCGATTATTCAGAATCTGATAATCGATTATTCTCCAACGATCAGAAAATCAGAAGCTGATTTTCTGCTGAATAATCGATTATCTGATACTGCATAATCGATTATTCTGAGGCAGTGTTCAAACACTGGCAACGGTCTACAGCATAATCGATTATGCATATACTGATAATCGATTATTCTGAGGCAGAATTGAAAACTTACTTCAAAAACCATTTTGGTTAAGATGAAAACATTAACATCATTTTGTTTGAAGGATTTAAAATATGTTTATGATAAATATGATTTAATAAAATATGTTTATGATAAATATGATTTAATAAAATGATTTTATGCATATTTATGATGACCTATGTTGAGCCAAAAGATGAGATAACTTAAGCGTTGCTCTTACATTTGTTCTACCTAACGACCTACGCCTTGGGTCTTCCGTCTTGAACATTTGAACTCGTCTTTGGCGTTTCCATTACAAATCCGTTCATCAATATGCTTCTCGGCATTCAAGCTTGATTGTTTGTCATATGATATCGTTGTTTGACACTTGACTTCATTTTTTTGTCATTTATCAAAACCTATACCTGAAAATCATGCTCATACAACCAAAGCGCAGATATCATAGATAGAGTGATTTTCTACAGCTGTGTCAACCACCCATTCCAACTCTAGACCTGACAGGTGCATGCATTCATGTTCCTCATTTATAAAGAGGACAACATTGTCATTGTTTTGCACCATGGCAGCTGTGTTGTCGTCATTCTTCTGGCCATTAGTTTCATCTTTGCCCTTCCTTGGATTTGGGAAATCTCTTTTGAAGTGACCTGGTTGATAGTTGTAGTAATTTCTGGCTTTTGATTTGGATCGATTCTTTGACTTTCCACGAGATCCGGATCAAACATAGTTGCTCGAACTCCTTTGATAACTCCTGCCTCTACCTTCTGTGATAAGAGCCTGTCCTTGATTTTCAGGCTTCTTTCTCATCTTCTCATTGAGTAAAAGAGCAGTGTGACATCTTTCAACTCAATAGTAGTCTTACCGTGCAGGATGGTTGTTGCCAAATTATCGTACGAAGATGGCAACGAGTTCAATATCAATATGGCTTTATCTTCTTCCTCGATTTTTAATCCGAGGTTGGCAAGCTGTGTGATTAATCCGTTAAACACATTTAAATGCGACAAAAAAATCATACCTTCACCCATGTGTAGGGCATATAACTGCTTCTTTAGGTACAATTTATTTGTTAACGTTTTGGACATGTATAGGCTTTCCAACCTTGTCCAAATTCCATGTGCAGTGTCTTCATCAATAATGTTATTTACCAGATCATCTGATAAGTGCAACCTGATTGCACTAGCAGCTCTTTCATCCAAGTCAGCCCAATCCTCAGTTTTCATGGTATCAGGCTTTTTGGCATCAGCAACTAGTACCTTGTGTAATCCTTGTTGGATGAGCAGATCCCTCGTCTTTCTTTGCCATGTTGAAAAACCGTTATCTCCGTTGAATTTATCTACCTCGTACTTTACTCTGGACATTTTTATTTTTCACCGAGTATAGTACAACCGATAGTGAATATTATTTTAGTGAACGAGCAGAAATTGTGCTCTGATACCAGTTGTTGGGAATAAACCTCCTACCAAAATAATATTCACGATAATAAAAGCGGAATAATAATGTAGCACCGAGATACAGTAATTAATAAGAATAAAAGAGTAACAATGACACCAAGATTTTTACGTGGAAAACCCTTCTGAATAAGGGGAAAAACCACGGCCCTGAGAGGAGCAACTGATATCACTATAGTAAGGAATTTTTACACTTTGTAGGTCCGAGTAAAATACTCCAAAGACCACTACAACACTCAAAAGAAATAACCCTTTTTTGATATTCCACCTCACTACAATATCGCTCACTCTCTATTTTCCTCACAGACTATTTTCTTATACTTTATCTGTGAAACCTCACTCTTTCTTTCTCTCTTTGTTGGTGTGTAGAAATGGGAGTTGAAGCTCTTCTTTTATAGCCAAAGCTTCACTCTCTAAAGCCTACAATATTTGACAATTTACATACACTTTTCACAATTCAACAAAGTTGGCTACCAACCCAAAGAAATTCAACAAGGTTGGCTACCAAACCAAACTAATTCAACAAAGTTGGCTACCTAACCAAACCAAGTCAACAAGGTTGGCCACCAAGCCAAAGAAACTTTTATTAGGCACATGCCTAATACTTCTTCAATGAGATAGACATCATCAAGCTTGACTTAGAAAAGCTACAGGACGCCTTCGTTGCATTAAAACTGCACCCACTCCAGTTCCACAAGCATCAACTTCCACAACAAAATGCTTAGTGAAATACGGAAAGGCCAAAACAGGTGCTTGTATCATAGCCTACTTTAAGGCTTCAAAAGATTGTGTTGCCTCTTCATTCCAGTTGAAAGCACCCTTCTTCAGTAAGTTATACAAAGGCTTACTTATGGTGGAAAAATGACGAATGAACCTCCGATAGTATCATGTAAGCCCAAGGAAACCACGAAGGGTTTTGATGCTGATGGGCCTGACCAAATTCACCATGGACTCGAGTTTAGAGTTGTCAGTGCTAACCCCCTTCCCAGATATAATGTGTCCCAAATATTCAATTTGGGCCAGACCAAAACTACATTTGGATAATTTCACGAACAACTGATTAGTTCGCAAAACTTCAAACACAATTTTTAGGTGAGCCTCATGGTCCCCCAGTGTAGCACTATAAACAAGAATATCATCAAAGAAAACCAAAACAAATTCTCTAAGATGCGGGCCGAATACCTTATGCATTACTACCTGGAAAGTTGCAGGGGCGTAGACAGAGCCCTAAAGGCATTACCCAAAATTGCCAAAGGCCATGATGAGTGCAGAATGCTGTCTTGAATTTATCCTCTTCGCGCATGTGAATTTGATGATATAGTACAACCCAGTATAATCCCACTTAGTGGGGTCAAGGGAGGGTAGTATGTACGCAGACCTTACCCCTACCCTGGGGTAGAGAGGCTGTTTCCAAATAGACCCCCGGCATCCTTCCCTCCAAGAACTTCCCACCTTTGCTCTTGGGGAGACTCGAACTCACAACCTCTCGGTTGGAAGTGGGGGTTGCTTACCATCAGAGCAAGCCCCTCTTGTTCTGATGATATCTAGAACGTAAATCCAACTTTGAAAGGAAATTAGCTCCACGCAACTCATCCAAGAGATCTTTTACCACCGGAATGGGATACTTACTCTTAATCGTGATGTCATTCAAATTGCGGTAATCTACGCACATTCTCCAAGATGCATCGTTTTTCTTCACCAAGATGACAGGTGAAGCAAAAGGGGACGATATAGGAACTACTGTGCTAGCTTGTAACATTTCCTGCACTAGCTTTTCAATCACATTCTTTTGCTCGTAGGAGTAGCGATAGGGCCTTTGGTTCACATCTTTTGCTCCAGGGACAAGCTCAATAACGTGATCACAGCTCCGTCTAGGAGGTAACCCTTTGGTTCTTGGAATACCTCTGCATAATGAGTTAGGAGTTTATTAAATTGAACTGGGACTGGGCTGACATCAGTACTCTCCATAGAGTTCATTTGGGCTTGGGCCACAAAACTGCAAAAACTCCCCTTTAGTAATTTGGTCATAGACTGGAGGCTAGTAGGAGATATCTAAGAACTTTCCTTGCTACCAAAAAGAGTCACCACATCCCCATCTTTAGTGAAGGAAACACTGTGAGGGTTGGTATTTAACAGGATGGGAGCAACTGAACCGATCCAATCGATTCCTAACACAATATCACAACCTTTAACTCACAACCAACATAAATCAAAGACGAATTGCTTGTTATCCCCGATTTCCCATTTGAACCCCGGGCTGAACTGATAACAAGGCATTTTATGCCCATTGACCACTAAAACTTGCATTACACCTTTAATGGGATCACCTATCAAGCCCAATTTCTTTGGAACAATTGGGTCAATGAAACTGTGTGTCGACCCACTGTCTATTAAAATGACTAGTGGAATTTTCTTGACCTTCCCCAAAATTTTAATTGTCGTGTGTGTGTTTCCCAGGCCCATAACCGCATTAATTGACACCTCCGCTTGCTCCTCATTTTCAGGTAGAACCTCCAGTGGGGCCTCTTGGGCCTCCCCCCCCCCCCCTTGTGAGTTGTTCCTGAGTTTTCCCCGACTTCCAACTCACCAGAAAGGAAGTTCAAAAACTTGGGCTTACATTGATGCCCTGGAAAATAAGTATCATGGCACTTGAAACACAAATTCTTTTCACGTAGCTCATTCAATGATACATTCTTTGGCACCAGTTGTTTGTTTGGTCCATTTGTCAGTAGTTTAGGGGGTATGGAAGAAGGTAAGGCTGGGATGGTTCTTGTGGTGGGTGTGGGTAAAGGAGATCTGGGGTGAGTAACTATGTAATGAGGTTGTAAGTTTTTGTAGATGGCCTTTAAGGTTTGTTCATGTAAATTAGCAATTTCAATAGCATCCAACAAGGTCTGAGGGTTAGAAGCCCTCACCATAGGTTGTAAATCAGATTTAAGCACACCCACAAAACAAGAAACAAAATATGGTTCATTTAGAGTAGGATTCACCAACAACACGTAAAACCTTAATTCTTCAAAATGGGCTTGATAGCTTTCCACATCAGCCCATTGGTCCAATCTGTTGAACTCAGTAACAATGTTCATTGGCCTCAAATTTCCATAGCGACGACAAACATCCAAACAGAACATTTCCCATGAAATTTGACCCCCATGGTCCATCATATATACGTCAACCCACGTATCAACCGTGTCTTTAAAATGAATTGCCACATAATATATTCTGAGCTCTAGAGGAATTTTATATAACTCAAAAAACCTCTCACAACACCTAATCCAACCCCTTGGGTTATTGGTGTCAAACTCTGGAAAATAGAGTTTAGCCTTAGGTCCATTAATCATAGTCGTGGTGTTATTCTGAGATTGAGCTGGGGTGATATTATTTGGTGGTAAGAAGGTCGGAACTGGGTGAGATGAAATATTGGTTGGCTGGTGAGATGGAAGGGAGGTGGGAATAAATGTTGAAGTGTTCAGGGGAAGAAAAGTGGTAGTGGATGTATTTGACTGAGGGTTAACTGTATGTGGGAAAATAGAAGAGGAGAAAGCAGGGTTGGTGATGCTAGGATAGAGAACAAGTGCTGGTGGCAAGGAAATCGATGGGCGTGTATTGAAGGGAGCTGGGGACAGGGTCATACCCCTTCAAACTTGAGCAAAGGTCATAAACGATGCAGGGGTGAAAGAAGAAACAGAAGAAACTGATGCTGGAGTAAAAGGAGAAACTGCTGAGCGCAAGTTACCCCTACTGACTCACCTCAGTCCACTGATGACCCCCCTTGCAACTGCAAAGTCGGAGCCTGCATATGTGACATAGCTTCCGAGCACTGATTCGAACTCAGCTGACCCATTTACCTTTCCATACGCATGTTGTTCTCATCGTGACGTTGAAGAGCTTCAATGTCCTTACGAGCTTGACTTTCTTCATTCGCTCAAGCTTTTTCTGAGTTTCAAGCATAAAGGCCATCATCTGAGTTTCAAACTTTTTCCTATTATCGGCATCTTCCGTTGTTTTCCCTGTCTGAGAGTTAACCATCATCAGAGCAACCACGACGGAACGTCGCTGCTCTGATACCAATATGTAGCTATTGCTATGTATGAAAAAGATAAAAAGCATAGAAAGAAAGAAAAGAGAATAAAAAGTTGTTTGTTATTCAGCATAAACCTAGGGAATGAAAATACAGGGTACTAAATAGGACTCCTCTGTTAATAGACTAGGACACTTGGCAGCCAACTACATAGGTCACATTTAGGGACTTAAACAAAAATAACTAGGGACTAAAGTAATATAAGCTAAACAAAGACTCCACAACTGAAAATAAGAAAACTAGCCTTAATAGCCCAAACTACTCTTCTTATTACTCCCAGCTTGTAACATCGACTAACTCCATAGATACTTGCTAGTTATATTGCACATACTCTCCAAAATGTTAGTGTATCCGTGTCGGATCCTCCAACAATATATTATTTTTGGAGGAACCGACACTCGCGATGACATTTTCTTAGAGTTCGGGTAACATAACTGCGCTAGGCTGCTATATTCCACCACAGGCACCAAGTCCACCAAGATTGGATAAATGAAAAAAGTGCCTTTACTGAATTTCAAACGTGAAACCTCATAGTTTTCAATCCACTGTATTGACCATTAAATTACACCCTTAAATACATATAAACATTTTTAGAATGTTAACATTTAACACAAGAACAAGATCATTTTAATTTTATCATAAGTTTTGATAATATATGACCATGATTTGTTGTTAGATTCTACAATCATTCAAAATTATGTCTAAAACTCATAGTCTTTGCAGTATAGGTTCACCAATATGAGAGAAGTGAGAAATACTTCTATACTGTAATGATGAGAAATGTGTAATTTTCACACTGTTGAATGCTACAGCTAAAATGTCATCTTCAAATAATTTATATGACATTAATTCCTTAAACTTTTATGGGGAAAAACAATCCAATAAACATATCTCGTTTGACTTGATAACAAACTTCCTATCTCTAGTGACGGAGCTAGGGGCGGAAGGGTTCATCTGAACTCTCTTTGCCAGCAAATTGCGCTGTATATACATTTAAGGTTAAAAAAAATATTTTTATATATAAAGTGTTGAATCTCCTTAACTTCTTCACATATATTTTTTTAAAATTTTTAGAAATCCCTTGATGAAATAACTGGCTCCACTGCTGCCTATGTCCAAACCTACTCGACTATCTAGTCATTGATATTTTAGTGTTGTTTTAAAGGATGAGAAATCATACGAGAGAATAGCTAAAATATTGATTCACTTTGGCGAAGGATAATCGGTTAAACACCCTTTGTCAAATATTTTATTATGTATATAGGCCAAATATTATTTATTATAAATATATATTAAATCTTAATATGCTTAAGAAAATTGCTGATCTCGCCAATGTCAATCGTACACATGATATATCGGACTTTATTAGAATCTAAAGATAAAAAGATTCAATAAGTCTCTTTCTAGTTTGTAGCCAATCAGAAATTTACTGATTCGACTAATCAATGTATACAAATTTTAGATAATATGAGTGGTCAGCTAGTATGAAATCAACATATAGCAACTGAATACAGGGGCGGCTTAATCAATATGGTGGCCTAAAGCCAAACCTTAATAAAAGGCCTAAACTATATTTAATAATTTTTTTATATTTTTATGTGAAACTAATTATAAAAACCTTTCTATCTTTTATATATGTAAGGAAGAATAAAAACGAATATGCAACTCATGTTATTCAATACCCTTGTTATTGTTGGAAAATATTAAACAATTATGGAGAATAAAGTTTAGCTTGAGACATGTCAAGGACATTGTCCTTAAGGATATTTCGCCCACACCTTAGATAAATAATATTAGGCGTATCCCCCTGAATTCAACAAGTTCTTCTAGTATAAACTAGAAGCATAAACAATAAAGATTAACAAAGACAACCCAGCACAATACAAAAAAAGAAGAAGAAGAATTTGTCTTCAAAACTATCTTCCAAATAAAAGAACTAGATAATATATATATATATATAGTCAACCAAAATTATTGTCACTTTATGATTGTTAACCTTAAATGATGAAAATAAAGAATATAAGGCTAACGTTCTGTTACAAAACAAGACATCACAATATTGAATATTAGTAAATGCCATTAAGGCTATTTAATTGTCTTAGCCGTTTTGAACAATGATTCAAAGTCATATTTGCACAAAATAAATATGAAGAGAATAAATCAAATTGATTAGTATAATAAAAATCACTAATATTATATTAAGAGAATGAACCAAGACATTAATTTGAATATTTCTTTTTTTGAGTTAACAAATTATTTTTCCAACAATCCCCCACATAACTCAAAAGGAATAACAAGTAATAAAGTGAAACAAAAAGTTTTGCTGAGTTTTCACAAATGAGCATAATGCGTCGAATCTGGTATCTCTTGGACTATGAACCAGACGTAGATAAAATAAGATTAAATTTACAGAATAATTGGTGAAGTTTAAAACTTCTATGAACCAACAATTCTTTTGTAAGTTTAGTGTCTTATCTATCATATTATACCCCCACACACTTTATTTTTTATCGCAGTATTGCGCTAATAGACCATGCGCGCGCCTGATTTTGATGAGTGCTCTAGAAATTTCGCCACAAATTTCATAAGAGCAGCCCCACTCCACACTCGTATAGGCCCATCCATCAAGTGTATTCTGCAGTGCAATACACCACCTACAAAAAGCTATGGATTATTGAATTAAGAGTTTAATAACTCAACCTAACGTTTCTTGCAGTCTTGCACTATGTACACATACACCATAGGAAGAGACATAATGTAAAAGTGCACATTTGATCAACTAATGACTTGTTATTACCCATATGAACCTACTTCATGGGATCTCCAATCACATAAATTAGGTTACCATCATTGTTAATACATCTCAAATTGGCAAAGGTCTCAACCCTTCGATGTTTTACTTATAAGTCAAAGGAACGGGCAAATCCTTTTTTGACTACACATAATATGTCTAAAAATTTCTCATCTCTAAGCAATTGCTATATCACATTATGTCTCTAGAGAATGTATCTACTCGTCCCGTTGAAAGATTTATCTTCTTACAATGGCTATTACGCCTTGGCAATCACAATTCATTAACATAATTATTGTCGGTTTAACTCAGCAAAAGGTTGCTTAATCAACCTTACTTCCAAGCAATTTTAATACCACAACACATACCAAAAGGTGATCACACAACAACTAGCTAGTTTTTTCTCATCTAAATCAGAGATTCAATATCATCACTGTATCTTTCTAATACATTGGAAAATCCACATACAAAATACTAACGTGTAATATTTCTCAAATAGAGTATAGAATCATCTCAAATAGAATAAAACTTGACTTATGTACTAGTACTTTTTTAAACATCTTTCAACACATAAAAATTTTGTTATTCTTTTGGTATCTTCCATACTATAATACCAAAGTAAATTTTTTTTTAAATGTAGAAGCAACTTTAACTTCTCCAGAAATATCTCAAATCAGTAGGAGACGAGTCACAATTTAACAATTTCTTTACCCTAATGACTAAGAGATCTGAAGTAACAAAACTTTTCATAGCATGAAATACAATATATTTTTTTATCCTTCAATACAAATTTTTACCACAAAAAATTCTCAATTTTGTAAGGCTTTATTATAACATTAATATAATTTTTATCTTCTTTTTCTTTCTTAGGATCATGCTATATAACTCTGGACATCACGGTCCCCTACATTATCGAAAATATTAGGTTAAGAGATAACCTTTTCACCACTCATAAAGAGTTCTACTTCATAATAACAAGCTAATAATATAGGAACGCCCAAAATATTTTATGACCAAAATAAAAACAATGTATGACCAGAAATATTAACTTCATGGCAAGAGGTGTCACTAACCTTTAAATAGTATATAAATGTAAATACCATTTATTCTCGTGATCTCAAGCAACATAACAAATTGTCCTTATGACATGTTAGGAAATTTCACAATTACCAAAATATAATATTGCCTCTTAAATATGTTAAAAGAGAATATTTAAAATACTCTAGATCAAGAGAACTACAAAATTAGTGCATCATCTTTCACTATGCAAAATATACATACAAAATTAAAAATACACATTCACATCAGCATATAATGTACAACTAAAAATACATCTAAAGTTGAAATAATATTATATGTATCATCTTGAGGTCAAAGTTTATCTGCATGTTATATTCTCGAGAATAAGCAAGAAATGACCTAAATTTAGTATTAGTTCAATTACACGTACCTGATAGTAAAATATTGAGTCACAAAAAAAACATGTAAAGTGGAACAAGCTACCAAAGTCCACCATAATCCAATTTTGAAGTCCAAAAGTACGAATATAGTAACACGGATGCAGAAAACTTCAACGTGATTAATACACTTAATCGGTATTCTCCATAAGAATAAAGTGGTAAATATCCTTAAGATTGTTGGAAAATATTAAATAATTATGGAAAATAAAATTTAGCTTGAGGCGCGTCAATTAGGAGCAAAAACAACAAAGATTAACAAGGACAACCCAGCACAATACAACAAAAAAAAAAGAAGAAGAATTTGTCTTCAAAACTATCTTCCAAATGAAAGGACTAGATAATATATATAGTCAACCAAAATTATTGTCACTTTATGATTGTTAAAACCTTAAATGATGAAAATAAAGAATATAAGGTTAACGTTCTGTTACAAAACAAGACATCTCAATATTGAATATTAGTAAATGCCATTAAGGCTATTTAATTGTCTTAGCCGTTTTGAACAATGTTTCAAAATCATATTTGCACAAAATAAATATGAAGAGAATGAACCAAGACATTAATTTGAATATTTTTTTTTAAGTTAGCAAATTATTTTTCCAACAGTTATTTGGCATAAATGATATATAGTATGAGTAGAAAAAAGAAGAAGAGAGAAGTTGATTTTATAAAGAATCGGAATTGAATTAACTGGATATTGAAGATATCAAAAAATACTACAAATTTTTCCATTTCAATCACTTTTTGGCTTGACTGGCTTCCAACTAAGACGTGAGGAAAAATGGAGTAGTAGTTTTGATTACAAAATATATGTCACTGAATTACTACATTTACTTGTGACAAAAATTTAGTTTTACAAAATTTATTTTATATATGTAAATAGTGATACTAATTTTGAGTGAAAATAGCACGTGCTAGCCAGTTTTCGGACTGGTAATTAAAAAATAGCCAGTGTCTGTAAAGTCATTGAAAAATAGCCACTATTTTGCTGCAACACGAAAATTTCTAGCATAATATACTGGAGATTGGTGCACCTGTGTATGAACTTCCAACATATTATGCTGGAAGTCCATCATAATATACTGGAGTTCAAGCATAATATACTGGAACTTTAGTATATTATGCTGGAAGTTCATATGCAAAAATTTTGAACTCCAGTATATTATGCTGGAATATTTTTTTGATTTTGAACAATATTTTCGTTCAGATTTATCTTTACCTAAAAAGCAGCTAAATTTTAATTATTTTTGAACTGTGATTATTTTTCAATTATCACTTATATATTTGGCTATTTTTAAATTTCAACCTAATTTTGAGGCCTTAAATTATTGGGGATCTAAAGCAAGTGCTTGACTTGCTTTAGGCTTGAGCCGGCACTGACTGAATATAATTAATTAATGCAGACCCTCAGATAGATGAAAATTTATATATGCTTTGTGATATAACATTTTTTTCACACAAGTAACTGGAAAACTACATGGTTTTTGAAATATCTATTTCGAATACTACGAGAAAACAATGTTTCGAATACTAGAGCAAAATTCATTTTCACCATATGTTTTCGATAATATGATTGGGATTTTTACATTCTTATATCATATATAAAACTTTATTACCCTCAATATTTAAGGTTTGTGTTTATTACACTTAAACATATCAAATTACCATTTATATATCATAATTCAAATTAGGAATATAATTAATGCTTCATTTATATTATGTGTTTATTTAGGAGCGTATATTCTCCCATTTAACTTTACCCGCCTCTTTCTCCTTCCACTCACCTCCTACACTCCCCTACGTTTTACCTTCATTACCTCACGTACAAACCCACGATTCTCCAACTAAAATGTGAGAACATAATATATGTTTTCAAATACTGCAGTATTTTCCATGTGAGCTCCTTGAAAATTTACGTGTCATTTTCACTAAAGTAGAAAGCTACCGACCTCAAGGAATGAGCTGTATGTTGATAAAAAAAAAGTGTCACTATTTTCCAGAACTTGGAAAAGCAAAAAAGGTCAACTAAATGTTATATGATTTTATCTTGTTTTAGCAATAATCAATGGCCATGGTTCCAGAGAGGATTTGCTTTGTGGAGATTTATAAGGACTTGTACAAACTATACTGACAATTTTAGTAGATGAAGAGCAAATTTTATTGTCAATATTTTTTTATTGTCAATATTTTTTCGACATAAGATTGTAGTTTAATTGTAGTATAACTGTAATAATTTTGTAGATACCCTTAAAAATAATACAACTTTATACAATTCTTAAACTGATTTGTAGTTTATTTGTAGAAATTTTATCTACAAGATATCTACAAACTGGATACATTTAATTTTAATACCTCAATTCCCATTTCAATTGTAGCATAATTAGCATTTTCGACATAATTGTAGAAGATTTGTAGAAATTTTGTAGATACCCTTAAAAATAATACAACTTTATACAATACTTAAACTGATTTGTAGTTTATTTGTAGAAATTTTATCTACAAGATATCTACAAACTGGATACATTTAATTTTAATACCTCAATTCCCATTTCAATTGTAGCATAATTAGCATTTTCGACATAATTGTAGAAGATTTGTAGAAGTTTTAGTCTTCCCAATATACAATTTATCTACAATTTATCTGTAATTCTACAATTTATCTACAATTTTCTCGTCGAGTTTCAATCTGAAATTCAATTTATCTACAATTCTACAATTTATCTACAATTTCTGGAAATATGTCTTTTATTCATTTAGTTACTGTATGAAAGTTGAACAATATTGTATAAAAATTATATTTAAATTGTATGATATTGTAGTTGTATATAACTGAGTAAAATTACGTACGAAAATTGTAGATAAGTTATATAATATATAATTAGTTCTATAAAAAAAATACTATGTATAAATCATATACAAAATATTCAAAAAAGTATATTGTATAAAGTTTGTATTTAAGTTGTATGTTATTGTAGTTATATTTAACGGGGTAGAAATATTGTGTGAAAGTTGTAGTTAAATTATATAATATATAATTAGTTGTATGAAATTTATTTTTACTATGTATAAATTAGATACAAAATATACAAGAGGCATATTGTATAAAATTTATATAAAAATTATATTTAAGTGAATTCTATTGTAGTTGTATATAACTGAGTAGAAGTATGTATGGAAATTGCAGATAAGTTGTATAAAATTTATTTTTAATAAGTATAAATCATATATAAAATACACAAAAGACATATTGTATATATATTATATTTAAATGGTATGATATTCTAGTTGTATATAACTGGGTAGAAATAATTTATGAAAATTGTAGATAAAGGAAAATTGGGATGAGATATAATGAGATTAAAAATCAACACTAATTTTGAAAGAAAAATTTTGCGAATATCTGATAATGATTATGTGGTCTAACTCTTACACTTCTTCATGTGGTGTTTGTTTTAAAATATTTTATTAGAGAATATGAAATAATTTTCTAATTGTTTGTTTTATAAAAAACTTTTTTTGTAAAAGAATAAAAAAAAATTGTTGAAAAAATCTTCTTCAAATATTTGAAGATATTTGTGTTACTTTTCTTGTGTGACTCAAGAGAACGTACTCTTTAAACTCATTTTAACACTAAAGAATAATTGATATCCTGAAGAATAAATAACGATTAAATTTCATAGGTTTTCTTGACATAATTTTTTCTGTTCATCCGAAATAAAATATTGTAATTTGGTAGCTTATACACCTAATGAATTTAATAGTGATTACCGTATATTAAGGTGGAGGAAACATAAGGAAAGAGAAGAGGAGGAAAAAAAGGAAAAGGATGTAACTAAATCCATTAATTGAAGGTACTAATAATGGACTGAGAGCTTTTTAAGATGGATTATATATATTTTGTAAACAAAACTTGTGTTGATAGGGTAAATTACTAAACATGAATATTTAGGGTAATATAGTTTACTATATGGCATAGGAGTGTAAAAATCCCAATATAATTCAAGATTATTGTGCAACTTGAAGGGGCGATTTGCAGCCGTACCCTATTTTACTGGCACTTTTTAACATATACCCGCTTTTTTAAATCTATTGATTTGCTAACCATATAACATAAAATTCGTTATAATGTTACCATTATACCCCTTCCAAAACATATAAAATCTGTTTGTCCTCAATATTTCCAAATTCAAATTTTCCAGTTTCAAATTCCAGATCTCCTATGTATCTCCTCCATCAGTCCGTGTCTTCTGGAAACGCATCTCGCATTCAAGTTCCATATTCAAATTCCAAATTCAAATTAAAATTCAAATACATTGTAAGTATTCATATTTTTCTCCAGAATTAAAAATAAGTTTTGAATTATATATTTCTGATTGATTGATTGATTGAAGTTTTTTGACGAATTTTCTAGCTGAAGTTGTTTAACGATCTGCCAATATATGATTTATGGCTGAAGTTTTCCTCCTTAACTGGTTAAATTAAAAACACATAATGCACAAAACCAGTTCGGCCTATCTTTAGTTGTTTATCAAACACTTCAGTTGGAGGGTCGTAGTTGTTTAATGATCTAGTTAAATTAAACCACTTCGGCCTATATGCCGAAGTGTTTTAGTTATTTCTTAAAAACTTTAAGTGGTTAAATTGAAAAATCATGATACACAAACAAACTTCGGCCTAGCAGCTGAAGTTCTTTAGTGGTTTATTAAAAACTTCGGCGTTAGTCCGAAGTGATCCTCCTTAACTGGCTAGTTTAAAAAATTATGATGCACAAAAACACTTCAACCTAGCGGTTGAAGTTCTTTAGTTGTTTATTAAAAACTTCGGCCGTTAGGCCAAAGTGATCCTCTTTAACTTGCTAGTTTAAAGAATTATGATGCTCAAAAACACTTCGGCCTAGCAGGCTGAAGTTCTTTAGTTTTTTATTAAACACTTCGGCTGTTAGGCCGGAGTTTTTCTTATTAAATGGCTAATTAAAAAATTATGATGCTAAAACACACTTCGGCCTTGTAAGCTGAAGTTCTTTAGTTGTTCATTAAACAATTCGGCTGTTAGGCCGAAGTTTTTCTTCTTAACTGGCTATATTAAAAAATTATAATGCTCAAACACACTTTTTCCTAGCAGGCTGAAGTTCTTAATAAATTCATGTGTTCACTTTTCTAATACTTGCCACTAAACATGAATCTGTAGGATGAGTTCAATTTGCATTGTTATAACTTTCAATGGGAGTTGAACTCATGATTACAAATACTTGGATCATGATACAAAACTTGTTCTAGTTAGTAAGGACATATCATTCAATACTTTCGTAAAGAAAATTAGTGAAGTTACAAATATTGATTCAACCAGATATGCATTGAAAGTATGGTTTGATATCAAACTAAATACAAGCAAAGGAAAGCTTGTAACTTCAGATGAAGAACTCAGTATGTGTATGCATTTACTTACAACTGATTCAGCCTACAAGAATTGCCATTTCGTCATCGAACAAATACAACCTTCAGAATCAGCAGGATTCAACCAATCTCTTGCATATGCGATACATTCAGAACCTTTTGTCGACTATCAACATGAAATACGACAGTCAATAATGAAAGTAGACAACGAGCAACAACCTTCTAACGTTACTGCTGCTTCGAAATACATAGTGCCGCAACAATTATCCCATCCTGCAAGAAATTCATACCAGTTTCTTGATGACCAAGAAGAAGAAGGACAATTAATAATGCAGATTGATATCCAACACACAATCCAACAAACCTTTTCTTCACCTTTAGCAACCATAAACAACAATGAAGATGAATTAAACACGGATTTTATACCGATAAATCACATAGAATTGAAGAAATTTCTAAAAGTTCTTGTGCTTCTCAGAAATCAAGAAAAAGAGTGAGGAGAAAGATGAAAGAATCTCCACCATGTAAAATATTTAGGCACGATGCGTTGCATGAGGAAGTAAAAGTTGGATAAATCTTTTAGAACAAAGAAAGCATGACTAAATTTTTCTGCAGCTTGGAGATAAATTAAAAGGTTGAATTCATTGCAGTTAGATCATGTTCCAAGAGATACGAGCTGAATTGCATCGTGGACAAATTTGGTTGGAATGTACGTGCTACAATAATATAAAATTCAACACCGTTCAGGGTAATAAAATATCTTAACATCCATGAATTCTCGGTTGATGCAAGAAAATCATATCAGAAGCATGCCACATCAAATTTTATAAGTGAACAAATTATAGAACATGTTCGAGACAAAAAGATAGAGGTTACACCAGCCTTTGTAGAAAATAAAATGAAAAAGAAATTTGAAATTGACATTGGTTATCACAAGGCATGTCGTGCTATTCAAAAATTTGCTGCTTGCATAAGGGGAACACCTAAAGAGAACTACCAGATTCTTCCTTCGTACCTACACATGATGGTGGCCAAAAACCTAGGAACATACACAAACATACAAAGAGATGCGGAGAATAGGTATGAAAAACAATACTAACCATCAGCCTGAAGTTTTACTATTTGAAAAACTTCACACCTTATGATTTGTTTTTTTTTGTCTTTCAATGTACAGAATTGCTTACTTGTTCTTTGCTCATGCGGCATCAGTAGCTAGTTGCCCTACTGTAGACCCGTTATTGCAGTAGATGCAATATTTTTGAAGTCAAAATATCGTGGTGTTCTATTTGTCGCTGTATCAAAGGATGTAAACAATCAAATCTTTCATCTATGTTTTGTTGTAGAAGATTCAGAAAATAATGAGGCATACATTTGGTTTTTCGGGGAAATGAAAAAGGCAATTATAATCCGTCGTGAACTGATTTTCTTGTCAGATATAAAACAATCGATAGTAAATGGTATTAGAAAGGGTTTTCCTAAATCTCACCATGGCATCTGCCTCTATCACTTTGAGAAAAATTTAAAACAAAGACATGCAAAGTCCATTGTGATAAATCTTTTTCAAAGTGTTGCAAGGTCTTACAACGTGAAGATTTTAATCAGTTAATGTCCCAACTCAAAATTATTAACAAGAAAACATACAATTACATAATGGAAGATCCTCCTAAGAGATGGGCTCGATCGTGGTTCTCACGGCGACGTTATGATATGCTAACAACAAACATGGTAGAATCAATGAATTGAGTTTTCCTAAAAGGGAGAGAAATATATATTTTAAGAGTGTTTGATTTCATCCAAGAAAAGCTGGGAGAGTGGTTTTATGAACGGAGAAAAAAAGGCAAATGAAACTTTTCATAGAGTATCAATATGGGGAGAAGAAGAGATGAATAAGAAGATGGACTTGGCTTGCAAAATGATTGTGAGTATATTTATTAACTTCAGATTTTTATATCTGTTGAAGTGATTCACTGCTTACATTTAAAAATTTTAATTCGTTTTCTTTTTGAAGTAAAATTACACTAATATAATTTATCCTAATTTTTTATTCCTTGTTAGGTGTTCAACGTTGATTCAATGTTGTTTAGAATAAATAGTGATGGAATTGATATGATTGTGGACTTAAATAAGAGAACTTGTGACTGCCCGGAATTCCAACTTGATGAATTGCCATGTCCACATGCAATTGCTGCTATTAATAAGAGATATTTGCAGAAATCTGATTACTGCTCAAATTGGTATTCAAGGAAAACATGGTTGAAAACATATGAAGGACATGTGAATACCGTGAGAGATAAAAAAATCATGGGAAATACCAAAAACTGTATAATATGAGATCACAAAATCTCCTGATGTTGAGATTTTACAAGGAAGAAGACAAAAGAAGAGGCATATACCTGCGACTGAATCATCAGTACCATTCAAGTCTACAAAATGTAGTCGATGTAAATAAGTCGGGCATAACAGAACAACTTGCTTGTCTTCTCCAGCACCTCATTCATATTCCAAGAAATACAACGAAAAATACTCCAAGCTTCAATAATCCTTGGATTAAGTTTAGACTTTCTTTATTATATGACGTAATTAAAATGCAATTTTTAACATAGGAATAAAAAAATAAGCTCTTGGACAATTTTATATACTGCTAAAGTAAAAATCACTCATTTTTGTTGCGCAGGCTTACAAGTTTGGTTGCATTTTAAAAAAGTACGTAATGACTTCTGCGAGAAAAAACTTCAGGCTACAGTATGTTAAATACAAATCCTTAGACAAACATACACATACAAACACTCACACACCAACAAAAAACAAGGATAATGCAATAGAATGATAAGAACAAAAAGGGGGACAATTACATTGATATTAAAACAGGTCACAACAACACACATTTTACAAAAAAAAAAAAATTCAGCCCTCCAGGCCGAATTTATACAAAATTAAGCTTAAAAACTTTAGCTTTATGGGCTGAAGTAAGAAAAAAAATACTAAAAAACATAAAAAATGATTACAAACACTAACAATCAACACCATCATCATCGTCAAAACCACCACCATCACACCATCATCATCATCAACATCACAGTGCTCTTCAATTTCCCTAAATACCTCATCATCATCACTATCAAAGATAACTATAGGGTTGTCGGGCAAACGATCACTCAATCCAAGGAGATCAATCTTCAACTTGTCGAATTCATCACGCAGCTGACTCTGTTCGATGATTACTCTTTTCATAAGAACAATAAGGTCTTCATGTTGTTTTGCAGTTTTAAATAGTCGTTCCAGCTGCAAAACTCAAAACTATCAAACTACTGCACAACCTTATCGAACCAAGTTGAATTATCTACACTACGTTCCATTACGGGCAATGCTCTCCAGCCTATCCAGCTTGTCGTTGATTCTTCTCAAATCTCTCTCATACCTTTCCAAGAACTCATCAAACTTTATCTCAAAAGCTTTTACGATATCTTCCTCCAACTGATCGACTATGGCTTGGATAGTTGCATCCATTTTGCATTCTTTTTTGTGTTTTATCTATTAAAATTAGATGAATTTGTGTGAACAATTCGGTAAAGGATATCCTCATTATATAGCAAAAACAAACTGTATACGAAAAGACAAAATGCAACTTGAACGTCAGGGGTATTTACTACAATACAACTCCCAATGTCAAATATAAATTAATTTTAGTGGTTAAAAATGCATCAAATACTGCACCTATTAAAGTAATTATTTGTATCACGTTAGATAAAATATTGGTGTGTAAATACAGGAGAAAAAACTTGTATTTAATATAGGTGCACCGTAATAAACTTCTGCCCTATGTCCTGAAGTTGTTTAGTATATTTCCAAAAACTTCAGTATATGATCATCCTAAGTTTTTTCTTGTATTCAATAGATTTTTTCCTAAAGTTTTTTTGAAAAAATTTAAAAAAATGAATGTGCCTAATTAAGCATCATGGGTAAAAAGAAAGATTCATGAATAGTGAAAATGTAATTATTACTTCAACACAAATCCCAATTAATTTTAGTGGTTAAAAATATATCTAATAAATTAATTACTTTTATCACGTCATATAATACGTCAAATAATAACGTTATCTAATAACGTCAAAAAATATAAATTGATGTAGTCTGATTTATATTACGCACAAACACACTTCGGCCGAAGTTTTTTAATTGTTTATTAAAAACTTCGGCCGTTAGGCCAAAGTTTTTCTCTTTAACATGCTAAAATTAAAAAATTATGATGCACAAACACACTTCGGCCTCGAGGCTGAAGTTTTTTAGTTGTTTGTAAAAACTTTGGCTAACAGCCGAAGTTTTTCTCCTTAACTGGATAAAATTAAAAAATTATTATGCACAAACACATTAGTCTTATGTTATATTTAGCAACTACCGTCTTGTTTTCATAAGAAAAAAACTAGAAAATGTTGGCAAAGACATGTTTACTAGTATGTATATGAGAATTCGTGGGAAGCAAAGATAGTGAAGGAGAAGTCCAAAAAACTTCATATGTGATGGAGACTGACCACATCAAAAATTAAAATCCCAGGATATTTTCTCTTTTCCCTAAAAGTTATATTTACAACTAATTAAAAGAGCAAATGTCCTGGTGCTTCAGTTTTTTATCTGGCTAGTCCCCTTCACATATGAATTATCTCGACTTCTCCTTCACTATCTTGCTTCCTACGAACTCCCAAATACACTCAATAAGCATGTCCTAGCCAACACTTTCTTGTTTTTATTTGAAATATGATAGAAATATATGAATGACTATGAAATTTACAAGTGAAGTGATTGTTAATATACACAACTAATGCACCTAACCAATTTAATAGCTAGTAGTTAGCAGTAAATGGTAATAGTTGGCAAAAGAAGTAAGTGGTAAATGTTAGTAGTTAGTAGTAAATTCTAGTAGTTCAATAAAAAAATAGTAATCTTTAAAGCTTTATTGAATCGCCGATGTCTTGAAGTTTTCTAGTATATTTCCAAACATTTCAGCTTTATTGAAAAACTTCGGCCCATCTCCTGAAGTTGTCTAGTATATTTCAACACACTTCAGCTTTTAGGCCGAAGTATTCCTCCTTAACTGGCTAGTTATGATGCACAAATACACTTCGGCCTTGCAGCTGAAGTTTTTTAGTTGTTTATTAAAAACATCGGCTGTTAGGCCGAAGTGTTCCTCGTTAATTGTCTAAATTAGAAAATCATGATGGTCAAACATACTTAGGCCTAGCGACTGAAGTGCTTTAGTTATTTACTGAAAAACTTCGGCCAATGTCCTGAAGTTTTCTAGTATATTTCCAAACATTTCAGCTTTATTAAAAAACTTCGGCCAATCTCCTGAAGTTGTCTATTATATTTAAACACACTTCAGCTTTTAGGCCGAATATTCCTCCTTAACTGGCTAGTTATGATGCACAATACTTCGGCCTTGCGGCTGAAGTTCTTTAGTTGTTTATTAAGAACTTCGGTTGTTAGACCGAAGTGTTCCTCTTTAACTGTCTAAATTAAAAAATCATGATGCTTAAACATACTTAGGCCTAGCGGCTGAAGTGCTTTAGTTATTTACTGAAAAACTTCGGCCGATGTCCTGATGTTTTCTAGTATATTTCCAAACATTTCAGCTTTATTGAAAATCTTTGATCGATGTCCTGAAGCTTTCTAGTATATTTCCAAACACTTCAAGTTTATGTTGGCCTAAGTTTTTGGAAATACCATGTTTCCAAAAACTTCATCACCTGATACAATTCAACACACATGCTTACGTTTTTTCAAACAAAAAATCTAACTTAAAATTCATGATAAAAGAAACAATATATGACAAAAAAGTGAACTAAAAAAATAATTAATGTATATTCACAAAATTCAAATTGTGTACAACTAATGCTCTAAACAAAAAATTCACACAGAGTGTCTTCAAAATCTCCATAATCATATCATTCTCGTTCTTCTAGAGTTTCATAGTCACTATCTTTTTTCCACTTTCCATGAGCCCAAAGATTAGCAACCAATTCACTTCTGAACTTCATTATCTGACTTTGATTGAAACGGAAGACATCTCCTTTATTCAACCGCATATCAATAAACTTAAGAGAAAATATACCGCATTCAACACTGCAAAAAACACATGAAAAAGAAATTAAAGAATAGTTAATACAAGGAAAATAATATACGTAAAATGCATGGTAAAACATATGTGAAACACATACTTGGTTGTCTGTTTCGGTGTGTTCATCCACCTAATTTGAAATTCTTCCACAGAACATTCCCCATAAAATTTATTATATTGTGAAAAACTCTAGCATTTGAGACAGTGTAGAATCAACCGGGTGTAAATTTTGACAAGTTCAACTGCACGATTGTATGTTGCATCGCCCATGGAATCATACACAGATATAATTTTGTCTTTGAAGTCCAAAATTCCAAAAAAGTAGTGTGTAGATATCTGTCCCTCCATTGACTCAAGTCGAAATTGCAAGACTACTTTTTTAGCAGATGCCCATGAGATACCACAAAAAATGTCCAATTTACGTAGTTGGCCACCTTTCATGCGTTGATCTTCCTCAAACCAAGATAAATCTGAAGTGGCTGAATAGCCGATTCTTCTACTACTTGTTTTTAATCTCTTCTTGGGATATCTTGTTTTTCTTTATTTTTTCTTAAGAAGCGCCATTCTCTGTTGCTTCTTTTTCTCAATCATCTTCAACTTTTCTTTTGAATGATGAATACGACCCATAATAGTCATATACTGATCCAAAAGTAAATCTGTTACTGCAAACCTTTCTTTTCCATAACTTGAAAGGTGATAGCAATATTTTTTGCGCAAGTAATATACGCCCACATCAATGTGCTGCAAATGGACAACGACAAATGATAACATGTGAAATTATCACTATGAAGTTTATAAAGAATACGTTACATAACTACAAAATAACATGACAAAAACTTAAGCATATTCAGTTTTAGCAAATAAGCTGAACTTTTGGGAAACAGTTGAAAAAAAATTTCAAAATAAAATTAACAACTTACTTCATCCGCAAGATCAGAGTTAGGATCCATAAGCTTAGTAAAGAATGATTTGTTTAATCTCAAGTCTACCTAATGTGAATGGATTGGAATGATATACAATGTCATCCATCTTCAACCACTCTTGAAATCTTTCCATCAATCCCATGTCTTGATCAACATAATGGAAGGGGCACCTTCTTATATTGTTTTCTACTTTTCAATCTTGCCCCCCTTTGCTTATGCTTATGAATTGTATAAGGAGATGTCAACAAAATACTCGCCACACGCATCCATTTCCCTTTTTTATATTGTTTTTCTTTTGGTTGATCTTCCTTCTGTTCCATCACAACTAACTGCTGTTGTTCAGAAGCAGGGGTGGAAACTACAGCCATCGTGGCAGATGATGATCAATTCCCTGTTGTTCGCGACTTTCTTCTATCTCTTGACGAATAACAACAGCATGAGAATTATCTTCTGAATCAGCCCCTTGTGTGCTACCAAGTGAAAATGAACAACAACAACAACAACCACAACTACCCAGTATACTCCCACCAGGTGGGTCTGGGGAGGGTAATACGTAGACAAGCCTTACCCCTACCCGAAAGGGCAGAGAGGTTGTTTCCAATCGACCCCCGGCTCATAGGATAAAAACCAAGTGAAAATGAACATATATTGAATTTGGGCATATCACTGGTGTCACAAGGAGAACTAGAAATCTTCTTTCTCTTAGCTTTTGGAAGAAGTTCCATGCATCAGATGAGATCTGAAAAAGTAAGAAAAATATAAAAACATAAATGAAACTGATAGAGAACACACATTAGGCAAAAAACAGCCAGTAATCGAATAGCAGAAAATAATTATCTGGTCTAAGTGTTGGGACACAGATAGTGTATCGAATCAAACAGATCCTGTATATACATGAAAAAAAATTATTAAATAATTCTGACTAAATTTTATAAAATAATACCAACACACTTCACACCTGTCTTTGAGGTAACATGTGTGAATATATGTATTTCTCCTTTTGCATATTATTGCAGAATCTCGCCCAATTCTTTTTCACATGCCTTCAGTAATTCTGAAAAATCATTCAAAAACATAAAAAATAAAATAAAATATGTAAAATTTCAAAATGTAAAAAATATTTTGACAAAATATAATAAATTTATAATCTATACATATACCTTTACGTTTGTCTTCCGCGGTGGTTTCCCCGTACTGCATTTCTTTCTCAATATCAACATTTCCAGCATCATTCAATACTGAATCATTGTCGACCACCACTGCAGTATTATCTGGAAGGGTTTTCTCAATTCTATCTTTATTCAATTGACCATCATCATAGACTTTTTGAGTTGTGGCAATAGAACCACAACTACTTCCAACTTCCACTGCATATTCATAAAAGAGGGGGAATAAATCAACTAGTTTTTCTATATATAAAATAAAGAAAATTTTTATGCATGTAGTGAAAATTTCACAACAGGTACAAACTTCACACTTTGTTTCAATGCCTACAAGTTCATTGCAAATCACGATTGTTGATCTAAAACAATCGTTGTTCCAATCTAAAGTAACAGCAGATGCTTGATCTCCATCACCAATATCACGTTGAAAAGCACAACTGGGTGCATGTTTTTCAGTGCCAACAAATTGATCATCCGCACCTTTCTCTCCAACTTCACTCTACTTACAAACATTGGATTGTTCCTCTCCACCTTGTTGGTGAACAGTTGCTTCATCATTTAAACGTCTGCTCAATCTATCTGGACTGGAACTGTGCTCTTCAACTTGTTCTGGAACATCTTGATTGCCTTCAAAAGTCGATGAAAGTTTGTCACAATCGTTTGTTCCATTTGATTTGATGACAATCGTCAACAACTGTTCAAACTTCGTATCGAAATATTCCTAGAAGAAAAATTAATAACAATGATTAATCTGAAATAAAACCAGCACAAAAATAAGGGCTTCTATATAAATTAGCTTACCTTCACTTTTTTTAAAAGTGCATCCACAATAGCAGTTTGTTCCTCCTTTCTAAACCTATCAAAAACTTCGTTCCTTTCTTTTTCTGTATGCTTTTGAACATTCGTCGATATCTCCTACAATAGATACAAACAAAAATTCAGATAAACAAAAAACTTCAACTCAAAATGCATGTTGTACTTCTACAAAAACAAACCCAAAAAATTTCAGATCAAAAACTTATAGAACATATTGTATCAATTAATTCTTCGTCATCAAATTCATCAAAGTTAGTTGAACGACGTTTGGTACAAGATGCTTTGCCAATAACAAGAGTTTCATTCAGTTCTTTTGGTTCATTCCGTCTAACTGGTGATTCACCAATGTCAACAGGTTGTTTTGATTATTTTGATCGACTCTTTGTAGCTGCTGATTTACCAATGACAGAAGTTCAATTCTTTTGATCGACTCGTAGGTGGTGATTTACCAGTAGAAGGAACTGCATTAACCGAAGGAATCCGGCTGAATGGTAATTGCCGAATTAAAGGCATTAACTCCAATTCCTCTTCTGTAGGAATTATATCCAATATTCGATGTTGGTGATAATTCTGTTTAATACAAAAAATATATATTATGAGGAGAAAAAAAGCAAATACATCAGTATATTAACACAAAATATATATATAAGTAACTTACTGCATGAGTTCTGAACATATCCAAAAGGTCGTCAAATTTAGGCTCTCCCAACCATACATAACATAACATCCTGGGCACCTTAGGCTCAGCAAGGTAAAAGTGCGCTGGTACATGCTTCTCCCGAACATCTGGGAAGCGCTCATAGAACCAAACGCATAATGGATATGGAAATGCAGAAAATTTATACTCTGTTGAATGAAATTTGTTTTGCTTCTCCAATACATGTTTCATTGTTTCAATGAGTTTCTCATAAGCCACATTACCCCAAGGATATTCATCATACAGTTTCTCGTCTTCAATAATCGATGCATACTCACTCACAGATAAATCGTTATTTTTACCAAAGAGAATAGACTCTACGATAAGAATTTCCATAAGCTTAATTGCATCATCATCACACTCGCATATGTGTCTATGATTCACAGCATCTCAGGAAGTGCATATATAGTCATAAAACGTCGAATATCCATCAAAGTCACACCCTTGGACTTACAAAAATAGCGATTCAGAATAGTGCTATCTTTAATTACTAGTTTTTCAATATTATGTGTTGTGATCCGCAAATCACATATAATGTGAAAGTATTTAAGGGTGAAGAAAACATCATGCCCAAAAATATTGAAACTAATCGAATCTCGATCATTCGTGAATATTCTAGAAAGAATCAGACAATGAACCAACTTCATGCTGCAATTCAAATTATCCGTAGTAATAATATGCCTAAATGCACCATTATTAAGCTTATCCCTTTGTGTAGAAGTCAAGAAAGTTGCAATTAAAGTCTTCAACTTTTGGTTCCCTTCCAGTAACCCTTAGAGTTAAACCATTCTGTAAACTCATAATATCTTTGTCCTGGTCTTGTAGGTGGAAGAGGAGGGATATAACCAGCTTCTGGTACTACTGGTACTTTAGGATTTTTAGGTGCTTTGCCTTTTTATCTACTTTAGAATCTTTAGGATCTTTAGGTGCTTTAGGAGCCATCTGTCCAAAAAAAAAAATAAGAGATACAAATAATAACATCACGACATTATCAAAAAAAAATCATTTAAAACTTCAACACCAACACCTAAGAAGGCTTAAGTTAAACAAGTATAAAACAAAAACTTAGGCTGACGAAAGGCTGAAGTTGTTGGAAATGTACTAAAGAACTTCAGGACTTCGGCCGAAGTTTTTGAAAAAGCTTTAAAAAATCATGACCCACAAAAATCACTTCGGCCTAGCGGCTGAAGTTCTTTAGTTGTTTGTCAAACACTTCAGTTGTTAGACCGAAGTGTACCTCCTTAACGGGCTAGTTTAAAAAGTTATGATGGAAAAAAAAACTTCGGCTTAACGGCTGAAGTTCTTTAGTGGTTTATTAAACACTTCGGCTGTTAAGATAGTATTCCTCCTTAACTTGCTAGTTTAAAAAATCATGATGGACAAAAAATATTTTGGCCTAACGGCTGAAGTTCTTTAGTGGTTTATTAAACACTTCAGCTGTTAGGCCGAAGTGTTCCTCCTTAACTGGCTAGTTTAAAAAAGCATGATGGACAAAAAATACTTCGGCCTAACGGCTGAAGTTATTTAGTGGTTTATTAAACACTTCAGCTGTTAGGCCGAAGTTATTCTCCTTAACTGGCTAAATTAAAAAATCATGAATCCACAAACACGCTTCGGCCTAGCGGCTGAAGTTCTTAATAAATTCATCTATTCACTTTACTAATACTTATCACAAAAATTAGAACGTCAAATCATAGAATAATTTATAGAATTTTCATTGACGACAAAAACATAAACAGTCATTCAAAAAAATAAGTAAAACTAATGAACTTATCAAACTAAACTCTATCATAAATACATGAATATCAAACCCAAAACCCGAAATTAAATCGTAAAATATAACCTAGAAAGTTAATGCAATGTACCTCTGTTTAAATCGTAATGTGGGAACAACGACGACTAGCAGTTGAAAATTCGAAACAACGACGAAAACCCTTTGATTTCAGAGAAGAGCAAATCGAAAAATGCGGGAAGGAGAGAAGAGAACTAGAGTAAGTATACTTGGAGAGAAAGTATACAGGAGTCTTTTTATAAAGAAGGGCAAAATAATCTTTTCAAGTATTTTTTAACAAAAAAAGGGTACAGGTACAAACGAAAAATAAAATAGCTACATGTTAAAAAGGGAAACTCAAATAAGGCGCCCCGTTTACAACTTGAAGACACTTGGGAAAGCAATCGGCCCACTCATAGGCCCACGTTTTGAATAACAAAATGACAATAATTTGGGCCTAATGAGAGTTTCCACGAAACGAAACCAGTTAGTCACTCTAAATGATTACTATTAGAAATTAGCTAAATATTTTGAATTTTTGTTTTTCAGCTCAATTTTTTGTGATACAAATATCTTGAATTATTCTAAAATTAAATTATTTAGTTTAAATTTTTAAGACAAAATAAATATTGAATAATTCCTACATAGCAGGTCTAAAATGACTATTTATATACTTCTCCCGTTTTCGACGGGTTTAAGGCAAGCTTAATGGGTACTATGCATCCTATAAAAGACTAAAAAGGAGTTGGAAACTTACTCCGAATCTAATTTTATATTTCTAACAGGATTTTATTTTATCATGAAAGTTATGGGGTAGATAGGATCCATTCATTCTTAATTAAAGATCTCGGCTTTGAGTTTTGAGTTTTTTTATAAAAAAAAAACTTGGTAGGTAGTGCCTTTCAGTGGCACACCTTTGTGCAGGGGTGGCAAAAGGGCATGTCGGGTCAAGTATGAAATGGATCGAAAACGGATAATAAATTAACGGATAAAATATTTGATCCGACCCATATTTTTTACGGTTAAAAAATGGGCTAACTGGCGGATAGTATGAATATTTATATGGGATTTTTACCTATGTATACCATATACCAAATCTTATTACCAAAAATGTTCATAATTTTGTATTTACCCGCCTAGTCCATGGTTTGATTACAAAATATATACCAAACCAAAAATAGGTAGATTCTGCCCTAAAATGGTGCCAAATTTGTAGGAATCAGATTTAATGGTGATTCTATCACCATTAATTTCCAAATTTAAAAGGGAAGCAAATTTATTGCAGCGTAATTATCTCTTTCTCCATATATTTTCCACCACTAATAGCCATTAAAAAGCTTGAAAGCTTTGAATTCAAATTTGGATTTTTAAATTTATTTTTTTTGGATTGGGTGTTGCTGTAAATAATTCGAAATATGTTTAGGAGTTTATATCTCAATTTTGAAGGGGTTTAGTGAAGATTAGACTTGGTTTGACTGAATTTCAGATTGAAACTCGTCGAAGAAGAAGAAGACATATTTTTCCAGAAATTATCGTTAAATTGTAGTTAAATTGTAGAATTGTAGATAAATAAAATGCAAATAAATTGTAGATAATTTGAAGATAAATTGTAGATTGGGAAGACGAAATCTTTTACAAGTCTTCTACAATTATGTCGAAAATGCCAATTATGCTACAATTGAAATGAGAATTGGTGTATTACAATTCAATGTATTCAGTTTGTAGATATCTTGTAGACTAAATTTCTACAAATAAAATACAATCAGTTTAAGTATTGTATAAAGTTGTATTGTTTTTAAGAGTATCTACAAAATTACTACATTTATACTACAATCTTGTGTCAAAAAAAAATATTGACAACAAAATTTGCTCTTCATCTACAAAATTTCTATATACAAACTACAAGAACAATAGTACGTACATTTAATAAAATTGTTCCATTTAAAAGCGAGGACAAACACGTTTTTCTTTTCAACTCGCAGCGGATAGTTTAGACTTTAGAGGGAGAAAAATATAATTTAATTTTTGAAATAATTTTATTGAAAATAATAAGAATCTCAAAATCAATGCAACACCACCCTTTTGGCCTTGGTCATGGAGTTAGTTGTTATGCTGTAAACAAGATATGACCGAATAAATTGAAGTGAAATATTTTAAAAAAACAAATGAATTTATAATTTTAAATTTTAAAAGAGAATACACATTTGGGTTCAGAAATTTTAATTTGAAATCTTAGTAGAGATGCTTGTACCAATATTAGTATCACATTTCCCTTCACATGTCATGTGTTGCTTTATTGGTAATTGTTGACGTTAGGTTTCAGATTCTTTTAAAATTAAAAGGAAAAATCTTTAAATCTTTATCTAAATAGATCACTTGTTGCCCAATTTTATTTACAATTATTTATTTCTCCAAACAAAATAAAAAAAATTGTTTGGCAAAGGATATTTCCCATTGTCATAATAATTACACTTAATATATTCTATATTTTAAGGTTGATGTTACTTGAGGGGCATGGCAACCAAATTTGGACCAGTCAAAGGGTAGGAGTGTAATATAATTATTTAATGTGGATCCACAAAATAAATTCCAATTTGAGGGGCAAAAAGTAAATACAAAAGTAATAGTCATTGTACCTTTCTCATATTGTTTGCTTGAGCAAGAAGAGAAGACGTGGACAAGAAAAGTTGCTTATCCAAGATGCTATGTTCTTTACTTTATTATTGACTTAACCATGTTCTGCCGAAAAGGACCTCTATTTTTCTATTATGTTTAATCAAACCCCCTTTTATCTCATAAGTTTCCCTTTTGCTCTCCTTTCTTGTTTTGTATTTTGCTCCATAATTATATTATATATTTAAGTTATATACAACAACAACAGTGGCCAAGCCACATGGTGATTGACCACCATTCGTGAAAAATTTATACTGTATATATAGGTAAAATATTACGTTTTATAAGTGTATTAACATATATTGAACACCTTTTATCGAAAATATTTTTTACTTCTTTTAAATTTGAACACCCTTGGAAAAATTTCTAGCTTCGCTACTAAACAACAATATATTTTATGTGATCCCACAAATGAAGAATGACAAAGTGTACACAGATCTTACCCCTACCTTGTGTGAAGTAGAGAGGTTGTTTTCAATAAACTATCGGCTAAAAAAAACGTTGTTGAAAAATGCAAAGTTTAACAAATCCAAGTTATATAGGCTGATAATCTGTCATAGTAGGAGTTATGAATTTTACGAGATTACTAGTTAATAAGTAGTGGTGGAGCTAGAATATTAATTAAAATAATATTAAAAATATAAAAGTAAATATATCATGAAATGAAGGGGTGTTAGTTATATATATATATATATATATATATATATATGATTTATTTTTTACCTATCTATATATAGTATATTTTTCTCGCAAAGGGATGACCTGCACCTCCCTATAAGGTGGCTCCACCACTCTTAATAAGCATATGAAAATTTTACTTATAAATATTATAAGTAACGTGTTTTAACTATTTTATACGCATACCTTATTTATTTATTCATTAATTTTGTAGGAGTATCTATAACGTCTCTAGCTTAAGGATTTGTTTGATTGTTTATTCTTTGTGAATCTTTCGATTTCTTTCTTTTGTTCTTTTCTTTATGTTAGATGCTTCTAGCTTTTAAAGTTGTGCTTTCTTGAAATATTTTGCAAAGTGGTGGGATCCTATATTTTCGTGTAATCACCTTTCAATGAAAATAATTTAGGGCAAATGTCACACCTGTATTATTTTTGGAGAAAGTTGAATTATATTAGCCACCTGAAATACGTCTAGAAATTGCTTTTCCAGATTTTTTTTTCTTTAAAGATTTTAAGGCTTTAGAATTATGAAAGAGAACTTTGGAACAACGATTTGTCTTCACTTATAGGTCACAGTTCGCGTCGTAAAATCAGTCGCTAATACTTGCATCAAGGCAGACTGTCTAATTTACCTCTTGAGCTGCGGCACTTCCCTAAATTCTGTGTAGACGTGTGATGCTTCATGTACCGAGCTTCTCTTTTAAGACTTTAGAATTATATTTTGTGTTTGACATATATAACTTTTCGTTGTTACTAAAAATTGAGACTCCACCTATCATTAAACAAAAAAAACATATATAACTTTTCGTTGCTACTAAAAATCGAGACTCCACCTGTAAGGAAACAAAAATCGAAAACCAATTATTTATTTGTGTAAAATAGTGAATTAACTGATGATTTATATTACAAAAATAATTGTTCCTTAGCTCTGGAATATAGTTTGAGGATTTGAGATAAACAATTTGTAGGTGACTCTTTTGGTCAAGATATATTAAAATCACTAAAATTATAACACAGGCAATAAAATCAAATTAACGAGTTTCTTTGTTGGAGACATCAAATAGTTATTAAACAATCAAACTAAAATGAAAAGCTTCAGAACAAATTTAAAAAAAAAATCAACTTGCTTTTTACGCATTTTTCTTTTCATTTTCCTCTTTAATAACAACAAAATGTGTACGTGAAGCATCCTATTTAGTCTAAATTCGGTTTAATTTTCTTTCTTTTTGTGGAAAATTGACTCCCTTACCAGTTTTACGTATAACAACAAGGGTCGCGATGGGCACCTGGTACCTTACTCGGTTGAGTACCAAATATAACATATCTTTTGTATTATGCTATCATAGATAAATGAGCCGGAGTAAAGCATGAGGGAATACAAACTTATACATATGACTACTGACCTATAAGAGCTAAATTTCACTCGTACACTGGAATATGCCGACAAGGCCATACAAGTACTATATACACATATGTCTACAAGCCTATAAGAGTACATAATATCATAAAGGTCAGGAAAGGGCCCCGCCATGCCATTCAATACATGTACTAGTCATACTGACCAAATAAGCAACTCCGAAGCAAATGGAGCGCACCAATACATTCTGTTGAGCTGATAGCCTACTTGGAGAACTCACCACCTGTCAATCAGGACCTGCGGGCATGAAATGCAGCGTCCCCAGGCAAAAGAGACGTCAGTACAAATAATGTACCGTGTATGTAAGGAATGAAAATCAGTAAACAATAGACATGAGAGAAACATTGAGTAAAAGTCTCAACATGTAAGTCTGAATAACTCTGTGAATCATTAGTATGCATAATGCCATGCATATGCGTATAAATATCATATCATGCATAAGTATATGCTACATAACATCATCAAGCCTCTGAGGGCATCGCATCATATCATCTAGGCTATTGTGGGCAAAATCATCAACGTATACCAGTTAATCAGGTGGTGGTGCGTGTATAACACCGTAACCTTTTCCTATATATCCCATACACAAACACACACACGCGCGCACACACACACACACACACACACACACATATATATATATACGCGTATATAACGACATCTGGTCATGGGTTAATGTATATGTATAAATGAATGAAAAGCATAAGAAGTACGTCAATAATAGGACACATGGGGAATAAAAAAAATAAGCATCTCTAGCATTTCTATGAATAGAGTCATTTATGAAAATTTTGCATTTGCTCGTTTTGTTTGTATCGTATGGATCATGCCAGAAGGAAAGAAGGGATAGCTTAATATATATGAGTCGATTCTCTTGACAATCCCTCTAATACATGTCAATTTTAATAATATGTAACGGCGGAGTGAAATAAAAAAATCTGTATGATGTTCTTGAGAAAGATTGCACCGTACTCACTTAGAATTGCAACTCTCACGTTGCTAAGCATGGTAATGGATCATATAAATCCTTGAATTCCATCTGATACTTTGTAATCTTGTATGAATTTGATGAAGTAACTCACGTTGCCATACCAAAAGATTTCTTTCCTCGCTTTGTAGATACATATGCATTCCCTTAAGTAATTTCAAAACGTTTAAAAAACTTAATGGGTGTGAGGCCCACTTAAGTGATGACCTAGCCCCAAAACTCTCTTAAATAAGCCACCTTGCTATTAGTCTTAGACTCTTTTGAGTTTATTCGGGCTATACTGAGCTTTTTATAACTTAGAGAAATCATTAGCTCTCTTGTTTTCATAGGCTTTAATTCCTGAGGACTTATCCATTATTGTCACCTTCTCACTCGCTCTTTTTATATCCTTACTCCTATCTTTCTAAAACCTTGTCAACTTATCATACTTTAGCTTGCAACCTACACATATCTATTTATGCACTCGCAACCTTCCTTCAACTCGCTTGCACCATAGATTTTCTTATGTTATGTTGAAACATCAAGTGAGATATCACATCGTCTCTAACTCTTATTTACTCTCTTAACTAGACCTCTCAGTACCTAGAAACTATGGGCTGGAAGACATGCCACTGACGACGCTCTATCATTCATGGTTATTGAATCTCCTCGTTTCTAGCCTTTTATCCCAAGTATGGACTATACCCAACATTCTGCATGTGAGTATATCATACGTTATTCACCTTTACCTTACTTACCTTAAAATCTCGTATCACATCTTCTATATCTTTCATGACATTTCTTCCACATAGGTATAATTCATGTCCACGACTTGAAGCTCTATAATAATACTTGCACATCTAGTGCATACACAATCTGGTGGGAGCTTCGTACTGACTTCTCATGAGGCCGGTATTCTTCTAACTGGCTTTATCGTAGAGCTGTTATAGAATATGGATACTGTACTATCTCTCGTGTACCTCTGACATTAAGAATGATCCTGCAATGTTCTTAATCACAATGTCTATAATTTTCTGGGTTTAATAATCAGACTCGTGATTACTTTCATGATGTAACTCTTTAGTTTCCTCTTCCATCTGATCAACCTTTACATAGACTTAAGCTATCTTCCGATCTGCAGATCATAGTATTAGTTATTACTTTACCCCTCCATGGATGCTATGAAATATCCATGATACAATCTACTAACAATTCAATTCTTTGTCTATGACCTGGGTGCATTTCTTTCTTTTAACTTATGACAGAGTCATCTATGGTTGTATGATGGACAAAAGTGGTTTCAGAGCAGCTTTATCCTAGGGAATCTACAAACCGTGTGTAGTAGAGTCTTGTTTATGGGTGTGTTGTACACCACACTTAAAATCAAGAGGGTACAGGGTACTTAGGAGTGTCACTCCTTCTTATTACTCTAGATCCTGTGGTAGAGCTCAATTGTAATAATTCAACTCGTAAATTCTATTTTATTAGTAATACAACGATACCTACATGTTATGTTATATGTGGCTGTGGAAGAGTTGAGTCAGAGAAACTCGATTTTTCATGATGCTTATGATAAGTAAATGTAAGGTCTTTTGCAGAACATGTGTACTATGACATGTAAGATTCTTGATTAGGAACCTTAAAGCAAGAATATATATCCATCCATACGGTGAAAGGCAATAAGAGATTCATAAGATAGGTACATATTTCAACAAGTAAAAAAGCAAGGTGAAGAAGGGTACGAGGCACCCAGTTAATGAATATTATCGGTATTTACAATTTAGGCAGAGAAATATAAGCATTTTGGGTTACCTACAACAATAACAGAGGTACGTACAATTGGCCATACCCATCTCATTTATGCCCTGTGGGGACTAACAAAAGTAATGTAAGAGAAGGACGGATATAAGGATCGGCCTGGGGTTAAAGTAATCCAACATGGTGGATGGATTGTTTGCTTTAGTTGACATTTCCGAAGGATATTGCAAATGTGCTAATAGATCTACTTGTGAGAAACTCATATGTCGCACCCTAAAATAGTACAGTTAGATATGAGTACAACAAAGATAGGCACTGGAAGACTTGAAGGGGTAAATATTACCTTAGTGTTGCTCCCTTCCCTAGAAGAGAAAGAATATTAGGCAATTCGAAGAGCCAATGGATGGAGCAAGGGGAGCTAAAAGCAAAAGAATATCTTGTTCGAGTTTTTAGAATAAAGTGATAGACATAGATGTTAGCGGGAAATAAGAAGAGAGTTAATGAAGCATTATGAGTAAGATGTGATACATAGATGACAATGGTAGATCAAAAAGATGACAATATTACAGAGTCTATAGTCAAGTGAAGGAAAATATGAGAGGTGACATGTCTTGAGGCAACAAAAGAGTAAATGTTATAAATTCATATCCCTATTTTGAGAAATAAGTTTGTGACTCTAACGTGATTACCAGAAGGAAAAGTTAGACCCTAAGGTAATAGAAATCAGTATGGACTGATGAACAAAATAAATTAACATGAATTAGGGACTGAGTGATTTGATAATAGTCGGCATCATGAGAAATTCAGAGATTGTGTTCCGGTAATAATAGAATGGACAACAGAAGAATAACTATTAAAAGTCATTCAGGAAGACATTTCCTAAAGGAAGAAATGTAAGCAAAGTTAAGATTAAGGGACTGTATGTGCCATTTATACTAAGTGTCACCCTTGCGAGTAAGGAAATTTGTTATCCTTGGTACAAAAGTATTACCGCAACGCAAGTAAGGATCATCGATGATGTGAAAATATGCCTAAGAGTAAGAAGTAAAACATCTATAGGAATCTCGTCGTAACACTTAATCTAGTACTCCCCTAAAGGGGGGAATACAGAGTGATGTGATATTAAGTTATAATTAAGTAGTTCTAGTAACTATGAAATGGTAAAGGAAGAATGCGATAAAAATGAGAAATGGATAAAATTGCACTTATCTAAATCCTACAAATATGATATGATTCCAGAATATTATGCAAGCACGACGTCAAGGAAAGGAAGTCAGGGTTCCTGCCTAGTATGTTATTGATCAATAAGGAGCCAGTGCGAAAGATAAGTTAAGACAAAGAAAATAACACAAGAAATATTTTGCGGGATATTGATATGAGAAGGGGCTAACGAGTAATTAGCAGTTGATTCAGGAAGGGCCTATTTATGGATAGACAGGAGGATACAGACAAATAAACAGATCGTGCAAGATAAAAACAGTAAAACCTAATATAGTGAATTCATCCTCGCAGTTATGACATCGTGATCCTTGAGAAATATTAAGATAGGAGTTGGAGTAGTTAAAGGTATCGTATGAGTGTTACAAAAATAAAAGAGAGTGCCACCAAAAAGACAAACAAAATATCAAATTAGAAGCAACCCCTTGTTGGGCATGTTGTCAATGAATAATAATAAGAGAGGTGCAAATGGAAAATGTTGGGAAAAGAAATGGAGGGAAGTGAAATTTCGAATGAGCTCATTTCACTTATGCACTTTGTCCCTCATTGGTAGAAGGAAAGAAAATATTTGTGTATATATATAGAGAAGCTCATCTTTTAGCTCTTAAAGAGCTAAAAAGAAGGCAAGCCTCACGTCGTCATTGTCGCTCGCTCGGCTCGGCTCGGCTTCGGCTTCTACTTCAGATTTGGAATTGGATTCGGATTCGCATTTGGTCAAAGATCGATTGATTGATTAATCTTTTTGGACAAAATTCTTTTCAAATAATTAATAAATTAATTTAATTAACTAAAAAATTCAATCTGGAGTAACTCATAACCCGCGACTCGATCCGGACTGGCCTGTGTTTCTTTCTCGGATTATTTTAAATTCGTTTTATATTTCTTGCAACATTTTGAATAGCCATGGCATTCTGAAACAGTGTCACACCTGTTCCAACAGCTATGACTGTTCTGAAAGGTTGTAAACCTCTTCAGAAATAACACCAAGTTGGCTATAAATATACTTTAAATCCCAAAATATATACTTACAAAATTTTCTGATACTCTTCTTCTTCTTCTTCTGCACGAAAATTCCAGTGTATTTTTCTGCCATCGAGTGGTTCACTCATCAACAGTCTTTTTGGTACCAACACTCCGGTGAGTTAAATCGAATTCAATAACCCCGGGTACTTGAGGGGAATATTTTCCTTAAGGACACACTGTGTATTCAGTGAGCTCGATTTGTTCCTATACCATTTTCAGAATTTATTTTGAAGAAGTTTAAATACTGTTTTCGGAATTTAATTTCTACTAACTTTCTGTTTCTATTTTCAGAATGATTACTGGTTTATTTATCTATAGCAATACAAATTAATAACAATCTTAAGGAAATTAATAATTATATTCTACATTTTGTCTGAATTTTATTATTCTGATTTGAAGATATAAAAACTTCATCAGAGAATTGAAATTCAGAAAATGAATTGAAGAACATAAAAACTTCATCATTTTTTTGTAAAACAGTATACAAAAACTTCACTTGTTTTTATTACGTACTGTTTATTAATTTTCGTATTATTTACTGCTGTGGTTTTTCCATTAATTGGTCCCTTCTGTTGTTGACAGTAAGAAATGGCAAATGATAATGGAAATCCTTCTGTGACTGTTGGTGCAACGATGATAGCCTCATCAAGTTGTACTGTTGTTCCTCCGGCCGAGAAACTGGGGAAATTTTCTGGAACCAACTTCAAAGGATGCAGCAAAAGGTGTTCTTCTGGCTTACAATTCTTGGTATGCAGAAATTTACTAGTAAAGATCCTTTAGTGCCTGCTGCGGACATGCAGGATAATGAAAATTTCATGGTTGTTGAGGCATGGAAGCAGGTAGATTTTCTTTGCAAAGGATACATCCTAAGTACTTTAGAGGATGACTTGTACAATGTGTACAGTGCAATGAATACTTCGAAAGAATTATGGGACGCACTTGAGAAGAAGTATAATACAGAAGATGTATCTTGAAGAAGTTTGTGGTTGCAAAATTTTCAGAATATAAAATGATAGACAGGAAAACTGTGGGAACCCAAGTTCAGGAGCTTCAACTTATTTTTCACGGCCTTATTGCTAAGGGTATGGTCGTGAATGAAGCATTTTAAGTTGCTGCTATGATTGAAAAATTGCCTCCTTCGTGGAGGGATTTCAAGAAGTATCTGAAGCACAAACACAAAAGAAATGAAGTTGGAAGATCTTGTGATACATCTAAAGATCGAGGAAGACAATAAAACAGCCGAGAAGAAATTTCATGGAAATTCTACGATCATGGGAGCTAATATCATTGAGGAGACTGCTCCAAAAAGTAAGAAGAGGAAGAGACCTTCTAGACAAACTAATGAGCATAACAAAAAGAAATTCAAGGGCAACTGCCACAATTGTGGAAAGGTTGGTCACAAAACCCCAAATTGTCGTCTCCCAAAAAAGGATAATAATAAGGGACAAGCCAACATAGTGGAGAAGAATGATGGAATTGATGATCTTTGTGCAATGCTTTCAAAATGCAACCTTGTTGGAAATTTGAAGGAGTGGTGAATTGAATCTGGAGACACTCTACATGTTTTTGTTGTCAAAGAAGCATTTTAAACTTACTCTACTGTTGGTCCCAAATAACAAATTTCCATGGGAAATAATACAATAGCCAAAATTGAAGTGTGATGACCCGACCCGTCGTCGTAGGAGTTACCGCTCTGTTTCCCCCATTTCTGCTTCTTTATGCTTCATTTTCAGTATCTTGTGTGATCGGGTTGGTTTGGAGTGGATTCAGTGGGAAATAAGACACTTAGCCTCTTTTTAGAAGGCTTGAGTTGGAAAAATCAATCGGATATTGACTTATGAGTTAAAGGTCTGGGATGTGATTTCTGGTGATTCGGTTAGTTTTGGGGGATGATTTGTGACTTAGGAGTGCGATCGGAAGTGATTTTGGAGGTCCGAGGTAGAATTAGGCTTGAATTAGCAAAGTTAGTATTTTGGTGAATTCTGGTTGATAGATGAGATTTTGATCCAAGAATCGGAATGGAATTTCGAGAGTTGTTGTAGCTTCGTTATGTGATTTTTTATGTGTGTGCAAAATTTCAGGTCATCCGGAGGTGATTTGGTTATGTTTTTTTATCGAATGCATTTTTCAGAAGTTTTATAAGAACACAATCTTGAATTCGATGTAATTTGATGGTTGTGGTGTTGTTTGAGGTGGTTTGATGATTGTAACAAGTTCGGATGGTGATTTAGCATGTGTTGGTAATTTTGGTTGAGGTCCCCAGGGCCTCGGGTGATTCTGTATGGTTAACGGGAAGTTATGGACTTGTGCAACTCAAAAAATGTTGTTGCTTATGGTATTGCCGCTTCTGTAGAATTTTGACCACAGAAGCGTAGTCGCAGATGCGAAGAGGAGGCTGCAGAAGCGAGGGTTGGCCTGGTCAGTTATTTCCGCAGTAGCAAACTAGAAGTCGCAAATGCGGGATTTCGACAGCAGAAGCGGTTTTGGACTTTAGTGAATATCGGTAGAAGCAGAACATTGACCGCAGAAGCATTAGCGCGGAAGCGGGCTTTTGACCGCGGAAGCGGTTTTAGCTGGGCAGAAGGTATTTAAGTTCGTCTTCGCGAATTTTGAAGGGTTTCTCATATCTAACTTCGGACTTGGAGAATTTTGGGTGATTTTAAAGAGGGATTTCAAAGAGCTTCGTTACGGTAAGGACTCGTGAACCTAAAACACGAATATATGGTGCTATTTCATGAATTAGGACAGAAAATTTAATGAATTAATAGACTAAAATACTGGTTTAGGGCTTGTGCTTAAGAGAGCACAAATTAAGAATTTGAAGAGTCAAATGAACTCCGATTCTTGTGATTTTGATATGTATGAACTCGTGGAGAAATAAGGAAGCTAATGATGTGAAAATTTCTGAGTTTTAAGAAGTGGGATCGGGGCTAGGGTTTGTATAATTTCAGGATTTTTGTTATTTTTCAATTATTTTTTATTGGGTCTTGTTCCCATAGCATATTGTGACGTATTCATTGTGGTTTTAGTCAGATTTTATGCGCGAGGAGACCAATATTAGAGGCAAGGGCATAGCGAGCTAGAGTTTTGGTTGGTTTGAGGTGAGTAATGAATGTAAATGATGTCCTGAGGGTTTGAAACTCCGTATTTGCACATCGTAGTGCTATATTGAGGTGAGACATGCGATCGATGACAAGTGCGGGGTCGTTTACTATTGGGGATTGTGACTTGGTCCGTCCCGAGTGATGATTTTATCCCGCATTCGATTGAAGCTTATTTTATATCATCATGATTTGGGTTAATTGTCATATTTGGGATTCGTGCCAACTATTTGAACTCTTCGAGGATTATTATCAGTGTCTCCTCACTATTTTTATATATTATTTGAACTCAGTCCTACTTTTTAATATTGTTTTATAAACTCAGCCACTTTTACTCAGATTTGAAACTTAATGATATTTCTAATGATGTTTTGGGCTGAAAACTACTATTCTATTATTGCCCGAGGGGCTTATATTTTTTATGTACTGAGTATGGGATCAAGATGCGCGCCGCAACAGTATTATATTGATATTGTTATGAGGCCGAGGGCCTAGTTGATGCCACGAGATGGCTTTATTATTGCGCTTGGGCCGTAAGGGGCCCCTCTTGGAGTCTACACACCCCCAATGAGCGTCGTTGACAATAAATAAATGGATCGGGCCGCACGCTGCATCGGGTACTAGAGAGTACCGTTCTATGTTTTACATTTTCCTTATTCATCTAAAATTTATGTGTTTATCTGTTGTAGTATTTCTATATTTCGATTTCATTGGTTTATCACTTTCTTATTCTCTGACTGCAAATTATAGATTACCCAGTGTTTTTCCATGGTTTTTTATTCTCGGCCTTTATTTATGTTTATTACTCACTGGGTCGGAGTACTCACATTACTCTCTGCACCTTGCGTGCAGATCCAGGTGCCTCTCAGGCTGAGTGATGATTATTTCAGCTGAATAGTGTAGTATCCGGGAGCATCGAGGTAGCAGCATGGCATTCGCTGCCTTGATCTCTCCCTTCTATCCTTGTCTTTTTCTTCGTATTCCTTAGACGAACATGTATTAGGTTGATAAATCTATATTAGAGGCTCAAACTTGTGACACCAGATTCTTTGAGCTATGTTGTAGGATTTTTACTCGAGATTCTACATGTTTTATCGTTTATTTCAGAATTCTAATATGATGACATAGTAAATTTCCTGTGTTAATTAATCATGAATTTTGTAAGAAATAGGCTAAGGTTGTACAATGGTCAGGCTTGCCTAATAGTGTGTTGTGCGCCATCACGATCGGGATTGGGATCGTGACAAGTTGGTATCAGAGCCTAAGTTAGTTTGTCCTGCAAGTCATGAACGGGTTTAGTAGAGTCTCACGGATCGGTATGGAGAGGTTTGTATTAATCCTCGAGAGGCTGCATAACCTTTAGGAAAATTTTAATTTCTTGAAATTCTTGTCGTGCGACCCTGTTAATCCGAGAACTAAACTTCTGTATTCGATTATCTCGCATATGGAGAGGACTCGCGCTACCATACATGGCCGACGACCACAAGTACCACCCACTGAGGCCACTAAAGGCCGCAGACGCGGTTATGGTTTGTGGAAGAGGCAGAGCAGCGACGACTACACCTGTCGATATACCAACTGCCCCAGCTCAGGATCAGGCTCCAGTTGTGGATACTCCAGCAACACCTGTTCAGTACCAGCTGTACCATCCTGATGTTGGGTCTTCAGGAGGCCTTGGCTCAAATCTTATCGGTTTGCACTAGCCTGGCTCAGGTAGTTTCAGGCACTACTGCATCAGCTAATTCACAGGCCGGGGAAGGCAATCAGACCTCCACTGCCCGCACACCTGAGCAGGTAGTGTAGGGATTGCAGGCACTGGTAGCACCTCTAGCTCAGCCAGTTGCACCAGTTTGGTGCAGGGCTTCGTGGTTTCAGTTATGCCACATAATGAGCGGCATCGTCTCGTGAAGTTGAGTAGGATCTAGCCTCCGTCATTCAGTGGTGCTGAGAGCGAGGATGCCCATGGTTTTCTTGACAAGTGTTAGCGTATGCTTCAAACAACATGCATTCTGGAGTCGAGTAGCGTGGATTTTACTACTTTTCAATTCTTGGTGGCTGCTTTTACTTGGTTGGAGGACTTTGAGAGGCGTAGGCTTGTAGGTGCAGCACCCCTTCCTTGGCAGCAGTTCTCCACTCTCTTCCTTGAGAAGTATGTACCACAATCCTGTAGAGAGGAGCTACATAGACGGTTTGAGTGGTTGACTCAAAGGGATATGACAGTGACCCAGTATGAGATGAGGTTTTCGCAGTTTTCCCATCATGCTATTTAGATTATTCCAACAGATCGTGAGAGGATCAGGATTAGGTGCTACGTTCGAGGAGGTGCTTGATATCGCTCGTGAGATTGAGATGGTTCGTCGTACAGAGCGAGTTTGGGAGAGGGAGGCCAAGAGGCCTCGAGGTTCGGGAAGTTTAAATGGTGCTCCGTCTAGGGGCCAATTCCAGCGTGGTAGAGGTTTTTCTTCAGGCCTACTTAGTCTGCCCGTCCAGAGTATAATGGGGCATCTTCAAGCCGTGGTCATCATGGGTTTCAGTAGGGCCAGTCTTCACTTAGCGCCCTCCCAACTTAGAGTTCATCTCATGCCCCTTCAGCTCAGGGTTTTTCTTTACCGAGTGCATCAGCTAGTCACTCCAGTGCGAGGGGTTCCCTTCAGTCCCCTTATCCATCACCTGGTAGTTGCTTCCAGTTCGTAGAGTTTGGTCATATGAGGAGGCAGTGTCCTCGACTTTGTGGTGGTCTGTCTCAGCAGAGGGATCAACCCTCGACTTTTGCCCCAGTTAGTTCACCACCTGCCCAGCCAGCTAGGGATGGAAGTCAGGCATCCAGGGGTCACCTCAGAGGTGGAGGTCGATCACGCGATGACCAGGCTCGATATTATGCTATCCCAGGCAAGACATATATTATTTCTTCAGGTGATGTCATCACAGGTATTGTGTCAGTCTTCCATAGAGTTTCCTCTTTCTTATTTGATCCTGGTTCCACCTATTCATATGTGTCTTCAAATTTTGCTCGTTATTTGGGTACGCCCTGGGAGTCTCTTGCTTTACTTGTCCATGTATCTACCCCGGTAGGCGATAGTGAAGTTGTGGACCGTGTGTACCGGTCATGTGTTGTGACTAATGGGAGTCTGGAGACCCGAGTTGATCTATTGCTATTGAGCATAGTGGACTTTGATGTTATTTTGGGCATGGATTGGTTATCCTCGTGTCATGCTATTATAGATTGGCATGATAAGACAGTCACTTTGGCTATGTCGAATGTACCGCAGATCGAGTAGCGTGGTATGACTGATTATGTCCCTAGTAGAGTTATTTCTTTCTTGAAGGCCTAACATATGGTTGGGAAGGGTTTTCTTTCCTATTTCGGATTTGTGAGGAATGTCGGAGCTGAGACTCCAAACATTGATTTTGTTCCCGTTGTGAGGGATTTTCCTGATGTATTTCCTGCAGACCTGTCGGGCATTCCACTAGACATGGATATCGATTTTGGTATTAACCTGGTGCCGTGCACTTAGCCCATTTCCATTATGTCGTGTCGTATGGCACCGACGGAGCAGAAAGAATTGAAGGAGCGACTTCAGGAGCTCCCATATAAGGGGTTTATTCGGCCTAGTAGTTCACCGTAGGGTGCGCCGGTTCTCTTTTTGAAGAAGAAGGATGGAACAATGAGAATGTGCATTGATTACAACCAATTGAAAAACGTAATAGTGAAGAACAAATATCCCATGCCTCGTATTAATGATTTATTCGACCAGCTTTAGGGAGCGAAATTGTTCTCCGAGATTGATATCTATTCGGGTTATCACTAGTTGAAGATCGGGGATTAAGATATTCTTAAGACTGCTTTCATGACTAGATATGGTCACTATGAGTTTCTTGTTATGTCTTTTGGGCTGACCAATGCCCAGCAGCGCTCATGCATCTGATAAATAGTGTATTTCGGCCTTATCTGGATTCGTTTGTTATCGTATTTATTGACGATATTCTGGTGTACTTGCGTAGTCAGAAGTAGCACGCGATGCATTTGCATGTAGTATTGCAGAGATTGAGGGAGGAGAGGCTTTATGCAAAGTTCTCCAAGTGTGAGTTTTGGCTCAGCTCAGTGGCTTTCTTGGGACATGTGGTGTCCAGTGAGGGTATTCAAGTTAATACAAAGAAGATAGAGGCGGTGAAGAGTTGACCTAGACCGTCCTCAACAACAGAGATTCGTAGTTTTCTTGGGTTGGTGGGCTATTATTGCCGGTTTGGTCAGGGATTTTCATCCATTGCATCGCCTTTGACCAAGTTGACTCAGAAGGGTGCTCCATTTGTATGGTCGGTCAGCTTAAGGTTCTTATATAGTGTATTGTGATGCTTCGAGAGTTGGGATTGGTTGTGTATTGATGAAGGAAGGTAGAGTTATTGCTTATGCTTCTCGCCAATTGAAGCCCCGTGAGAAGAACTACCTTGTTCATGACTTAGAGTTGGCTTCCATAGTTCATGCGTTGAACATTTGGAGGCACTGCTTGTATGGCGTATCTTGTGAGGTATTCACTGATTATTGTTGTCTTCAGCATTTGTTCAAGGAAAAGGATCTTAATTTAAGGCAGCGTAGATGGATAGAGTTACTTAAGGATTATGATATCACTATTCTGTATCATCCGGGAAAGGCCAATGTAGTGGTTGATGCTTTGAGCAGAAAGGCAGTGAGTAAGGGGAGTTTTGCATACACTCCAGTTGGGGATAGGCCATTTACAGTTGATGTTAAGGCCTTGGCCAATCGACTTGTGAGATTAGATATTTCGGAGCCTAGCCGGGTGTTAGTTTGTGTAGTTTCTCAGTCTTCCTTATATGATCTCATCAGAAAGCGTCAGTATGATGATCTGCATTTGCTTATCCTCAAAGACAGAGTTCAGCATGGCAATTCCAGAGATGTAACTATTGGTGATGATGGTATATTGACGATGCAGGCCTGGATCTGTGTGCCCAATGTGGATGGGCTTAGAGAGTTGATTCTGGAGGAGGCCCATAGCTCGCGGTATTCTATTCATAAGGGTTCCACGAAGATGTATCAGGACTTGAGGCAGCGCTATTGGTGGAGAATAATGAAGAAAGTTATTGTGGGATTTGTGGCTCGGTGTCTCAACTATCAGCAAGTGAAATATGAGCATCAGAGACTGGGTGGCTTACTTCAGCAGATGGTTATTCTCGAGTGGAAGTGGAAGAGAGTCACTATGGATTTTGTGAGTGGTCTTCCTTGGATTTTGAATAAGTTCGATTCGATTTGGGTGATTGTGGATCGTTTGAACAAGTTCGTGTACTTCATTTCAGTGTATACCACCTATTCTTCAGAGCGTCTCGTAGGAAGTTTTTTCCAGGAGATCGTTCGGTTGCATGATGTTCCAGTGTCTATTATCTCAGATAGTGGTACTCAGTTTACTTATCAGTTTTGGAAGGCTTTTCAAGGAGAGTAGGTCACTCAGGTGGAGTTGAGCACAACATTTCATCCTCAGACGGACGAACACTCTGAGCATGTTATTCCGATATTGGAGGACATGTTGCATGCCTTTGTTACTCATTTAGGAGGTTCTTGGGATGAGTTTTTGCCGCTTGCAGAGTTTTCCAACAACAACTATTAGTTCAACATTCAGATGGCACAATATGAGGTCTTGTATGGGAGACGGTGTAGATCTCTTGTTGGTTGGTTCGAGCCCGATGACGCTAGGCTATTAGGGACAAATTTGGTTCAGGATGCCTTAGAAAAGGTGAAGGTGATTCAGGAGAGACTTCGTACAGCACAGTCGCGTCTGAAAAGTTATGTGGACCGGAAGGTTCGAGATGTGTCTTACATGGTTGGTGAGAAGGTCTTGTTGAAGGTCTTGCCCATGAAAGGTGTTATAAGATTCGGAAAGAAGGGAAGTTAAGTATGTGGTTCATTGGGCCTTTTGAGGTACTTAGGGGGATTAGGGAGGTGGCTTATATGCTTGCTTTGCCACCTAGTTTGTCAAGTGTGCACCTAGTATTTCATGTTTCTATGCTCCAGAAGTATGTTAGGGATCCGTCTCATGTTTTGGATTTCAGCACGGTTTAGTTGGATGAAGATTTGTCCTTTGATGTGGAGCCAATGGCTATTTTGGGACGCCAGGTTCGGAAGTTGAGGTCGAAGGATATAGCATCAATGAAGGTGCAGTGGAGAGGTCGGCCCATGTAGGAGGCTACATGGGAAACCAAGCGTGAGATGTAGAGCAGATACCCTCACATGTTTAAGGCTTTGGGTATGTATCTTAACTCTCTCGAGGATGAGTGTTTATTTAAAATGGGGAGGATGTGTCGACCCGACCCATCGTCACATGTCTTAGCGCTCTGTTTCCCCCATTTTTTGCTTTTTATGCTTCATTATCAGTGTCTTGTGTGATCGGGTTCGTTTGGAGTGGATTTAGTAGGAAATGAGACACTTAGTTTCTTTTAAGAAGGCTTGAGTTGGAAAAGTCAATCGGATGTTAACTTATGAGTTAAAGGGATGGGATGTGATTTTCGGTGATTCAGTTAGCTTAGGAGGATGATTTGTGACTTAGGAGAGCGATCGGAAGTGGTTTTGGAGGTCCGGTGTAGAATTAGGCTTGAATTGGCGAAGTAGTATTTTGATTAATTCAAATTGGTAGGTGAAATTTTGATCCAAGGATCGGAATTCTTCTGTAGCTTTGTTATGTATTTTGGGATGTGTCTGCAAAATTTCAGGTCATTCGAAGGTGATTTGGTTGGGTTTTTTATCGAATCCGTGTTTCAGAAGTATTAGAATGACTTAGGCTTGAATTCGATGTAATTTGATGGTTGTTGTGTTGTTTGATGTGTTTTGCTGACAGGAACAAGTTTGGATGGTGTTTTAGCATGTATTGGTGATTTTGGTTGAGGTCCTGGGGGCCTAGGAGTGATTCCGGATGGTTAACGGGAAGTTTTAGACTTGTGCAACTCCGAAATTGCTGTTGCTTCTCGTATTTCGGCTTCTTTAGAATTTGGACCACAGAAGCATAGTCGCAGGTGCGAAGAGGAGGCCACAGAAGCGAGGGTTGTCCTGGTCAGCTATTTTCGCAGAAACGGACTAGGAGCCGCATCTGCGAAGCCGCAGGTACGGGATTTCGACCGTAGAAGCAGTTTTGGACTATAGTGAATTTCCACAGAAGCAGAATGTTGACCGCGGAAGCAATTTCAGCTAGGCAGAAGGTATTTAAGTTCATCTTCGCAAATTTTGAAGTGTTTCTCATTTCTAACTTCAGACTTGGAGAATTTTGGGCGATTTTGAAGAGGGATTTCAAGGAGCTTCGATAAGGCAAGGATTCTTGGACCTAAAACACGAATCAATAGTGTTATTTCATGAATTAGGACAGAATATTTAAGGAATTAATGGACAAAAATGGTGGTTCAGGGCTTGAACTTAAGAGAGCATAAATTAAGGATTTGAAGGGTCAATTGAACTCTATTCTTGTGATTTTGATATGCATGAACTCGTGGCGAGATAAGAAAGCTAATGATGTGAAAAATAATGGCTAATTTTTGGATTTTTGATGTTTTTCAATTATTTTCAATTAGGTCTTATTCTCTTAGCATATTATGACGTATTCATTGTAGTTTTTGTGTAATTTGACGCGCGAGGAGACCAATTTGAGAGGCAAGGGAATAGCGAGCTAGAGTTTTGGCCGGTTTAAGGTGAGTAATTAATGTAAATGATGTCCTGAGGGTTTGAAACCCCGGATTTGCACATCGTAGTGCTATATTGAGGTGAGACACGCGCTCGATGACGAGTGCGGGGTCGTTTACTATTGGGGATTGTGACTTGGTCCGTCCTGAGTGATTATTTTACCACATATTTCATTGAGCTTATTTGATATCATCATGATTTGGGTTAATTGTCATATTTGGGATTCATGCCAACTATTTGAACTCTTTGGGAACTATTATCAATGTTTCCTCACTATTTTTACATATTATTTAAACTCGGTCCTACTGTTTAATACTGTTTATAAAATCAGCCATTGTTACTTAGATTTGAAACTTAAATGATATTTCTAATAATTTTTTGGGCTGAAAACTACTATTCTATTTTTTCCCGAAGGGCTTATATGATTTCTGGACTGAGTATGGAATCGGGCTGCGCCGTAGCATTATTATATTGATATTGTTATGAGGATGCGGGCCTAGTTGATGCCACGAGATGGCTTTGTTATTGCGCTTGGGCCGGAAGGGCCCCCTTCCGGAGTCTGCACACCCCTAGTGAGCGCCGTCAACGATAAGTAAATGGATCGGGCTACATGCCGCAGCGGGTACTAGAGAGTACCGTTCCATGTGTTATATTTTCCTTATTCATCTATCATTTATCTGTTTATCTGTTATAGCATTTCTATATTTCGATTTCATTAGTGTATCGCTTTCTTATTACTTACTCTAACTGGCATTTATAGATTACCCTGTGTTTTTCCATGGTTTCATATTCTCAGCCTTTATTTATGTTTATTACTCACTGGGTCGGACTACTTACATTACTCCCTGCACCTTGCGCGTAGATCCAGGTGCATCTGAGGCTGAGTAAGGATTATTTCAGATGAGCAACGCAGTATCCGGGAGCATCGAGGTAGCCGCATGGCATTCGTAGCTTTTATCTCTCCCTTCTATCCTTGTATTTTATTTCGTATTCCTTAGCCGGACATGTATTAGGTTGATAAATCTGTGTTAGAGGCTCAGACCTGTGACACCGGATTCTTTGGGCTATGTTGTAGGATTTTTACTTGAGATTATGCATGTTTTATCTTTTATATTAGACTTCTAATATGATGACTTAGTAAATTTCCTGTGTTAATTAATCATGAATTGTGTAAAAAATAGGCTAAGGTCGTAGAATGGTCATAATCGCCTAATAGTGTGTTGGGCGCCATCACGAACGGGATTGGGTCGTGACATGAAGGTTATGGGAAGATATTCTTGAAGATGACTTCCGGCAAGGTGTTAACCCTCAACAATGTTCTTCATATTCCTATTATTAGGAAGAATTTAGTTCTATTTCTTTACTTGTAAAGAATGGATTCAAATGTATATTTGTTTCAGATAAAGTTGTTTTAAGCAAGAACGAAATGTATGTTGGAAAAGGATACTTCACCGAGGGCCTTTTGAAACTCAATGTAATGATTGTTGACAGTATGAATAAAATTTTAGCTTCTTCTTATTTATTAGAATCAAATGATTTATGGCATATTCGTTTAGGACATGTCAATTATAAAACCATGCAGAAGTTAATTAATTTAGAATTATTGCCCAAAATTCGAGTGTAATAAATCAAAATGTCAAATATGTGTTAAATCTACATTTGTAAAATATCCTTATAAGTTCATTGAAAGGGATTCAAATCCTTTAGACTTAATTCATACTGACATTTGCGATATGAAGTCGATACCATCTCGAGGTGGAAAAAAGAATTTTATTACTTTTATTGACGATTGCACTAGATATTGTTATGTTTATTTGCTTAATGGTAAGGATGATGCAATTGAAGCATTTAAGCAATACAAGAATAAAGTAACAAATCAATTGAATAAAAAGATCAAAATGATTAGAAGTGATAGAGGTCGAGAATATGAATTTCCTTTTGCAAAAATATGTTCGGAATATGAAATTATCCATCAAACTACTACACCTTACACACCTCAATCCAATAGAATTGCGAAAAGGAAATATCGGACAATAATTGAATTAATGAATTCCTTATTAATAAGTTCCGGATTACCGCAGAGTTTGTGGGGGGAAGCTATCCTTACAGCTAACTGAATACTCAACAGAGTACCCCACAGCAAAACGCAATTATTCCATATGAAAAATTGAAAGGAAGAAAACCCAACTTGAAATATTTTAAAGTGTGTGGGGGGGGGGTGTCTAGCAAAGGTACGGGTTCCTTTACCTAAAAGGGTTTAAATATGACCAAAAATTGTAGATTGCATTTTTATTGGATATGCTACAAATAGCAAAGCATGTCGGTTTTTGGTTCATAAATCTGATAATCCCGAGATTCATGTTAATACGATAATAGAATCAGATAATGCTGAATTCTTTGAAAGAATCTATCCGTATAAAACTGAAAGCGAGTCGTTAAGTGAAAGACCTAAACGACCTCGGGAAGAACCAAAGGAAAATAACCCAAGTATAGAAGATCCAAGGCGTAGCAAACGTCAAAGAACATCTACTTCCTTTGGACTAGGTTTCGTGATATTCTTGCTTGAAAATGAGCCTCAACTTTTAAAGCAGCTATGTCGTCTACTGATTCAACATTTTGGAAAGAGGCAGTCACTAGTGAGATTCATTCAATTTTGGATAACCATACATGGGAATTGGTTGATCTTCCTCCAGGGAATACGCCTTTAGGTTCGAAATGGATCTTTAAACGAAAAATCAAAGTTGATGGAACTATTGACAAATATAAGGCAATACTTGTTGTCAAAGGTTATAGACAAAAGGAAGGCCTTGATTACTTTGACACTTACCCGCCAGTAACAAGGATAACATATATTAGGGTGTTAGTGGCACTAGCAGCCGTGTATGGTCTTGAAATCCATCAAATGGATGTTAAAACAACTTTCTTAAATGGATAATTGGAGGAAGAGATTTACATGGAACAACCTGAGGGTTTTCTGATTCCCGGTAAAGAAAAAAAAGTTTTCAAACTTGTTAGGTCGCTTTATGGATTTAAACAATCACTCAAGCAATGGCATGCAAAATTTGATCAAACAATGTTGGCAAATAGATTTAAAATCAACGAGTGTGACAAACGTGTTTACATTAAAAACACTCCAGGTCATGAAGCCATTGTTTTGTTTTTATGTTGATGACATGTTGATAATGAGCAAAAGTATAACATATATAAATGCTACAAAACGCATGTTGGCTAGAAAATTTGACATGAAAGACTTAGAAGTTGCTCATATGATCTTAGGAATCAGAATTCGCAAGACTCCACAAGGTCTATCATTATCACAGTCTCATTACATTGAAAAAGTACTTGACAAATTCAAGTATTTGGATTTCAAAATTACCAAGACCCTATTGACGTGCGTTATGCACTTCAAAAGAATGAAGGTGAAAGTGACTCACAACTGGACTATCCAAGAGCATTGGGAAGTTTGATTCATATCATGAATTGTATGCAACCAGATATAGCATGTGCTATTACAAACTGAGTCGGTTTACAAGTAATCTCAATCAAATACATTTGATGGCAATGAAATGAGTTTTGGATATCTGAAACATACCCAAAATTATGCTCTGCATTATAACAAATATCCTTCCGTGATCGAGGGATATAGTGATGCAAATTGGATCACTGGATCATCTGAAGTTAAATCCATAAGTGGATATGTTTTCACAATTGGGGGTGGAGAAGTATCTTGGAAATCATCCAAACAAACACGTATCGCCCATTCTGCAATGGAATCTAAATTTATAGCTTTAGACAAGGCCATTGAGGAAGCTGAATGGCTCCGGAATTTCTTGGAAGATATTCCATTTTGGCCCAAACGTTTGGCATCTATTTGTGCACATTGTGATAGTCAAGCGGCAATAGGAAGGGCAAGAGCTTTATGTATAATGAAAAATCTCGTCATATTCGATGGAGACACACTACCGTTAGACAACTACTCTCTAGTGGTGTTATCACAATTGACTACGTACAGTCAAGAGATAACGTGTCGGATCCACTTACAAAAGTCCTATCTACAGAGGCAGTTGAAAGATCATCAAAGGGAATGAGGTTAAAGGCTTAGGACAAGTCATCATGGCGGTAACTCTACTTAGCATACTGGAGATCCCAAGAGCTAGGTTCAAAGAGATCAAACAAAGTTATGAATGACGTTTCAAAATTATAAACTAATTCAACCCATTCTCGTTTTGAAGACAATGTTCAAACATAAGGTAAAGCATTAAGGCTTTTTGACGAGTCAATAAAGCTTAAAGCTTTTTAATGATTTGCTAAGTCTGGCAGGATATGACCAGATAGAGTATCTTTAGGATTACAGGTTTAGTAATCACCTATGTGAGTGTGAAGTGTAAGCCGCTTCAAGGAGAATGAAAGCGAATGCCCATTCTCTAAGCACTCATGAAACCAGGCGGTGTTCATAGCTGAAACAAACACAACTATGAGAACCATAGATGGTTAAGGATTGATTGTGTGACTTATGTTGTCTAGGTATACAACAAAGTTCGACGGTGTTAGATCATATTTTAATGATGCAATTAATATACATGTGCAGGAATTTAAAGAAGTAAAGAAGAACTGCTGGAATGGATTGTGTCATACAAGAGAAGAACTCACTTGTAAAGGAAGCTGCCAAAATAACTCGTGATGTACAAGGAAATTTATAAAATTGCATAAGCAAATCGGGATTAGCTCCGTAAAAATAGGAAATCCAATCAGCAGTATCAGTAAATAATGGAGCGAGAATAATCAAGGCACAAGAAGATCAGTGATTAGCAAAATGATGGAAGAATAAAAGAAGCCAGAAGATCTGGGCAGTGACCGTGTTTGGAAGGTCCAACAATCAAGGAGAAATCTCATTAAATCAATCGTTTGCCGAAGGAAAAGATATCAAGAGATGTCTCTCCTTATTCTTGGAAAGAATCAATCCTTTCCAAGGATCAAAACCCTTGGGTTGACAAGCCTTCACCGTTCATCATAGTATACATTCCCCTTGTAAAACCCTCCTTAGATATACTTTGATCAAACCAAATTACTCTCTTTATTATACTGCAAACAAGCATAGTAGCTTATATAAATCTGTTGTGTAACAAGTCAGGGATAGAAAGAGGGTACACAACTGGTGAGGCATTGTATCAAACGAGTTCTAGAGAACTTGATAGATATACATCACACATGTACTCAAAAGAAAACTCATTTACTTGAAGAGAACTCCCTTGCAACCCAAGGGTACTGGATTAGGATTCGCATTGAATCCAAACCAGTATAAAAATCCTGGTGTACTTTAATTTCTGCATTTACTTTTTGCGATTTACTTCCAGTTATCTTCATATTACCATATTCAGTCGACTACTCTAATTATAAGTCAAATTATAGGCGATAAATTTTAATAATTTACAATTCACCCACTCTTGTATTTTCAACCGGTATCAGAGCTTGGCTCACATCTTTGTTTTCTTGCTTAAAGGTTTGTGAGAAAATATCATGGCAAATCAGGTTATCATTGGAGCTCTCTTTCAGGAAGGAACTTCACAAGTAAGACCACTTTACTTCAACGGACAACATTTCTCCCATTGGAAAATCCGAATGGAAATCTTCACCAAGGCATACGATGTTAAAGTATGGAGAGTTATCAAGAAAGGAAACTACCCACTGCTTGCCAGCACTCCACCTCTCGCTGATCCTGATGATATTGACTCATATTCAAAAGAGCAACTGGAAGTTGTACAAATAAACTACAAGGCAAGAAATCTGCTTCACAATACTATAAGTGGTAAAAAATATGAAAAAATATTGAGTTGTGATACAGCCAAAGAGATGTGGGACAAACTTGAAGTCACCTATAAAGGGACCAACAAAGTAAAGGAAACTCACATCAATATGCTAGTTCATGACTACGAACATTTCTCAATGAAAGAAGGAAAATCCATTGAAGAAATATTTGTCAGGTTTAGTAAGATAATCAGTGACTTAAAAGCTTTTGGCAAACCCTACATCAGTGGTGATCAAGTTAGAAAAATTCTCAGAAGTTTACTAACCACTTGGAAGACTAAAGTTGTCATACTGGAATCTCAAGATCTTAACAAATTATCATATGATGAATGCATCTGAAGAAGACAAATCAAGAGGAGAAAAAGAAAATTTTTGCATTCAAAACCATTACTGAATCAACTGAAAATGAAATTGATGATCCTGAAGCCCTACAAGAAGAGATTGCTATGATATCAAGAAACATGGATGAACTTATGAGAATATATAGAAATACAACGAAAGGAAGATTTCCACCAAGACGATCTAAGCAATACAATGAACAAGACAAGAACGATGGAAAATGCTAGGAATGTGAAAAGTTTGGGCACATTCAAGCTGAGTGTCCAGAACTAAAAACGAAGATCTCTAGAGGTTTAAACAAAAACAAATCTTTCAGAAGCTGGAGCGATGAGGATGACTCACATCATGAAGAAATATCAAATCTATGTTTCGCGACAATTCTAGAAAATGAGATTAACAAAACCTCAGTATACTGGACAGATGAATATGATTCAGATGATGAAAACTGTTTCATGGCACGTGGAGAAACGAGCGAGGTAAGATCTTATGACTGTGAAAGATGTAATGAATTACAGAATATTCTTGATTCAACCTTAAAAGAGTCTCAAAAATGATGACTGAGCTTAAGAGACTCACTAAGGAAATCAAAGACTGGAAACTCAAACATGAAGTATTTGAAATTGAAAAAGAAGTACTTCAACAAGAGTTTGAGGAATTGCATATGTAGCTTAACAGCTTGCGCAAATCCACTAGTCATAGTTTTGTCAGGTCAAGCCAGATGACTTACAAGTCAACTGGAAAAGAATCAATCAGAACCAAATTGACCAGTCGGTCGGAACAGTCGACTTACAAGTCAACTGGAAAGGAACCAGCTAAATCTATGTTGGCTAGTTCCAATACCCATGGAAGACCGAAAACAGGTCTGGAGCTAAATGTCATTACTATAACAAAAGTGGGCATAAATATTCTGGTTGTCACTTTCGTAAATCTCATATGTCAGGATGAGTTTGGAAACCAAAAAATTATGAACCTAGTAACACTAACTCACCAGAACCCAAGCAAGCTTGGGTACCTAAAAGAAAGCGATAATCTTATCATGCAGGAACACCACAGAGTAAGCCGCAAAGAAAAATGGTATCTAGATAATGAGTGTTCCAGTCACATGACAAGTGACAAAAACCTATTCAAAGAAGTTACAAAGATTGATGGAGGAAGTGTAAAGTTTGGAGATGATTCAACAGGCAAAATAGTTGGCATCGGAACAATTCCCTTCAACAACAATTGTGATATTACTGAAGTATATCTTGTTGATGGGCTAAACTACAACCTCTTTAGCATAATTCAACTCTATAACTCAGGATATGAGGTAAAGTACAAAAGAACAGGTTGTGCCATTGAAGATGAATCAGGTAAAATAATTCTCCCTAGAAAAAGGTATGGAAATGTTTACATACTTTATGGATTCGAAAAGATATATGGTCACAATTTCCTAACATCTATGTCTGATGATCCCTGGTTGTGGCACAGAAGACTAGGTCACGCTAGCATTTTGATTAAAAAATTATCTAAACATGATTTAGTTATTGGCTTGCCTAAGCTGAATTTCTCTTGAACTCATATTTGTGATGCATGTCAGATGGGCAAACTAGAAGTTCTTTCAAAAACAAAGACATGGTGTCTACTTCGAAACCTTTGCAATTACATCATATGGATTTATTTGGACCTACTAGAACCACTAGCATAGGAGGCAAGAAATATGATTTTGTTATTGTTGATGACTTTTCACATTTCACCAGGGTATTTTTCTTGTCTCATAAAGATGAAGCCCTAAGAAATTTTGAAGTTTTCTACAAAAGGATTGAAAGAGAAAAAGTATATCTGATCTCAAAAGTTCAAAGTGATCATGGAGGTGAATTTGAAAGTAGAGCTTGAAGACTACTGTAACAATCCTTTAACAATCAAGGATACACGCACAATTTCTGTGCACCACACTCACCACATCAAAATGGGGTTGTGGAAAGAAAGAACAGAACTCTTCAAGACATGGCAAGAACCATGCTATTAGAACATTCATTGCCAAACCATTTTTGGGCAGAAGTGAGAGTACTGCATGTCACATCCTCAACCGTTGCCTCATAAGGCCCATTCCAAAAAGACTCCCTATAAACTCTAGAAAGAACGTCCAAATATTAGTTATTTTCATCCATTTGGAAGCAATTGCTTTATTCATAATAATGGTAAGGACAATCTTGGGAAATTTGATCCAAGAAGTGACGAATGTATCTTTTTTGGCTATTTATTAAACAACAGATCTTTTAGAGTTTATAATAAATGTACTTTATGTGTAGAAGAATATGTTCATGTTATATTCGATGAAAATAATACCTTGATCGAGAAAGGAACTACTGCAGGTGACGAAGATCAAACTCAAGAATCTTAGGACAAAGGAAAACCACATGAGTCGACTAATACATCTGGCATGATCGAGTTGACTAAAGAAAACAACAATAACCCTCCAGATCAACAAGCAGAGTCGACTACAAACACTATTCAACTAAATGAATGAAGAAGCGAACCTAAATATCCCTAAAAATATATTATAGGGGATCCATATGAAGGATTGAAAACTAGGGCTGCCTTATAAAAGAAAGTAAATATTGCACTAATTCTCAAATAGAGCCGAAAAAGGTAGAGGAAGCATTGAAGGATTCAAGCTGGGTGCAAGCCATGCAAGAGGAACTAGATCAATTCAGCAAGAATCAAGTGTGGAAATTAATACCCAAATCTGATAACGTCTGTTATCGGAACAAAAAGGGTATTTAGAAACAAATTGAACGAATATTGAAAGGTCATAAAAATAAGGCTAGATTAGTTTCTCAAGGCTATCCACAACAAGAAGGAGTCTACTATGATGAAACCTTCACCCCAGTAGCTCGATTGGAGTCTATACAAATTTTGCTAGTATATGCATCGTCTAAAGGATTCAGGATGTTTCAAATGGATGTCAAAAGTGCTTTTCTGAACGGATTCATCAAAGAGAAAGTTTTTGTAGAACAGCCTCCAGGCTTTGAAGATTCAAAATTCCAATACCATGTATATAAGCTTACTAAGGCATTATATGGACTGAAATAGGCTCCACGTGCCTAATATGACAGGTTAAGTACTTTTCTTGTTGATCATGGCTTTACCAGAGGTAAAATAGATACTACCCTATTCATTAAACGATCAACAGAAGATAAACTCACTATTCAAATTTATGTTGATGATATTATCTTTGGTAGTGCTAACCTTCTTATGTGCAAGGAATTTTCAAATCTTATGCAAAGCGAGTTTGAAATGAGCATGATGGGAGAACTCACATTCTTCCTTGGGCTACAAATTCAATAAACCGGAGAAGGAAACTTTATTTGTCAGACTAAATATACAAAGGAACTGATCCAAAAATTTGGCATGAGCAATGCAAAATCAATTGGTACTCCTATGAGCACTGTTAGAAATTTAGACAAAGATGAACAAGGTACTCCAGTTGATAAAACCAAATACATAGAAATGATTGGATTACTACTATATTTGACCGTAAGTCGACCAAATATTATGTTCAGCGTGTGTAAATGTGTCAGGTTTCGGTTGGCTGCCAAGGAGTCACACCTGACTTCTGTAAAAAGAATCATTCAATATCTTATTGGCACAATATCTCATGGATTATCGTATCCTCGTTCTAACTAGTTCAAATTAGAAGGTTTTTTAGATGTTGATCTAGCAGGTGATAAAGAAGATAGAAAAAGCACAAGTGGCAAGTGTCAACTACTAGGAAAGGCTTTAATATCCTGGAATAGTAAAAAGCAAGCATCAGTCGCCTTGTCCACAACTGAAGCTGAGTATATTGTCATTGGACAATGTTGTGCACAACTTATGTGGATGTCTCATCAATTGGGTGACTATGAACTTTCTTTTAAACCTATATAAATTTTTTGTGATAATTCCAGTGCTATTTGTCTTTCAAACAATCTCGTGTATCACTCTAGAGCAAAGCATATAAATATTAAGCATCATTTTATTAGAGATCATGTTCTTAAGGGTGATATAAAAATAGCTTTTGTTGTCACCTCTACTGAATTAGCTGATATTTTTACTAAGCCTTTGTTGGAAGAAAGAATTGGCACTTTGAGGAAATTACTTGGTATTATTTGCTTTTAAAAAACTCTAATGACCTATGTGCTCTTTTTGGTCAAAACATGCTACAATTGCACTTTTCCAACGCATTAATTCGGCCTCAGTTCTTTCCCTCTCTTTTTACTTTGTTCACATCATTTTGCAGTTTGAAAAAGGAAAGCCAATCATCACGTCTCCTCAAGTGACACCCTTTCCTTTTCTTTACTCAACCGTCAAAATCCTTTACTTAAAGCTAAACCCTTTCAGTCACCCTCATCACCATCCTCTCTCCAAACCTATGAAAATCCTCCTCTCTCCCATGGCAAAAAACTCCAAGAATCCCTCTGCATCCACTAGAAAAAGTACCAGCTCTAAGGCAAAAGCCCCTTATGCACCTCCCGAGCAAGTACACCTAGGGTCTGATCACTCTGAAGACTTCGTCTCTTCTCAAGGTGAGTTCTCTGAACATTCACAACTCATAGGAGAAAAATATCTAGGTAAACGTCCCGTGGAAGATCCTCCTGTCTCATCCACTCTAAAGATATCAAAGGTTGATTTCTCTGCCTCCCTCGATTCTGACCTTAATTTTTGGGATACCCCAAATAGGGATCTTTTTATTTCTCTCAAGGATAGACCTATTGACCATGGAAGAATTGTGGATCTTGATGATATGGAGGCCCTCAACTTTAAGGTAAAGGATCTCTTTGTCTATAAAGGGTGGGAAATATTTCTCTCTATTCCTCCGCCCAAGGTGTATGAACCCTTAGTTCGAATGTTTTATGCCAATCTCTGCTCTAGTAAACCGGATATGCTAGAATCTCGTCCTTTGTAAACGCATTGTTCTTGACTGTGCCTTGTTTGATTTTATTTTTTACTGTCATTGCTCCGGTTTCCCCACTTTCTTAAAAAATGTTTGGCCTGAGAACTTTGAAATTTCCTTTAACCAAGCCAAATAATGCATTGTTGAAAATCCCTCAGAAACCCTTCCTAACCAATTGGGTCCTAGTGATGTGAGTTTTGAAACTTGGGTTCTCGCCTATATTGTTGCAACCACTCTGCTTTCCCATACTGGTTCCTTCTCAACCTTCTCTAAAAGGGACACATTCTTTGTCTACTGTCGCATCCCAAACTCAAACTCAAACTTTCCTTCTGGGTCATAAATTTGTTGATAGAGAGTGATTAAGATCCCACAAGTTTTCCCTATGGTATGGTAATTACCCACATTCTGGAAGTCCATCAAATTTCATTATCTAATTATCCCTTCATTATTGTTTCCAAGTCCTACAATTCAAGAGCTTTCGCCAATATGGGATATGTGAGTATCAAGGGTTCCTGGGTTAAGAAAAGTGAGAGTGAAGCAAAACATGCTCCTATGAAAACCAAGTCCTCATCCTCCTCTTGTTAGTTCTGAGCTGAGTGAGAAGCTTAGCTCCATTGACTCCCAACTCTCAGATATTACGACTCTTCTTTCTGCAACTCAGTCCACTATGGGTGACATTCATGCTATTTCAAAGGAAGTAGGGTCTGATGTGTCTAAAATCAGAGTGGTTGTTCACAAAGTAAGGGAGAATGCGATTAAGGCTTTCAAGGAGGTTCATGACAGGCTGGATAGCATGAGTGTCGCTGCAAATACCTGTTTCGAACAGTTGAAGGAGGCCATCTGCAACAGCCTGACCTACTTCCTGCGTCGCTAGTGTGTATGTGTATTTAAGACTGTTTTATTTTTGATACTTGTTTTGGTGGTGTTTTGGCCTTCGCCCTTGGATATGTTTTTTGCTTTACTACTGTGGGCTGTTTCATCAGCCGCTAGATGGTTCTGTTATTTTTGTTGCCTGCTAATGCCTCTTTTCTGATGTAAAAAAGGGTAAAAAATGTATCTATGGTTTATGCTATTTTGCGTAGGTACAATTTTTATGCTATTATATGCAGGTACAAGTCGACTATGCTATACATGCATAGATAGTATTCTATATATACTGTACAAGTACAAGTCGAGTCGACTATTCTACACATGCATAGATGGTATTATATATATATATATATATATATATATATATATATATATATATATATGTTGCATAGGTACAAGTCGACTGCACACGTTGAGGGGGAGATCAAGTCAAGTCAAGTTGACTGCAGATATTGAAGGGGAGCCAAGTCGACTGGTAACACACAAGGAAGTCAACTGTTGTTTACTTCTTCACATATATTATTTTTCCATCATCAAAAAGGGGGAGATTGTTAGATCATGTTTTAATGATGCAATTATACATGTGCAGGAATTCAAAGAAGTAAAGAAGAACTGGTGGAATGCACTGTATCGAACAGGGGAAGAACTCACTCGCAAAGGAAGTTGCCAGAATAACTCGATGTACAAGGAAAGCTATAAAACTGCATCAGAAAATCAGGATTAGCTCCGTAAAATTGGAAAATCAAATCAACAGTATCATTAAATAACGGAGCGACAATAATCAAGGAACAAGGAGATTAGTGATTAGCGAAATCACAGAAGAATAAAAAATGCTAGAAGATCTAAACAATGATAGTGTTTGGAAGGTCCAACAATCAACGAAAAAACTTGTTAAATCAATCGTCTACCGAAGGAAAAGATATCAAGAGATTCACGGCTCTCTCCTTATTCTTGGAAAGAATCAATCCTTTCCAAGGATCAAAACTTTGGGTTGACAAGCCTTCACCATTCATTATAGTATATATTCCCCTTGTAAAACCCTCATTAGATATACTTTGATCAAACCAAATTACTCTCTTTATTATACTGCAAACAAGCATAGTAGCTTATATAAATCTGTTGTGTAACAAGTCAGGGATAGAAAGAGGGTACACAACTATTGAGGCATTGTATCAAATGAGTGCTAGAGAACTTAAGCGATATACATCACACATGTACTCGAAAGAAAAATCATTTACTTGAAGAGAACTCCCTTGTAACCCAAGGGGACTGGATTAGGATTCGCATTAAATCTCAACAAGTATAAAAATTCGGGTGTCTTTAATTTCTGCATTTACTTTCTGCACATTACTTCCAATTATCATATCTGCAATATTACCATATTCAGTCGACTACTCTAGTTATAAGTCAACTTATTAGTGATAAATTTTAATAATTTACAATTCATTCCCTCTCTTGTATTTTCATACGGTTCAAAGATATCAAATCTACCTATTGACCGAGTATATCCGATATAAGTTCACTACGGAAAGTTCAAATGAAAACCTTTATCTAGATACAATCAATTCTTGCTTGTAAAACACACACACGTCCGTTAAGTTTATAGCCATTACCCATTCATGTGGGGGATTATTAGGCTTGTTATTAATAAATAATAATAAAAGAGGTGAGAATGGAAAATGATAGAAAAAGAAATGGAGGGAAATGAAATTTTGAATGAGTTCATTTACTTATGCACTTTGTCCCTCATTGGTAGAAGGAAAGAAAATATTTGTGTATACATAGAGAAGCTCATCTTTTAGCTCTTAAAGAGCTAGGAAGAAGGCCAGCCTCGCGCCATCGTCGTCGCTCGCTCGGCTTCGGATTTGGATTTGGTCAAAGATTGATTGATTGATTAATCTTTTTGGACAAAATTCTTTTTAAATATTTAATTAATTAAAGAAAATTCAATCGGGAATAACCATAACCCGCGACCTGGTCCGGTCTGGCCCGTTTTTCTCTCCCGGATTATTTTAAATATATTTTAAATTTTCCACAATATTTTGAGCAGCCATGGCTGTTTTGAAACAATATCACACTTGTTCCAATAGCAATGGTTGTTCTGGAAGGCTTCAAACCTCTTTAGAAATAACACCAAGTTTGCTATAAATATACCTTCAAATTCCAGAATATTTACTTATGAAATTTTCTGATAATCTTCTTCTTCTTCTGCACAAAAGTTTCAGTATGTTTTCTGCCATTGAGTGGTTCGCTGATCATCGACGTTTTTGGTACCAACACTCCGGTGAGTTAAATTGTTCTATCCTGAAAGAATATATTCAATAACATCGGGTACTTGAGGGAAATAATTTTCTTAAGGACATACTGTATATTCAGTGGGCTCGATTTGTTCCTATACCATTTTCAGAATTTATTTTGAAGAAGTTTAAATACTGTTTTCAGAATTTAATTTCTACTAACTTTTTGTTTCTGTTTTCAGAATGATTACTGGTTTATTTATTTCTATCAATACAGATTAATAACATCCTACAAGCATAAGGGAGTGGAGGTAAGTAACTACGGATAATTATAGGCGAGGAAGAACATAAAAAATTATGTTGAGTATACGATGTAATAAGCTCGCAGCTTTACAAAAGTCAGAGGGTCTTCCCTAAGTACTACAACAAAAGACTGGCTGAGAAAATAAGGAATAAGGCTTCAACCTAAGCACAGTGACCTAAAGAGGAAATGGTCATGTAACACAGTATCATAACAATATTATATGCACTCCATAAGAAAGTGGCACGTATCTTAGCCAATAAACAGGAAGAAAAAAATAATCAAAAGGTGATATTGAGGATCATATGGATTTTATAGAATTCCAATATGTGTTGGTGCTAAGATAAGCTACAAGATGGCAGAAAGACCAGGAAGCTTATATAAAAGAAAGATGAGAAGGAACAAAAGGAATTGTTCGATCAATGATCTAGAATTGGTTACGTTATGAACGCACTTAAAATTTCGGAGTATTATCCAAGCAGCATATATGTTGACAGAGCTGAACTAGGAAAGCTGCATTAGAACTTTAGAAGGAATTGAATAAGGAGTAATATCTTTTTTTCGTCGAAAATCTTTCATGCTTAATTAAAGGTATACGATTCGAGTCTTTAGATATAAAAAAATTCTAGTAAAAAGTCATTTTCCTTTTAATGTATTATGTGAGGGAAAAAGAATTTTGCCAGAACTTCCCGGAAAAATATAAATTGATTGGTCGGTGAAAACTAATTGTAACCTCTAGTTAAAAAGTGTATAAAATACACTTTTTTATATAATATACATATATATAAAATATATTTTTTTTTCAAATATAATTTTGAAGCGACTAAAAATATAAGCTTTTCGAACTTCAATGCAGTTGGGTTTGGCATGTGTAACAATTAATGTAACACGAGGCCAAAGGAGAAAGAGAGAGTAATAAAGAAGAAGAGGTTTCTTAACGGACGGGCAAATAGAGATTGCTTTACTTGTACTTCTTTACTTTATTATTATTCACACACGTACCACTGCCCTTCATTTCATTCTTACTCACACTTTACTACCCATTATATTTATTTTATTCCTATCCCCCAAACATTTTAAAATACACATTTGCATTTATTGTTTTTTAGCTTATGCATCTTTCGGCCCCTTGCATAGTTGCATTCATGCACAAGTCACTAGCATGTTTGGTCAAGTTTATTTTTGGCCAAAAGTACTTTTTTTTGCTAAAACTATTTTTGGCCAAATATTAAGGGGTTTGGCCAAGCTTTTGTAAGGAAAAAAAGTGCTTTTGAGAAGTAGTTTTGGAGAAGCAGAAAAAGTAGTTTCTCTTCAAAAGCACTTTCTAGAAGCACTTTTGAGAAAAATACACTTAGAATCAGTTTTTTATAGCTTGGCCAAACACCAATTGTTGCTCAGAAGTGCTTTTCAAACTAATTAGCCAAACACAAACTACTTTTCACCAAAAGTACTTTTGAGAAAAGCCCTTTTGAAGAAAAGCACATCTCAAAATAAGCTAATTTTTGCAGCTTGGCCAAACGTCTATAAATAGTCCTCCCACCCCCACTTCTACCCCCGCCCCCTCCCCCCAACCCACCCTCACCCCCACTCCCCCCAAAGAGAACTTGCAAAAAAATGGATCATGCAAATGTCATTTTCAGTCAAGAAATCCAAAACTCTCCTAAAGTGGAAGTTCTTTTATTTAACTTAATCATAAATAGTTTGGAGTAAAAGAAAATGAGTATAATAACCGATAATTTACATTATTAGTAGTGCTTGTCTAAGTGAGTAGTCGAGCGTAGTTCTTTTTTGTACATGTATAGTTTCTCTATAATTGTAATTCTAGTGTATTTTCGTTTCGTATTCTTAGATTTTTAATATTACATCCCTTTTCTTTTGCTTCAGTTATCTTTTCTTTTGGAGTTCTGGATAGTGCTTCTCTTTGCATGAATTCTTCTCTTTATATGTTTTTCTTAAGTTGAGTATATTTCGAAAATAACCTTTATATCTTCACAAAGTAAGAGTAAGCTCCAAGTATATATTATTCTCCTTAAATCCTATTTGTGAGATCGCACTGAATATATTATATTCTCTCACCGTTTTATGCTTTGTTTTAGGTTCCAATTCCAATTGTATTATGCGTCTAGTTTTAGCACTTTTAGGCAAATTACGCATTGAAAAATATATGTACACATGGTACAGACGATATTAAGCTCAATATGACGTAATCCAATAACAAATTGGTGAAACCATGAACAAGGACTACAAAACTTTGCTAAATAATGTCTTTTTCTTTGAGAGTCCCTCGATCTTAGATCAAAATGATAGGAGAAAGTGTAAACGGCAGCTAGGTGGACAAAAACATCCCATATTTACGTAAGGTTCCATAAAATATTGTATCCTAAGGAGTGATAGTAGATAATTTATATTTGTACAAATATTAATGATTTTTATTCAAACGCTTAATCTATAAATCATATAAAAATAATTTTATAGTTGCTCCCGGGAGAAATTGTTTGCAAGGAAAAAAAAAGTAGAAATGAAATGATGGTGCCAGCTGACTGAAAATGGACTATGTGCGCCACTGATTATGGTTTACAAAAGTGGCCGTATTCTCACATGATTTTGAGGTGAATTGGGCCCTCATAACCATTTAATTTTTGTAATTTATATGGTTGGATTGTCTTGTTTCGGTAAATATCTTTAAAGTACTGCACTCCCTATACTACACATTTCTCTCCTCTTTTCCCCCTATTTGTTTGTTGAAGAGCAAACGTAAAAATATACTTTTTCTATTTTATAGTATTTATTTTAAGATTTGATTAATTTAGATGCGCTATCAAAAATTTGTATTTTTTTGAAGTGAAATGCTATTTACTAAAGACGATTTCATACTCCAAACTCGAATACGAAATATATAATTAAAGATAAATGAATACTTACCACTCGCGATAATCAGTAAAAATGTATTGTGTTAGCATAACTAGTCAAAACTGACAAAACATGTCATTTCTTCAAAAGAAAAAAATCGTCATACACAGAAAAAGATAGCACATGAAAGCCATATATATGTAGGGTACTCATTAAACAAGAAAAATAAATTATGAGCTAATTAGAATTATTATTTTCTTATATCGTTTTAACAACTTGCATGAAAATCTTATATAATCAATCCACTTTATCTAGGTGGTAATGATAGTACTGTGTTGCTCAGGAAGTTAAGCTTCTTGACACCTATAATTTTTTTTTCTTTTTTGATCATATATCCTTTTTGAATCTGAATAAATTTGGAACCTTTTCTATTTTTAATTTATCCTAAAGGGAGTAAGGGGTGAATTTTCCATTCTGTCAACATACGTTTAATAAATTATTTGGGGTAGATCAATAGACTAACTGAAAATTTTGGAGCTCTTATAAATAGAATTTATTTATGGTGAATGTCTATATCTAAAGAGATTTTAAAGTTTATTACTTGGTGGCTATATCACAATTCCCTATAAATAGAGGGTTCTATTTTATTGTAATTTATCCCAAATTCAATAAGAATTTCATCTCTCTTTCTTTGCAATATTGCTCTTGTTATTTTATTATTTTCATAACAAATTATCAGCACGAGACTCTAACCAATTGAGTAGAAGCTTTGGGATTGAACATAATGATTGTTAATTGTTCTATGAACTTCCTTCAAGATTAAATTATGAATTTAAGGTAAGTATTTTACTTTTCTCTTTCAAATTCTTGTAATTTTATAATTTGATTTTAAATACAAGCAAAGACGGTAAATTTTGGTTGCAACTCTAATTGAGCTTGAAAGATATTATAACCACCCAACGTGGTAAATTTTCTATGTCTTGCCATGATCAAATTCATGTATGATTGTGGGCAAAAAATTAAAAATCCGTCACATTGAATTTGCTCCATTCTCATTCCCTATAGAGAATGTGATAGCAGTATGTGATAAGTTTGAAAGAAGACAAAATTATTACTGTAAAGGTATTAATGGATGTGGACGTGGCAATAGACGAAATTATAATCGTCATCATTGCGATAATGAGAATAATAAGAATTCTCAAAATAATCATTCATTCTATGAAAGTAATATTTGTCATCAATTTGACAATATCAGATTTTATAAAGCACATATAGATAATTATGGTCCATTCATGATGTGAGTGTAACAATATCTAATTTATGAATACATATTCATTCTTGGAAGAATATGAATGTGCTAGTGGTAGTGAATATACTACACTCGCCTCTAGAAGGAGGTTTGAGATGATATAAGAAAATAATTATCATTATTATGACATGAATGGTCATTGATCACGTACCTATTGTACGTCAAAATATTTTGGCAATGAAATTATTAAAGGACAACAATAATGCAAGAAATATATCTTGCATATAATTTTGACCATGACCATAATGGTATAACTTTATCTTTAAAAGAGATATTCACCATATGGATGTTCATGAATATGTGGTAGTACCAAATTAATTGAGAACTTTGCAAGAGCCAATTATACTATTTTAGAGAAACACAACTGATTACCAGTAAGGTATTATGTTGTAGTAAGTCTCAAAGAAACTTATTCAGTTTCCAAAGTATATGCGAAAGCGGTTGATTATATTGAGAGAATAAATAAAGGAAAGATTTGATATCTTATATTACTACAACTTGTAGCGGGATAATCTGTATATGAAAAGCTACCCACTTTATTCCCCAGTTTGTACTACACAAATAAAAGAATGCCACAATAAAGTGGATGGTTATTGATATAAAAACCCATATCATAATAAATATGGAGTTTATTGGTAATTGCACATGTCATGGTGAAAACATGAACTTATCAATATTGATAATTTATTCAGTTGGCATAATCATTTTAGCCATATCAATTTAAATATGATGTGCAAAAATAATAGAAAATTCACATGGGTAAATGTTAAAGAACTAGAAAGTTCTTTACGGATTCTCTTATATTGTTTGTTCTCATTAATTAATTGACCAACTAAAGTTGGGATTGAATCCCATGAATTATGAAAATATCAAAGGTTAATATGGGCTTACCACATAAGATGCGTCTATGAGATGGTTACATGTGCGATTATTATTAACCAGCAACATGGCCGGTGCTTGCGAGGTAACTTGCTAAGTAATTTAATTTCGAGCATAATTTTCAGATTTTCTATTCAAGAAGTTCATCTTGATAAGTTGGTTTAGCAAAATAATTTATTGAGTGCCTCCACTTAATAGCTAAACTGTTTCTTATGAGAACAAAGTTATATATATCAATTTAATATGTGTTATATACGAAAGTATATTTGCATTCTCCCCTCACAAATGGTTCAGGGTCAGGAACCAAATAATTTCATTTTATTATTATTGATGTGCGGTGTATATTTTCATTAACGCCAAAATGCACAAAGATGAATTTCCAAAGTTGAGGAAGCAAGTTAGTTTTTCTAATATGAGGGGGGGACAAGATACAACAGTTGAGAAAAAAGTTACATGTAATGAATTATTATTTATACATATCGATCCTCGAATAGGATGATATAAACTTGAAGTTCATAAAAGGATAATTCATTTGAAATATATTGCAAAGCATGCCATACACATTTGTTGACCCAAAGAAAGTAACTATATTCTCATTGTAAATGCTCATATTAAGTCCTAGAAGGACAAAGTCTATGGTACGCTTAAAGCGTATAGACAAATGGGTTTCAAATAGAATTTCTTGATAAAGAAGATGAGCAAATGATCAAAGTGTTCATAATAAATGAGGCAAGTGATCTAGAAGGTCACATGACATAACACTTCATAAAATCCCATGAGAGATTCAGGTACCTGAATTATGAATGAAGAGATCTCTATGTTATGTCTTTATAAAAATTTATTGGAACCGATATAACATGTTCGTCGACGATATCTATCATAGCACTAAGTATAGATGAGGATCTTAAGTATATTGAATATAGACACAAAATTATTGGCCAAATGGAAGAGATACAATTCAAGTAGAATTGATTCCATATGAAAGACATGTAGTTTTGGACATGTAGTTCAAGTATTTGAAAGTATAAAGTTAATGGTATGTGCAATCAGTTTTCGATACCTTATATGTCTATGCAAGACATTAAAACTTGATATGCACTAAAGCCTCTTTAAATGGCTTATATGGCTTAACTTATATGACAATCCTCGAAGGACTTAAACCTCTTAAAGCATGTATAATTTTTGGTCTTGAAGTACCACATGCTAAGTGCAATTTGTGCATATTTGTATCTTGCTATAACTATAAGCATGATAATGTTATAGCGAGGATTTTCAAGGTGCAATATATTCATTGGAGTTAATATGGCTGATTTATTCACCAAAACTCTACCGATGTCAACCTTCAAGAAGCTAGTGCACAAGATTGGAATGCAAAGGCTCAAGGATGTGAATTGATGCTCTCTTCAGAGGGAGTTAATGCGCGTTGCACTCTTTTTTCCTTATAAGATGTTGTCACACTGGGTTTTCCTTGCAAGGTTTTTAACGAGGCAACCAAATGGCGTATTGTTAGATATGTGTACTCTTTTTCCTTCTCTAGATTTTTTTTCCTATTGGGTTTTATTTAGTTAAGGGTTTAACGAGGCACATTATCTGTTAGATAGACATTCAAGGGGGAGTGCTATAAATAAAATTTCAGTTATGGTGAATGTCTATATTTAGAGAAATTCTAGGGTTTATTACTTGGTGGCTATGTCAGCCTCTCCCTATAAATAGAGGGTTCTATTCCATTGTAATTCATCCCGTATTAATAAGAATTCTCTTCTCTCTACGTTTCTCTGCAATACTCTTCTTCTTCTTTTATTATTTTATAATAGGAGCAGCTTCTTTTATTATTTCATAATAGGAATAGGGTACAAAGACGAAAAATATTAAGTAATTTTTGTTGTCTATATGTTAGATGGATAGAATTACTTGATATCTTTACGACATTGAAAAATAATAGATATTTACGGTATAGACGATGTTCATGCAAACTGATTCAGACTCTACTATTATTAAAAAATATTTAAATAAGACACTAACATATCTCAAATTCAAATATACTGTGAATTACTCTATATATTTATATATTAGTAGAACTGTATATATATGTTTTAAATTATGAGAAGGTGGTTGCTGCTAGTATATAATAAAAGTTCAAAATAATACTCCCAAAGTTCTCGACAAAAGAGCCTTTTAAGAATTTTAGCATATGGCCATTTATTAAATGAGTGATCGTATACAAAATAATAACTTAATTTTGGTTCAGAATTTAATATAAATGATTTCCTTATATAACTTTTTGCTGGAAAAGATCCAGAAAAGGCAAAATAATTGGTATGATTTTACCAAAATTGCTAGACAGATATCATACCAAGAATGTGTTGTAATCCTAACCTTCTAATCTATTTGCGCAAAATTGTGAATAGATTTTTGCTTCCCAAACTCAACATATTTAGTGGGTGTTTGGACATAAGAATTGTAAAATTTCAAAAAAGAAAAAGTGAAAAATTTTGAAAGTAAAAATGATATCTAAAATTAAAATTGTGTTTGGACATGAATATAATTTTAGAAATAGTTTTTAATGTTCGGTGAATAATCTGAGTGAAAATTTTTAAAAATAGTTTTTTTGAGTTCTTCAAAATTTTGAAAAATTCCAAAATATATGTTCAAGTAAAAATTAAAATTTTATGACCAAATGCTGACTTTTGAAAAAAATATTTTTTTTAAAAAAGAAAAAAATTTCTTATGTCCAAACGGACTCTTAATATCTCTTAAAACTCTAAAAAGAGCCCCAATCCCACTCAAGAACTATAATAGTAGTAAATACCTTAACCTGTCCCTCTCCCAACCATAAGATATATATATATTTTGTGTGTGTGTGTTTGGGGGGGGGGGGGGGGTCTTGAAAAATGTCACTTTGTGAAGCCAGCTATAGGCTTCTTCCAAAAGTCAAAAAAAAAAGAGAGAGACAATGGTGGGAAACAAAACAAAAAGGAGAAAAAAACCATTAGTAGGAAAAGAAGTGAAAGACTTGTAAATGACATCACCAATGGTTGTGGTGATGAGATGAAAAAACTTCTTTATCTTTTAACGAGAAAAGTTATAGAAAGATTTTTCTTAATATATCTTACGCCACATAAATCTAGATGAATTAAAGGTTCAATACAAATATAAACACTAGGTAAAGATAAAAAAACGCAAACAAAAATATGCTAGTTCCATTTATGCTGAGATATTTTCTATTTCCCTATTAAGCATTTGATAAAAATTAAAACTTCAAGTATGATAATGTTAGCATCAAAATTATATTGTAGTGTAATGGTTATAGTTTAATTCCATATATATTACTTAAGTAAATTTTCCCACTCAACACAATAGTATTGTTATGCTATCTCAACTTTGACAAATTGGACGTGTGTTAAAAAACTTGATGTTTTAGAAAACAAGGAATAATTTTTTCCACATGTTTATTATTTTTATTTAAATTTGAAGTGTTAACTAAAATACTTAAGTAGGAGAAAAAAGAACTTTCAACAAATATTCTTAAAATTGATTAGAAGTGTTGAAACTTGTAAGAAAATACGATTCTATTAAAGTTATTTAAAATGTAACTAAACTATATCTTTACTTAAAGAAGAATAAGCGACAAAAATAGAATTTAGAGGGAGTTAAGGACTTGGGCAAAAATTATTTTTAGCCTACAATCGAAATTATTTATATTCGACAGCTATAAAAGACATTAACTAAAAAGACATAAGTTCGTTGGTTTTTAAGCATTTTTAATGTCTTTTAATGTGCAAGAAAATTAGAAGATATTAGTATAATGTAGACCGAAGCTAATTTCATTTACAGAATCGTCCAAACATAATATAAATAAATATTTTTAATGTCGAACTAGCTTATAAGCCTACTTGAAAATTTCCAAATTTGTTTGATGTCTTTCTTAAATGGGTGCTAAGTAACCTTAAACGATACATTATTTGTGAACGCATTCGATATGAAGAAATAACTTGGCTTTAATCTCAAGTAATAATTTTGTTTGTTTGAGTTTGCTCATATTACTAATCTCAAATACGAATAAAGAAGAAAATTTGAAATAGATTAACAATCAACGTAAAACTAATCAATTTCATGATAAATCGATTAAATTCTCGTAATACAGATTATAAAAGGAAAAAAAGAGAGAAGAAAACAAAACAAACAGCTAAACATCTGCTCACTATAAGTCATACTTGCTTTTATGGGATTACACCCCCACCCCCACCGCGTTTTCTTTACCCCCATCACCCCATAAATGGCTTTTCTTGGATTTTCGATTTCCGTGTCAAGCAAGCATCCATTCCTATCTTCGCTTCCTTAACCGATGGGCAATAGCCTTAGCCCTTCTTCTTAACCCATTTTTTTCACTATTCTCAAGCAAGTTATCAACACACCCCCCACCCCCACCTCTCTCCCTTTTAAGCTTTGCTTCACTTCTAATCTTCTCAAAATCTAACACCCTTTTGCCCCCTTCTTATGTATCTGTTATTTCTGTGGTGGGTTTCTTAAATAGAAACCTTAATTATCATTTTCTTGTGTTTTTTTTGGTTCTTGATTTTCCGGCCAAATAATGGAGCAAGAAGGAGCACTTGTTATAGTACCGGCGGCAGTACCTGTTACGACGGCGGCGCCTAAGAGGGCGGTGGCTCCGCCGCCGACGTCGTTAGCGCCGGGTTTCAGGTTTCATCCAACGGATGAGGAGTTGGTGAGGTACTACCTAAGGAGAAAAGCTTGTGCGAAGCCATTTCGTTTTCAGGCTGTTTCTGAAATTGATGTTTACAAATCTGAGCCTTGGGAACTTGCAGGTTTATTATTTTTTTAAATTGATTTTTTAATCATGTTTATGGGTTTTTTTAATTTAAAAAATTGTCATCTCTTGTTGTCCTCTTTTTTTTTTTTGCTTTTTTGTTGTGTATGTTGAGATTGAGTTTGTTTTTGAGATGTTATGCTTAGTTTTGTAAGTGAAAACATCCAATCTGTTTGTGGTTTATTCTGTGTTTTTCTGGGATGAATTAGTTTCAATTTATTGGTAAAATGGAGCTTGAAAGATTAATTCTTTATTTTGATAGGTAAGAAAAATGATATCTTTAAGATTGATTTACCATAAAGATTGAGTTTTAAGTAAGAAAAAAATATTTTTAAGATTGGTTTATCATAAGGATTGAATTTTTAGTAAGAATAATGTGTCTTTATGATTGTTTTTACCAATAAAGATTGAGTTTTTAGAAAGAAAAATGTGTCTTTATGATTGTTGTACCACAAACTTTGAGTTTTTAGTAAGAAAAAATGTGTCTTTAAGATTGTTTTACCATAAATATTGAATTTTTAGTCATCAATGTTCTAAAGAGAAAGGGTCTTAGAAGGAATTGCTGACTCATTGTTAAAGGATTTTTTACTCTCTCATAAAGCTTACCTATGTACAGGATTTAAATCTGTTACCCGTTTGAAGACGTCAGAGAGAATTCGAATGTTTCTGCAAAACCCGACAAATAATTTTTTGATTAGAGAACCAATGTAGTGCTTTTAGTCTTCAGGGAGATTTCTGCATTTCTGTCTTTTGATTGGTGTCCCTAAAAGTCATAATGCTGCTGCATAAGAATTGCATTTCTTCTTTGTCGGTTGTTGTAAAAGCTGTGCTGTATTTGTTTGGATTTGTTATCCGTTTCTCGTTTTGGTAGAAACTTTCTTCTCTTGAATTTGGTAGTCATTAATTTTGATGAGTTGCCTTTTGTTTTTTTCTGTGCAGAATATTCATCTCTGAAGACCAGAGATCTAGAGTGGTACTTTTTCAGCCCAGTAGATAGGAAGTATGGGAATGGATCTCGACTTAACCGAGCCACTGGCAAGGGCTATTGGAAAGCTACTGGGAAGGATCGTCCTGTTCGCCACAAGTCTCAGACCATTGGAATGAAGAAAACGCTCGTTTTCCATAGTGGTCGAGCTCCTGATGGTAAGAGAACTAATTGGGTGATGCATGAGTACAGACTTACCGATGAAGAATTGGAAAGGGCTGGAGTTGTGCAGGTGCGAATTTGCATTTGGAAAATGCATAGGTTGTGGACTTAGCTACTTCCTATTAAAGTTTCGAATCTTAATATGTTTTTGTTTGTTTGCGAGGAAAAAGGATGCTTTTGTACTTTGTAGAATCTTCCAAAAAAGTGGATTAGGACCTCCGAATGGAGACAGATATGCTCCATTTATTGAGGAGGAATGGGATGATGATACAGCTCTGCTGGTTCCCGGAGGAGAGACAGAGGATGACGTGGCCAATGGTGATGAAGCGCGAGTTGAAGGCAATGACCTTGACCAGGTTCATATTTTCCTGATCTCTTCAATATACCGAATCTATGCATTTAATGCAAATCTTTGCATATAGCCGCTTTTTTTGCCGCTGCTATTTATGCGGATAAATGCAATCTACTATTACAGGAAATTATGAATGCTATTGTCGCTACATGTGATGCAGTGTTTTTAATTGCAAGAATATTTGCTGCTTTTAGTTTGTCTTCTTTCTTCTTGTATGACTGTTCTTTGGAAACACAAAGTTTTTAGCTTCTTTAAGAATATCTCCTGTCTTTTAGTTTCTCGTTATTCTCCTTGTTTGACTGTGCTGAGGTTTCATTTTAGCTTCGTTTTTGTCTGGTGAGAGGCACAAGTCGACAGGGTGGTTTTTTCCATTCTATGTAACCTTTTAACCTGGCTCCACATAGCCGTGTATTGGAGTCATCACATTGGCATAGAGACCCTTATATGTCCTCAAGTTACTTGGAAGACGAACAATGCCCGATCTCCCTGCTTCTTTGCCTCGTATAAGTGCGTGTTTTAGAGTATTCAGACGTTGATCTGGTCCAGTTCCAAGGACTTGGGGAGCAATCTACCGACCTGCCAATTTAATGCTGTGAGCGAGACATGAAAGCTAGAAGAAGGCTTTTGTGTTGTGTCCCTGACGTGGAGTGAACGATGTAGGCTAGTTCCAAACTTCCAATTATCTTTAAATGAAAAGAAGACAATGTAAATAATTTTTAGATTGATTAGTTTCTCATCTTGTTTTTACGCCATAGGTCAAACTCCTTAAAAGGAATAACTAATCGGCAAATTTATGTTTTCAGATTATGTGAATATCACATTTATTTCTTCAGATTCCATTTATCACAGGTAAGTGCAGTTATAATAAGGCTACCTGGGGAGTAGAACTAGCCAGTTTCTAGTTTTCAATGCCCTACACCTCGGAAGGGAAGAAGATTTTATCGCCTTTCAGCCGAGGGCTACGCTAGATCTATCACAAAGAGGAGGAAAGAAAACAAAACACATAAATTGATAGATCTCAATGGATAGATCTTTTTTTGAATTGGCCAATTCAAAAAAAGATCTATCCATTGAGATCTATCAATTTATGTGTTTTGTTTTCTTTCCTCCTCTTTGTGTTGGGAGAAAATACTCGGTGGATAAAATCCTCCGACCGATTTATTGAATGTGACTGTTGATTGTTCGTCGTTTCAAATTATGGTGATCATGGATGATTTTAGTTGACTATTTTTAAGTTAGGTAGCATTATTTTGTGTTAAGGGAATGTTGATCGATTAGCTACTTCACATCTGAATGAGAACGCGGTGTGCATTGATATGCATGGGAAGAGAAAAGAAGTAAACTGTAGTATTGAAGGATGAGTATATATATCAAGGGCTTGAATTACCTTTTTTATTTTTTGGGAGACTTGTAGGGTTTTTGCTTTACACTTAGTGAAGTGGCAATGCCATAAGACACAAACGCTTCTCTCTCTTTGTACTTCAGCGTTTTTTATGTAACAATGGTACCTGCGTGCATCTTAGTGATACCCTGGTACCTGCTGCTTCCCATTAGCATTTACCAGGTAATTTTGCAAACCAAGTCTGAGGCAGATGGGGAGAAATAACCTAGCATTTTTTGTCTTTGTTGAGATTTGAACCCTTTGTCTCCAAGGTTCGCACCCACTTCATTGATCAGTGGGGCACACTCACGCATGGGTGCTTGAGTGTACTTTATCCCGACAATCATCACAAACCCTAGTAGATGAACTTCAACTTGAAAAACTATGGTGCTTTATTTGCTACTATGGTCACTGGTTGTATGCAAGTTCGTTTGGTGTCGATTGTAATTGGGGGTGGAATGATGGTGTTTTTTTGGGGAAAGGGAGAATTTTTTTAATGGTTTTAGTATGGGTAGTTGGTTTGATGGAGCTACATACCTGGAGGCCCGGAAATAAATTATACAAGTAAAACAAAAAGGAGTTTGCAATTCCTTTTAATGTATCGGTATCTTAAATTCCATTCAAGAGAATTTTCCCCAGTTTTTCCTAGTGATTAGTGCTTGATGATATGAATGAATTCAAATGAGTAACTTGCGATGGAAAAATCCTCACAGTGACGAATGTAAGTTCTTGACATGGAACTGTTGTTTGGATTTATTTTTTCTGATAAATACATGTATTGGTAAGATCAGATGTCCTATTAACTGTTGGCTTTTCATAACAGGACGCTCGACATAAGGCTCCTCCTCGCCAAAGCGAGAACCTGCTCGAGCCCCAACCTATTCCATTTATTTGCAAGAGGGAGAGATCACCAGAAGATCCAGAACCCCTCTCTTTAGCTCAAAGCAAAAGATCCAAGCGCGAAGATCCTAGCTCTAGCCATGCAAATGGTTCTGAAGATTCAACTACTAGCCAACAGGATCCACCAACAACGATGATGACGACAAATTACTCCCCCCCTTCTCTCTTAGCATTCCCCTTGTTAGATCCCCTTGAACCTAAAGAAAGCCAACCTTCTAATCCCCCTACTTTTGACTCCTCCAATCTCGAGAAGTCTGTCCCACCAGGTTACTTGAAGTTCATTAGCAATTTAGAGAACGAGATACTAAATGTCTCCATGGAGAGGGAAACGTTGAAGATTGAAGTGATGAGAGCTCAGGCGATGATCAACATTCTTCAATCTCGTATCGATCTTTTGAACAAGGAGAATGAGGACTTGAGAAGACTCGTCCGAGGAGGTTAAGCTGGTATAGCAGCATCTCCATGTATTCTAGTTTTGTAGTTGTCGGCGGAGGCCCCTTGTCCTCCATTCTTGAACTGTCTTCAGTAAAGAGGAAAATGGCTGGCTATGTAATATATTTTACGTAGTTTTTTTGCTATAAACCTTGGACCAATGTACAATTTAGCTATCGACAAAATGTTTGTCTGTCTGTTAAACCGGTTTAAAATAAAGTTATGCGTCTTTACTTTCCCACTTTCAGATCTTATTACCATTTGTTATCTATCTTTGAGACTGTTATAGAGGGGCTGCGAGTAAGCGTAAGCTCACCCAGAAGAGCTTCCCTTCATTCGCTTCGTGTGAGCTCACCTAGAAGAGCTTCCCTTCATTCGTGCAAATTGAAGAACCGTCAGTTTGTCGAGGACACGTATGAACAATAACCACAAGAACAACAACCCAACAAACTCAGCGGAATTTTACTTCGGGGGTTTGGGGAAGGTAATGTGTATGCAGACATTACCGCTAACAGTGAAAAGAAAGCATTCAATAAATAATAGCAATAACAAGGTAGTATAACAGACATTACCGCTAATAGTGGAAAGAAAGCATTCAATGAATACGAGCAACAACAAGGTAATATGCAACAGGTAAAGCATGTAATAATAAAGATCTAGGAACACAAAAATACAAGAATAGTGTCAATACTCGAGATAAGAATGAGGCACCGTGTAATAACAAGGGGAACATCCACCCCAAGACAGGTTCAGAAATACTGGCAACAGAAACGAATCATCTTTACTTGCGAAGTGTGTAGACGTGGTCACTGCAGAGCTGAGGCGGACCTATACTAAAGTTGAGGGATAACCGATAGCGGAAACTTCGGTAAAAACTTCATATATATGACATAGGCTTCGTACCAATCGTTATGAGCAGTAACAAAATTATATTGAATATTATAGTGCCCAGCGACCGCCAAATCCTAAGTCCACCTCCGCGTGGAGAGTAGTATGATAGACCCTCGAGCTATTTCATTATCATATTAGACTCGAGGACAGCTTACTTTTATAAATTTTGAGCTTTAGATTTTGGAATTTCGTTTGTACAAGTTTGATATCCAAGAAACAATCCTGGAGTTCACTTGCAATAGTTCGACTTGGTGTTTGAAAATTTTCTGAAGTTTATATGATTATATGCAACATTTTAAATTGTGAATATCTTTTGACAAGTTTATAAACGTTGGCTATATAACAATTAACTAGCCTAAAAGTAAAAAAATTGTAGAAATATGACAAAATTTGGGGTGTTTTTTTAACTTTTGAACCCCGCTTACTCCCTGAGCTAAAGAGGTAACTCTTGTTAAACTTGAAGTTCTACTCATAGGACAGATGGAGAATTTTTTTTAAGACCATTCATTTTGAAAGCTTTTTGTATGGTACACTAAGATAAAGGTAGATCTTGGTCTTGATACACCCATTACCTCAAAAGAATCCATGAAAATATTATTTATCGCATGTCGATTATTCAAGTATTATTATTCATCCCATAACTATTCATGCATTATAATGCCGAAGATATTGAAGAAATGTGTAAATTTTAGAAATGCGGGAAGCCAAGTAGGGGTGGCAATGAGATGGTGCGGGTGCGAGAAAATGCGGTGCGGGTTACAGAGTATGCAGAGCGGGGCAGGTTACTGAATATGCGGGTGCGGTGCACGACGGGACAATTTGTTTTGTAGTTGTAGCTTATTGACCTGAGATTGACAAAAAATATCTACTGATTAATGCAAAAAAGGAAAAAAAAGTTGAAGAAAGTTTAAGCAGGGCGATTGTGATGGGCGGGTTGGAAATAAACAAAAAAAAATTGCTTTGCAGGGTGGGTTGGGTTGGATTGAGTTTTTTACGAGTTAAGATTGAAACCGCCCCGCAAATTCCCGCCCCGTTGCCATCCCTAAAGCCACATGAAAATTAAAGAAATTGAGGGGTGCATCTTGATATCAAGTATTCCTAATTGAAAAAGAAAAGTAAGAAAGCACTAAAGCATAAGTAATTGGAAAAGTATGTAAACTTTTAGAAAAGAAAGTGAAGGGTTGATAGGGAATATATGAGTGGAATAAAAGAGAGCAGAGGGTGAAATGACCAGAAAAAAGTTTAGAGACAAGTCAAGAATAAAAGAGGGGTTGAAGGAAAAGCCACAAATTATTCTAACAAAAAGGACAAAAAATTTAATTATAAGTTTAAAATCAACTGATGAGTTATTGACGTAATCACATACGTTACAGATGCCTTAACGCAGAAGCAATTGGCACTCATTACGTAATACTGTATAAACGCTGATCACTTCAGTTTCATGGATTATTATTCCCAAGTTTACTTTGTTCCTTTTCACCCTATTGATAGCCTTTTCTTCAAGCTTTAGAGCCATTTGGACTTTCGACCAAACAAATCTTTTTCGTCGAAATAGTGTCACATGACATTAGTTTTGTTGTTCTTGATGCTCGATGTATCCTCCGTGTCATATCATCATGCCACGTAATATCACTTGACATATATTTTTGTTATATGAAATGGTTACATAAGTTAGGAACTATGAAAAATTTTCGGAAATGCTCTAGATATTTATGCACTTATAGGAAGGTTCTAGAGAAATCCCTAGAACCCTATAGAATTATTAGGAAAGTCCTTAGAAGATTCTAGCTATGTAGAATATTAAGAGACTTATTTGTAAATATTAAGGACTTGTGTAACAATTAATATATACACACTAGCCCCTAGGAGACTAGTATATAAAAAGGCTCATTCATTTGTAATTCATCAACCAAGCAATATCTCTAATACAAAAGCTTCCTTTGGCAATTCTCCTGTGTTCTAACATTCCCTTAGCAATTTTGAGTGTAGTAAGGTTGACTTGGCATATCAAGAACGTGAGCAGGTGTGTGCAAGATCGTGAGCGAGTTGTCAAGTGACGCACCTGTACTTAGTTAACAACTAAGGACGTGAAACGTGGTATCAGAACAAAGGTTATGACTAAGGAATGTTAAAAAGAATACAAGAGATTGCTAGAAAGAAGTTTCATAGGGAACCATGGTCGGAATGACCAAGGGCTTGGTACTTGTAGAAGGGATCAACGTGAAGCTCCCTAAGCGAAAACGTATGGCGGTACACGAGACATATTTGGAGGATGGACAAGTACTTTGAGATAGTCAATGGGGATGACTACATTGTTAAGGTACGCTATGTCTCAATGTACTTGACAGAGGTTGTCGTGCTACGGTGGCGTCAGAAGTGTGCCAATATGGAAAATGGCTATGCAAGATTAAGATGTGAGTGCAGTTCAAGAAAGAGTTGAAGAGCAGTTCTACTTGATGAATGTGGTGTATGAGGGTAGGTGGAAGCTAAGGGAGCTCCGACAGAGGCCACAACTCGGGAGTATGTATGCGAGTTCACTACCTTAATGCTTAAAATCTCGTCATTATCCGAGGAAGATTCCCTTTTCTAATTCACGGATGGGTTGCAAAATTGGGCAAAGCGGAAATTAAGAAGATATCAAGTAGCCAACGTGAACGGGGGGCCATTAGAGTAGCCTAGTCACTTGTTGATTTCATTATGGAGCCTGCTAAGTCCAAAGAAGGCAACGCCGAGAGGGATGAGGGAGATCATGACGAGGACAACGAGGAATGCATAGCCGAGGTATACAAGGGTAATAGCAAGGGGCCATCACATAATGGATAAGGGTCCAAGAAAAACGGTAAGGGTCTGAAAAATGGTACGAAGTATGTGCCTAAGGGAGGGCGCTACTTCTGCAAAGGGTCACATCGGGCAAGTGAATGCCTAGAGTTGAGGAAGCTTGCAGCAATGATAGAGAACTTTGCTCAAGCACATACAAGTGACATAAGAGAAACTGCAAGGATGGCGAGTTACAAAAGTGATGGTATGCTATCAGACTCAGACGATGCGTCAAGAAGATGGGTCAAGTTTTCCAGCAAGGTTGTGACCACGGAGGGCAACCAAATAAAGAGAGGAAACATAGACCCGATGCTTGAGAAGCTGCTAGACTTGGTTGAGTCATGGGAAGATTCAGGCCAAGAGCAAGGATGGGCATACGATGGGCGGAGAACTGAGGCCATCACTGCTCGTCGTCCAAAGTTCAAACAACGTAAGAAGAAACGTGGCTAGTCCTTGTGAAATTGGAAGGAGAACCGCTTCATAGGATATTATGGCTACTGGACAAAGATTTTCGACGACGCCAAGGCGATGGCGCACGTACGTGTCGATGCTTTGTACCGAGGGCGTCACAAAATTGGGTGGAGGAGAGTGTCATGACCCGCCACATCATCATGCCACGTAGGTTCCACTTGGCATATATTTTTGCCATATCGAATGGTTACATAAGTTAGGGACTAGATCTTGGTGGAATATTCTAGAACTATGGAGAATTTCCTTGGAAATGCTCTAGATATTTATGCACTTGTAGAAAGGTTCTAGAGAAATATAGAGGTTTGCTTAGGAAGACCTTAGAACCCTATATAATTGTTAGGAAAGTCCTTAAAAGATTCTAGCTATGTAGAATATTCTAGAGAATAGACTTATTTGTAAATATTAAGGACTTGTGTAACAATTAATATCTACACACTAGCACCTAGGAGACTAGTATATAAAGGGGGCCATTCATTTGTAATTCATCATCCAAGCAAAACAATCAAGTTCTCTCTAATACAAAAGCTTTCTTTGGCAATATCCTGTGTTCTAACATTCCCTTAGCGACCTTGAGTGTAGTGAGGTTGACTTGGCATAGCAAGAACGTGAGCAGGTGTGTGCAAGATCGTGAGCAAGTTGTCAAGTACTGCATGTGTACTTAGTTAGCAACTAAGGACGTGAAACAAGGCTATATAAACTCAACAGTAGCACATTATAATATCGACGTAGAACTCAAGTTTCATATTTTACAATGACCATAACAAACTATCACTCTCCCCATCCGTTGTCATCGGCTCCACACAGGGTAACTTTAACTCTGCCACAAGCCATAAATGGTGGTGAATGGCTATGATGCCATTAATATAATTGAGGAAAACCTACACCCCAACAGCTAATTAAGTATTATTAATTGAGGCGCGCGGGAGAGTTTATAATAATTAAGTATTTATAATAATACGGTTATAATATTTGTTCTGACAATCAGGAGCAAAGCTAGAGTTATGGTTTGTTGATCTTCAAAGGAGATGATGGATGCTTTGTTGATAAGTTCTGGTTTTCCATAAAACTTGTTTTAGGGGGGTGGAAGGGGGGGGGGGGGAGGGGGAAGCGATTCTACCGAATACTAAATTGAGTACTTCAAAGAAAAACACAATCTATTCTATATGAAAAATAGAAAGGAAGAAAACCAAACTGGAATTATTTCAAAGTATTGGGGTGTTTGAAAAAAGTGCAAGTTCCTAAACCCAAAATGGTAAAGATAGGATCAAAAATCATTGATTGTGCTTTTATAGGATATGCAACAAATAGTAAAGCATATCGATTTCTGGTTCATAAATTAGAAAATCCAAACATTTATAATAATATGGTTGTAGAATCAGATAATGTTGAGCTTTTTGAATATATATATATATAAATATATATATATATATATATATATATATATATATATACACACACATAGGAATGTAGTTGATTGGTGGAAGATCTAAACGACATCGGGAAGAAACAAAAGAAAGTATGTATAATCAGGAGGATCCAAAATGTTGTAAACGTCAAAGAACGTCAACTTCATTCGGACCAGATTTTGTGACTTTCTAATTGGAAAATAAACATCGAACATTTAAAGAAGCTACTTCTTCTTCCGAAAAATTATTTTGGAAAGAGTGAGTCAATACTGAAATATAATCCATATTGAATAACCATACATAGGAATTGGTTGATCTTCTTCCAAACAATAATTCGTTGGGTTCTAAATAGATTTTTAAGAGAAAAATAAAATATGATGGTAGTATTGATAAATATAAGGTAAGACTTATTGTCAAATGGTATGGACAATAATAAGGTCTTGAATATTTTGATACATATTCTCCAGTTACAAGAATTATGTCTATACGAACGTTAATAGCATTAGTTGCGGTATATGGTCTTGAAATTCATCAAATGGACGATAAAGCGACATTCTTAAATGGAGATTTAGTGGAAGAAATTTACATGGAACAACCTAAGGGTTTTATGGTTTCAGGTAATGAAAAGAAGGTATGTAAACTTGTTAAGTCGCTTTACGGACTAAAACAAGACCGAAACAATAGCATGTGAAATTTGGCCAAACCATATTTTAAAATTATTTTAAGATAAATAAATATGATAAATGTACATTAAAAATATTACAAATCACATAGTCTTTATTTATTTATATGTGGATGATATGTTGATAATGAGTAATGACATTGCCAACAGAAATGCGACTAAGCATATGCTAACTAGTAAGTTTGATATGAAAGACTTGAGAGTTGCTGATTTATTTCTGGGTATTAAGACTCATAAGACTCCTCAAGGTTTAGCATCATCGAAATCTCATTACATTAAAACAGTACTTGAAAAATTCAAGTACTTGAATTTTAAAGTGCAAAGACTTCAATTGACGTGAATCTTGCACTTGCAAAGAACAAAGGTGAAAGCATATCACAATTGGATTATAATCGTGTGTTGGGATATTTAATATATATCATGAATTGTACTCGATTAGATACGGATTGTGCTATAAGTAAATTGAGTCAATACATGAGTAATTCAGGTCAATCTCATTGGATGTCGATGAAATGAGTTTTGAGATATTTAAAACATACCCCAAAGAGTTTGCTTTGCATTATAATAATTATCACATGGTGGTTGAGGGACACTGTGATATAAATTGGATCACCGGTTCAATAGATTTTTAATTCACAAGTGGATATATATTCACTATTGGTGGAGGAGTTGTATTTTGGAAGTCGTTCAAACAAACTTTTATTGTCGGGTCTACAACGGAGGCTTAATTTAAAGCCTTAGATAAAGCCGGTGAAGAAGATGAATGGCTCCGGAATTTCTTGAAAGATATTTCATTTTGGCCCAAATTGCTAACACCAATATACATATATTGTGATAGTTAAGTGGCAAGTGGAAGGACTGGGAGCGTTATGTATCTCAGTAAGTCTCGTCATATGCGACAAAGACATAAAAATGTTAGGCAATTACTCTCTAGGGGATTATCATAATTGACTACGTTAAGTCAAGCAATAATGTGTCAGTTCTGCTTTAAAAGAACTAACTAGAGAGATATTTGAAAGATCATCGAGGGGAATGCGACTATGGTTGAGGAAAAGTCATTGTGGCGGTAACTCTACCTAGAAGACTGGAGATCCCAAGATCTAAGGTCAAGAAAATCAAATAAAATCATTAGTGACAGTTCAACATTGTTAATAAGAATCCGTGGTTTCATAGTGCTGAGGGAGGCTAAGGTGTTTGGTGATTGAAGCGTACAGAATCCTTGGGTTATGCAGTGCGTCATGGAGTTGAAGAAATGATTTTGCAGAACATGGCATTTCTGCGGTCCACTATGCGACCGCATATCCATTTTGTGGACCGCAGATCAGCCATAGAGTGAAGCAAAAATTGAAGCAATTTTGAGGACCATTATGCTGCGTCATAATCATTTTGCGGGCTGCACAAGCCATCGCAGAACCAGCATGAAAATCTCCAGAGGGAGATTCTGCGGTACATTATGCGACCACAGACACGTCGCATAGCCAACCCGAACAACCCAGTTGTTAGGACCATTTTTGCGGGTCGCATATTCTTTTTGTGGTCTGATCTTCTACCATAGACCCGACTTCATAAGCTTAAGTTTGGAAACATTTCACCCCATCTCATTTTTTTATAAAATGCCCTTGGGGTTATTTCAAAGGGTTGCAACTTCTATTTTAGAGAAAGGAAGTGCTCTAGAGTGAGAGGAGAAACCCCTAAGGCTATTGTTCATCAATCCTTGCTCAAGAATTGGAGAAGTCACAAGGAAAACTCACAATGTCTTTATCTAAGAGGTAAAGTTCCATACCCTAGCTTTTAATTTTGAGTTTAGGGTAGAAGATGGTTAATGGAGAGTGTGATTTTTAAGTGAGAGAGTATTATTTATACATGCATGTACCAACAAGGTTTCTAGGAAGATTTTTGTGCTTAAACGGGTAAAGATTGGGTTGTGGGAGATAGAATCCACCATAGAAAAACCTTGAAATCAAGATGCACACCTAGTGTTTGATGAAATGCTTAAATGAGCTGAACTTGCGAATATCTTCCTAATTATGATTCAATTTTGTTATGTCTCTAAGTAGATTGAAGTTGCTAAGGTTTTTGAATCATTGTAGTAATTTAAGGAAGCTCAAAGCGAGGTATGTTGGCTAAACTTCTCTCTTAGAATTGAATTCCACGATGTTCTTGTAAGTCCCGAGTTGTTCATAATAAATTGACTATTCCGCATAAGCTTTGTACCTAAAGAGATATGTTCAATATATGGGTTCAGAATGCTCCTATCATGTTATGTTATCCCTAGGGTATGTGTTTAAAATATGGGTTGTGTATTAAAAAATTATGACTTCTAGTCGCGTTTCAAATGAAAACTATTACGCCAAATTGTATAAGAAATTCCAATGTGCTTAAGACTCTTATTTTCTCACGTGTGTACTTAACGTCTTGAATAGAAATTCCTTGTTGTTGAAATTCCATGATGATGTTCGAAAGTGAAAGCGGTGAGCACGAAATATGAAAAGCGTGCCAAGAATGATATTACATTTGGGTCCACTAGCGCCAGTGAAATGAAAAGATGTGTAAAAATTATAAATAAGTTGAAAGTCCTTTATTTTAAAAAATATTTTTGGGTGTATCGTTAGTCACTGAGAGAGGGTAGGTTGAAATAACCTAATCTCAAAACTACATGTGCCGGTGTAGGAACGAATTGTGATTATTCATCTTATTTGGGATGAGAGTGATGTCATGGGATTATTTTCCTTAATTGGGATGAGATAATTGCTAAAAAAGGGTGATGTCGATCCACACGATATTATGGTGAGAAGGCCTAGCCGGTCGGGTCGAGATCGAACGCCATGCATCACACATGGTGGTGATTGTGCTTGAGATTGTAATTGAAGTAATGATTGAGATTGTGATTGTGATCGTATGTCTATTGGTGAGGTAGCTTAGCTGATCGGGTCGGATCGGACCCCGTGCTAAAGATAAGATGGTATATTAGTACTAAAGACCTCCCAACCAAAAATATAAAAATTTACTAGAAAGCCTATCTTGCGTCTAACTTGATGTTTTGGTATTATTTAAGGTTTTCATTGATTCTTTGATTGTTCTTTCTTGTATTATTCCTCGTTCTATTGAGAAGGTGTTTAGTCATACATACTAGTACTATTCCATATGTACTAACGTCTCATTTTTGGGGGCGCTGCATCTTTCATGGATGCAAGTGATTCCACAACATTCGACATTGATCAGTGATAGCGTTACACCCTCTTTCCAGCTCACTTGGTGAACCCCACTTTATTTCGGGGTCATGTATCTTTTGTTCCTCGTGTATTGTGTTGATGTATAGTCGGGACCTTATTGACGACACTATCATTGTACTTTGTTGTATCAATTGGAGGCTCTACAGACGTATGGTTAGTTATATATTAATTTTGGAAAAGTTAAACTAGTTATGTTGTGTTTGAATCACTTGATACATTTCAAACTATGAAAGTGTGTATTTTGATATTTTAAAATGGAGTGACTAATGGTAATGAATTGGTTTGATATACATGATCTGCTCATTTTCTAATTAACGAAAATATATCTTCTCTAATAAATGGGTGAGTCTGGGTAAAAGGCAATATAGCAAGCTTGTTCAGTCGGTGATCTCAGTTGAGCGCCGGTCGCGCTCCCCGAGGTCTGGACGTGGCATCAAGACTTTTTAATGATTTCTAAATTTGATACAGGGTATATCAAAGAGTTTATTTACAAGATGACATATTTAGGAATCACCTATGTAAGTATGAAGTGTTAGCCGCTTCAAGGAGAATTTTGCAAGGCCAGATTTTTACATACTTATAAAATCAGGCGGTTTTAATGGCTGAAACGCACACCGCAATAAGAATCAAAGATGGTTAAGGGTTGATTGTGTGACTTATAGTTGTCTAGGTATCCAATGTTCTACGATTTAAAGAAATTAAATCTACCGATTGATCGAGTATATCCGACATAAGTTCACTGCGGAAAGTTTAAAGAGAAACCTACTTATCCATATGCGATTAATCCTTGCTGGTAAATGACAAAGTTTTTCATGCATTTTTTTGTGATATAGCCATTTCCATTCATGTGGGGGATTGTTGGGTTTTATGATTATTAGAGCTTAAAAGCAGAGTGAATGATGAAAATTTTGAGTTTTCCTCTTTGACAAAGGGACATTGTCCCATATTGAAGGAGGAAAAGAATTTTGAGGCGTACCTCATTCGTTTCGTAGGAGAGCGACGTGTCTCTGTAGTACGTTCGTGTGCCTTGGTGGCGGCAGATGAGATGATCTGAGGTATGGTTGATGTCTTTCCCTATTGGGACACGAGATTTGTTCCCCTCGCCCTTCATTGCGCCGGTCCCTCCTGATCTCTGGGAGTATTGTTGTTAGCCTCCTGGTAGGATCGTTGAGGTCATATTCATCTGCACGCACCTCGATGCAGTAGGCGTTATGGATTTCCTCCCATGTGGTGGGAGGATATTTCATGAGGCGACTTAGCAATTTCTTGGTTGCCCTCGAGCCGTCCCTGCTTAGCCCGTTCTGGAAAGCTGCGACTGCCATACCTTCCAATACGTTTGGCAGGCTCATTCTCACCCTGTTGAACCTGGCGAGGAAGTCCCTTAGCCCTTCTCTCGTGGTTTGCCGAATAACGAAGATGTCATTGACTCTTGCCTATGCTTTCTTTGCCCCTGCATGTGGTGTGACGAATTTGTCCGCTATTTCCTCGAACGTGGAGATCCCTTTGGTCGGTAGCTGGGAATACCATGTCAAAGCTCCACTTGTCAATGTTTCGCCGAACTTTTTCAGAAGCACGGACGGTACCTGTTCTTTCGCCAAATCATTACCTTTCATCGCTGTGACGTAGTGGATTAGATGGTCCTCGGGATCCGTAGTCCCATTGTATACCCTCAATTAGGGAGGAATTTTGAAGGTCTTTGGGATAGAGTATGGTGCGGCCTCCTCTGTGTAGGGTTGCTCCACGAACCTGCCTACGTCGCGCTTTGGTAGTAGTTTAGGAGCATCTGGGATCTTGTCTACCCTTTCTTGATGTTCCTTCATTTGATCGCGGAGCGACTTATTTTCATGCTCCATTTCCTCCATTTCTTTGAGAATGGATGTGAGCGCATCGTCGTTGGATCGAGTGTCGGTGAGCATATCATTGGCTCGCACGATCTCGGGTTTATCTTCGGCTGCAGTGAGGTCCATTTATTGGCGTGCATCTTACGCCACGTTGTGGTAACTTTTCGACCAAGTCGCTCAGAGTGCTTGTGAGCCACCCTTTTAGTAGCTCTTAAACTTATGGGGGTGCTTCCTTAGATGTAGAAGTAGAAGCTCCCCTTTCTCGCGGACGCGTCGGATCTCTGGATGGAGAAGGTGGGGTCCTCCACTCATCGTGGTGCTGGGGGTTGTGTTCATGATATTATCTTCACCTACCTTGTTGAGTGAATCCATGAGGTTAACTCCAACCTCGTCTATCGCTTTCTTTCTTGCACAATTGTCAGCCATGTTTGCTTGTGCGATGTAGGGGATGGTTGTCAGTGATTTTCTAGGCACAAACTATAACTTTGATTCTCGAAATCCCCACAGACGGCGCCAAATTATTTTGCTCAAAAGATTCACACACCTTGTAAGCTAAAAACAATCAAAAAAGTATTTGGGTAAATCGTAATCAAGTATAATGAGTGCTAGATGGGATTACTTAGCCAAGAATGTGATAGATCTGAAAAATATACAAGGTTATAGAAAGCTTAAGTATCAAAGAAAAGAATAGAGAGATAGTTTGCTTGATAACAATAGAGAGAGAGTAGAGATATGATATTATTCAGAGTAAAAGTACATATCCGTTACAAATGTGAACGTCCCTTTATATATTAGGAGACATTCCTCGAAATAATCAAAAGAAAAGTATAAAAGTTGGTGACTTCCTTGTACGAAGGAAGCGAGGCCTAAACGATGTCGTTCTTCTACCTAGTTAACTGGGACGTCCTTGTTTGGATCATTCTTGCCTAAGGCAACACGATTTGAGGATGGCATTGTCACGTAATGCCATCGAAGAACGTGTCTTCTTGACAGAAGTGGGGCAAGCTGGATTTTACCCCATACAAGACTCATGAAGAATACATTCTAGGGTGGATTCTAGATCTACGTTAAAAAACTTTCTTATCATTTTTAAGGAGAAGGGATAAACCAATTGATCAGTAATATATTATTGTCTGGTCTCGATTTATTTATATCTAAATAAAATATAAATATTTACGTGATTGTAATCATTTTATTAATGATAAAATAAAAATAAAAATTAAATCATATTAAGTATAAAATAAAGTCATTATTTTTTTAATAAAATAAAAAGTTTTCCTATAAATGGAACAGACAAAATATATTACTATAAAACTTTTGCCTTTACACCCTTTTTCCGCCATTAATAACTTGTAATTTAACAAAAATAAATAATTCTTCTCTTTGTTCTTATCACGGGTCAAATTAAAAATATCTGACCATTCCTTTTTTTTTCCCGTTAAGAATATCTTATTATTCCTCGAAAACTTGTCAAAGGGGCTAACAAATTTACGTAACCAATCGCAAATAAATATAAACAAATCGTCCCGTATAAACTTCAAATAGCAACTATCCCATAACAATAATAATAATAATAATAATACTTATAGCTGCTCTCTTAATAACAAAGTCATCCAAATTCTGCTTTTCAACTACTAAACTACTACAAAATGGGGTTTTTTCAAGTTCATTAACCCACCAAAAACCCTAACCCTTCAATTTTTCTTCTTCTCTCTATTAAGTATAAGGCTTATAGATAAAAATTTGGTGAAATTGGGTTGATGGAATCAAGAGGATCGTTGAAATCATTGGCGCCGGGGTTTAGATTTCACCCGACGGATGAAGAATTGGTTCGTTATTATCTCCGCCGTAAAATAACTGGGAGACCCATTAAATCTGCTCCAATTTCCGATATCGATATTTACAAAGTTGAGCCTTGGGATCTTCCTGGTTAGTGCTTTTTTCCTACCTTTCTTCTCGAACCTTCTATAACTCATATATTGATGTAAAGTTCTTATTTTTCGTTTCATGGTCGATTGATTGTCTGTACAGATCTTTTGAAATCATAGTGTGTATCGGTTTAAAGGGATTTACTTTTTTCACAGTTTATTGGTAAATTGCCAAGAATTTATGCAATTCAGGTAATGTAAAAGGTAATTGTATAAATGGTAAGCAAACTGCTATAGCAGGTTAAATTATACGGATGATGTAAAAAATTCATTACTTTAGCGGTCTTTATATCTTAAATCCTTATTTGTGGGCTTAATGGCTATGGTAGTTAGAAGATTGGTACCTATTGAACTTATAATAGATGCATGATTACATAAGTTCATTCTGATGGTTTGTTCTACTTGCTAATTGTAATTTTTTTCCTTTTTGTTCAATTTGGGTCATACAAATATTGGCCGTAGTTCAATGATCCCAGGGGTTTGGTTTAATGTAAGAGCACAACATGTGATGTGTGGGTTGTTAGGCTTGAGTCTCGCGCTTTGTTGCGCTGACTCTCCAAAATGTGGCCTCACCCGTGTCGGGTCCTTCAAAAATGCACTACTTTTGGAGGATCTGATACATATCCTGCCACATTTTAGGAGAGTCCGAGCAACATAGGTCACGGGTTCGAGACAAAAGTCGGGTATTTAAGTAGGGAAGGATAGAGGGACGGGCCCATTATCTGCACAATGTCCAACTGTGAGCCATTGGCCATTGGGGATTTCTCGGCTATTAATGAAAAACTGGCGATCACATGTATGTAAATATTCTCAGTGCAGTACCTATTTTATGTGTCGGTATGTATTGCTTGTGAATAATTATCATAAAATTGTTTTTTATGTTGCCTACCTGGAAGTACTAGAACCAAAGCTTTAAGCTTATGTCCATTGATTGATAAAAATTTGTTGACCGCAACTTGGCAATTTATTCGGGATTGGATTATGATAATATCTGTAGTATGCGTTGGTTGAATTGATTGTTAGGCATTTGTGAGTTATATTGTAAGCTTAGTGGAATGTTATGGTGCAATAGGCAAGTCGAGGCTGAAAACAAGAGATTTGGAATGGTACTTCTTTAGCGTTCTTGATAAGAAGTATGGTAATGGAGCAAGGACGAATCGAGCTACAGAAAAAGGCTACTGGAAGACAACTGGAAAGGATAGGGCTGTCCGTCGTACTAAGTCTCAGGTTGTGGGGATGAAGAAGACTCTAGTTTATCACAGTGGTCGGGCTCCAAAGGGTCAGAGGACTAATTGGGTGATGCATGAGTACAGACTGATTGATGAGGAGTTAGATAGAGAGGGAATTCCTCAGGTGAGGGTTCTTTTTTCTTTTTATTTTTTGTAGTTGTGTGTATATAGTCATATTTGTCATTGGAAACTAGTGGCTTTGTTTTAGTTTTCGTTAAATTTATCAGCATCTCATATTCTTGTCCAGTTGCCCCAAAGCTGCTTCTGGAGGGAAATAGAGAGATGCTGATGATAAATAGTCAAATGGACAGAGTGAATGCAAATTCTTCTTTCTACCCGCTTGCCCTGTTTGTGAGTGCTTGTGGGGTTGTCTCTTTTTTTTTTCCTTTCCTTTTTTGGGGGGTGGGGGGATCCTCTTTGTGTAAGATGCTTACCTATTGTTGTCACCTATTCTGATTTTCTTCTCTTTTTGGCGGAAGGATGCGTTCGTGGTATGTAGAGTCTTCCAGAAGAGTGGTGCAGGGCCGAAAAATGGGGAACAATATGGGGCACCTTTTATAGAGGAGGAATGGGAGGATGATGACTTACAGGTGCTTCCAAAGGACGAGGCTGCTGAGGAATTTGTATTTGATGATGATATCTATTTAGATGGAATTGAACTTGACCAGGTAATCATCTCTGATATATCTGTTGCTGTTCCCTTTATTTTGTGCATGTGTAGGTTATGTGGAATGCCTTCTCTCTCTCTCCCCCCTTATAAACTGCACAAGTTGTTCTAGCGTGACAAGTTACTAATAGCCTATTTGGCCAAGCTTCTAAAATCGTCTTATTTAGAAGTGCTTTTCTCAAAGTGCTTTTCAAAAAAGTAATTTTGGTGAGAAACAATTTGTGTTTGGCTAATTAATTTGAAAATCACTTTTGAGCAGCACGTAGTGTTTAACCAAGCTTTTAAAAAGCGCGCAAGTGTATTTCTCACAAGTGCCTTTCGCCAAAAAAGCACTTTTGGCCAAAGAGAAGCTTGGCCAAGCATGCTATTAGTGTTTCGAAAGTATTATAACACATAGATATGCTCTCACTTTTTTTTTTCCCTATATGTTAGTAATTGCTTGTATCTTGTCATTAGAAGTAGTCACTCTAGAAGTTAGCATGCAACTGCAACCAACAGGTCACTGTTACTATAAAAAAGCCAACTTTCTGGACGTTTCCAATTTCGTCGTTTCTCTTATTTGACAAGGTGTACTGGCCTTCTTTGAAACTACACCTGGTGAAGTTTAGTAGCATTGTACACGAAGATTTGAGCTAGCATTGTTCTGCCTTTAAGATTTAAGAGTTAAGGGTCTATTACTCTGGGAATCTGGCTGTATTTTTTCTTCCTTTTCACGGAATGGCGATCTGGATGCGCGGTCCTTTTGTTACTAACTTGACATGCATCATCTAATAACAAAAGAGCCTAGCCTTGCTGGAATGTGCATTTACTTGTTGCTGAGTTCTGTGGTAAATAGATCAACTTGCTGTTGCTTTTATTGGCTCGTGGCCATGTCTCCATGAGCTGTTGGCATCATCGGAAAATAGAAACTCATCCTTTCTGCAGTGCATGTTTTTGAACGCTAAAGCCTTGCTATTGAAGACATCTGTCATTAACTTTAAAAAAAACTCATCCTTGTCTTACTGTTCTGTGAAAGTGAATGTAATAAAGACTGTATGAGACCATGGGCATATTGTTCCTGCTGGTTGAATGTTTATGTGGTTGTGATTTCAGACCCTTTTGAAGCTATGGGTAGGCTAGTTGTTTGTTGAAATTTGCAGTAGTAGTCAATTGATATTTAAATTTCTAAATTAAAGTGTCTTATAAAAAATAGATATATATCTTCCCTTGTTCCTTTCTGCAGTAGTGGTGTTTTCATAAGTTAATACACATCAATTTTCCTTTTCCTCTTCTGAGAAGTAATTCCTGCTTCTGTCCGAAGTAAAAACTAGCTTTTTAAGGTAGAGAATTGATGGAGGTAAGTTTTAAGTGAGTGGAGTGTCTCTTTTTCTTGGGTTGGTATCTAATTTTAACATTCAAACCTATTTCATCGCTTCTAAGAGAAATTAAGTCATGTAGTATAACAACAACAACAACCCAGTATAATCTCACTTAGTGGGGTCTGGGTAGGGTAGTGTGTACGCAGACCTTCCGTCCCAGAACTTCCCACCTTGCTCTTGGGGAGACTCGAACTCACAACCTCTCGGTTGGAAGTGGGGGTTGCTTACCATCAGAGCAACCCCTCATGTAGTATAACATTTAAACCTATTTCAGTGCTTGTAAAAGAAAGGTCCTTTTGAAGCTGTATATTAGGGTATATCTAAGTTGCTCGGACTTGGGTGTGGGTGTCCGACACGGGTGCGGATCTAGAGGTGGGATCCTTCAAAATGTAAATCTAATATTTGGGGATATGGATTGGCAGGGTATCCAGCTAAACATTATTCCCAAAAAAAAAAAAATCTCTAAATTATTAGAAAATTTTGTGGAATACTTACTTTATAGCTTATAAAGTGTGGATTTCTTTTTTGTTCTCAAATTGTAGAAAATAAATGATTGATTTCCTAGATAAGGTATAGTATTTTTTTCAAATTTACCCGAGTTTTGTTTTTGATTTCGGGAATCAAATTATATCTCATCTAGAATTTTTTTCGTCCGTCATGGTCAAAGTATCCAAAATTGTTTGACCAGATCAGTGTTATCAAAGGCGAAAAGCGCAAAAAAACTCTAAGGTTGGCTGAGGCTTTAAGCGCAAAGCGCAAATAAAGTGTGAGCTTTAATGAAAAAAGGCACAATTGGAAAAAAAGTAAACATATGTATTTGTAGTCCAAGACAACAACAACAACAACAACTACCCAGGTAGTCCCACCAGGTGGGGTCTGGGGAGGGTAATAGGTAGACGAGCCTTACCCCTGCCCGAAAGGGCAGAGAGGCTGCTTCCAAACGACCCCCGGCGTATAGGATGTGGGAGGAAAAGCTGCATTACGAAAACAAAGGGGAAATTAGAAACACAAGCAAAACAAAACAAAATAATAAAGCATAGGTACTCCCGTAGAAATAAAGTAAATACGTATGAAGGCATAAGTAACATAAATACAGTCACATGCATTAATGCAATAATAACAAGCCGTAACTACCATACTAACACTCATAAGGAGACATAAGCTAAAACACTAATCCCCTATGGGAAACCCTAGATATCCCACACCCAACCCCGAGAGATGCGAACGACGGACTCTAGAAGCCCCTAGCCTACAATCCTGATTCTAGACCTCCAGACTCCCCTATCAAGTGTCATGTTCTCGGTAACCTGCATACTGGTCATGTCCTGTCTAATCACCTCACCCCAATGCTTCTTAGGCCTCCCTCTCCCTCGCCGACCACCCACAATCTCCAGCCGCTCGCAGCTCCTTACCGGGGCATCGAGGGCCCTCCTCCGAACATGCCCGAACCACCTCAGCCTCGCTTCTCTCATCTTCTCGTCCACCGGGGCTACCCCTACTTTCTGACGAATAATTTCATTCTTGATCTTATCCAGCCTGGTGTGCCCACACATCCACCTAATCATCCTCATCTCTGCAACCTTCATCCTCTGAACATGCGAGTTCTTCACGGGCCAGCACTCCGCCCCATATAATTTCCCCTTGAGCTTGTGTGGAATTTTCTTGTCACACAGGACCCCCGAAGCAAGCCTCCACTTTGACCACCCCGCTCCTATCCGATGGGTGACGTCCCCGTCAATCTCTCCGTCCCCCTGAATCACCGACCCAAGATATCTCTCACTGTCCTTCTTGGCGATGGCCTGAGAACCAAGCATCACTTCTCCGCCTAACCCATTCGGCTCGGCGCCAAATTTGCACTCCAGATATTCTGTCTTAGACCTGCTTATTTTGAAACCCTTAGACTCGAGGGTCTGTCTCCATATCTCTAACCTTTTGCTAACACCGGCCCTCGTCTCGTCTATCAATATTATATCGTCGGCAAAGAGCATACACCAAGGCACATCCCCTTGGATATGTCGGGTTAGAGCATCCATCACTAAGGCGAACAATAATGGGCTCAGCGCCGATCCTTGATGGAGCCCCATTACCACAGGGAAATGGTCTGTTTCACCCCCCACCGTCCTAACCCTAGTCTTAGCTCCGTTGTACATATCCTTGATCACTCTGATGTAGGCTTCTGGAACACTCTTCGCCTCCAAACACCTCCACAGCACCTCCCTCGGGACCTTGTCATACGCCTTCTCCAGGTCAATAAGCACCATATGGAGGTCCTTCTTCTTGTCCCTGAATTGTTCCGCCATCCGCCTGACTAGGTGAATTGCCTCTGTGGTGGAGCGTCCCGGCATGAAACCGAACTGGTTCTCAGATATAGAAGTCGCCTCCCTCACCCGCGCCTCAATCACCCTCTCCCAAACCTTCATCGTGTGACTCATTAATTTGATGCCCCTATAGTTGTTGCAGCACTGGATGTCCCCTTTGTTCTTGTACAAGGGCACCACTGTACTCCACCTCCATTCATCCGGCATCCTCCTGGTCCTGAAGATCACATTGAACAGCCTAGAGAGCCATTCCCCTCCAGCTTTACCCATGCACTTCCAGAACTCCACCGGGATCTCATCAGGCCCGGTCGCTCGACCCTTACTCATCCTACGCACTGCCCCTAAGACCTCCTCTACCCTAAAGCGCCTGCAGTACCCAAGGTCTCTATGGCGCTCTGAATGCCCCAACTCCCCTAGCTCTATGCTCCTATCCCCCTCCTCGTTAAGAAGATCCCGAAAGTACGCCTGCCACCTCTGTTTGATTTGCGATTCCCCCACCAAAACCCTACCATCCTCGTCCTTGATACACCTGACTCGGTCTATATCACGGGCCTTCCTCTCCCTTGCTTTAGCCAACCGGAATAACTTCTTATCCCCACCCCTCTCGCCTAGTTCCTCATACATGCGACCGAACGCTGCATTCTTAGCTTCCGAGACTGCCATCTTAGCTTCTCTTCTCGCCTCCCTGTAGACCAACCTGTTCGCTCTCCGCTCCTCCTCACCTGTGCTCTCTGCCAACCTAGCAAACGCCGCCTTCTTTACCTCCACTTTTCCTTTGACTACATCATTCCACCACCACTCACCCTGATGTCTGCCTGAATATCCCTTAGCTACCCCGAGTACGTCCCGTGCAGCCCCCCTAACCAGGTTTGCCGTCACTGACCACATGGCGTCCGCTTCCCCGTAACTTCTCCAAGCTCCACCCTCCACTAACCTCCTCTCCAACTCCTGTGCTTTCTCCTTAGACAAAGCTCCCCATCTAATCCGTGGTTGACCCTGTGCGCCCCTCCGCTTCTTCTTCACCCAAAGGTCGACATCCATCACTAGAAGTCTATGAAGAGTCGAAAGAGACTCTCCCGGAATAACCTTGCAGTCCTTGCACAATCCCCTATCGCTCCTTCGGATGAGGATGTAGTCGATCTGAGTCCTCGCCGCCGAACTCTTGAAGGTGACCAAATGCTCCTCCCTCTTCCGGAATGCCGAGTTCGCAATCAGGAGCTCAGAGGCCCTGGCGAAATCAAGCAGCGAAGTGCCTCCTCCGTTCCTGGCACCAAAGCCAAAGCCTCCGTGCACCTCGTCGTAACCACCCGCCTCAGCCCCAATATGACCACTGAAGTCCCCTCCAATAACCAACTTCTCAGACTGAGGAATGCTCCCCACCAGCTCATCCAAGTCCTCCCAAAAGCGCCGTTTAGCCTCCTCGTCTAAGCCTGCGTGCGGCGCGTAAGCGCTGACGACGTTAAGGACTCTGCCCCCAATAACCAGCTTAATAGACATTAACCTATCATTCACTCGCTTAACCTCAACCACGGACTCCCTTAGGTCCCTATCCACTAAGATTCCCACTCCATTCTTACCCCTCTCGAACCCTGAGTACCACAGCTTAAACCCATCAGCATCCCGCGCATTTGTCCCTTTCCATCTAGTCTCCTGGACACACGCTATGTTAACCCTTCTCTGCTGAAGAACCTTCGCCAACTCAATAGATTTACCCGTCAGAGTACCTATATTCCAAGACCCGATCCTTAATCTATGAACGTCCGCCGCCCTCTTCCCACCCTTACCTCCCGCCCTGCCCGTGGTGCCATCCCCTGCTCCCCTACTCACCCCTACTACCATCCCCACCCCCTGAGGACATGACCTTACGCTACCATCCCCCGCCGCGGCCACTATCCCACCAACCGATATGGGGTACAGTGGCACACACACGCACTACAACGGAAAACGCAAGTGTAGCAAACCAGATAACAACTAACTCGGTATGCTAACTAAAATACGTAAAAAATACGTAAAAAGATGCACAATGTAGACAAGAGTGCGGGAGGTACCAACTCCCGATGAAAGAACCTGAAAGTGTGCTTTGAGGCGCCCAAGTTTTCCTAAAGCTTAGCAGACCGTGCCGCTCTATTGCGTCCTGCTGCGAGCCTGAGCGTGAGTTGCCGGAGATCTTCAACGGTGGAATAGGCACCTGTCCAAGAAACAATACACACACAAAAGCAGAGAGGAGAATAAAAGAAAAAGTGCTTTGGTTCCAAAAAAATTTAGTACAGTTACAGCTTAAGCCTATAAAATAAAAATAGAAAGGAATAGAAAGAATAAAAGGAGAGAGAACAGTGCTAAGAGGTCAGTGCAGAATGAAAGTGCCCGGGGTAATATTCCGGGAGCACCAAATTGGTCGGATTTGCGGGGGGACAAAACTGTCCAAAAGGAGCCGGTTCAAAAAGTGACCGGAGAAGGCTCACGCGCAGCGCGTGAAAGTCGGCCGGCGGCGCGTGTGCTATCGTTACCGGCGCGTGGGGAAGAATCCGGCGGTGGGATTTGCAGGGGTTGCGCGTCTGACGCTAAGCGTCCCGATGGTGAGGGGGGTGTCGAAGAAAAACACCGAATCTTCGCCGGAACAGTGTTCCGGGCAAAGAAAGGGGGGATATAGATAAGGGTACTTACCTGTGGCTTCCGGCGAGACGGTGGTGGTGCCGGTACCGATGGTGTTGCCCTGTAAAAGGGGAAGGGGAAGGGGAAGGGGAAGAACACTGGTGAAGGTCGAAAGGGGGGGAGCGGGGATAGAGAGAACCGTTGGGGGGAGAGAGAGAGATGCGTGATAGTATTTGTAGTCCAAGACTAATAATTAAAAGCATGAATAATAAATATATGGGCAAAGAAATTGGAAAAAATTTACGAGAAAGTGAAATATCAGTTGTTTTATGTCGCCTTTTCAGGGTTACACTCATTGGCAAGGAAAAGTATGCCTTAGAGCCTTGATGTGACACTAAAGCGCACACAAAGCGAGGCAAAGCATGAATATTATATATATATATATATATATATATTGTATTTTCTTGTATGTTTTGCATTGTCGAGTCCTCATCTATCCAATGACCTGTAACAGTTAGATAATCACAATCATTACCGTTTCTACCAATATCAGTAGTAATAGAAATCCGATTAGGTATATGAGTAAATAAATAGCGATTAGGTATTGTTCATAAATATCGGCCTTATGGGAATTTGGTGGTGGTGGAAACAAAGCTTGTTCATGACAGATTTATGAGATTTGTTAGAGATACAATGTAGATTATGATGTAACTTGTACATTGGCACATCTTTTAGTTTTTTTTCCTTTTAATGGTGGTATTAGTACCTTGTTGTGCTCATTCCATTGGGGGAAGGAAATCTAAGAAAGATCAACCAGTTTGGGTCTTAAATATTATAAGGCATATCCTTGAATATCTTTTTTCTCAATATTTCTTTGTCTTTACTTCGAATTATTTATAAGCTACAATATATATATACATACATATATATATATATATATATATATATATATATATATATATATATATATATATATACATACATATATATACATATATATATATATATATATATATATATATATATATATATATATATATATAACATACAAGATATACTACAAAAAAATATATAAGTAATAACATATATTCATAAGAAATACAATATATATAGTACAACAAAATATATAACTATATACGTTATAATATATATACATAATATGCAATATATATTATACTACAAGAAAATATACAAGGGAATATATATAAACAAAATATACAATATTAAGAAAGATATGCCATTTTGGGTAATAATATATACATAATATACACTATATATACAAAAAAACTTTTTTAAAAAAAGAGCCGTTGGGCCCGCCGGGCCCGCCAGGACCGGCCCAGGCCCGCCTGGCGGTCCCGGGCTCATGGTTTTTAGTTACGGACCGGCCCGTCACGGGCCTATAGGACCGCCAGGCCCGGGACCGCAGGCCCGTCCCACCAGGCCCGTGAGGCTCGCCAGGACCGCGGGCCCGGTCCGGTCCTGGTTCAGACTCGGGCCCCAGTACACCATTAGCGCTCAACATGTTTTGGGCCTTGATTCAGGGCTTAAGCGCGCCTTTGACAACACTGACCATATACGATACGAATCCCATACTCACAATCATACTAGTGTCGTGTCGAAACGGGTGTGGCACCTAAAACTGCCGTATCGGAGCAACTTAGGGGTATACCCTTCTTGTGAGCAGTATGATTGTGTTTTAAAAAAACAAACCACCTCTGCTATACTGGTTTATTCAATTTAGCTGAGGTGCGCGAGCTGACAAAGAACACCACACCCATATAAAAAATAAATAAACGAATGAATGTGTTTTTTAATTGAAGCAATATCTTTGAGATTTCTGATCATGTGAACATGGTAATTTTCTTAGCTCTTGAACCTTTAGTTTAGGAGATGCGTATGCTAGGCATCCATTCAAGGCTTGACCAAGTCTTTGACGCTCCAGATGCAGTCAAAGAAGTTCTAATCAACCAATTTGGAATGTGTCTCCCTTATGGTAGTTATTTATGGTAGTTACTGTATGATATTATTACATGCTATTCTATTTATGATTCTTATGTTTAGATAATTATTTACGTTATTTCTACTGGAGTTAATAATGCTCTTATATATATATATATATATATTTTATTTTTTTATTTTTCCTTTCCTTCCCTGAGCCGAGGGTCGATTGGAAACAGCCTCTCTGCCCTTTCGGGTAGGGGTAAGGCTCGTTTACATATTACCCTCCCCAGACCCCACTTTGTGGGAATATACTGGGTAGTTGTTGTTGTTTGTTGTTTGTTGTTGTTGAACCTTTAGTTTAGATGTATTTTCGGTTCTATTAGAAGTTGTACGAGGTCTAGAAGTCTCTGATATCATGAAACTTCAAAATATTTTATCACCATCTGTGAATACAACAGAGTTCTGCTCCGTTCATAATATTTGCCAAAATAGTGTGCTGTTCTGATGTCTGGTAATACTTCTCTTGCCCCCAGATTCTTGGAACCGAAACCACTTTGAATCGTGTTCCCTTCCTGTTCATAATATTGCCAAAACTGTATGCTGTTAATATTGGATTAAGGTTATCTATATGTTCTGATTTCTCTTAATGCTTCTCTTGCACCTAGATTCTTGGAACCGAAACCACTTTGAATAGTGCTCCTCTTCCTTTGAACTACTGTTATGGTGAAAATGTAAGTAGTGAGGAGACAAATAACTCCTCTGATGCACAAAATTGGCTGCAGCAACCTGACGAGCTAAAACCAATTGATCTAGCTGTTCAACAGAATGTTGATGTCGTTCCAGTCATGCCTGAATATATTGGTGAATCAATCAAGAATGTGAACTCTGAAGATCTGGATTACTTGCTTAATGAACCAACTGTAAATACAACTGATGACTTTCAATTTAAGGAAGAAGCTTTCCTCGAAGCTAATGATTTTTCAAATCCCATTGAGGTTGATAGCTCTGGTTTTGACATGCTTGAGGAATACCTTACTTTCTTTGATGCAAACAATGATTTCCAGAATATGGGTTTTGATCCTTCAGTTTTGTTTGGAAATGATGATCAAATTTCTGATCAAGCACTGCTGGCTGAGAAGGTAAACTTTATTTTTGCCAGCTTCGCTCTCTTAGCTGTTGTAGTAGTGTTCATGCTGAGGCTTACATGTTATTTTTCTATTGTGGCAGAACATCGGCGAGGTAACTCAGCAATTTATTGCACCCAATGAATGGCTTGGTGAAAATAAGAATGATTTTGCGTCATCCTCTAAACTAGAACCGACTAAATTTGGATCAGGTAATGATGGGACTTTCTATTTTGATTCCCGATGATACTTTTGGGTACTAATTTGGTCTTTGGAGATTTATTTTGCACCAGTAATAGTTTTTAGTTTTCTGGCTATTGGAGCTTCTGTTTCCCTCATATCATTGTTATTTATTTTTCATTATTGCAGATCGTCAGTATCCATTTATGAAAAAGGCAAGTCAGATGTTGGGCAATATTCATGCTCCTCCAGCATTTGCTTCAGAGTTCCCTACAAAAGACGCAACTCTCCGTCTGAATTCATGGTCTCGGTCATCTAGTTCAGTGCAGGTCACTGGTGGTTTTCAAATAAGGGACGTGACTGCGGGTAGCAATGAGACGAGATGGCCATTGGGCAAGCATGCGGATTACAGCATTATCCTATCTTTTGGCATTTCACAACGTAGTGATGATTCTGCCATGGAGTCATTTTATAGCATTCATCCTGGAAAGACAACTTCGATCATATCAAGGGGCTGGTTCTATTATCTATTCTTTTCGTTCCTAATGCTTTGTATGAGCTTCAAAATTGGGACGATTATTTGTGCCAGTTAAGGTATGAGCACTTTAGGAAGCTCAATTATGCTGAAGCTCGAGGTTGCTGTTATTACACAAATCCTCGGTACATTATTACGTCTCAACTAAGACTTTATACCATGTTCGATAGGAGTAGTTTCCTTTCCTTTTCCTTTTCCTTTTTGCCTTCTTTTTTTGGGTGGTAGGTTATATAAAGTACATTGTTGCATTCTACTGATTGCTTCAAGTAAACGAGGTTTTGGATCATTTTATGCTTCCAGCTCTGAAACTTGAACATGTTGTTTATAACTGTTTTTGAGATTTTTATTTGGAAGGCTTTCTTGAAACATGTAGGAAAATCTGCGTCGGGATTTTACTTGCTGATGGTTTGTTTATATCATATATGGACATTTTTCTTTCAATCGCGACATCTCTGGTTTGGTGTGTATGAATATGGAGGCAGACGTTGATGAACTAAGTTGAGTAATAGCAATAAACATTTTTCGAAGTTGGACTATACTATATTGAAATAAGGCTGTATCCGGTTCCGGTTCTGGGTCTATTTGGGTCTGCGGTTCCGGTGCTGGCGATTCCGGTTCTGGCGGTTCCGGTTCTGGCGGTTCCAATTCTGGCGGTTCTGGCGGTTTCGGACCTGGAACCGCTACCATCCGGTTCCGGGTACCATCCGGTTCCGGTTCTGACGGTTCCGGTTCTGGCGGTGCCAGCGGTTCCCGGTGGTTCTGAATTTTTTTTTTTTAAAATCAATATCTTGTATAGTAGTCATTAGTATATTGTAGAATATATTTTATATGGTGTACTATGTTATTAGTATAGTATATATTGTACTTGGTAATTAGTATATATTGTGGATAAGTACTGTATATTTTGTATATAAGTAGTATATATTGTATGTAAGTAGTATATATTGTATATAAGTAGTGCATATTGTGTTGTAGTTAATAATTAGTATAAATTGTATTTAAGTAGTATATATTGATAAAGAAATATTGAGACAAAAGATATTCAAGGATATGATAAAGAGCATATTTATTGACCAAAATGACATATCTTTCTTAGTCTTCCTTCCCCCAATGGAATGAGTACAACATGGTACTAATACCACCATTAAAAGGAAAAAAACTGAAAGAAGACATGCCAATGTACAAGTTACATCATAATTTATGTATTATTTCTAACAAATCTCATAAAACCTTCAAGGTTTGGAGGTGGTTGTGTTGGCGGTGGTGGAAATGAAGCTTGTTCATCAGCACTTCTGGGTGAAGATGTCTCCTGAGCAAGTTCTGCTAGCATTTCTTCATAGCACTCATCTATTTCTGGTTGTGATTCAGGTAGCCCAAAGTTCCTTCTTTCTGCACGGATCCAATCTCGAAAAAGCACTGATTTTTTCAAGCTGTCCCGCATCGACGCTCTGTGATCACCTATTTGTAGTCTTGCTTGACTAAAGGCGCTCTCCGATGCAACAGTTGACGCTTGAATCGATAGAATATCCCGAGCCATCCTTGCAAGAACGGGAAAATGCTTTTCCCTTGTCTTCCACCAATCCAAAAGGTCGAAAGAGCCGTCTGGATTCTCATTCTCTAGTCCCTGCGACAAATAAACTTGAAGCTCATTTAGATGGGAAATTTCATCTAAATTATCCCCTTGAGTACCCCTGAACTCCGTCCACGATTTAAGAGCTGTTAAGCCAGCAGCTCTTCTAGACGACTGTGATGTAGACGAAGTAGGGGTTGGAATATTAGGCCTAGCATGCTCTAACGCCTGTTTATAAGCATTATAAACAGTTTGAGCATTAACTTTATTGATGCTTTCGCATCAGCTAGTGTAGCAATTTCTACTTCTGAAAGATCTAAAGATTGATAAATAGTAGAATATCAAAAGTTAGGACCTCCTAATTTCATAGTTGGATTTAACATAGCAGACACACCATATATAGGAGGGATTGCAAAAAAAAATATTTTTTAAACTTCTTTTTCATTCAGATATTGCAATTTCATAAATTTTCCCTCCCTCGTTAAAATGAACAAACAAATTAGCAAGTGCGGCAATATAAACTAAACAGCTAGAAATAGTTGGATAATATTGGCCAGATAAAGCATTTGTAGCCACATGAAAATGTTCTAAAAAATCTAAAAGAATTTTAACGTTAGTCCAATCTTGTGTAGTTAGCATGTCATTATCGTCCTCACCACAATCCCGAGAATTATACGTAGCGTTAATTGGGTTTCTATATTCGTACACTACTACTAAACTTTCGTACATGTAATTCCACCTAGTTGGGCAAGGTTTAGGAACCTTTCTTTCTCTAAGGCCATATTCGTCACACTTTTTAAAATATTCTCTAAGTCTACTTCTACGGTTTGAATAAAATAGCCAATTAAGAGCCATTTTAACCTTTTCAATTTCTAAGTTTAATATTCTCATACCATCACCAACAATTAAATGATAAATATGACATATACATCTAACATGGAAAATATTAGTATAAGCAGGATTAAGTGTTCTAGTTAGCATACCTATTGCACTAGTATTGCTAGAAGCGTTATCCATAGAAATTGACATTATTTTATCACTAAAACAAAAATATCTGCATACATCTGAAACAGTGTTAGCAATAAACCTACCCGTGTACCGTGAATTAATTATCCTATATGCAATAATGCGTTTCTGCATTGTCCAGTCTTCGTCTATCCAATTACTGGTTATAGTTAGATAATCACAATCATTATTACTTCTACCAATATCAGTTGTAATAGACATACGATTAGTTATATGGGTAAATAAATAGCGCAAGTATTGTTCATATTCATGCTTGTATTCATAAATATCGGCCTTAACTGTGGCGCGAGGCCAACCTTTATACGTAGGATTAAATACTCTTCTAATATAATGAATCCATGCAGGATTAGAAGCAAAAGAATAAGGCAAACACATAACAGTAATCATTTTAGCTAATTCTTCACGATCCTTATTTGGATCGTAATATAATATACCTCCGGTGGCTGTGTTTATTCCTGGTTGAACTAGATTTGAACCAGTACTTGGGTTAACTGTAGTATCAGGACTTGTCCTCCCCTCTTGTTGCGCTTTCAATTACAAATATCTAGCCTTATTGCTAGGGTGTAATCTTATATGCTTAACTAAGCTACCCGTGTCGCTACGATCTTCGGTATACCTATGAACAAGTAATTTCCCACAAGATTTGCACTTAGCCTTATTTTGTTCTCTTAGTTGAATAAAAAAATACCAAACTAATGATGTTTCTGTACGTTTAGGAGGTTGTCTACTAAAAGTGGGAGTTTGTACGGGTGGGTGTGCCGTTTCATCACCTAAGTTATGAGCAGGACTAGTAGGTGTATCATCTAAATCTACTGGAGCTTGGGTTTCATCATCATCATCATCCTCATTTTCCTCTAATATATGTGCATTAGGATAAAGAGCATTCATAATATCATCGTCTATTCTATCACCAACTGCTACATCACGTAGAAAATCAATATCGCTAAATTGAAAACACGGGTGATCACTATCAAGGATTCCGAAGGGTTCATTAGGATTTCTAGGTTGGCTACTACTTTGAACTTGCTTATCTTTTCTAGGTCGGGGAGTCGGGGGAGAGGTAGTATTTTGGCCACTACTTTCACCTGTTTTAGCTTTTCCTTTGCCGAACATATTTTTCAACGAAAATGCCATAATAATTATAATTAAGCAAAATAACAACACACAAAAAATATTCTTAGCACGTAAGAGTTGAAACGAGTTTACCGCATTGACGAACTATTTCTTGAAAATTGAAAATCGTTGAAATTGAACACTTGAAAACTTCAATTCAACAACTTCACAATGTTTCACGAATTTGCAACAATAAATTAAGCACTTGCACTAGAAAGATTGAAAGAGAGCTTGAGAGATATTGATGAATTGGTGAATAAAAATGAAAGAATGAAGGGGTATTTATAGTTGAGAAATGGGAAATAATGTAGTTATATAAAGTTTGGGGGCCAAATGGCTATATTTTAAACTTCCAAACAGCTACTTTTGAAAAAGAGCCGTTTGGAAATTATTTTAATTTTTTCTTTTAAAACATTACCGTTACAGAACTGCCGGGAACCGTTTAGTACCGTCAGAACCGGTCCGGTTCCGGTTCTGGCGGTTCCAACGGGTAGAACCGCCCCGCCACGGTTCCCGGGAACCGCCAGAACCGGGCCGCCGGAACCGGTTCCGCCAGGGCCGCGGTTCCGGTCCGGTTCCAGTTCGGAACCGCGAAATTTACACCCTTATATTGAAATGTGGAAACTTCAGAAAACTATATTAAAGTAGCCAAGTTCGTAGGAGCAGTAGGCAAGCAAGAAGTTCAATCCATTTTCGAGAGAGATCTCTTGCATCATATATCTGATACGGCTTTGGGGTCGAGAGAAGGTTAATGCTCCTAGAATAGACCCACCCCTTCATTGTGCGGTGCTTGTGTGGAGGGTGCCACCTGAAATCGGGCTTGTAGCTCTCACCTTATCAACAAGTCGAGAGCTAGGGGTGTCAATGGATATTCGAAAACCGATCGAACCGTATCGCACCGAATTAATTTTTAGGTTTATTTTTAAGAAACCGTATGTTTTTATATAAATTTATAACTGCGCCGATAATTAGGATAAGTTTTTTATTTTATAAAAATAAGTTGAAAAAATATCGGACCGTACCGAATACATTTTATGTGGAAAACATATTTATCTAGTAAGTTTAAAAATAATAATGCATTAAATTTTTCTTTGGGCCTTGAAATTATGAAAACTATTTCAAGCCAACAAGTAATTAAACTCAAAATACTAATTCTTAAAACCTATTATGCTACATCTACTTAAACTAATTTATTTCAAGTATTTTTATTAGCATGACACAAAGTATTCTAGCGATTTATGAGTAACAAACTACATGTATTGAATATGTTTCCTTTCATATTATTTAGATTTATCTTTTTGAATATTTAATCTTCTATAGACTTGATCCTTGAGTCCCATCTTGGTTAATATCTTTCAACTCGTGTGATTTATATTTTCTTTGTCTTTGTTTGAATTTTTTACGTTGTTATAGAATAGTTGATGGAACAATACTCTAGGCATCTTTTTTTTTAATTCATCATCCTTTAAATAGTAAAAATATGTAGAAAGTTTTGCCATGTCCTATAAAAGAACGTATGTTATTGCATTCTACTTCTACTGGTGAATTTTACATGATACTTAAAAAAATACGGAAAATTAACCGAACCGTACCGATAAGAAATTGACATAAGTGGATCGGTTGCGAAAAGTCTAATTTTAGTTATACATAATAGAATAAATAAAAATTTAGTACGGTACATTTTTTATAAAATAACCGTCCGAACCGAATCATTGACACCCCGCTTATAGCTGATGATCACGACTACTATTGAAAGCTCCTACGAAGATGAATATTTCACAAGGAATACTAGTCTTGTGAACTATGCAAAAGTTACTTGGGTGCTTTGAAAATAAAAGCAATCGTGCAATTTATCAACAAACAAGAACTTCCAGAGGCAAAGTTTTTAACTTGAAGCAAATAAAATAAGTTACATAGAGGAACTTGTGCATAAAAATATAACTACTCTCAGCAGTAGCCAAATTTCTTGCCTTTGAGGAGGGCACTTCGTCAAATTTGTCTCATTCATTATTCCCTAGTCATCCAAATTTATTGGACTGCACATCAATAGTATTATAAATTACAAACAACTTTGACGTTGGTAAACACTAGTATTATCTTGTCTATGCAAAGCTCTTCATATAATCTGATAATATATTCTGCAAAATGTTTTGCTTAGTGATTTCACATTTCTCCTGGAAGCATTGTATCTCCTGGCAGATCACAGACAGCGATACCCTAAAATGAAACGAAGAAAAAAAAAGACTTGGTTCATTCCGCGATAAAAAATAAAACAAAAACTTTCAACTGTATCTCGCGGCTGTTTAAATAATACTCACCTCTCCTGTAAGGTGAGCTACACATCTTTTCTCCGCGAGCAACTCATCTTCTGACTGCACAATTTTAACAATTTAATTAAAAAAAATATCTCGAGACGCCCCCTATCATGTTTAATAAGAGAAAAGGTTGAATACCTTCTTTATTCGGCTCCATAGGTAGTCGTCAAAAATTACTTCCTTTACTAGTTCATAGTCACCATCTCCCTGCAATCAGTTAAGTATCTCAGAGCTCAAGATAGTGTGTGCTTAACGTTTTGACTAAATAAATTATGAAATTACAAAGGAGAAAAAACTTACTTTTGACCTACAAGGCATGCTGAAAACTATATCCTCTGCTATTCCATAAGGATTTCCACTGGTATACACCTACACATTTGTAGCAATATTATAAAAATAAACTCCCAAATGAAAAAATATAACGTGTAATTGGACGAAAACTTGGTCTTTTGCTCAGGTAATGTTATACTGGGCTATGCTGGAGATTCACTGTGTGTCACCTACATCATCCGAGTATTTATACTCACTAAAGCACACAATTTTCTTCTAAGTGTGCGTAAACTGGGCCATAGACGGGTAAAGGAAGTGAGCTAGCTGTTCTATGACACTCCGCCATCTCAGATACCAATTTGTTGGCCTAAGCCAGATCAAAGACACTCTTAACACGGTGTGCCCCACGGTTTTCTTCGAATAGTCTCACTATTAAATGTACCCCTACACATTGTGTATCTTCTTTTCTTATCAACGTTCAATATTTGACTTTTTTCACACACCCAACAGTAACTTATAGTACGACGAACTTAGGCCATCAATTTTATGCACAAATGTTTCATCAACTGGCACAGTAACTCAACTCAGAGTAAATGAGTGAAGTCACAAATACAAAAGCTTGTTTATGTTAGAATGAGAGTAATGAACTTACTCCAGTCGAAAACCAATCGCCTTCAGGCGTAGGAGTGACGAGTGACCTTATTGCGTCAACAATGGACACAGCAGTTGATGCAGCTGAAGATCTTCCCCATTTCTGAATAAGTACACCACCTCTCTGCCAATTAACTTTAGCATTAGAGACTTTGAATGATTCAGATAAAAGGGCAGCCCGGAACACTAAGCTCCCGCTATGTGCGGAGTCGGAGGAAGAGCCGGACCTCAAGGGTTAACCACAATATTAAAATTGATATTTTACCTTTTGGACTTTTTCAGTGAACTCTTCCTCTAACCATTTAGTGTCTTTAATCACCTCTTTAACTGGCAATCCATTAATTTTAGCATTTAAAAAGTCTGGAACCTGATATCAAAATGATGTCAGTAAAACTAATGATGAAGTAATAAACATTGAATAAATTACAAATGAGAATGAAGCACAATGACCTGAGTAGTTGAATGATTTCCCCAGATGGTAACATTAGATACTTTATCATAGAAGACTCCAGCTTTCAGAGCCAGCTGCACAAACCATGAGATTGTGTCTTACTTTTTGTTCACTATGGAAATAGGGGTTTAATTCCAACCATGATGTCGATCGATGAACTTTACTCACTATAACAGTCATAAGACTATTTTTCGTCGTATTAAAGTAACTGAACTTTTTCCTGTTTGATAACAAGGCACATAACTTTACCTATTATAACAATAAAGTCACCTTGATGCAGCCTGGTGCACTAAGCTCCCGCTATGCGCGGGACCCGGGGAAGGATCGGACCACAAGGGTCTATTATACGCCGCCTTACCCTGCATTTCTGCAAGAGGTTGTTCACACGGCTCAAATCCGTGACCACCTGGACACATGGCAGCAACTTTACTAGTTATACTTTAAGGTGACAGAAAATAGTATTGTGACTTTACTGTTATAGCGGGTAAAGTTTATACTTTAAGGTGACAGAAAATAGTATTGTGACTTTACTGTTATAGTGAATAAAGTTCAATGACGATATATAAAATTACTCTTCGAAAGAGGTAATGCAAATAGTTAAATGTAGTGAGTGAAGGTATACCTGGCATTTGGCTCTATTTTCATCCAACCTAGTCAAAGCATGAAAGTTCTTTGCTGGTATGTTTGGAGCATTTTTCAAACAAATCAATGCACTAGCAAGAAAAAACAGAAAGATATTAGCAATGGAGTAACAGATTCACAGAAAAAAAAAAGCAGAATTGGAATTGAGTGAAATAGTTCATTACTTGGTATTACAAGGGTTCCCTACTACTATCACTTTGACATTGCGCGATGCAACAGCATTGAGAGCTTTCCCCTGTAACCATTTGACAAACAATGCAAAATATTGATCAAAAGGATTATATTTCATTTTCTCGAAAATCTTTATAATGTCAGGAGAAGAAGAAGAAGAAACCTGCTCCGCGAAGATTTGACCATTTATATCCAATAAGCCAGCTCGTTCCATACCAGGACCTCGAGGCTTTGCTCCGATAAGAAGTGCCCATTCCGCATCCTGGAAAACCTCGTAGGGATCTGTACCAATATTTACTTCCCTAAGCAAAGGATACAAAGAGTCCTCTAGTTCCATAGCAACTCCTGCATATTCACAGCTGATTATTAGTAAAGCACAGAGATTTGGAACTCCACACATGTGCTAATTACGTGACACTATTTTTTTATTAGTCTATTTAAAAAAGAACGACACCCTTCTATATTTAAAAACGATTTGCTTTTGTAGCCATAAAATATCATGCCAGGTTTACGATCACAAGTTTCAAAAGTCTTTCTTTCTTCTTAAGTACTGTGCCGAATCAAACACCGCCACATAAATTAGAACATAGGGAGGAAAAATTATGAATGTAAGTGAATAGAAAATGGAGAATAACTGAAGACATACCTTCGAGCGCTTGGATGGAGCGCTCGGACCCCAATAATCTCAATGCAATAGGCTGATCAGGACCAAAAACCTCACCAGATGCAAGCTGAGAAATCAAACAGATTATCTGCTTTGTTTACAGGCATGTTTCTAATTTAAGAGGAAATTGTGCATAGATTTGGTTTTTTCCAAATTTTAAAAAGGTTAATTGCGTCTTACTTTGAAAAGAAGATGATTAGCAATCATGCCAGCAGCCCCAGAGACAGAAACAGTTATCATTTTCTTCCACGACTTCGTCTCCTCTTCCTGTTAATAAAATTAAAACGAAAAACAGAAACATGGATCACGCTTTGAAGAGTCCGAGCAATATACGTTTTCAATTAAATGCTCCAAATATTCCCTCCAAAAGTAGTGCATGCCCGAGGGTTCAACACAGTTGTGGCAACATTTTTGGAAAGTCCGAGCAAAACAGTTTTCAGTTGGATGCCCATGTTATTTTCGACATGATATAAATTATAGTCAAACTTCGTTAAGTTCATTTATTATCTCATATATTTGGACAATATATCTTTTACTATAATATTATTGCAGTTTAACTTGTGATAGCATATTAGGTTTCATTTTTATCATGTTATAATTAATGTTTATCTAATTACTAAATAAGTGATCTGATTATATTTTTTACACGGATAATGCATAAAGCTTAAACTCATAATAGGATTTAAATCAAAATTAAGAAATCTAAGAGTAGTTTAACAATATGCATGTAAAAAACTTACAGCCTTGAGATCATAAGTGAGACAAAAAACTCCATAGCACTCTGGTTTCTTCTTTGGATCATCAGTTTGTACTACTGTTGGCGCTTGAACTTCTCTGCAACACCAATTAACATGACAAAATTAAATCATCAAAGAAAATCCACTACTACAAAAACTAGAATTAGCTAATAGATTTTCTTGACAATATGTGGCTAATCCATTAGCAACGGATCTTACAGTTTAGCTACAGAATTTATCCGTCGTTAATTTCTATTTTTTTTGTAGTAGAAAAAAAAAAGAATTGAAAATCAAGAAAGTAACAACATACTTAGACGTTACAGAGCAACAAATTTGAGAATAATGAGTTCTTGGTGGAGGCCTAAGACTGAAACGACGCTGCTGGGAAATCTGAGTTGATACATAAGAAAAGTGTGATGAGTAAACATTGGTCTTATTTGTAAATGAAGAAGGAATAAACTCTGCTACTGCCATTGTAGCAGAGAGAAAAGAAGAAGTATGTGTATAATTATAATATAATACAAATACAAGTCAAGTGTGAGATTGTATTGAGGGAAGAAGAGGAAATGAGTTTGTGGTTTTGGAGGGAGAAGAGAGGGACAGAGTTTTGGATGAAATGTAGGTATAAGGCCATAGGATACGACACTTGTCAACTACTATCCTCATCCTTTTACCTTTATGTCGCATCTTCTCATCTACACTTGTAATTTGTAAATAATATTACTCCTTTTGAATAGTTATGTTATAAATTGAATAATTTGTTTATTAAAAAACAAATACTAATATTAAGTTTGGATTAAAGTTATTGGGCTCGGTTGGACTCGTAACTCAAAAATTTGCTCTGCCCTTGTTATCCGTACTGGGAGTTTGTATGAAAATATTTGGTGCAGAAAAGTTTTTACCTCTTGAAATTACGTGTACAAAGATAAATTTAGAATTTAAATTTTATGAGTTACGGATACTGTCGAACTCATTGATCCATTGAGTTACTTAGTCGAAATTAAATATTTTAATAGTTTCAGTAGATTACTTATTATATACATAAAATTTGAACCATAGCTAACACTGTACATCCATTCCTAACCAGGTGCACTCACTTTTGTTATGTTTTATTTATTTATTTTGGTTGCTAGAGAAACATGAGATAATTATTTATCAAAAGTGCACTATGATTTTGCTATGCGCGAGATCAGAGATAGGGTCGGATCACAAAGGTTAATTGTACGCAGACTTACCTTGTATTTTTATAAGAGGTTGTTTTCACGACTTGAGCCCATGACCTTCTGGTCATATGACAACAATTTTATAAGTTGCACCAAACCTCCATTTCGAGATAATTATCTACAAAAATTAGATAAGATTAGTTTTTGTAGTAAAAGCGTTATTACTAATTTATAAGACATGTTTAAGGACAGCGAACAAAAGGGAAATCATAGAAACTAAGTGGGATAGTGAGGGAATTTAGAAGAATTGTATTTAAGTGAAAAAATACGTAATTCACAGACAACTCCTTATAGAAAGTAGGTAATTTAAGTACAAAATACTAAGTGTTCCTATTTTGGTTAAAATAAAATGGAAAGAAATTAAGTGAAGGACGACGCAGCAAGAGTAATTTTTCTTGAAAGGGGGAGGAAAACCTAATATGCATATACAGTTGGCGCTACAACTCAACTCTTTTATTACTAATTTTTTTGTTCTGTTTTGGGAAGAAAATGATATCAGAAAAGGTTAATAGAGTTAAATTGTTAAAAATCAATTACTGTGTTAATTGTTAGTACTAATCATAGCATATTATATTATAAGCATGAAGACTTTTAGGTAGTGTTATTTTACTAATATATCCTCTAAAAACTGAATGAATAAATTACCCTCTACTTAAAAATAAAATTATCTTATATTAAATGTATTTTGTACTTAATTGCCTGGTAAAATTCTTTACAACATTAATAAAAAAATAATTCCAAAACAGGTATTGTCGTACATTCTTGCCATTAGTGATATTATGGAGGACTCATTAACTACAAGTTTTATGATATTTTTACAATTTTTTCTGTTCTTTCCATCCTTTAATTTCCTTTTTCCCTTTAAATCCTTTATGACATGAAGTATCAGTTATATTTTTTATATTCTTTTCAGTTACAACTTCATGTATGCATCACTTAATTATGGAATTTGAAAGAATTATTTACCATTAAAATTTTGAACACTAATATAAAAACAGGCATATCATATGCATTCACTGTCTTACTTTTCATGTGATCATCAATGAATAGAAGTTAACGCAAGGATTCGATGAGGTCAGAAATCAAGACTTCAACAATTCAATACCATTTTGTAATTTTAAAGCATCATCAATACTACTACTACTATCTTAGAATAGTGTCTCTTTTGGAAATCTGTGTCACTTTATAAAACTATACAATAATAAAGAGTTTTTATGTCAAATATTACTATTAAAATTCTTTTTTCTCATATCATTGTTCTTTTAGTTTGGTATACTTGCTCAACATGTGAAATAGATATGCAAGTATAATTCTCTTTGATGTTGTTCTGGCTTCATCTTTTCTAAATTACTTTTTGAGGATATATTTAAGTTAAATTATTGTATTATAGTTATTGTTGTTTAGAGAGCATAAAATTCTTGTTCACTCTCGTGCATAATCTTTTTGATTTTTTTTTGGTTTCTTGCTTCTTACTTATCATATAATATTAATTAATTTTAATATTTCATATTCCCACGACGAATTAGCTATTCAACCATGTGGATCATTGTTAAGAAAACTTTCACGTTGAAAATCTAAAAAAATTGAAGCAGAAAGAAAATGTGAAAAGATTTTTGGAAAATAGAAAAATGACATGACAATTTTTGCATTTCTTACTCAAGTAATCAAAATACTCTTGTATAGGATAGACTTACAGCACACATGTCCAGACACTAATTACTAATAAAATAATAGAAAAACATAATAATATTATAAATAGAATTCTATTTAAGGTGAATGTCTATATTTAGAGAGATTCTAGGGTTTACTACTTGGTGGCTAAGTCACCACCTCCCTATAAATATAGGAGTTCTATTCCATTGTAAACCATCCCCAACTATCAATAAGAATACCCCTTTCTCTACTTTTCTCTCTATTGTTCTTGTTCTTGTATTATTGTTCTTGTTCTTATATTATTTCATAACACGTTATCAGCACGAGTCTCTAACCAATTGAAATTTTCGATTATTTTAACTTTTGTTTGTGTAGGGTTTTTGCTTCGTAGCCGATTCGGCTCTCTCAACTCAATCGCCGCCTTTTTCTAATTTCTATATGGAAAAATAGAAGAGATGGTATCATCATAAAGTAATGCAACGGGATGGAAACTCAAGAGGTATATTTGATATCACAACATTTATTGGTATACCTTAAAGGTAAGTAATTTACTTTTCCCTTTCAAATTCTTGAAATTCTACGATTTGATTTTATATACAAACAAAGACAACAAAGTTTGATTATAACTCTAATGGAGTTCGTAAGAAATTACACTCACATGAAGTGGTAAAATTTCTATGCCTTGCCATGATCAAATTCATGTATGATTGTGGGCAAAGAATTAAAATTCCGTCCCATTGAATTTGCTCCATTCCCTTTAGAGAATGTGGTAGCAGTATGTGATAAGTCTGAAAGAAGACAAAATTATTACCATGATGGTATCAATGAATGTGGACGTGACAATAGACGGAATTATAATCGTCATTATGATCCATTCCCTGAAGTGAATGTGATAATTGTAATAAAGCCTGTAAGTATGAACACGCTCTTGATGTAATTGTGTCTTATGTCTGACATTATGAAAAGAAAGTTCGTTGCCCTTGAAATTTCGGGCAAGAACTATATGGCATGGGTGTTGGATGCTGAAATCCACTTAGATGCTATGGGTCTTGGAGACGCCATTAAAGACAGAAATAATGCATCCACCCAAGACTATGCTAAGGCCTTGATTTTCTTGCGCCATCGCCTTGATGAAGGTTTGAAACTGTGCTAAGGCCTTGATTTTCTTGCGCCATCGCCTTGATGAAGGTTTGAAACTGTGCTAAGGCCTTGATTTTCTTGCGCCATCGCCTTGATGAAGGTTTGAAACTGTGCTAAGGCCTTGATTTACTTGCGCCATCACCTTGATGAAGGTTTGAAAATTGAATATATCACAGTCAAAGATCCACCTATCTTGTGGAATGGCTTAAAGGAGAGATATGACAACCTGAAGTTGGTCACTCTGACACAAGCACGATACGATGAGAATCCAAAAGCAAATAGTTCATAAACTATATGTTATCGTTGCGGTGGAAAAGGGCACTATGCGAAAACTTGCCGTGTACCAAGACATTTGGTTGAGCCTTGTCAAGCATCTCTAAAGAGTAAATGCCCTGAAACAAATTTTGTCTCTGACGACAATTTTGACATCACCCACTTGAATGTGGCAGACTTCTTTGAGCACCCTGAGGGGAAAATAGACAACCTAATCGGTGATGGATCTGTAATGAAAGAAGATGGAGTTGTTTGATTTTATTTCACTTATTTGTAATAGTTAGTGAATAAACTAATAGTCATTAGTATCAGCTCGTATTAGTTAGTTTATGATATAATGTTAGTATTAGTTCTTTAGAATGTTTCAATATGCTCATCTTTCAATAATATTTTTATTTTCCAGTAGAGGTAATCGACTAACCTAACAGTTAATCGATTATCTAATATTTCGCATTAAAATTACAAAACAATCGATTGTGTATGTTTAACAATCGATTATCTTAAGATAGTGAAGTTTTTCAAAATAGCAAATAATCGATTGTGTATGTTTAACAATCGATTGTGTATGTTCAACAATCGATTGTGTATGTTTAACAATCGATTGTCTTAAGACTGATCTGAAGTTTTTCAAAATAGCAAATAATCGATTGTGTATGTTCAACAATCGATTGTGTATGTTCAAAAATCGATTGTGTATGTTTAACAATCGATTGTCTTAAGACAGTGATCTGAAGTTTCAAAATAGCAAATAATCGATTGTGTATGTTTAACAATCGATTGTGTATGTTCAACAATCGATTGTGTATGTTTAACAATCGATTGTCTTAAGACTGTTTTTCAAAATAGCAAATAATCGATTGTGTATGTTTAACAATCGATTGTGAATGTTCAACAATCGATTTTGTATGTTTAACAATCGATTGTTTTAAGAAAATGCTTAAACTGAAATTTTCAAACTGCAAAGTAATCGATTATGGAAAACATATAATCGACTATCTGATTTAGTTAGTCGAATAACCTCAGCAGATTTCGAAAATATTGTTTAAGTATGAAACAAACAGATTGAGTTTGTTTATTCTCATGTTCGTATATTTTCTTTTGTATGGCAAACCATGGGAATTAAATTGATTGAAGGCTCCTGAAGAGCAACTATAACTCTGCCTAAAGAAACGATATTTTAGAGAATGCAATGTTCTCCTCCAAGTCTAAGAAGAACTTGTTGAGTTTTAATGATATCAGTCAAAATGTTCTCCTCCAAGTCTAAAAGGAACTTGTTGAGTTTTAAAGATATCATTCAAAATGGATATCAGATTGAGACAATACATGAGTATAATCTTGAATACCTCATTTACTCATGAAAACGAGGCTGCCCACTTCGGCTTGGGGTCACGCCATTTTGCATGCAGCAATGCTAGTTCGTCTCTGACTGACGAATTGACACAAATATTCCCCGTTGCAATTGGTTTTGGGTCATGAACCTAATATATCCCATTTAAGAATCTTTGGATGCGCAGTATATGTTCCTATAGCACCGCCATCCCGCACCAAAATGGGTCCGCAAAGAAGGTTAGGATTATATGTTGAGTTTGAATCGTCCTCCATTATTCGCTACCTCGAAACATTGACAGGGGATTTGTACACTGCACGATTTGCAGACTGTCAATTTGATGAGACACTTTTCCCAAAATTAGGGGGAGAAGTTGGTGAAACCAAACGGGAAATTTTGTGGAAAAATGCATCATTATCTCATCTTGATCCACATACCTCTATTTGTGAAAAAGAGGCGCAAAATATTATCCATTTGCAAAGAATAGCAAATCGAATGCCAGGCGCATTTACAGATTTGAAAAGGATAACAAAATCACATATCCCCGCAGTGAATGTGACAACATCTGACTCACGAATACATATTCATTATCGGAAGAATATGAACATGAAGTTGGTATTGAATATACCACCCTCACCCCTAGAAGGAGGTTTGAGATGATACCACACTCACCCCTAGAAGGAGGTTTGAGATGATATATGGCATGAATGATCGTTGGTCACGTACCTATTGTACGCCAAAGTATTTTGGAAATATGACTATTAAAGGACAACGATAATGCAAGAAACATATCTTGCATATAATTTTGACCATGACCATAATGGTATAACTTTCTCTTTAAAAGAGATATTCACCACATGGATGTTGATGAATCTGTGGTAGTACAAAATTAATTGAGAGCTCTAGAAGAGCCAATTACTATGTTGGAGAAACACAATTGAGTATTGTGCTGTAGTAAGTCTCAAAGAAACTTATTCAGTTTCCAAAGTACACGCGAAAGCGATTGATTATATTGAGACTATAAATGAAGGAAAGATTTGATATCTCCTATTACTACAACTTGTAGCGGGATAATTTGTATATGAAAAGCTACCCGCTTCATTCTCCAGTTTGTACTACACAAACAAAAGAATGCCACAATAAAGTGGATATCTATTGGTATAAAAACCCATGTCATAATAAACCTGAAGTTTATTGATAAGTGCACATGTCATGGTGTAAATTTGAAGTTTACCAATATTGATAATTTATTCAGTTGGCATTCGGGTTAGCCATCTCATTTTAAGTATGATGTGCAATAATAGAGAATTCACATGGGTGAATATTAAAGAACTAGAAAGTTCTTTACGAATTCTGTTGTATCACTTGTTCTCATTAATGAACTGACCAACTAAAGAATTCGGGTTGAAGTCTATAAATTCTGGAAATATCAAAGGTGAATATGGGCCCATTCACCTGCCATGTATACCACATATGATGCATCTATGATATGGTTACATGTGCGATTGTTATTGACCCGCAGCCTGGCCGGTGCTTGCGAGGTAAATTGCTCAGTAATATAACTTCGAGCATAATTTCCAGATTTTCTATTCAAGATAGTTCATCTTGATAAGTTGGTTTATATCAAAGTTGGTTTAGCAAAATAATTATTGAGTGCCTCCACTTAATAGCTAAACTGTTTCTTATGAGAACAAAGTTATATATATCAGTTTGATATACGTTGTATACGAGAGTATATTCTCCCCTCACTTGTGGTTCAGGGTCAGGAACCAAATAATTTCATCTTATTATTAATGTGCTGTGTATATTGACATGATAATGCACAAAGATGATTTCCCAAAGTTGAGGAAACAAGTTAGCTTTTCTAACATGAGGGGGAGACATGATAAACACTTGAGAAAAGGTTACATGGGATGAATTATCATTTGTATATGTAAGTCCCCGAATATCCTGAACCTGAAGTTCATAAAATGGATAATTCAATTGCAACATATTGCAAAGCATGCTATACGCATTTGCTGACCCAAAGAAAGTAACTATATTCTCACTACAAATACTCATATTAAGTCCCAGAAGGACAAAGTCTTTGATACGCTTAAAGCGTATAGACAAATACTTGATTCCATATGAAAGACATGTAGATTTGGACATATAGTTCAAATACTTGAAAGTATAAAGTCAAAGGTATGTATAATCAGTTTTCGATATCTTATTTGTTTAGCATGACATGAAAACTTGATATGCATCTAAAGTCTATTATGTGATTTATATGACTTAACTTGAAAGATTTAAGTTGCTTAAAGCATACACAATTCTTGGTCCTGAAGTACCACATCCTAAGTACAATTTGTGTACATATGTATCTTGCTATAACTATAAGCATGATGGCATTGAGAATACATTTATGAAGATATTGAAGAGTCATTCCACGACATTATATGAAGATGTTCATATCTATCAAGAATGATGATTTCAAGGTGCGGAATATTTATTCAAGTCAATATGGTTGATTTATTTATCAAACATCTACCAAAGATTGTTTTGAAGATGGTGCACAAGATTGGAATACAAATGCTCAAGGATATAAATTGATGTTCTTATCAGGGGGAGTTAATGCGCGTTGCACTCTTTTTCACTTACAAGGTTTTGTCCCAACTGGGTTTTCCTTGCGAGGTTTTTAACGAGGCAACCAATAGGTGCATATTCAAACATGTGTACTCTTTTTCTTTTTCTTTAAATTTTTTCCCATTGGGTTTTATTTAGTTAAGGTTTTAACGAGGCACATTATTGAATAGACATTCAAGGGGGAGTGTTATAAATAGAACTCTATTTAAGGTGAATGTCTATATTTAGAGAGATTCTAGGGTTTACTACTTGGTGGCTAAGTCACCACCTCCCTATAAATATAGGGGTTCTATTCCATTGTAAACCATCCCCAACTATCAATAAGAATACTCCTCTCTCTACTTTTCTCTCTATTGTTCTTGTTCTTGTTCTTATATTATTTCATAACAAATAAGAAATATTGACGTTTTTTCCAATTCCAACGGAGCCAACCGTACTTATGCCTTCTATTATCAACATTCGTTAACCAGGACAAAGCATCAACATGTATAGCAATTGATTAAATGTCATAAGTAATCAAAAACATATCCATAAATATAATTGGAAACTAGATAACATCACAGAACAAAATATTTGAAACCCAAATCCAAAGTACTAAAGGCATGCAACCTTACAGCAAAAGCAGCTTCCTAACAACTTTATACAACATGATACAAATAAAACACTGTATATAAATTTACTTTCTCAGCAAATCAAATAAGAACGAAGTTTGGGAAGATGAGCAGCTCAAATTTCGATGGAGTCCACAACTAGCGCATTAATGTGAGGTTTTAAGACTTTCTCCGGATGAGTGTATCCATCTAGATTGTGTATATATGTAACCTCAACGATACGTGCAAGATTAAGAATACGAGATAAAAACTCCGTAGAGACAGGAGTGGGCCTAAGAAGTCCTTCATTAAGATCCTTCCATGCTGCCTCAGCCATTTCTTGAAATTTAGTCATTGCCTCTTCTGTTGATATGCCATAATCTCTCATGCAACACTCAATTCCTGTTGCAATTTGTCCCCTACTTTTCTCAACCTGGAAAGGTAGGTAGATTAGGGGTTAGCTTTTATATTGCCGCACTTCATTTGTCCAAATTATATATATATGTTTGTGAGACACTATTCATACCTCGTATGTGGCCGTATCGTCAATAGCTCGGCATATTATTACACTAGCTTCAAGAATTTTAGGATTCTTTGATAACCACTCGAAATCATGTTCCGTAACAGACTTCATGCCCAAGTAAGATGTTGTAGCGAGGTAGTAATATGTAGTAGTTGCTAGTGCATTGCTTAGGTATTCAGAAACAGGTGGCTTATATCCTTCAATAAACCATGTTGACTCGACATTATAATTTCTTACGACTTCTTTCATCTGTGAATACAAAATATATATGTTTAAGTGTTAGATAATTTTTATTGAATTGTATCAAGTTTTTTATTACTAAAAGACGTACATAAGGTAAAACAAAGCGAGAAACAGATTAAGGAAAAAATATATTCAATAGTTAAGTTGCTCAAACATACTCTTTCAATTGCATGGCAGACAATATGAGATCTTCCAACACTAGATAATTCCTTTTCATAATCTTTATAAAGATCTAGAATAGCTTTGTAACTGATTTTCATGTAATCAGGAAGCATATCAATTTCGCTGATATCCCACCTGCAGGATGGCAAAATTAAGGTGAACTCATTTATTTTGACAGAGCACAACTATAATGAGTAGAAGTTCGTCTTGATCTTTTCAAGACGATATTAACTATCAAGGAATATCTGAATAAGTGAATTGATGAAAGTTCATACCTTTGTATGGCATTTGTGTATGCCTCAAGTTCTTTAACTGTACCGTAAGCGTCAAAGGTATCATCGACAATCGAAATCATTGATATGGTCTTAACGAGCATGACACGAGCTTGAGAGTATTGAGGCTCAAAATAAACTCCTAATGCCCAAAAGTAACATTCAACTACCCGATCTCTAGCATATGGAAGTGTTGTTACGAAATCCAAATCTTTCCACCACCTGTAACACAACAAATTAACATCAGTACTGGAGATATGATCAGTCAAAAATGGTTCATCATTTTTATATGTCGCACCTTGATACTTCAGCAAGTTCTTGTTTGTGCAACATCTGGAGCAAGTTGAAATCCAATTTGGCAAATCGAAGTAGCATATTATTTTTCGATTGTTCCTTCTCATAGATTGATGAGATGAAGAATCGGGTCTCGACTCTAGGAACGCCCTTGTGCAAACATTGCTCTAGGGCATGTGTCACTTGCTCCCTAAGTGGAGATTTCAAATGTGGAGCTTCAGATTCAAGATGGATACTGGAAAAAGCAAGTGCGTCTTGTAAGATATCATCGGCATGAGTCCTTACATGTGAAGCTTCATACAAGTTCAATAAACCTAAGACATCGCTAGCGAAAGACTCTTTGAATTTGCCATTTTCATCTTGGAATTTGCTGAATTTTTCTGGTATTTCAAAAAAGAAAACTCAAGATTAATTTCTATTTCCTATAAATTGATAATAATTTTAACAACATTAAGGCATGAACATACTAGGAGAGATGTTGAAACCATGTTGCCTGAGCAATCGAAATTGAAGTGCAGAAGTGCTCAAATCATCACAGTTTGAGTTTTGGTTGTAAATCTTATCCAAAATCTCATCAATTTCTTTTTCAAAGTGGTAGGAGATGCCAAGACGTTCAATAATGTCAATCAAATTCAATGTATCAACCAATTTCATTCCAGTTGCTAACAGCATATTCCTCGTTTGCTCCTTCAGTGCTTCAATCTCTTTAGCATACGTTTCTGCAACCTATTTATAATGTATTCAAAAAAAGAAAAGTGAAGTTAGCAGAACTAAATGTCTTTCAATAAATACAAAGAAGAAATTAACCATGCATGCTTGCACGAAGAAAGTATAAATTACCTGATTGTCAATGGAGAATGAAAGGAATTGATCACCCCATAGACTAGGGGAGAAGTCGGCCACGGGGCGAACAATCTCTTCTTCATAGTTGCCAACTGCTGCTGCGGCCATTGCTATAAAAGTTATAGGAGAATTTTGTGTTATTAATTCTCTGAGTGATGACACAATTGGTAGAGAAGGCATAAGTATTTATAATACTTTTTTATTTCTTCATTTCAGTTGCCTTACTTGACCATATATACCAATCATCAGCAGCGTCTTTTGATTTCTTTATTGGCGTCTCAGTGAATCCAATATAATTGTAGTAGTATTTCTTACGGATATTTTTTATTGTGTCAATGTTTACTTTCCTAGTAACTACTCTTTAGTTAAGAGTATTCAACTCCCTTCTATTTCTTAGTCTTTTCTTTCTCCAACTTCTTATTTGGATTGGTTAAAAATAAATTGACGAGATTTAATTGACTAAAATAAAACACCTAACCATGATTAAAGTATTTAATCCCTTTTAGCTTCTCATTAAAATAAAATAAACATCATTATGGTTCTTTGAGTCAGCTGAATTGTTTTCACTTAGAAAAATAATTGGTAAAAATAGTCTGCTTTGACCAGATATTGACAAACAATAGTGGCAGAAAAATACTACTCCACTCCCTATATTTGTCTTTACATATCCCTTTTCTGGCCAAAACAAAAGCCTCCATTTTTATCCCAAAATGGAATTCTTCAGCCTGTTGATTTCTTCATTGGCGTCTCAGTAAATTCAATATAATAGGAGTAGTATTTCTTTATGTTTTCTCAGGATAACTGTGTCGTGGGACGTCATATGTCGGAAAGTTATGTTTACTAGTAACTACTCTTTTTATAAGAGGATATTAGGAAATATTGTAAATATTTTTTATGTATTTTTTATTATTGGTAGAATATTCTTTCTTTATTGTACAGTTCTATAGTTGGTAGGATTTGATACGTCTCTGTACTCTACATATATTCTTGTGAGCAATACGAGAAAATTACTTCTCCCAAAACTCTCTACATGGTATCCTACGCCAGTGGCTTATCGCCAAACAAACCCTAATTCTACCCTACCCGCGCCGCCGCCGCTGCTCTTATCGGCAGCCCGTCGCCGCCGCCACCATCGCTGCACTAATCGGCAGCCCTCTTTTTCTCGACGTCGTTCAACGCCTCCTCTCCTTTGCCTCGCGCTTCATAGCCGCTACGACGTCAACCGAGCCTCTCCAGCCGATTGCCATAAATGCATCGGCCCAAATCCCACTCAAATTGGATTCCTCTAATTACCTGGCGTGGAAATTCCAATTTCGAACCCTTCTTACTGGTTACGACCTCCTCGGTTTCTTGGATGGATCGAAGCCGTACCCACCAGCCACTATCGTCGACAAGGACGTGACTTCCCCCAATCCAGCATATCCTTACTGGATTCGCCAGGACAATCTTATTCTCAGTGCCATCATTTCGTCGATCACACCGACGATCATCTCCTTTATTGCCGCTGCGAAAACCTCTAAAGAGGCCTGGGATATCCTCGCGTGCACATACGGCACTGCTTCTCGTGGTCGTATCATGGCTCTCAAATAGAAGCTCCATAATCCGGTAAAAGGTTCTAAATCTGTTACTGATTTTATGCACGGTATTTGCGTGATTGTAGATGAATTATATCTCCTGGGTGTTACTGTTGATTCTGAGGATCTTGTCATTAAGGTTCAAAATTGTTTTGATGATCCGTATATGGAACTATCTCATGCCATCCAAGCCCACGAATCTCCCATCTCTTTTGCTGAATTACATGACAAGCTATTAAGCATGGAGGCTCAGATTACTGCTCGTGTGCCGGCCACCTCCGCCGCATCTGATTTGGCTCCGTCGGCTTCCTTCATCGCTACGACCTCTCTGAGATATACGGTTTATGCCGGAAAGGTACGAAGTTGGACTAATTTGGAAACATTGGGCAATTTACTTTATACCTACTATTTCGTCTGGTTTTTGGTTTCTAGTCTTATTTTATTAGTAGCCATGATTGGGGCTATAGTACTGACTATGCATAGGACTACTAAGGTGGAAACAGCCAGGCCGTAAGCGCTTTGGTAGCCGCGGGCGCGGCCATAGTAGTCGCGGTTCAGCCTACGGTCGCGGTGGTTACTCCAGCAATGGCCAATCTCGCGGGTACAATGGGAAGTGCCAGCTCTGCAATAAATTTGGCCACTCCGAGCGCTGCTGCCCGTCCTATCCCATCTCCGGCGTTACTCAGCCCCCTTACGGTGGTCCACTGCCACGGACAGCCTATGCTTCGCCGCCTTATCCGGCTGCTCACACAGCCCATCACTCTCCGACGATTCCCTCTGCATCCGATTGGATCCTGGACTCTGGTGCCTCCCATCACATAACCTCCGATCTTGCCAACATGTCTCTTCACAGTCCTTATACTGGTTTCGATAATGTGGTTATTGGTAACGGTGAAGGTTTGCAAATTACACACACTGGACAACTTAACAGTCATTCCTCTCTTTTATTACCTAGGGCTCTCTGTGTTCCACATATACGTAAAAATTTGATCTCTGTTGCCCAATTATGTCGTCACAATAATGTTAATGTTGTTCTTTCTGATACTGATTTTCAGTTGAGGGATCGTCGCACGTGGCAACGCTCATTCGCGCCCCGCTTAGAGGCAACACCTACTACTGGCCGGCGGCTCCCAGTCTCCCGTCGGCCCTCACGGCACAAAAGCTCTCTGCGTCATTGTGGCATTCTCGGTTTGGTCACCCGTCAGCTAAAATCCTGCGTCATTTTGTGTCTTCTAGCAGTATAGCGTCCAATAATGTGTCTGATCTTGCTTCTGTCTCTTGCAAGCTTCATAAGTGTCATAAGTTACCTTTTTCTGAGTCTAGTTTATCTTCTACTGCTCCCTTGGAGCTTATTTTCTCCGATGTATGGACCTCTCCGATTATTTCTAATGAAGGATTTAAATATTATGTCATCTTTGTTGATCATTTTTCTAAGTATGTTTGGTTTTTTCCTTTACACCGTAAATCTGATGTCTTACAAACCTTCCCCATTTTTAACCATTGTAGAAAAATATTTTTCTGCTAAAATCATTACTCTGTATACTGACAATGGGGGTGAATTCCTCGCTTTACGCTCTTTTCTTGCCTCCAATGGCATCTCACATCTCACTTCACCTCCTCATACTCCTCAGCACAATGACTATGCTGAACGCCGTCACCGTCATATTGTCGATACTGGTCTCACTCTCATTCATCATGCCTCCGTACCTCTCATTTACTGGCCTTATGCCTTTGCTATAGCAGTCTATCTCATTAATCGTCTTCCCAAGACAAATCTCTCGGGATCTCTCCTCCTTTGAGTCTCTCTTCCATAAGCGCCCCAACCTTGCCAAACTACGTGTCTTCGGCTGTCAATGCTTCCCTTGGCTTCGGCCCTACACCTCACACAAAATGGAACCCAGATCTCGTGCCTGTGTCCTCTTCGGCTAATCTACTACTCAAAGCGCCTATCTCTGCTTTGATCCCTCAACGTCTAAAATCTTCGCCTCGCGTCATGTCACCTTTCATGAAGATGTCTTCCCGTTCTCCAAATTGTCTAACCCCGAGTCTCCCCCTGCACCCATTCCGGTCTCCTTCATCTGGCCGACGGCTCGGACCCTGCCGACGCATCCGCCTATCGACAGGCCCTTGGGGGCCTCCAGTATCTCTCCTTCACTCATCCTAATATCTCCTTTGCTATGAATAAACTCTCACAGTTCATGCACGCTCCTACTGTCACTCATTGGGGTGCAGTTAAGCGCCTCTTCCGGTATCTGAATGGGACGCGTGACTTTGGCGTCTGGCTGCGTCCTTCATCTGCTATACCTCTGCATTGTTCTCTGATGCTGATTGGGGTGGAACTGTAATGATCGCTCCTCAACTGATGCCTATGTTGTCTTTCTAGGGCCTAATCCTATTTCCTGGAGCTCCAAAAAGCAGCATTCCGTTGCACGATCATCTACTGAGGATGAGTATCATGTCATTGCTTCTGCTGCCGCTGAAGTACGTTGGCTTCATTCCCTGCTGCGCGAACTTCATGTCCCTCTTCCGGCTGCTCCTGTCATTTACAACGACAACATTGGCGCCACTTACCTATGTGCCAACCCTGTGTTTCATTCGCGCATGAAACATATCTCCATTGATTATCACTTTGTTCGTCAATTGGTTCAGAATGGGTCCCTTCGTGTTGCTCACGTATCCTCTGCTGATCAGCTTGCTGATGCTCTCACCAAGCACTTATCTCGTCCTCGGCTTCTTCTGCTGATGTCCAAGATTGGCGTGTCCTCCGGCCCTCCATTTTGAGGGGGCGTATTAGGAAATATTGTAAATATCTTTTGTGTATCTTTTTATTATTGGTAGAATATTCTTTCTTTATTGTACAGTTCTATAATTGGTAGGATTTGATATCTCTCTGTACTCTATATATATTCTTGTGAGCAATACGAGAAAATTACTTCTCCCAAAACTCTCTACAGAGGAAAGTGTCACGTTTTACTCTCTACTTTCGAATATATATTGTCTATATTTATTCTTGTCCATATGTACAAATTTACAATATGTATTCAATATATTCTTAACTTAAAGTACATTATAGTACTTATTATTACTTTAAATTAAAATACTACTATTATTTTCAAAATGTAAACATATCGCATTTTTAAATTCACTAGGTTTCAAAACAAATACAACTGTTATATGTACGTTTTCTAAGCTTAGAATAACCATATCGAATAAGGAGTATAATCTATACACTTAGGTGAAGTCGGAATTTAAAATTATTATATTGTTATTTTTGAGCCTTATAATTTGCTGATGTCTGCATTAACACGCCTTAAGAGCTCGTTTGGACATAAGGAATTTCACTGTTTTTGATTTTTTTTTAAATCAGTGTTTGGTCATAAAATTTTTAATTTTCACTTGAAGATGCATTTTGAAAATTTTTCGAAAATTTGAAAAACTCCAAAAGTAGTTTTTTAAGATTTCCGCTCAGAACACTCACAAAATTTAAAAACAACCCAAAATTATACATGTCCAAACACAACTTTAATTTTCAAATACCATTTTCATATGAAATTTTTTTTTTCACTTTATTTTGGAATTTTACAATTCTTTTGTCCAAACGTCCACTTAAGTATAGCCCAACAAATTTCAGGGCTCTAGTAAGTTCGTATGGTGTTCTAGGACTTGTTAGTATATTTGAGCGAGGTCCCGGGGGCATCGAGTTGATTACGGGTGGTTAATAGATCAAGGTTTGGAATTGAGGAGCCGCTAAAGTTGGAGGATTGCCGGTATAATCGCAGCTGCGGAGTGGGCACCGCAGGCGCTGTTGACGCCCCCTCTTTTTCATTCGTGGACGGGCGGTCCAGAATTTGGGTATACAACATTATGGAAGGAACCTTCTTATTATCTTGCGAGAATTGGGTTATGAAATTTTGGAGAGTCATCACCTAATGATTATAGTGCATTAGGACACTTTAAAGAGATGAATAATTTTGAGAAGAAGGAAAACCAAAGTTCGGGTAAGGGCTTAGAGATTATCTCGAGGAGAAGGTGTTAGGTACCCCTCAAGATCCACTAGTGTGGTTCCCGACCATACTATAATTGTGACTTTAAGAAGATAGAAGAAAACAAACAAAATTGCACATAAGGATCACATATAAGTTTTAAAAAAAAAACTAAAAAAAAGAAAGGAATGTGATTTTAGGAAGAAAGATTATTAAAGAAAATATAACTTAAAGCAAAATATTTTGTAAGTAAAGAAAGGGGAAAGGGGTCCTAGGTTTATACAAAATATGGATCACATCAATGCAATACCCGGCGCATACTCCTCAGAAGAGGGGTCGCACGTGATATTAGCGCACCGGTCATCATATCCATATTCTACCTTTCCCACCCCGTTAAGGTATTTAAACGCGATTAGTCTCGTATACTTATTGCATGCTAATACCCGTCCCAACCTATCAGTCCCCGGTTATGAATACTACAGGCAAGCTAAAAGAAACAAACTACTGATGTTTTGAAGTTGCAATATACACACGAGAATGCAAATACAGATTTGAAGATGCATCGGCGATATACACACGAGAAGGCAAATGTCTGCACCTGTTAACTTTTCAACTAACTTACAAGATGTATATAACTTACTACATAACATTTGGTGTTAATTAATAACGTTGATCACGTATTCTAGGATTCCGTTGTTGAAGTGTCGGTCGTTGGGTCCGTGCTATGCACGGGCAACCAACCTCTTGTAATACTAATAAAATCATTTGAAAACCCATCACGTACTAGCAAAATGCATAATTACCAAAAATAAAAAGCTTTAGCCTATTTCCAATGCTTAGGCTTTCCCTGGCGGGCTTTCGTCAATAAACAAAGGCGATTGAAAAAGATAAAAAAAAGAAAGGGCCACCATAACCCTAAGAAAAGGAGATTGGGTTTATGTGTGTAGACTATCCTTGGAAATGTCTATTCTACCAAACCACGGAACGCAGCCGTAGATCGAGGGGGAATGCCCTATCTAAGTGCCTACTTCCTTCTGCTCTTGGGGATTCCGAGGCTCAGGTGCGGAGCCTTCCACTGTGGACCGAGACTACGCAAAGGTAGAATACCATGGAAACTTCGCTGACTTTATCATCAACCTTGATTTCTGTAGAATATATGTAAATTCGAGGTATAAGTGAATTGAGGGAAGATAATTAAGATAACAGATTGAGATAGAATGGTAATTAACAAATTATCAATGTTAAACTGAGCAACTCAATATTGTGATTAACACTAAAATTGCAACTGAATTTGACTGAGAAAACATAACTATCATCATTTGATAGCCACTGACAAATCTAACCATACCAGTTATTTTCTCAAGACAATTTCAATTTAAAAATTAGCATAACTTCCAATTTTGCTACAGATGCAGCACTATAAAATATTACACCAAAAGTAGTTCTTTACATCACTAAACTCTAATCAAACTCATAAACGCAACAGACACCAAAAGGAAAACACAACAAAATCCTGTCTAACTTTCAAGAGCTGGTGAATTTGGTAACAACCTCAGTACCCTCAGAAACAGCATGCATCGCCAATTCACCAGGAAGTACAAGTCTCACAGCAGTCTGAATCTCCGAGAAGTGATTGTAGGCTTCTTGTTGTAACGGGCCAATCTAGAAGATTCCTGAGCAAGTTTCTCGAAGATATCGTTGATGAAACTGTTCATGATACCCATAGCTTTGCTTAATATTCCGATATCAGGGTGAACCTATTTCAGCACCTTGAAAATGTAGATCTTGTAAGTCCCAATTGACTTTTTTGTCTTCTTTCTTCTTCTTCTTCTTCTTCTTTTTGTTCTTCTTCTTGTCTCCGACAGCAGCGATGCCATCCTTCGGGAGCTTTTTGCTGGCCTTTGATGATTTCTCGGCGGTGGGGGCTTTTTCAGCAGTTGGTTTTTTCTCAGCCTTTGGTGCAATTTTAACAAGATTTGAGGAATGTAAGAGGAGATTAGCAAAATGTGTAGGAAAATTTTGAATTGTGTGAAGGAAATGGTATAAAGATTTGTTATATAAGAAGTTGGGGCGAGCTATTGATTGGTTAATTTGGGATGACGCGGATCTGTCACAACCCTAGTTCACCAATCGTGAAAATGTTATGACGACACCTACTCCCCGCGACCAGGTAAACCTATAAATGCGAAAGGTAAACATAAATTGCGGAAGAATAATTAAAACTGGTTTAGTAAAATAAATATGTATTGTAAGGCCGTTTGGCACGTACAATAACAACTCTCGAAGCTAACAACAATTTTCAAAACCCGGAATCTCACAAATCACAAGCTAAGGGGCACATAAGAGGCTCTGACTCAAGAATGTCTACAACAACAACAACAACAACAACAACAACTACCCAGTATACTCCCACCAGGTGGGGTCTGGGGAGGGTAATATGTAGACGAGCCTTACCCCTGCCCGAAAGGGCAGAGAGGCTGCTTCCAATCGACCCTCGGCGAGTAGAGTAAAAATGGGAAAGCTGCATTAAGAAACAGAGATAAAATTAGAAACACAAGCAAGACAAAAACAAATAATAAAGCATAGGTACTCCCACAAAAGTACGTAAATAGTTATGAAAACATAAGCAACATAAATACAGTCGCATGCAGTAATATCAAGCAGGAACTACCATACTACAACACTAATCACCTATGAGCGCCTAACCTACAATCTTGATTCTAGACCTCCAGACTCGCCTATCAAGAGTCATGTCCTCGGTAACCTGCATTCTGGCCATGTCCTGCCTAATCACCTCTCCCCAATGCTTCTTATGCCTCCCTCTCCCTCTCCGACCACCAGCAATCTCCAACCGCTCGCAGCTCCTCACCGGGGCATCGGGGCCCCTCCTCCGAACATTCCCGAACCACCTCAGCCTCGCTTCCCGCATCTTTTCGTCCACCGGGGCCACCCCTACCTTCTGTCGAATAACTTCATTCTTGATCTTATCCAGCCTGGTGTGCCCACACATCCACCTAAGCATCCTCATCTCCGCAACCTTCATTCTCTGAACATGCGAGTTCTTCACGGGCCAGCACTCCGCCCCATACAACATTGCAGGTCTAACCACGGCTCTGTAGAATTTCCCCTTTAGTTTGTGCGGGATTTTCTTGTCACACAGGACCCCTGAAGCTAGCCTCCACTTTGACCGCCCCGCTCCTATCCGATGGGTGACGTCCCCGTCAATCTCTCCGTCCCCCTGGATCACAGACCCAAGATATCTCACACTGTCCCTCTTGGCGATGGCCTGAGAACCAAGCATCACTTCCCCGCTTACCCCACTCGGCTCGTCGCCAAACTTGCACTCCAGATATTCTGTCTTAGATCTGCTAATCTTGAAACCCTTAGACTCAAGGGTCTGTCTCCATATCTCTAACCTTTCACTAACACCGGCCCTCGTCTCGTCTATCAATATTATATCATCAGCAAAGAGCATACACCAAGGCACATCCCCTTGGATATGTCGGGTCAGAGCATCCATCACTAAGGCGAACAACAGGGGGCTCAGCGCCGATCCTTGATGGAGCCCCATTACCACAGGAAAATGGTCTGATACGCCCCCCACCGTCCTAACCCTAGACTTAGCTCCATTGTACATGTCCTTGATTACTCTGATATAGGCTTCTGGTACACTCTTCGCCTCCAAGCACCTCCATAGCACCTCCCTCGGGACCTTGTCATACGCCTTCTCCAAGTCGATAAGTACCATATGAAGGTCCTTCTTCTTATCCCTGAATTGTTCCGCCATCCGCCTGACTAAGTGAATCGCCTCTGTGGTGGAGCGTCCCGGCATGAAACCGAACTGGTTCCCAGATATAGTTGTCGCCTCCCTCACACGCGCCTCAATCACCCTCTCCCAAACCTTCATCGTGTGGCTTATTAATTTGATGCCCCTGTAATTGTTGCAACACTGGATGTCCCCTTTGTTCTTGTACAGGGGCACCACTGTACTCCACCTCCACTCATCCGGCATCTTTTTACAGAAAGAATGTGTACACAAAGAAGAAATACTGGAGAAACTATACTTATTACAGAAAGCTAGAATAGGACTCATCGGCCTACGGATGTAGCAGATATACCTCGAAGTCTCTACCGATACGCCTCCTTCCAAGGCGGACTGAACATAATGGGAGTACCTGTATCTGCACAACATAAATGTACAGAAGAGTAGCATGAGCACACCACGGCGGTGCCGAGTAAGTATCATGACTAACCTCGGTGGAGTAGTGACGAGGGACAGTCAAGACACCTACCGGTCAATAAAAAGTATAATCATATGAATAATAGAAATGAATGCACGAAATAACCAGTAATGCTACAATTCATAATAAGGGAGAGGGACAACAAGCAACAACGAGAAAAACAATAAACGACGATGCATAACGACGACAATCACAATCCCAATCCTAAGGTCACAACACAGCAAGGGCAACCAAGTCACTAACCCATATCCTACAATGATGTTCACACAAGGTCTTATTCAACTCTTCCCATAATTTACCAAGTCTCGAGCAAACCACAACTCACGAAAATCCAGCATATTGAATCTAACACTTGGCATCCTGTGCTCCATGAATATCACGGTCGTGCTACCAACTAACTAGTTAACTAGGGCCACTCTCACATATATAATGGACAAGCGAAGGCGTATCTCCACCCTTAGCAAAAATCAGGAGGAATTCCCTCTAATAGAAATGTTCAACTACGTGTATGCTTGTGCAAGTGTGATTAACAAGGATCCTACCATCTACTAGGTATAAGAAATGGAACGGCTAGCACCCAAAAGGTTTGTACATCCACATCGAATTAAGACAGAATATACATGTCAACAACAAATGAAACGAAGTACAGAATAGACATGGAAGGGTGCAACTCAATACCAAAGATGCCATGACGATCTCCCAGGATACCGTCCTGTAGTTCTCCCTCAACTGTCCAGTGGATCTTTCGGGATACCGTCACGTAGTTCGTCATATATATATATATATATATATATATATATATATATATACATGTAGGATCTCCCGGTAGTCTAACTATCAATGTGCAGGGGGATCTATCGGGAATCTAACCCGCTGTCCCAAAGTAAATATGCAGGGGGATATATTTGGAATCGAACCCGCAGTCCCAAAGTAAATATGTAGGGGGATCTCCCGGAATACCACATCGGTAATCCTAAAGTAAATGTGCAGAGGGATCTCCAAGGAATCTAACCCGTAGTCCCAAAGTAAACAAACAAGGGGGAGCTACCAGAATTCCACATCTGTAGTTCCAATGTAAATACACACGAACAACAAGAGAACAACAACATCCCGACAAGGGATTCAACGATAACGTCCCGACAAGGGAGTCAACAACAGAAGCAATAATGTTCTGGCAAGGGAATCAACAATAGAAGCAATAACGTCCCGACAAGGGAACCAACAATGTAAACAAAAACGCCCCGACAAGGGAATCAACAATAATGAATGGTCACGAATAAACCAAGAAGCACGGTAACCTTAACAAAATAACAAGACATAACAAGTGTGTGATATCTACACCGGTAATCACAACTATTGGACATGTGACATGTTTACACGAAGACACAGGTGAACTTGCATTTCAATGGGTGTCCAAACAATAAGGGAATTAACATGAATCAAATAATTACAATTAAGGAAACATTAACTAAACATAGGATATCCTACTTCTTTTCAGTTTCGGCTAATGAATTACGTGAGAAGTAAAAATAGTGATTTCCAATTAAAGACAAGCAGTTAGGAAGGGAAACGTGGCTATACAAGGGTAATTGTCTTCAGTTAAACAAGTAAAAGTCAATTAGGAAACAAAGATAAACCAAAAGGGCAAGTAAGTTCCAAGTAAGGCATGTAGAGGTGGAACTAATAACAGGGAACTCAATTATATCGAGAACAACTTCATTCTCAATGATGATAAGGGTCTAAGAGCCTCAAAGGATCAATTTAACACAAATAAATCCGAGAAAACACTCGTCACCTAGTGTGCAAGGAGTACAATCAACATAGAAGACTCAAATCCTAAGAGGAAGTCCCCCACACAAGGTTAGACAAGATACTTACCTCAAATCGACTAAAAGCAACTAGCAACTACGTTCTTACCACGAGTTCTCGACTCTAGATGCCCCAAATATATTCAATTCAATCACACATTGTAAATAACATCTCAATCAAATGATTTTAATATTTAATTCAAAGCTAAAGCGCGAAATTAGGTATAATGACCAAAAGTCCCCTGAGGCCAATGTCTCAGAACCAGATGAATTTAACATTTTCAGAACCCTCATACTCTCACGAGTCTAACTATATAAAAATCTCTCAAATCGGAGGTCGAACACTCCCTTAAAACCCAATAATTCGATCTATGAAATTCTACCCATTTTTCATTAGAAATCTGAAATTAAAGGATGAAATTAATAGGAGATTCATAGAAATTGGTCTAAATCGAGTGAGAAACACTTAACCAAGTCACTCAGGTGAAAATCCCTTCAAAAATCGCCAAGCACCGAGCTCTAGAAGTCAAAATTTGATAAAAATGGTAAAACCGTCAATATTGGAATTTAATCTGCCTGCCCAGTTAATTGGTCATCGCGAACGCGGAAGAAGTATCGCGTTCACGGAGAAGAAAAAGTGAAAAAGTTCCATTACTCACCGCGAACGCGAGAGTGCATTCGTGAATGCGAAGAATAAAAGTCTGGAGGCCGAAGGACTGCCCTTCACGAAAGCGTGAAAGGGTATGCGAACCCGAAGGATGAGAATCGTAACTACGCGAGTGCGTTAGGGTAGACGCGAACGCGGTGAAGGGAGAGGAAGAGCTTCACGAACGCGAGGCTCTAAACATGAATGAGTAGAAGGATTTTCCAGGTGGCCAAGATAAGCCTTCGCGAATGCGATGGAGAGATCGCGAACACGAAGAAGGAGTACCAGAAGCAACAACAATAGTTTAAAAACAAGGGGAAATTACCCGTAGCACGTCCAAAACACACTCGAGGCCCCCGGAACTCCATCTAACCACACATACAAGTCATATAATCTAACGCAGACTCGCTCGAAGTCCCAAATCATATACCACAACATCAAAACGACGAATCAACCAAAAAACCAAGCTTATGAACTTCTAAATCTTCAAATATCGAAACCCATGCCGAAACCTATCTATTCAACTCGAAATGAAACCAAATTTTGTAGATAAGTCCATAATCACATTACGGAGATTCTCCAACTCTTAGAATCGCATTCTGACCCCGATATCCAAAAAATCAACTATGGGTCAAACTTCTTCATTTTCCAACTTCAACTTTCGCCGAAATGCCTCGATTTACTCTACGGACCTCCAAATCTCAATCCGGACATGCGCCTAAGTCCTCACAATTACCATACGAAGCTGTTGAGATCATCCACGACCCATTCCAGGGTCGTTTACCCAAAAGTCTAATTCCGGTCAACTTTTTACCGTTCTAACTTCCAAAACAAAGTTTCTTCTCTAAATTTGACTCTAAATCATCCGAAGGCCGAATTTCACCATGCACACAAGTCGATACTATATTAAGAAGATGTTCCAGATCTTATACCGCTGAATGGAGCTTAATTTCTCAAAACGACCGGTCCGGTCATTACAAGATCGTGAGTTTCAGCCGTTTGATGTTTTAATCGATCAACGGTGTAGAATGAAGGATGACTTGGATTAATATAATATCCTCCTACTTTGGAGGGAAAGAAAGATTTTCCTGTCTCTTTTTCCCTATAGAACAAGATCGTCCTACCTTTTTGTTCTCTCTTTTTCCCCTCAAATATATATATATATATATATGTGTGTGTGTGTGTGTGTGGGGGGGGGGGGAGGATTTTGCTAATATAGCACATGAAGGTAGTATGTTACTAAAGTACCCATTATATATATATATATATATATATATATATATATATATATATGTGTGTGTGTGTGTGTGTGTGTGTGTGTGTGTGTGTGTGGTTTTGCTAACATAGTACATGAATGTAGTATGTTAGCAATGTACCCATTTTTGCCTTCTTAAAACAGATCCGATTGTGTTAAAGCATTTTTTTGGCAAGTTCTAAATACCATAACAGTAATTAATGTTCTACAAGAAAAAGGTGTGTTATTTTGGTTAAACATTTTTTCTTGTCAATCCACTAGGGCGAAGTCTAGGGCTAGTTTTTTACTAATAGAAAAAAAGAAAATTACAACAATTAGGATAAATGCTAATAAGGGATAAAATATCGCCGGAGTTGTTACCCATATAACACAACCGGTCTAACCTTCCCGTATTCATCCTATTGAGGCTTCAAAACCTCTTAACAATCACACCTGCATAAAAAACACCAAGAACTACTAATATGATGATAATACACCGAGAACTACTAATGTGATGTGAACTATTTTTTCAATATGGCTTTAAAAAATTCACGCTTGTTCCTCGAACGATTAGGCTTTCTAATAGATGGTTGCAAGAGTTGTTTCTGCTTTGCGATTCTCATTGGGGGTCTCCGAATGTTAGCATCTTCACAAATCCTGCTATCTCCACTTGTATCTCTTTGACGATACTTCTTATTTGTTTTGCTATGCATTGGTGATAAATCTCCATTTCTTGACGCTTCTGCTCTACAATGCGATAAGATATCTTCTTCCTCCCCTTCTTCATATATATGTCTTCCTATCTCCTCTTTGAAAAATTTTTGATTCTGGAGATTGGTTGCTGAATTAGTTAAAACAATCTGTTGCTGTCACTTCCCCATTAATGTGGTTGTCTTAAATCTGATCCTAGACAACTATATTTGTTGTGCTTTGATTGGCAGCTGAAGTTTCAGCTGGTTTTATAGTATTTCTTGGCAAAAATACTGGAGCATTATGGTTCAAATTGGTTTTTCTGAATGCTACTGTTTGCATATTACCAGTACACTTGCTTGTCGCAAACTTCCTTTGAGTTATGAACTGACCCTCACTGTCCTCTCCAGCAGTGTCGTCCTCAAAATCTTGATCATCGTCTGAGGATGAAAAAGCAGCAAATCCTTCTCCCCGGCTCTCACTGTCGTCATAATCTCGTTGGTCTTTCCACAATTTTGGTTTAATGACCATGTCCCTCATGCTAACAACTAGTTGTTTGTTATTTCCAATGGAATTTGATGGTGGCGAAAATTGAACATTGGCCATCTGCCCATTCTGTCCAGTGAAGTTTCCTTTCTTATTGTCAACTTTTGAAAAAGCAGTAATTCTGTTTTGCGGTGTTTGCAAAACTAGACTGTTATCAACACAACATGTTCTGATATTGGAGTTCGAGACCTCTACCTCTGTATCAGTTGCTTGACTGACCTGCATTGTATTCTTGTCGGTTGTATTCTGCAGAGTATAGTGCTGTTCATGTAGCATATGTTGTTGAATTTTTGTGTTGCCAGCTTCTATTGCACCAGATGGATTAGATTCTGTTACTCCATTTGAATCAGCTACATGAATGAGTAATTGTCTGTCCTCTCCTCCTAACTGATGTTTATTGCAGCATTGATCTTGATGTTTGGATTCATCTGTTCTGGTATGATCAGAAGTAGCCAAAACTATTTTTGTATTCCAATGTAATGGCTCATCTTCCTGATCATTCTCTTGCCCAAACTGATTACTAGAAACTTCAGTAGATTGCATTTCCCCAGATTTAGGTACATCTTTGGAAGGCTTAGCAGGACCTTTTTCCTCCCTCAATATCTCCTCCATCGACTTAACTGAAAATGCTGCCTGAGTTGTATCCTGGCTCTCAGTTGAAACTCCTTGATCAGCAAGACTATGAGTTGGAAGAGTATAATCCAACTTTGGCACTACAACAACTGCAATGACTGCTTCATTAAGTAGTGAATTGTTCGGAGCATTTTGATACTTGGCCTGTGTTAACTTCTCTTATGATTCATCAGATTCCACAACTGTTTCATTATGTATCAAGTACTGCTGTTCAATAACTACTCTCTGCATTGAGGAATTTGTCCAGACTTGATCTGTCCTTTTTGTGTTTTCATCTGGTGGTATGCATGATGCAGCTGAAAGTTTCAAATTTGATGCAACCATAGCTGACTGTTTTTCAGGCAAAGCATTTTGAACTGCTGTGGAAGATTATTAGAGGCTTTACTAAGATGTGCAGCATGAGAGTTTGGAATCTGCTGCTCGATGGTTTTGTCCTTATCAGACTGTCCAGCGAGATCAATGACCTGTCCAGTGCGTGCACTTGATGTGGTATACGATGTAGAGGTTTGAATTGTCCCAGCACTCTCCACATCAGATGCAGGTACATCCCTAGACAAATTAGGAGGTCGATTGTCCAAATTCATTACCTCGTCAATAGGCTTCTTTTGAGCTGCTACCTGTGAAACATCTGATACACTACTGATCATAGCAGTCTGCAAACTTAAGAGTTGCTCTGCATTTCCCTTATCAATCTTAACAGATTGGAAAGCCTTAGGATCACCATTCTGTATCACAACATGTTTTACCACAGAATGATGTAAAGCTGAATCAATTGGACCAACACTGTCTTTTAAGACTGCATTAATCTGCATAGAAGATTCTGATGCATCAAAAGGAGACTGCTCTGATGCATTGGACCACATCCTAGACACTGCAGGAATTGCCTTAGTTGTAGACAAATTGTGTCCTTCTTGGACCATATCTCCATCTCGACCTTCATAACAGCATGAAACTGCAGAAACAATCTGAGAAGGCTTTTCCTGTGATTCAACTAATACATTAATTGGATTGTTGTGAATCAATTGTTGTTGCTGTATGGCCTTCTCCAGAACAGAAGATTCTGTCAAGACCAGGTCTGCCCCTTTTTCATTTTTGTCTGCTGGAAAATGAGATGCAGTAAATTGTGCCAAATTGGACAAAACCTTATCTGGATGTGTTCTAGATAAACCATTCAGATGAGACTTCACTGGATCAGAATTGGAAGAGTTACAAAGCAGTGCATCATTAGTATTTTGCATTGAGGGAGTTTCAGACACTGGCAGAGATGAACCAGAGATTTTTCCATCAGTCGTATTAGGTCGACGTCCTGCAATATTAGCATTCAAGTACTCGCTAGCGTCGCCTATTAATTTAATTAAACTTTCCCATCCTTCGGTTTTGCCAGAGTGACCTACTTGTTCATTCAAGTCATTTGAACTCCAACGACAAGATTTAACATCATGTCCTTGGTGATGGCAGTATGTGCAAAATTTTGGTAAATTATCGAAGACAATCTGCTGGTCGTATTCGACGGTTTTTCCAGAATTTTTGTCGACTATCTTGATCTTAGTTTTCTTTGGATGCTTGTCGAGTAAATTAATCAAGACTTAGCTCAAGCCGTACTAGGTCGAGTTCGATCTTGAGTAGCCTCATCTACTGCAATAGGTTTTCCAACAACAGATGCGATAGACAGTAACGACTTTTTTGCGAAGAAATTTGCTGGTAATTCTGGAAAAGAAATCCAAGTAACGGCTTCTGAAGTTTCTTCACGGGGGTTAAATCCTATGGTCCATGGGAATTTCAGGAAGAAGAAGTCATCGCCTTTTGATTTAATATAACCAGATGTTTTTGACAACGCATTCGCAAAATCTTCAAAAAGATTGAATCTATGTCGGTATTCTAGCTGTCCAATGTTGCAATTGCCTTTGACGTCGAAATGTTTAGGTAAAATCCGACGCAGATCCTGAAGTTCTGGTTTTCCATATGAAAATTTAACAATAATTGCTTGGTGAAGACCTTCCTCCCTGGTGAATGAATTCACTTCATCTACTGTGAATTCAACAATAGGAATTCCTTGTTGAATCGTAACAGGACAAAGTTCCAGATTTGGAATTTTTGTGACCGATTTTTGTCCAGCGAGCATCGGTGCATATGACTGTTTTTGTCCATGAATAGATTGATTCTCTCCCAAAGCCAGATGCTGGGGAAAGGTCGTAGCATCCATAGTTACGAAGTGCTACAAAATTGTTTCATCATTTCCACTTCAAGCCGCTGCTAGTAGAAATTGAAGAAACGACAAGTTACTAGCTTTGTCAAATTCTTACGATCTAAAGGATTGTTGCTGCTCGAATAAAGTTTGAACCCTTATCTAACAGATTAGATCAAACAATAAGCTTCACATCAGAATGAAGTTTCTAATTTGGAATTCGAATGAACAGTATGACGAATCTATAATTCAAGATCTGTTGCGTTTGGATTAAGATTTTGAAATAAAATCAAAGGAAAGGTCTTCGCCACAAGAAGGAGATTGTTGTGACACCAAGAATAGTACTGTGCACCACCGGATTCCGGCTAAATGCCCGATGAATAGTGGAGGAAGCGCTGTTCATACACTATTCACGCGTCACGTTGGGGAGCAAGACATTGTTTGGTGATTGATTGTGCATTGGTTAAACAAATATAAGGGTGTTGAGGAGAAGCTAAAAACTAAATCAAGTCGGCTTTTGATATTGAACAAGCAAATATATCGATCAAATCAACATACATATGTATTTATTATTTATTGATAATCTAAAATTTTACCTATTTTTTGTTCTTTAGTTGTCAGTCTGGCATGATTATGATCATTTCTTCATTTGTAATATTTCTTTTTGTCTGGTAAAACCATTTATATATTATTAATTTGATTAATTTGAGTTCCGTCACATAAGGTCTGCTAAAGGGGCATGCCCTCCTTAGTTTCTAACGGGAATTTCTCCATTCACATAGCTTGAAACCAAGCGCTCTAGTTAATTACCTATTCTCAATATTTGAGATGTAATATTTAATATGATTATCATTAAGGATGCATTTTGTTGATATTAATCTTGATTCTAACAGTATCCACACTTTTCTGTCATATATTGGTTAAATTTTACAATCTTTGTTCCTTTTTCTTCACAAGTCAACAATCGGAAAGCTAATATATTTTTATTCGATATTATTTTTTCGGGTTTTATTGTCTCAGAGCTGAGGGTCTTCCGGAAACAGCCTCTCTACCCCTTCCGGGTTAGGGATATGGTCTGCATATATTTTACCTTTTTCATACCCCACTGGGTAGGATTTTACTGGATATTATTGTATATTATTTGTTAATGCGCTTTCCAATAATACGTAAACAAGTTATTTCCGGGCCTTTATAAGGAATAAAAAATAGATCATTTTATGGACATTTCTTAAAAGTAAATAAAACATATTGATGTTATAAATTTTATTTTGAGTTGCATGATGAATTAAAGTTAAAAAGAAGTCATCCGTCTACTCTTGGCATAATAGCCTACTAAACCCTTGTACTTGTTCCGATTAGATATTCTGGTCCTTCTACTTCACTTGTTTTTAAACACTTTAACTTGATTAAAGTCTATATTTTAAACCCCTCTGACTGTTGACCAAGCAAATGCGACAACAAAATAGTTGAACAGGACAAAGTGTGAGTAATTCACGCAGACAACGAGCGTGCATATAAATATTTTGAAGAAGAAATATGAAATAAGAAGAAATAAATTATTAAAATAAGGATGCAAAATAAAGATAAAATAAGTACTTTTTAAAAAAGAAAGAGAGATATTGTCTCTTTTTGTTGTTCCCCGCAATCCATTCCCATTTAATTTATATTTTCTATTGGCTCCCCCACCCCTGCCCCTTCTCCCTTTTTAGTTATTTCACCCTATACGCTTTGTTTTCTTGCCCACTGCCCCCTCCCTTTTCATTTTTTCCCCTTCCCCCAATCTCATTTAAAAAAAATATATCTGAAGATTCCATAAAAGTGGCCATTTCTGCTATCAATACTTATCTTCTTTTATTTTCATTTAATCTTGACCTTTTTTGGACATCAAACTCCCAACCCAGCTTCTTCTTTCTCATCCCCCCTTACAATATCCGACTCCAGCAGTTCCTTGATAGCAGCTGCTAAGAACGATGCGACATTGATCTACCTAATTAAGAATACCTGAATAAATATTTATCGACGGAATGGTGGGACTGAGAAGAGATATGGGACGGCCGAGGAAGAAGAAATCTGTGTACTACTAAGCACAAGGCATCCCTAATTTGAGAGAACGGGATGAGATGAGGGCATTAATTTTCTTAAAGAAAATAGTATATAATAAGTATTTTTAGCAGATACAGTATAAAAACTAATATGGAATATGAAGTGTTATCCACGTCAAACAAGTGTAACGATCCGGTCGGTCGTTTTGAGAATTTAAGTTACGTTAAGCGGCATATGGTCTTGATTAGCTTTGTAATGTGCGATATTATGTGCGTACGTGGTGAGTTAAGTTACTGGATGGTTTAGAGTTAAATGGAAGAAGGATTCTAGTTTTGGAAGCGTAAGAGGTGAGAGTTGAACAGAATTTAACTTTTGTGTAATCGGCTCTGGAATGAGTTTTAGATGATTTCAACAGCTTTGAATGGTGATTTTGGACTTGGGCGTGCATCCGAATTTGGGTTTGGAGGTCCGTAGGATAAATCAAAGTATTTAGGCGAAAGTTGGAAAAGTTGAAATTTGGAAGATGGAGAAGTTTGACCAATAGTTGACTTTGGTGATATCGGGGCCGGAATGCAATTTCGAGAGTTGTAACAACTTAGTTATGTTATTTTAGACTTGTCTGTAAAATTTAGCGTTATTCCGAGTTGAAATGATAGTTTTCGGCGGTAGTTTTAGAAGTTGGAAGATTTGAAAGTTCTTAAGTTCGATTCATAGTGAAATTCGTAGTTTCAATGTTGTTTGATTAAATTTGAGATCTTGAGTGAGTCCGTGTTAGGTTATTAAAATTGTTGGTGTATTTAGACAGGGCATCAGGTGTATTTTGAATGGGCTGCGGGCCATTTTCTTCTATTTTTGAACTGCGAATGTGTCACCTGGTTTTCTTCGCATATGTTCCTCCGTGTTCATGATAACTATGATTTTAACACATTTTAAACTCATTCTTGTCTAAGTTTTGTGTGTAAACTACCATAAATTAGTTCCAAAATGCTTACAAGTAGCATTTGATTGCAGGTTTGAGAGACAAGAAGACAAATACCAAAGATCGGCTCAAAAAGGAGTGAAATCTGCCAAGTGTCAAATACAAGTGAAGTGGGGAACAAGGAAGCCTAGCGGGGACCGCACTGCTTTGCCACGTGGTCGCGCTAGTAGTTTAGAGATTGTGCACATCCAGTGGTATCCTGCACGATCCGCACTGTTTTTCCATGTGGCTGCGCTAGTTTTTCAGAGACTGAACAATTTCAACGGTAACTTGCATGGTTCGCGCTCACACATAGGCGGTCCACGCCTATGGGAGTTCAGAGACACAAGAATCCAAGGCAAATCCCACGCGGTCGCGCACCAAAACAGTGCGGTCTACATGGATGATGTTCAAAGAGTTGTCATTTTGCCAAGTCCTTCCACCCAGCCTCTGTCCGCATCCCTAACTTCAGAGGAGAGATATCAAGACCAAGACCCATGCACAGCCTCACTACATTTATGCGTGGTCCGCGCCAGCCCCGCATGGGCATTTTTGTCCAGTTTTTCTTGTACACTATAAATAGAACATTTTACTTTTTAGGTTCTGTATTAGATATCAGAAGCTGACGCACTCGTGAGATTCAAGTTTTTGCCTATTTTGGGCAATTTTATCTTATTTCATCGTGGATTCTTGTAGATTAACATTAGTAATTAATTAATATGTTTGTTTCATCTTCTATTTCTTCAATTTCTATTTCTATTATGTCTAGCTAAACCCATTAACTAGGGTTGTGGCTCAACCATAGTGTGGGTAATTAATGGGTGTGATTTTAATGCTTGAATGATGTTGGGTGTTTTCTATTTGTGTTAATTTTATGATTTCATTAGGATTTGGTGGTTGCAAATACTAAATCTACCTTAGTGAGTCTTGACTCTTCTTGAGAAAGAGAGTCTACGACCCCAAAATTGACCCAACAAGGAATTGGAATGGACCCATGAGAATTATAATCCAAATTAACGGGTTAAACCTCGAGAGAGTAATTACCCAACTTGAACCCTAAGTTGCTTGGGCAGATTGGCCTACCCAATTGGTCTCGAGAGAGTCAATTGGGCAAAATCACTCTCTCTACCGAGAGGTGTGAGAATGAGTGCAATCGTGCAACGGTTATAACATAAGCCCCATAATCATCATTTTTATATTAGGAATCTCTATCCGTTAGTTGACCACCTAGAGTTAATATCTTAGCATAATTTAGTTTTAATTTGTAGTTGTTAAAATTTAGTTGATAAACAAGAAAACCAAAAATGGTAGAAGTATAATTAGGAGCAAACATGCATTTCTAGTCTGAACAAATACGCAACTATATTCCAAGCTTCCTGTGGAAATTGACCCCAATACCACTATTGGGTAAAAGTCTTGGCGTCCGCTCTTCCTAAGGTTGAGTCCACCGCGATCACTTTTTGGCGCCGTTGCCGAGGAGCTTACGGTGTTGACTATTTATGTAGCTAGTTTGTGTTTGCTTCTCTTTCCTTCTTTTTACTTATTTTATTTGTGTCAATTCACTCAGGTATACATGGCTTTAAACGCAAATGACCCTCTTGGCAACATGACCGTGGGGGAGGAGTTGAGGATCTAGAACAAGAAGATCTATTACCTCATGCTCCCAGGAGAGGTCTGAATGCCAATGTAAGTGCCAACGCAAATGAGAACATACCAGACCATCCTCCACCTTCTCCAAGAGTGGCACCAAGAGTCCTACCCAATCAAGGGTACGCAAGTGCAATAGTCCTCCCCAAATCCGGGCGGGGAACTCCCAGATTACAAATGTGATGCTCACCTTGCTTGAACAACGAGGTTATTTCACGGGGGCCGCTGATTATAATGCTTATAAACACTTGAAAGGCTTCGTGGATACTTGTTGGGGGTAGCAAACAAACAAATGTTTTGGAGGATGCAGTGAGACTTCGACTTTTCCCATTCTCACTTCGGGGGAAGGCGTTAGATTGGTTGGAAAGGCTCCCCAATCACTCCATCACTACATAGGATGAGTTATCGCAAAGTGTTTCTCTCCAAGTCACATGGAGGCTCTATGGGACGAGATTCTAGCCTTCAAGCAAGAGCCGATTGAACCGTTACATGAGATATGGGAGAGGTTTAGAATGATGGTGAAAGAGTGCCCTAACAATGATATGAATGATGTGATGATCCAACAAACATTCTATAGGGGTATCAACACAACCAATCAATGTATTGTGAACCAACTGGCGGGAGGAAATTTTATGAAGCTTCCGTACAATGAAGCTTGTGATGTGTTAGATGAGATGGCCAATACATCATCGGCATGGCAAAGCCGGGCTAATGTTCCTCAAGGTGACCCTAATGTCATACATTTGCATAAGGAGTTGCATGATCATGACCAAGCCATTGTCGAACTTACAACAACATTGAATCAGTTGGCTAAAGTACAGTTACAACAAGTTCAAAACTCGCGCCAAGTCAACGCCATGGAAGGAGTGAATATGATGAAAAGGAGGTAAAGAGGACAAAAACCTCAAGGAAATTTTGATAACTATGATGATGGTGGTGGCTATTCTAATGAATTCTATGACAATCAAAGTGAGGAAATCCAATATGTCAACAACTATCAAGGGAATAGAGGTAATCAAGGGAACCAACAATGGAGACCCCAAGGAAATTGGGGCAATCAATAAGGTGGTAATTGGAACAATAACAAAAACCAAGGAGGAAATTGGGGGAACAACAATTCGGGTAATCAAGGTAATTGGAGTGGAAACAACAACAAAAACTGGAACAATAACAATGGGCAAGGTAGGTGGAGTAACAATGGTGGTCAAGGATTTCAAAGGCCGTTGATGTTTCAACAACCGAATAACCCGCTGCCATTTCAATCTCAAGGACCGAGTTCCTCCGGAAATAATTTGGGTAGAATTGAGAATATGTTTGAGCACATGATGAAAAAGAAACAAGATTCCGATGCGCAATTGGCTTCTCGTAATACGTCCATCCGTAACTTGGAAGTGCTACTAGGGAAACTGTCTCAAGCTTTGAATACTCACCCCAATGGAGCTCTACCAATTAATACACTAATAAACCCAGAGTGTGAAAGTACCAACCAAGTAATGGCGGTCACTACAAGAAGTGGGCGAGGCGGTGATGTGCAAGCCTCAAGAGAAAAACTTGTTGTAGATATTGGCACTGAGTTTCATGATGATAATAAACCATTGAAGGTTGATGATGTGCCGATTGATATAAATGATGAGGTTAAGGTGGAGACACAAGAAGCCGTGAACCCGTCTAGGTAACACGTGATTGATATTCCCGAGCCAGTGGTACCCAAGGCTAGGGCACCCTTGCCTAGGCCCCTCCACCAAATCCTCAAAGGCTAGCAAAGCATAAGAGTGACCTTCAATTCAAAAAGTTCATAGATATGATGAAGATTCTTACTATCAATGTGCCATTGGTTGAGGCACTTGAGCAAATGACAGGGTATGAAATTTGTGAAAGAGTTGGTTACGAAAAAGATCAATGGCCCCAAAACTCGAGGATCCGGGAGCTTTCACTATCCCGTGTACTATCGGAAGTTTGCCCAAGCTCTGTGTGACTTAGGGACAAGCATAAACTTGATGCCATATTTTGTCTTTAAGACCTTGGGGATTGGGCAACCTCGTGCTACTTCAATGCAACGTCAAATGGCGGACTGGTCAATAAAAAGACCCCTGTGTATAGTTGATGACATCCTTGTAAGTGTTGATAAATTCATCTTGGCGGCCGACTTTGTGATACTAGATTATGATGCGGACTTCTAAGCCCCAATTATCCTTGGAAGACCTTTCCTGGATACGGGGAAGGCTTTGGTCGATGTCGAGACGGGAGAGTTTACCTTCTGTGTTGGTGATGAAAAGGTGGTCTTTCCGGTGTGCAAGTCCATGAAGTAGCCTAATAGTGTAGAAAATCATTCTATCCATGATATGTGTGCTTTGGTTGTATTAGCATGATTTTCAGGTATAGGTTTTGATGAATGACAAACAACGAAGTCGATGAATGACAAACAATGAAGTCAAGTGTCAAACAATGTTATTATATGACAAACAATCAAGATTGAATGCCGAGAAGCATATTGATGACGGAATTGCATAGACAAGCCAAAGACGAGCTCAAAAGTTTAAGACTGAAGACCCAAGGCGTAGGTCGTTAGGTAGAACCAATGTAAGAGCAAAGCTTAAGTTATCTCGTCTTTTGGCTCAATATAGGTCATCATAAATATGCATAAAATCATTTTATCAAATCATATTTATCATAAACATATTTTAAATACTTCAAACAAAATGTTTTTAACGTTTTCATTTTTGGTTTTTGAAGTAAGTTGTCAATTATGGACAGCATAATAGAATAATCGATTATGCAAAGTGATAATCGATTATTCTGGGAAATCCTAACAATTGCTAAGAGTTTAGGGGATATGCATCAAAAAAGGGGGAATGTATCTACGTTATAGTATGCCTTATTTGAGGGGGAATCATCATTAAGGGGAATTGCTTGCATGAATTATATGTTGAGATATAACATGAATTTAGGGGGAATCCGATATGCATATCTCCTGTTGTTTGTCATTATTAAAAAGGGGGAAATTGTAGAAAATCATTCTGTCCATGATATGTGTGCTTTGGTTGTATTAGCATGATTTTCAGGTATAGGTTTTGATGAATGACAAACAACGAAGTCGATGAATGACAAACAATGAAGTCAAGTGTCAAACAACGTTATTATATGACAAACAGTCAAGATTGAATGCCGAGAAGCATATTGATGACGGAATTGCATAGACAAGCCAAAGACGAGCTCAAAAGTTCAAGACCGAAGACCCAAGGGGTAGGTCGTTAGGTAGAACCAATGTAAGAGCAACGCTTAAGTTATCTCGTCTTTTGGCTCAACATAGGTCATCATAAATATGCATAAAATCATTTTATCAAATCATATTTATCATAAACATATTTTAAATACTTCAAACAAAATGTTTTTAACGTTTTCATTTTTGGTTTTTGAAGTAAGTTGTCAATTATGGACAGCATAATAGAATAATCGATTATGCAAAGTGATAATCGATTATTCTGGGAAATTCCATTTATTGGAAATTTACGCAGAGTAGGATAATCGATTATCAGAATTGCATAATCGATTATCTTGTGTCCGTTGCCAGTTTTTGAACATTGTAACAACATAATCGATTATGCATATCACAATAATCGATTATCCTGCATAAAATCAGCTTCCGATTTTGTAACGGTAAGCTGATAATCGATTATCCAAATCTGATAATCGATTATCTTGGCATAAAATCAGCATAATTGATTGCCAATTAAGCAACGGACAGACTACTTCTACCACCTATAAATAGAGGTCTTTTGAGCTGAATTGAAACATACAACACCTCTCATTATTCATATACATATTGATATCATTTGTGCATCATTATAGAGCTTTTGTTGAGCCATTTGAGAGACAACTTTGAGTTGTTCATAGAGCTAATATTGTATCTCTTTATCTACTCTTTTGAGAGAGTTCTTGTTGTAAAAGAGAAAGGTGTATGAGAAGACCATATTTTCTCATTGATTGTCGGGTTTGCTAAGTACCCTCAATCTTAGTGTGTGAAGTCTTATGGTGCGGTATCCACGAGCAAGGTGAAGTCTTGAGGTGCGGTATCCTCGAGCAAGTTGAAGTCTTGTAGAGTGTACATCTACGAGCAAGTGTAACGGTTTGTTAGGCACCCGTAAGCTTAACGGAGTTAGTGGAATCTCGAGAGAGTCTCTCGGGGACTGGACTAACCACAAGTTGTGGTGAACCAGGATAAATTCGGTGTGTTCTTTCCTTACTATTTTAATTACCAAATTTATTTTATTCCTGCAATTTTAATTCTACAATATTTATCAATATTCTCGTGCCACACTATTCACCCCCCCCCCTCTAGTGACGGGCATAAATCCTAACAAATAGCACCGGGGTGTGCTCCTTTGTTGACATTGTAACTGCTGTGATAATAGATGAAACAAGTACTATGATTGATGTTGAAGATCCACTTGTGTCCGCACCTCTAGATCGTGAGATGAATGATGATTCAAGTAGAGTGGTGTGCGTAGATGTATTGCATGCCATGGAACTGTGTGAACCCAATATGTGGTCATTGGACCTTGATCAAATGGAAAGTCCCTAGAGAAGCCATCAAATGAAGTTCCACCAGTGTTTGAGATAAAACAAAGTGAGCCACACATGAGTCTCACAATTGTTGAACCCAATGCTATCTTGAGGGATGTCGAAACACCTATTTTGGAACCTTAAGGGAGACTACCTGCGACAAAGAATGAAATGATGCTTATTCTTCATGATGTGGTTGGTTTCGCAAGGCCCGACACAGGTTGGCGGTTTTGCATGAACACGCTAATCTGAACAAGGTTCGATACAAGGATTATTATCCATTGTCGTTCATTGATCGGATGATTCACAAACTTGCCGGACGTGCATTTCATTATTTCTTGGAGAATTTGATGAGATCCACATGGTGGCGTTTCATTCATTTGAAGGGACTTTGATGGTAACATGCATCATTCCATGACGTTAAATCAGGCACTTCTTGGGAGGCAACCCGCATCTTTTTCTTTCTTTTTGTCTTCTGTTGTAGATTAGGAGTTTTGACCTAATAGTTTGTGAGATGTTGCAGGGATAATGTTGAACCAGTGCAGGACAAAAGTAAAAATTGCTGAGTCTCTGAAGTTTGCCTACGCAACCTCGCACTAAAAGAATTCGGTCTACGTAGGCTGGAGAAGTATAGTGTTAAGTCTCTGAAGCTTCTAGCGCGTTCACCTCACATTTTTGTGTGGTCTGTGTTGTGAAGACTCAAAATGGCAAGTTCTTTGAAATATCCCATGCGGCCGCACACCATACTAGTGGGGTCCGCGCTGGGAAGGACCAAATCATCTACTCTCTGAAGTTTCCCACGCGGCCGCGTGACAAAACAGTATGGTTCGCGTGGGTCGTGCAGTTACTTGTGAAGGCTAGAAATCCAGCGCGGCCAACATCCATTTCTGCGTGGCCCCGCTGGTAGGTTGGTGAAGGGCCCCAGGGTTTTTCTATAAATAGAGACCTTAGGCCTCATTTTACCCTTTTCGCATTTTTACTCCCTGAGCACTCATTTTCACTATTCACCGAGTCCATTGCTTCAAATTTGAATTTTCATAATCCCTAGTAACACTCCTTGCTAATCTCATTTTAGTTTAATTTTTGATTATTTTATTTGCTTCCCACTAGTGTAACTTCTTATTTCTTCTTATTCTTCTTAGTTTAAATTATTAGGTTAGATTCTTGTGTGCTATTTTGAACAATGGCCATGAATTCATGTTTAGTAATTGAGTACCGACAATTAGGACCCAAAATTTGATAAAAAATTGGACTTAAATGAAAATTTTCTAACTCAGTTAATTATTAGCCCTGCGCGGTCCATGCTGCTTCTCATGTGTGTGCTAATTCTGTTTTACGTGATCCGCGTACTATTTTTGCATGGTCCGCACTGGCCCAACGTGATCGCGGTCCAAATCAGTGCGAACTACATTGGTAAGATTCAGAGAAAGGCATTTTTTGGTCATTGACATGCGCGGTCCTCTCCCCATTTATGTGATGGACCAACGTGACCGCAATCCAAATCAGTGCGGACCGCGTTGGTGAGTTTTGAGAGGGGTGTGTTTGGAACCCTATCAAGCATGGTCCGCGCTCCAGTTTTATGCAGTCCGTGCTACCCCAGCAAGATCGCGTGACTCTTTTGTGCGGTCCGTGTCCCCTATTCTGCTGCACTGTGTATGAACCATGAACTTATTTGTTTCACCTAATTTACTGCATATTCTTAAACTAACAATGTTATACTTGTATTCTTTGCAGATCATGGTTAGCAAATGTGGAGGAAAATAACAAAAGCAACCCGGCAGAGGTGGTTCCTCTCGAGGGGGAAAAGGAAATCGGGTGGTTAAACTCACTCCCCAGGTTCGGGAGAACATAAAAGAGACCCGTAATCTGATATGGGAAGCTGATAGAGCGGCCTCCCACTCTACGGGGAGTGAGTATGCACCATCCCAGAGCATCACCTTAGAATCAACTTCGACTCACATGTCTATCTCCTTCCAGTTATATGACACCCCTTCACCCGAACTTGCACCCACTTCCAAAAGACCCGTCAATTTAATTTCGAATTCGTCTGATGAGTCCGTAGCAAGAAGTGAAGAACAATACTCCACCTCCCCTACAACTTCATCATCTGGGGAAAGTGGAGGATATGGTGAAGGGGGTGAACCTCAAGTCGAGGGAGTAGAGCGGACAAGAAAACCTGAAGCCTGGGCAAACAAGTTTGTGAGCAAGATAACATTTCAGAAATTTAGGGGATGGTGGCCCGCAAGAAAATTGATCCCAGAGAGACAATTCAGTGATGCTGATCTTCTTCCTCTCAACCAAATGGTGCAAGCGCAATTCCATAATAGAGAGGGTTGGGATTTCTTCAAGGAGCTTTGTATAGTCGCCAATGAACAAATGGTTAAAGAGTTTTATTGAAATGTTCATCATGTGGTTAGGGACTCAAAGGTGACGAATGTGAGGGATGAATTGGTGATGTTTGATGGGAAGTCACTGAATGAATACTTGGGGTCCCAAGAAGAGGATGGATCCGAATACTTGGCAAAGCTGGAAATGAAAGAAGAGGTGTGTCCTTGGTTATCCCAATACTTGGCAGCCCCGGGCACTGTTCCAATATGGTTGAAGGCAGGGGAGTGGATTCTGTGGAACACTTTCAATTTTGAGGCCAAGGGTTGGTTGACGTTCGTGTGTAGTAGACTTGATACCTCCACCCATGATCACTCAATTCCTATTCCTCGGAGCTGTACTAGTGGAATCTATCATGGCCAGGCTTCCTCTCAATGTGGGCAACATTATCTCGAGGGCGATCTCTACGGTCGGACAGGGGACAAATACAAACTATCCCTTCCCGAACACTCTTTCCATGTACTTGAGAGATTTGGATGTGAAAAAGAAACACTTGGACTTCAAGGTGAAACCAGTGGCTCCCTATTCATGGTGTAGTCAGTTGGGTCCCGACAACCCAAAGAAGTCCAAAAAGCATCAGTTATCCACTTCTACCACACCTGACCAGTCTGAGGAGCCAGCGATTATTGAGCATTAAGGAGTCAGTAACAAAGATGAGAGAATATGTGGATAAGCTTTTGGCAGACCAGATTCCATTAGACATACTATTTGGGGACCCAGCTGTAGATCCAGCAGCACCTCAGCCACAGCAGGAGGAGGCACCCAGGCAGCCATGAAAGAAGAGGAAACTCCCTAGCACTGAGGGAGTTGTGATAGAGGTGGCACAGGCTCAGATGGGTACCTCCAGTGCTCCACCAGTTGTTCAACCAGTCTTTGATCCGGCCCATGTCCATGCATCAGAGCAGCAGTAGGCCGGGAACCAATCTGAGGTCCCTACCAATACAGAGGACCAGGGGCCCACTGATCAGCACATGGTGACAGATTAGGCTTGAGATATCCTTTCCTGTTATTTATGCTTATTTTCTTAGTTGTCATTAAGGACAATGCCATCTCTTATTCGTGGGGGTGAGCCCGACTATTTTGATGGATGACTGTATATATTCTCAATACTTTTATCACATTTGTAGTTGATAGATGGTTTGTATATTGCTTTTCATTCTAGATGCTTTTCAACTTTATGTATATATTCAATACCCCTAGTTGTATATTGTACTCCCCTTCTGTACATATTCATTCGGTTTTTCATTTTGATTTTCTTGGTTTTGTATTTTTGTTAAAATTTTCCATTTTAGCTGCATAGTTAGGCTAGTAGCCTTTTTTTTTGTTTTGATGTTTGCAATAAGCCCTTAACTTTTTTAATGCCACAGTTCTTTCCAAGGGTAGAGTGTTGTGTGAACCGGGTGGCTCTTACCAATGATAGATGGTGTGACAACCTTCTTAAGGGTTTGCGTCCTTTTTTAATTTTTCTTTTTGATTTTCACGTTTTGTAGTTAAGGGTACCTCAGGCAAAGATTCACTTGGGCCTAACACATTTACCTTTGATCCCATGGTCAAAGACATAATGTTGTGCTTAGGATGGTGAAAGTCATGGCCTTGAGACTCTTGCGTTGACCAAACAATAATCATGTGGTCATTTTGGACCATTGTGCTCTTGAATCGTAACTAAGGTCATTGTGGGCCCTCGACTCGGTGTCTTTAGCAATCCTTGAGTATGTGTAGTGAGAATTCGAATTGTGAGCCCAAGTACCGATTTTATAGTCTAGAACTTACCCTGAATATTTGTTGAGGCGACATCATAGGTGAAACTCGACTTGAGAGGTGATTATAGGCTCTCCTTGGTCCAAAATGCCAAATTTGAAAAATTCCATGACCAACCAATGAAATTAACCCCAGTTCACCCTTTTTGAGCCTTAAACCTTCTTCTTTCTTAAACCAAAGCTATAAGCATATGCCTGTTCTCAATGAGACCCTCTCTTGGCACCCAAATCTTCCCTTGAGTAATGGAAAATGTCTAAGTTTGGGGGGAGAGACAAGAAAGAAATCATTGTGGTAAAACGACACAAAAGCAAAAGAAAAGGAAGGCAACAAAAAAGACAAAAAGACAAAGAGAAAGACCAAAGTGAATAAGAACCAAAAAGGGAATCCAAGGACAACCAAAAGTGAAAAAGGTGTGGAAAAAAGTAGACAAAAAGGAGAAAGATTTTGAATTGCATAAGAAAGAGTGACAATGTATCTCTCTAACTCCTTGAGAGTGAAATAATCAAATGTGTCAAGAAAGTGTGCCAAAATGAATCAAAAGAAGTGCTTAAGGGAAAATTGAACCCAATGGAGCAAAACAATGCCCTACCTTTACCCAAAAGCCTTTGCAATGACTCCTCAAAAGCCATATATGATCTTGAGTTGAGGGAATCCTATTTTAGTGGATACATACATAAGGGGCAAGTATATGGTACTTAGAGCCGGACTTATGGACTTCTCTTTATGAGAGATGAGTGAGAATCCATCCACCCTTGTTTGGGTGTCAATACTCTAAAAGGTGAGGTTCACTTAGGGAGAGTTGAGGATGTGTGAGTTTGGGTTCCACAATGAACAAAGTAATTGAGAAAGGTTCCTTGGTGAAATATGTCAACTCTTGATGCTTTTGTGTCACACGTGATCCACAAGTTTTCAAAGTTTAAATGTGTTAATGATGCATTCGCATTGAGGGAAATTGTTAGTACCAATTGATGCTTGTTGAGGTTACTTTAGTATATGCAGGAATTACTTGGATGTATTCCTATGAGGGGTAGGTCTTATTTTATTTTCTTGAGAACAAGCAAATGTTTAAGTTTGGAGGAGTTGATAACTATGATTTTAATACGTTTTATACCTATTCTTGCCTTAGCTTTGTGTGTGAATTGCCATAAATTATTCCCAAAATTGTTACAAGTTGTGCTTGATTGCAGGTTAGAGCAACAAGATGACAAATGTGAAAGATCGACTCAAAAAGGAGTGAAATCTGGCAAGTGTCAAAGACAAGTGAAGTGTGGAACAAGGAATCCTAACGCGGACCCCACTGCTTTGCCACGCGGCCGTGCTAGGAGTTCAGATATTGTGCACATCCAGTGGTAACATGCGCGGTCTGCACTGCTTTGCCACGCGGTCATGCTAGGAGTTCAGAGACTGAGCAATTTCAACAATAACCTGCGCGGTCCGTGCTCACACCTACGTGGTCCGCGCCTATGGGAGTTTATAGACACAAGAATTCAAGGCTAATCCCATGCGGTCGTGCACCAAAACCGGTCCGCGTGGATGATGTTCCGAGATTTGTCATTTTGCCAAGTCGTTACACGGGACCATGCCCCATTTACACGCGGTCTGCGTCCCTCGGCCAGCACGGCCGTGCTAACTTCTTGCGCGGTCCGCGTCCCGAAATTCATAGGATAGATATCAAGACCAAGACCCCTGTGCGGCCACACTACATTTATGCATGATCCGTGCCAGCTCGCATGGGCATTTTTGTCCAGCTTTGTCTTGTGCACTATAAATAGAACATTTTACTTTTTTAGGTTATATATAAGATATTAGATAGCTGCTGCACTTGTGAGACTCAAGTTTTAGCCTATTTTGGGAAATTTTATCTTGTTTCATCGTGGATTCTTGTAGATTAACATTAGTAAGTAACTAATATATTTATTTCAACTTCTATTTCTTCAATTTCTATTTCTATTATGTGTTGCTAAACCCATTAGCTAGGGTTGTGGATCAACCCTAGTGTGGGTAATTTATGTGTGTGATTATTTAATGCTTGAATAATGCTGGGTGTTTGCTATGTAGGTTGATTTTATGATTTCATTAGGATTTGGTTGTTGCAAACACTAAGTCTAGCTTAGTGGGTATTGACTCTTCTTGAGAAAGAGAGTCTACGACCCCAAAATTGACCCAACAAGGAATTGGGATGGACCCATGAGAATGGTAGTCCCAATTAACGGATTAAACCTTGAGAAAGTAATTACCCAACTTGAACCCTTAGTTGCTTGGACAAATTGGCCTACCCAATTGGTCTCGAGAGAGTCAATTGGGCAAAATCACTCTCTACCGAGAGGTGTGAGAGTGAGTGCAATCGTGCAACGGTTATAATATAAGCCCCATAATTATCACTCTTGTATTAGGAATCTCTACCCGTTAGTTGACCACCTAGGTAAATGCCACGACCCTAGTGCATTTCTCTATCTTGCATACAACCTAGAATTAATATCTTGGCATAATTTAGTTTTAATTTGTAGTTGTTAAAGTGCTGTTGATAAACAAGAAAACCAAAAATGATAGAAGTACAATTAGGAGCAAACACGCATTTCTAGTCTGAACAAATCTGCAATTCCATTCCAAGCTCCATGTGAAATTGACCCCGATACCACCATTGGGTAAAAGTCCTAGCGCCCGCTCTTCCTAATGTTGAGTCCACCACGATCAGTTCACGAAAAGTAATTTTGGAGGAAGGAATATTTGTTTTTCGCATTCACATTCCTCCTTTCATGATTTCGGAAACCATCCCTTTCCTTCTTTGCATTCGCATCCATCCATTTGCGTTCGCATAGTAGGAACTAAGAGCTGGGCACTAGTGACCATTTCCTCTACACGTTAGCGTTCTTCTGTCCGCGAACGCGATTGTTCCTGCGTGTTCACGATGCATAAACACCGGGCAGCAGAATATATCTTTCAAATCGAGGGTTAGGCCAATTTTATCTTACCTTGACATGTAGAGCCCGATTTTGAGCAATTCTTTGTGGTGTTTTCAAGCAAATCAATTGGATAAGCGTTCTTCACCTATAATTTATTATACCATGATTTTATGTTTAATTTATGTTTTGAGTTGAGGAGAATTGAGATTTTTGAAGAAAACTTTCAAAATGAAAAATCATGATTTGAGGGGCGAATTTGTATCGAAATTTGATAAATTTAGTATGGTTGAACTCATATCGGAATGGGTGTTCGGGTTTTGTAAAATTTATCGAGTTTTGAGGTGCGGGACTGGGGGTTGACTTTAAGTTCAATTTTTTTTATTTTGATTAAAAATTGATGCTTTATGATCCGGAATAGTTTCTTATGAGTTTTATTTATGCTTTGAAGTTATTTTGGTTAAATTTTAGCCGTAAGGAGGTCATCTCACCGGAGAAGTTTATTTTTGAGTATCAATTTGTCTTATTTGAGGTAAGTATCTTATCTAAGTTCGTGTTGGGGAACTACCCCTTTGGAATTGAGTCTTCTATGCTAATTGTAGTCCGTGTACGCGAGGTAACGAGTACGTGCTTGGGCTTATTTGTTGAGAAGTTAGCCTGTTAGAGTTCTTAGGTCCTTATATTCATTGAGTTGAAGTTGTCTTGACATGATTGAGTTTTCTATTTACTAGTTTCACCTCTACATGCTATAAAATTTAATGCCTTTATGATTTACTAATATTTCATATTTGACTCTTATTTGACTTAACTGAAGATTTTTACCTCGTCTATTTTCATTCTATCTTTTTATAACTGCTTATATTTATTTGATATTTATTATTATCTCATCATGTAATTATTTAGTCTTAATTGAGGTTATGATTATCTTTACACTGTTTATCCTGAATCGAATTTGTGTATCTTCTTTGTTATTTCCCAACCTTAAAAAGAAGTTTAGATATCCTATATATTGGTTGACATGTCCTTATTTGGAATTATTTGCCTCGTGTTATCTCCTTTGTAGTTGAACTGATTCTGTGGGATCGTGGTTACATATTATTTTCTCCCTTGTTGAGTCGTTCTTATTACGCCTAATATTCTCTATTGTGGTTATTCCTTGTGAACCCGTTATGATGTTCCTTGTGAGTGAAGGTTTTTTGAGTTGACTCACTTATTGTAACCTTGTATTTATTGTGATTGTTGCTATTGTATTTGTTGTTGTGGTGCACGAGGTTTTTGCCGTGCGGTTATTATTATTATGATGCATGTGTGTGCGTGTGTGTAGCGCATGTCGCGAGACAAGGTGGGAACATTATTATGCACGTGTGGCGAGGTAAGACAGACACTTACTTTTTATTATTGCGCACGTTGTGAGACAAGGTGAGCTATGTTAGGGATTGATTTATGATGACTTGTGATGGCCTGGGAGCATTCTTATTGTTGATATTTGTGTAATGGTGCATTTATATGTGTGAGTTTTATTTCGTGGAAAATTGTGGGAAAATTTTTCTACCTGCTGTCCATTTCTTTTTCTTTACTTACTAGGTAACATGAACTTGTAAAAATTTCTGACCAATTGCAGAGTTAACCCACCATTAATTCTCTCCTTTTTGACTAAAATCATCACCTCATTACTACCCAAATACTGGTAACGACCCTGTAATATACCTCACATAATCCCACTACAATGGTCCCCAATACCAATAGTCTCGCCTCACCTAGTACGAGCTGCTCAGACAACTAATCACCACAAACAATGACCAACGGTCTCACATGATCCAAAAATGCGCCAATAGGACATAACGCAAACAAGATACATAAGGAAATGATTTAGGAATGGACTTCTCAACTCATACAATTAATATGGACTTTTCCCCAGAGAATAGGAATTTATCAAGCTGTTTCACAACACACATATCACAATCATAATAATACATGAATTGACGAACACAGAATAACATATGATACTCCAACACCCCTCTTTGAGGAGCGCTATATTGAAATTAACACATCTAATTCACATGAAGCCCATAATCCTATTTAAATCCATTCATCCACTTCGGGTCGATTCTGCTCATACTGAACTAGGCTGATAGCCTTTCCTGGACCGGTAAGTCATTTCTTCTCATAACACGCAAGAACTACCACCATAGCTGGGGCAACACCCCATAATCCACAACTAAATGAATCGAACGACTTCATATAGATCTTAGATATTCTTCCAACATTTCAACTTTTATAAGTCCCCAAAATTTGACTAACTCCCAGATTTTTTCAAATATTTCAGCAGAGACTCCCTTGTAATTGGGCCTATCCACCTGTCAGAGCAACACCAAAATAACTCCTAACAACATGTCCACAACCCAACAAGTACATAACTATACCAATAACACTAATCTCCTCATTACAACCCCGGCATTATCACAATGATATCTTGACATAAAACGTATCATTTGTATGATCATAACCACATTTCAGGTCTTAATAGTTGTTCATAAATAATTTCATTATTATCAATAAATCTCATATTAATGACCACCTCATTTCAAAATTTCACAATACTGACAACAGAATGTGAGGCATGAAGACCTCATTGAGCAGTTCTTGGAATGTTCGAGGACGAACGTCTATTTAAGTGGGGAAAAATGCAACGTCCCGATCGGTTGCTTTGAGCTCTAACGCATCGTTCAGTAGTTGGAAGTCATAAACAACTTCATTTAAGTTATATTGACTTGTGCGTATGATCATACTTGAATTTTGGGGAATTCGGAGTCAAATTGGAAAGAAAAGTTTCATTGCGGCAGCCTTAAGTTGAAGAAAATGGCTAAGATTGGAATTTTCAGTAAACGACCTTGGAATCAGGATCTGAAAGTTCCAGCATGTTCTTATGATGATTTCGGACTTGTGCGTATGTCTGGATTTGGTTTTGGATAACCCGTGAGCATTTCGTATATTGTGGAAGTTAGTATTTTAGAAGAATTTCATATTGGAAGGCATTTTAGTGTTATCGATGTCGGTTTGGAATTTCGAGTACGTGAATAGCTCCGTATGGTGATTCTGCAATTCGGAGCGCGATCGGAAGTGAATTCGAATGTCCGGAGGTCATTTTGAAGTCATTTGGCTAAATATAGAAATTTAAAGGTTTTTTAGAAAATTCGACCGGAAGTGAAAATTTTGATATCAGGGTTGGAATGCGATTACGATTGTTGGGGGAAGTCCGTAATATCGAATGTGACTTGTGTGCAAAATTTTAAGTCATTCCGGAATGATTTTGATAAGGTTTGAGACACTTAGTCTCTTTTAAGGAAGCTTAAGTTGGAAAAGTCAACCGGATATTGACTTATGTGTTAGAGGGCTCAAATTAACCGGTCGGGTCGTTACAAAACTGTATTAGAAAACTTGCACAAGTGTACACGTAGTTAATCACTCTTATCGGTTAATAAAACAAACCTTGATGTTATTGATCATTTCTACACCCCCTCGTCTGGTTCTATTGGCATGTGCATCGTCCATGCAATTGTTGGTTGTAATGAGGGCACAAGGTGCCAAGTGTTCAGAGTTATGAATAATTGAGGTTCGGGACCTCATGAAGGTTGTTGGCTAAATCCTTATGCAAAAGTGTTTACTTTATCTGGTTGCTACCTGTTTTTCCTTTAATCTCGTTCTCTGGATTAAGACTGTTCAGCTTACTCTACTTATAAGGTTTCGATGTTAACTGTTACTTTCCTTTATAGCTGTAACTTCAGTATTATTCGCTGTCATTTTGTGTAGTCTTTATATAGATATCGTACCCCTGTTGTTTCTACACTTATACTTGTTCAGGTTATTTAGTCTAGTAGGTGTCTTGACTGTTCCTCGCTACTAATCCATCGAGGTTAGTCTTGATACTTATTAGATACCGATGTGGTGTACTCATACTACACTTTTGCACAATTTTTGTGCAAATCCAGGTATTGATCATTAGCCGATGTGTGGTTTGCTGTTGTGGAAATTCAAGGTAAACTTGTTGATGCATTCGCAAGCTTCGGAGTCACCTTCTTATTTCGTATTACACTGTTCACTCTTATTTTAAAATAGTTATATTTAGAAATTTTCTAGAAAACTCTGTGGAGCTTATGACTTGTACTACCGGTTTTGGGGTTGTAAAATTTAAAGATATTTCTATTTCAAATTGTTAGATGTTATTTAAATATTGTTATTGTTTCAAGTAATGTTAGGCTTGTCGCGCCCCCTTTTTCTCGCAAAATCGGGTTTATGATATTTTGAAGGACAACTCGTTCCCTTTCGGGAATTGGGTTAGAACTGAAGAATCGCCACCTAATGATTAAAGTGTATTAGGACACTAAGTGGAGTTTAGATTTAGAAACCAGAGATTGGGTAAGGGCTAGAAATTATCTCGAGGGGAAGGTGTTAGGCATCCCTCGAGATCCACTAGTTTGTTTCCCTGCCATGCTACAATTGTGACTTTAAGTGCAAACAACAAATAGACACATAAGGGTTTCTAATACAAGGGGATTTCACATAACGATTGCAAGTAGTTGAAGTTTGAAAGCAAAGATGAAATTGAAATAGTTTTAAAAATTCTGAAAATAAAACAAACAAGTAAAAAAGGAAGGAGGTCCTATGTTTACAAATATTATGGATCATATCAATGCAATACCCGGTAATCACTCCTCAGAATAGGGGTTACACGTGGTATTAGCACACCCGTCATCATATCCATATCTACTCTTTCCCATCCCATTAAGTTATTAAAGTGCGGAATGGTTGCGTTACTTATTTCATGCTATTATCCGCCCCAATCCTATCAGCCCCGGAGGCATTTGAGACTACTAGTCCCAAAGGGAAGGGATGTTGGTTTTTGTTAATTTCAAAATGATAAAATTCTACGGCGACAATCAAAAACACATAGCGCAAATATGGGAAAACACATAAAAGCTAAAGCCTTAATCAAGCCTCGTTAGCTTAAAAGACAAATTGTTCAACATGTCTTGCACATACTGGTTATGGTCTGATTAAACTTAAAAGGGTGAGGCAAACTGGTCTATTACATATTTCAGATAAAAAATCCTAATCACGCCTGCCTACTGGTTGTAATTTAACAAAGTCTAATTCAATTAACTAATTTTACCTTATGGAATGACTAAGTGTTAGACGAAACCTATAGGCATGATATCTATTAGGAATGTAGAAAAGAAATATATTGATTTTAAAGAGGAAGACTTGTTAATTGCAGGAACATAAGTTCTGAGATGATAAGCATTGCTACTACTGATTTTAGACTTATGAACTAGTTGAACGATTCTGATTTATTTGATTGCTCCTATAGGCATGCTTTCTAGGCGTTATTGTTTTAAAAAAATGTATACAGTTGAAATAAAAGTGCAGAGGTCCTACAGGCATGGTATCTAGAATGTTGTTTATTATTAAAACCTATTATCACGCATATGCAGAATTCAGGAAGTCCTTTAGACATGTTATCTATGTGATATGCATAAATGCAGAAACCTATAGACATGGTATCTATGTATGAAATGCAAAACCTATAGACATGATTTCTATAAAATACAGAAGTGTAAAAACCTATTGACATGGTTTCTACATATGGAATGCAGAACCTATTGACATGGCATCTATATGAAATACAGAAACCTATATACAGAATTTCTATAAAATGCAGAAGTACAGAACTTGTAGACATATTTTATGAGTAATAACACCTATAAGAATATTGTCTACCCTTGCATACATGAGTGACCTTCCCCATTTCACTAAAACCCCATAAGTCAATCACAAGTTATTACAACCCGTAATGAATAGGAAAATAAAAGTAAAATTACATTAGAAAAACTAAAAATTCCAACCAAGGAGAGTTTGATTCAGACTTCCTGTCTAAAGTATGAAGTAAACCAACTCCAAAGATCAAATTTCCAAAGCCTTTCTCTTATTTGGTACGTGTAAGAGTTCCCTAAGAGTCTCAAATGGACTGCGGACAGTGCTCACACCCAAATATATTGCAAAATTGAGTCATAGTGCAGTGTGGAAGGGGCAGCCCTCAAATGTACAAGTTTAGAGGGAACTCAAGGTCCCATAGCAAGGTTTATAGGAGGACGATAGAACTTAGAAGCTGGGAGAGAGTGTAAGTGTAGAGAGGGGGGTTCTTGGGGGAAGCAAAAATAGGATGGTGATCATACCTAGAAATTGGAAGTGCTGGCACACCCCAACCAGCCTGTTAGCCACATTGTTTGGGAATTAGGCTCCCCTAAGGGATCAAGTCCAAACATGAGCAACAACTTGGATGTTTCCATGTTCTGAACTTCAACTCTAACACATAGAAGGGGACAGGGGTGCATGGATTCACAGTAGAAACATATGCAACGAAATTGACATGCTAATTAACATTAAACATTAGAAGTAAAGCAGATGGGGGTGCAAAAGCTATACAATAAATACATCGGGATGAGGCTGAAAAGCAAACTAGAACATACCAATTTCAGGGAAACAAGAAAAGAAAGTAGTAGTCTTGTAAATCCAAAGTGCAAGCAAATAGTTAGAATGCTATTATTAGAGAACTATGATACTTGAGTAGTATAAAAGTGTTGAATTGAAAGTGTGTTGATGAGAAAGGAGTCGTGCCCTTTAATAGTGTGGAAGGCAAGTAGACTAAGGTAGGAGAATAATTTGAAAATCAGTTGTAAATCAATTACACAAGTTTCCCTTTAATTAAAGGATCCTGTTTTCAAACGGGTAAAATAATTAAGGAAAGAGGTTGATCAAACACTTTTCCAAAGCAACACAAGAAGGGTAAATACACAGAGATTTATTTAAGGAAAAAGTTTAATAGCACACAGTTTGTGCAAATAAGGAAAGGAAATCAATTAACAGCCAGTAAATCACAAGGTCTGAGTTTTGGTATGAATGAATCCAGTCAGAAAAGGTGAAGAAAAGTTTTACTTAAGGAAAATCAATAAAAATCAATCAAACCTAATAGAGGGATTCTAAATCAATCATAAGTTGGAAAATCTTTTCGGAAGAAAGAATTTATCACACATATAAAAGCATACAACCACACTTAAGCATGAAGAACTGTTATGCTAATCAGTAGAAAAGTCTAGCATAGAAGAATTTAAAAGTTTAGAGTCGTAAAAAAAGAAGTTCAAACTTAGCTTATAGACTCAGAATGAGTCTAAAAGAGTCAAAGGTTCCAAAATAGAACACCAGTTCAAACACCTGGCCAAACATTGTCAAAACCCCAAATTCTAGGGTTTCCACTTCGAATCAGATATAGAGATGAGGAAGCAAGTAATTGAAACATGCTCAGAGATCTCTTTCAGAGACTCATGAGAAAACAAACAGATACAATAGCAAGTTCAAATCAAACAAAGTGAAGAAAGTGATTTGAAGCATAATGAGAGTAGATGAAACAAACTAGAATTAAGAGGGTAGGTGGGGAACCCATGTTGGGTCGTTTGAATTGGGTTAGGGATTGGGTCAAATGAAATTGGGCTGGTCCGAAATTGGGTCAATTGAGGAATCAAGTTTGGCCATAAATGAAACAAAATGGACATGATTTTAAATAGCCATTTTTTCCATTTTTATTTTATAAAAAATAGAAAAATGATTTTGAAAACAAATTAAAGGTACTGAATTAATTAATACTATATATATATTAATTATAAAAAATTGGAACCAATTTCGTAATTATAAAATGCTATTAAATCTTAAAATAGGCTAAAATTGCAATTATATGCAATTTAGCTTTTAAAATGCAAAATAAATTTGTAAAAATGTGTAAAAATTACCTTAGCTATATTTTGGTATATATATAAGAATAAAAATAAATTATTCACCAAAATAGTAATTTCGAAAATAATTATTAGTTTTTGTACTGCTAAAATGGGCAATAAATTAATTTAAAAATCTTTACAAAATGAAAAAAAAAATACTAAAACAGTTGGGCATACTTATATGCTATTTTAGAAGTATTTTTCATGTAAAAAGATATATAGGGAAAAATTGGGTATCAACAAGGCTTATCTAGTCCCTAAGACTAGGCGCCATCAATACCCAACGGAGAAAATTTTGGATCGTGACAACAAGTGAGAGATAAATCCTTGAATGTTTGAAATATTCTTGGATCTAATGGAAAACTGTAGAATAATATATGCAATAATGTTGATGAAAAGCAATATTTTGTATCTTTACTAGAGAGAATCTTCTTCTAAAAAGTGTTCTTATCAAATGAATATTACATGCCCTATCCCATTATTTCTTTTTCTATTTATTCAAAACATGTCTCTAACAAACTCTAATAGTACAAGTTCAGAAAATATTTACTAGAATACTCTTTTATATCCTAATTCAAAAACTAGCAGTTACTGTTCTGTCAATGGTACTCGACCTCGGCCATTGTTGACATGTCGATCACAAATCTCACTGTTGGTCGACCCCGGCCAACTCTCTCCTTAATGTGATGCTACCCTAAATATTCTAGTGTAGATTTTGGCCTATACACTTGGTCCCTCTGCTTATTGAGGCTGGTCTCAATAGGGCTTGATGAGTGAATACTGTGCAACGTAGTCGATGCATTTGGACGACCTGACCAAGTCATAATGGTTGGGGAAAATTAGCGACATGTTACTTTGTGAACCGTAATTTCTAGGGTCGTAAGTCTCACGAATCAGGATAATGTCATGGCGACAGGCAACACTATGATGTGATTTCCCAATGCATTGCATCATTTCGTGCGTGTCTTCCGATTGAACTTTCCGCTTCAGTTATTGTGCTAAGTATGATGGCCTAATTCCTTGGTTTCACGCTTGAGTTCCTATAAATAGGGGTGTGTGGACAATGTTCCCGTCTATATAAAATTCTTGCATTACAAACGCTGAATCTTCTTCTTCTTCAGATATTGTGCTTCTTCTTATCAAAGTTCTCTGCTTTCTTCTTCCTTGTTTGAACGTATTCTCTTAACAACATGGTTGTTACACCTCTTTTCCTATGAGGGGATAGAGATATTTTTCAATGAAAGTAATATTAATCAAAATGAGATTATTTATTGATCTCAGAGTCGCCACTTGAGATATTTATGATGTCCAAAGTCACCGATTTATTTTTAATTCCAACTCAAGAAAGTTTTGACTCTATGTTAAAGTTTGCGAACACAGAAGACAAGGTAAGGATTCTACTAACCTTGGAATGTGTGAGGAACTCTCGAATTTCGTAGTTTTAGCACGGTCGCTGAACTATTAATAAATGTCCTAGTTATCTAATTTAGAATATATTTAAAATATTGTGCATTTTTACCTTTTGACCGATATTAATATTTATGGAATTAATTTGAACAATTCATGATGTCGTGTACTTGTTTGTTTTGGTACACATTGCAAACCGCACCACTTGAAACGAACCCATAATGTACAACATGTTTATTATTATTATTGAAAGTGTTTAGCTCAAAGTTCTCATATACTTTTAAGCATAAATCAATTAAAATAAATGGAGGGCCAATCATAGCAGATTGTAATAAATCATAAGATCAGACGGAAAATGTAAGAGACAAATGTTATAAGTTAAGGAGGGGGGAGGTGCAGGTATTTTATTGATTAAGATTGACATGGTGTTCCTCTCCATGGAGAGGTTCAGAACCTTACAGTGATTTTCTCCCCCTCTTTTAGAAGTGGAGGTGAAGAAGAAAAAGCAGCCGCCCTTTTAGGGTTCTTTCTCTTAATATTTATCAACGTGAATCTTGACAGCTGGCGATGGATGTTCGGGCTGTGCCGAAGGGACGTCCATGAACAATGAGCAGGCTGTGTTCTCGTTAATTAGGTCGTGTAATCTCGGAATGCATTTGTCAGCGAATGACTATTCCTTTTAATAGCTCGAACGAGTTTAGGAGCCAATTAGACATGCTAATTATCATAAACCTAGTTTTGACCTATATTGATAGTCCCTCCGCTTATCGAGGTCGTGCCTTGGTTGAGCTCGGTGATCGGACTACGCCGGCTGTATCTAGAAAGGCTCGAAGGTGAGGGCCTAATATTGCTTTGGCGTTGGTCGTAATTGAAGACGACCACAACTATTTAAGTTGCGAACATCACTTTGTAGAAGTTGACAGCCGTCCACTTTGCAGGGACAATTCCTGACTACGATGGAGCTGATGTTAGATGAATTCACATTCGAAGACCGTAGTCGCAGTCCTTTGGTTGGTTTTTATACGAGCGATTTTCCATGGCCGTTCGTATATCTTATATGGTCGTGGCCTTCTATCTCCATGTATTGTTATTTTCGTAGGAGACCGTAGTCACCTTATTTTTAAGAGATGGCAATAGTTGTTCGTTGCTTTGAGAGGGACGTAGTCGTCCTTTCTTGGGGGATGTCCGTAGCCGTTTTGTATCCAGGAGATGACCGTGGATGTTCTCGCTTACGAGATAGCCGTGGCCGTTATTTCTTCATAGATGGATGCAATCAATATTACTTTCGGAGGTGGCCGTAGCTAGCATTACTTTGAAGATGGTCGTATCCAATATTGATTTTGAGACAGTCGTAGCTAATTACATTCATTAGGGGAGGATACGATCATGCTTGCCGCATATAAGGAAGGTGTCATATGCTTAGTGACGCATGGGGTGTGATTTTGGCGTTTTGGACCATTACAACCATTTCAAGGGTGACGTGCCGATTGACAGTTGAATGGCCGTTCCATGGTATCTGTCATAATGAAGCCCGTTACCGTAGACCCGAACTGTTTTGTGGTTGGTCAAGCAGTTAATGATGGCCTTAGGGATTCACGAAAGCTATTTATTCTTTGTCTATAAATAAAGGGTTGTATTATTCAGTTCTTACTTTTCCAATATTTTCTTAAGTGAAATTCTGAGAGAGACAACTCTTTTTGTTCTCAGATTACTTCATCTTCTGCTCCTTGTTACTTCATTCTTCGTCGTTTATCGTCTGATCTTCATCTCCTCTTGCTTTTCCGGTGAACTTTGCTCGCTTCCTTTTAGTATATTGACAGTGGAGAATATCTCACATTCCGATACTGCTCCGATGGCGGTTGCGGTGGCTGAGGGTCCGTCTACGATGGTGAGAACAATCGATTCGGCGAATATTGATAGGCTCCCGTCGGTGATCGACATTCTTTCTCTGCCCAACGGTCCGACGACTGATTTCTCCGACTATGAAGGAGAGGACCAAGTGAACGAATCCCCATTGACGGGGGGAAGTAGGTATTGCCCAACTGAGGGATTAGTGTGACATTAGTCGTTTTGCTGACATCGTCCTTGATAGGAGCGGGGAGATGGTACATGTCGACCACCGAGGGTATTTCGTTTTCTACGCTTACCCTTTCAAGCTAGGATTTAAACTTCCTCTTCCAATGCTAGTGGTGGACTTATGCCACCACTATAGGGTATGCCCTGGCCAGCTCGTCCCTTCCTGCTACAAGCTTTTGGCGATGCTGATAAAATATGTGGAGTTGGCTCGGAGGGAGATTACTCATGGGCACGTACTAACTCTCTACGCCCCAAGAGGGTACGATGTACCATTATTCGGTTGGTCCTTTATGGGGCCATCGGCTTAAATGCGAAACTCGATGACGAGGTTGATACCCGTCCTTATGAGCACTTTTCCTACAACAGGACCGAGCACCTGGTGGCTTGTGCTACCGACTTCCCAGATGAATGAAACCACGCATGTAAGTTTCTTAAACATTGGTCTCAATTTATTTTGGTTAAATGTCTTGTTTCGTATTCGTACGTACAGACCTTCCTCTTATGTCGTAGCTAGAGGTGCACTGCCGAAACTGTTTTTCTGCATCCGCGAGTGGGTCGATGTCGTGCTTCCTGTTATAGCGGGAATTCGCACGTGGATATCTTTCTGGGAGGTCCATGGCCGTAGGCCGGCTGCTGGTAAGAATCTGACTTGCTGTGTTGCTCTTATTTCATAGTACTTAGTTTCTTTCCCTTGACCTTTCTTCCTTTTGTTGGTTAGGGCGACCATGTCGCATGAGGGCTCCTCAGCTTGCTTTCCGCAGGCCGGGGGTGACTGCCCGATTGGTTGCAATGCCGGCGCCTCACCTCATTTCGAGGGCGACTTTAGTTGAATCCTATGCGGCTTACTCTCCAGCACAGACCATGTACCGAGTTGAAGAATCTTCAGGGTCGTACGACCCAGGGTGGAGTTGCCACCGAATGAAGATGAGGAAGAAGAGGAGAGGCCGCTGGTTTGGCGTAGGGTGGAATTCACCCCAGTCCTTCCGGTGGTGATTAGCTTGGATTCTCCGTCATCGGAAGCGGAAGGGGATGCAGCGAATCCTGCCCCAGAGGGCAAGCATTAAGTGGGGGTTGCCCCGGTTGGCTTAGGCCAAGGTGACACAGTCCCTTCGGCGATTCAAATTTCACCCCCTGTTGCTGAGAGGGAAGGTAGTTCCTCAGCAGCTGTTTTGGTAGAAGAGATGGACGCAAATGTTTTGGCGAGTGCGGGTGCTTCAACCTCCTGAATAGCGGAGGCCTCGACTTCCAGGGCGGCGGAAGGAGGGGGAGCCTCAGGAGAGGGGGATGATTCTGAGTCCGACTTGGACCCTGAGGACGTCCGCCAGTTCCAAGAAGGTTATACCCATCCAGCTGTATAGGCCGAAGAGGATTATCGTTATGTGGAGATTCCTAATGAGAAGAACCTACTGCTCGAGGAGGAGAATCTGGTGACGATGTACGAGGTTATGTGCTCGGAGGTGGAGAGCACGTCCTTGAGGGCATCTCAGATGTTGGATTGATGGGCGAGGTGTCCGCTCTGGGTATAAAGGTACGTTTGAATCCTTGGTTTATTTCTTTTCTTAGTATATCTTCTTGTATTAACTGTTGTTCTGTTTGCTGTAGTCATTCTAATTGGAGGTAGAGAGCATCCGCCGGGCCAACGTCCGCTCGGAGTCTTTGTGCGATTGCTGGAGAAATACCGCTGCTATCGGGAGCAGTGCCGTGATTTGCGTGAGCGCTTAAGGAACGACCCACGAAATCGGAGCTGTTAGAAGAGTTGGCGAGGAGGGAACTTCATATGCAATAGACCCTTAACAGGGTAAATTCTCTCGAGGAGCAGCTCCGTCAAAGAAATGAGGAGATAGACGCTGATCGGAGAGCTGCCACTAAGAGAGAGCGCCAAAATCAGGCTACAACAGCAGAGGCCAATGAGGCTTTGACTAGGCAGGTGGATGCCTTAGAGACGAAGACTGCGACCTTGAGGAAGCAGGAAGTGGACGCCCTAGCGAGGGTCGAAGCACTGCAGGCGACTAGCCGCACCCAAGAAAGAGAATGTGGATTGGAGAAGGTTGCGGCTACTTTCCGAGAGAAGGCATTGGAGGGGAACATTACGTTTGCGAGCAGGACAGAGGACCGGATTGTGGCCTTGGAGGCTGAGAACCAATGCCTAAGGGATCAGGCCGCTTTTTTTAGTCCTGCTCGCGAACTTTGGGCGTACGCCGAGGCCCAGCTCGAGGTGTTTAGGAGGTTATGGGAAGCTGGCATTGTGCCTGATGCCACCTATGAGAATGTCCGCCAAAAGGCTCATGATGTTTGCCTCGACTGCGGTTTTGACCCGTCTACGCCCTGGGTTGATAATGGCGCCGAGGGCGCTGATAATGTTGAAGGTGGCGCCGAGTGATCGTAGGAAAATTTTTTAATATTTGTTTAGTTTTCGTTCTCTTTTTATCTTTTTTTTTTGCCATTTGGACATCTTTTTCTTTGTGCCATCCCTGGGCCAATGTAACTGGAGGTAACCCCTTTTGTAAATACATGCGACTTTCTTCCCTTCTATTTGTTTTGTATCAATTTTGTACGTTTCTTTTTTGTGCTCGTTTGAGGGGGCTTTGCCTTATACATTTTCTAGTGAGCACGCTAATGGTCTTGACCGGTTAGGTGATTTCGACCATTGTCGAATTGGTTCCTTGCCTTAAGAGGAAATTGGTGTAGATGGCTTTGGCCACAGATAGACGTTTTTGGTCATCACCTTCCTCCACTTGGTGGGAGCGGGTTGTAGCCATGTTTAGGCGATGGCGGCACATAGCCTTAGTCCCAGTTCGGGCTTAGTCAGACTATTGGCCGTGATGATGAAAAGCACGGCCTTGTGGTTCGACTTGTGCCGAACTTTACGTGGGACAAAACTTTAGTTTATGTTAGTCGTACTTACTTGAATTGCGGGGGCGTTTATCCTAAGCTGGGGTTCGATCGTGGTTGGACATTTGGGAGCATTCAGACTTGTCTAATTGTGGCCCGGCTTGTAGCTGCGGAGACACATACTCTTGGCCTTGATTCGACCGTGGTTGAGTTTGTGACTCTTGCGACGGAGGCGTGTAGCATGAGTCCCAGTTCTACTCGTAGTTGATCTTTTGGGCGAGGGCATGTAGCCTGAGTCGTCATTCAACCGTGGTTGAACCTTTTGCATTTCTTAATGGCGAAGGTACATGGTCTGAGTCCCAGTTCAACTTGTAGTTGAACTTTTTGGCGAGGGCTCGTAACCTGAGTTGTTGTTCAACCGTGGTTGAACCTTTTGCATTTCTTAATGGCGAATGTACATGGCCTGAGTCCTTAGTTCAATTGTAGTTGACCTTTTGGGCGAGGGCGCGAGGGCACGTAGCCTAAGTTGTTGTTCAACCGTAGTTGAACCTTCAGTATTTCTTAATGGCAAAGGCACTTGGCCTGAGTCCCAGTTCAACTCGTAGTTGAACTTTTTGGGTGAAGGCACGTAGCCTGAGTTGTTGTTCAACCGTAGTTGAACCTTTTGTATTTCTTCATGGAGAAGGTACTTGGCCTGAGTCCCAGTTCAACTCGTATTTGAACTTTTGGGAGAGGGCACGTAGCCTGAGTTGTTGTTCAACCGTAGTTGAACCTTTTGTATTTCTTAATGGTGAAGGCACTAGGCCTGAATCCAAGCTCAACTCGTAGTTGAACTTTTGGGCGAGGGCACATATCATGAGTTGTTGCTTAATTGTAGTTGAACCTTTTGTGTGTCTTAATGGCTAAGGCACTTGGCCAGAGTCCCAGTTACACTCGTAGTTGAACTTTTTGGACGAAGGCACGTAGCCTGAGTTGTTGTTCAACCGTAGTTGAACCTTTTGTATTTCTTAATGGAGAAGGCACTTGGTCTGAGTCCTTCAACTCGTAGTTAAACTTATTGGGCGAAGGCACGTAGCCTGAGTTGTTGTTCAACCGTAGTTGAACCTTTTGTATTTCTTAATGGCGAAGGCACTTGGCCTGAGTCCCAGTTCAACTCGTAGTTGAACATTGGGCGAGGGCACGTAGCCTGAGTTGTTGTTCAACCGTAGTTGAACCTTTTGTATTTTTTAACAGTGAAGGCACTTGGGTTGAGTCCAAGTTCAACTCGTAGTTGAGCTTTTTGGCGATGGCACGTAGCATGAGTTGTTGTTCAACCGTAGTTGAAACTTTTGTATTTCTTAATGGCGAAGGCACTTGGCATGAGTCCCAGTTCAACTCGTAGTTGAACCATTTGGGCAAAGGCACGTAGCCTGAGTTGTTGTTCAACCGTAGTTGAACCTTTTGTATTTTTTAATGGCGAAAGCACTTGGCCTGAGTCCTTCAACTCGTAGTTGAACTTTTTGGGCGAAGGCACGTCGCCTGAGTTGTTGTTCAAACGTAGTTGAACATTTTGTATTTCTTAATGGAGAAGGCACTTGGCCTGAGTCCCAGTTCAACTCGTAGTTGAACTTTTGGGCGGGGGCACATAGCCTGAGTTGTTGTTCAACCGTAGTTGAACCTTTTGTACTTCTTAATGGGGAAGGCACTTGGCCTGAGTCCCAGTTCAACTTGTAGTTGGACTTTTGGGCGAGGGCACGTAGATTGAGTTGTTGTTCAACCGTAGTTGAACCTTTGTTCTTCCGCATAGCCCGCTTTGTGTTGGGCATTGGGATTTGATTCTGGTTTAGGATCTTGCATGCCTCGTGCTTGTAGTCTTCTTGACTGGTTCACATAGGTTTCCCCATTATATATCTTGGTTCGAGATGCTTTTATGCTTTATTCATTTTGGCAGGATCCTGTGTAAAAGGGGGTGAGGTACCTTACGCGCATTTTTTCCGTAGGGATGGGGGATCTACTTCTTCTTCTTCCCCTTGCTCGGAGACACGGGATGTGGAAGCAAGCTCGTGTCGAGGCTTTTGAATCCCTTTTATCCGACGTTAAGCTCAGGCTTGTTCGAGTTGAGTTGTTTTCTTTCCTTTTTGGTCCAAGGATAAACTACGTAATTCTGCTATGAAATCCCCACAGACAATGCCAAATTGTTTAGCTCAAAGTTCTCATATAATTTTTAAGCATAAATCAATTAAAATAAATGGAGGGTCAATCATAGAAAATCGTAATAAATCATAAGATGAGACGGAAAATGTATAGGACAAATGTTATAAGTTAAGGAGGGGGGAGGTGGAGGTATTTTATTGATTAAGATTGACATGGTTTGCCTCTCCATGGAGAGGTTCAGAACCTTACAATGGTTTTCTCCTCCTCTTTTAGAAGTGGAGGTGGAGAAGAAAAAGTAACCCCCCTTTTAGGGTTCTTTCTCTTAATATTTATAGTCATGAATCTTGCCAGATGGCGATGGACGGTCGTGGCTGCGCCGAAGGGACATCCGTGAACAATGAGCATGTCGTGGTCTCGTTAATTAGGTCGAGTAGTCTCGGAATGCATTTGTCATTGAATGACTATACCTTTTATTAGCCCGAACGAGTTTAGGAGTCAATTAGACATGTTAATTATCATAAACCTAGTTTTGACCCATACAGAAAGTTATGCCCGGATCACATGAAATGCACATCTAAATTTGAATTTATGTATCGCAATTATACTACGGGAATCGTGCCTATAATCACAAGAATTTATTAATTGTGCCTAAAGCAAGCTACGATATTATAGGATACTCAACTTTAGCTATTAAGGAGATTAAGTGTTCAGGGAAAAACTTCATTAGGAGTGCATCTGAGTTAAGGTAGAAGTGACATTAATACCACATCAGTTAAGATCACATTGCACAAGATAACACCAATCTCATATTCAGTAATATTTTATCCCATTTTCCATGTTTTCTGTATTAATTTGCAGCCCTATGAAGAAGAACCAGTATAACGAAGTGAATCAACACATCCAAGGATACATTTCTCTTTCAGAGAAATTGAGGACACTCAATCATACCACATAGTGGATATATAAGGAAGGATCCGTATGTACAAATGCACCATTACCACTCATTTCTACATTAAGCACGAGCAAGTTGGATACTAACAATATTCCTTATTTACTATTACACCTTAGTATAGGCTTGCCTACACATATGATCAAACAATTAGTCTGCATTCCTGTTCCACGATCATCTTTACGGAAGAAGACATCGTTTGGTTTTCAGATCATTAAAAAACATCAACAATAATATAATTCGCACATTAATGTTGTAGTCAATACACACGCAAGTATACACAGTCGTCAAGTAATAAAGTCACTAAAAGTCGGATATCGAACCCACAAGGACTTGTGATTAACTATTAATTAAACTAGACGATCTTAATTATCTAAACAAGAATTAAACCTAGAAGTATTTAATTCTAAACTAATTAAATAAAGAAATATAATTAATAAAATTTGAGCAGAGAAAGAGCAGATTTTTATGATATCAATATAATGAAAACGATCTAGGGTTATGCGCTATCTAACATTCCTATTGTATTCTTCAATTGAATTGACTAACTAATTTATCTTGTTTATTGGTTAATAGGGTTAATATTGCTCATAAGAATCTGTCGAGTTTTTACTCGCCTATTCAAACTAACCTAACGCCTACATGTCCATGGAGTTAGAATCAACAAGAACATATTAATAATTCCTGTAAATTAACCAAGCAAGGCAATTAGGTATATGTATATCTTAACCGCGAATCAGTCCCTCGATATGTTGGTTCAAGAACTTGCTCTACCCAATCCTATATGCAATCTAGAATTCCCACTTTCAAATTCAACTCTAGATTCATAGATAGTATTCGATTGGTGATCAAACAATCAAATAATTAAGTGCAGGATTGAATAAATAAACCAATATGATAAACTAAGAAATCAAAATCAATATCTGAATAACAATAGTCATGAAAGAACCACAACCCAAGAACGTGAAGTTTAGCTCCACATAGACATGGTAGAAAAATGACAAATCATACAAAGAAACATAAAATTTACTAAGTTTGATGGAAGAAAAGAAGAAACCCGGCCTCCACGACGGCTCTGTGCTCTCCCTAGGTCTAAGATGTGTTAAAAGTATGTCCTCCCCCAAAATAGCATTTTACATGTATTTATACCAACTAGGGTTGGGCCCAGATGAAAACACCTTCTCCCGCATGAAATAGGACTATGGCTTTGTAAATTTTGTACAGTCGTGCGGCGCACTAATGGAGTTTATCACCATGCTTCACTTTTCTTGTCAGGCCCGTTTTTACATTGGTGGAAGAAAAGATGAAACCCCGCCTCCACGGCGGCTCTGTGCTCTCCCTAGGTCTAAGATGTGTTAAAAGTATGTCCTCCCCCAAAATAGCATTTTACATGTATTTATTCCAAGTAGGGTTGGTCCCAGATGAAAACACCTTCTCCCACGCGAAATAGGACTCTGGCTCTGTATATTTTGTACAGTCGTGCGACGCGCCAATGGAGTTTATCAGCATGCTTCACTTTTCTTGTCAGGGCCGTTTTACATTGATGCGCCGCACCGTGCAGCGTCCCATGCGGCGCGGTAGTTAGAATTTACGAAAATATAAAACATGAAAGTTGTAGTGCTTTCGAATAGCTTTCTAACAATATATTGTAGAGTTTAACGGAATTCTGAGCGAAAAGTTATGTCCATTTTACTAGACAATGCGTCATATACCCGCTCGTTTCTTCGTTTCGTTCTTAAATATCATCCGTTGATCCCCGAACACGATCCCGGCTTAATTTCTTGGGCCTTTTACTCAGACTTCAAAATTTTAAAGCACTTGAATTCATTCCATAAAGGCATCTCCAACCTTTACCCCATTTTTGGTTCCCAAAACGGGGATTTTTCCATTTTGGGGACAACTTACTCCAACCATTCCCCCATTTTTTCCCCAAAATTTTTTGTATTCTTCTCTCTCTTCTATATTATATTATTATCTTTTATTTCAATTTTATTTTTTAATTTCTATTAAACAAATTCCATCTTTTATTTTAATTAATTTGTAATTTTCATAATTAAAACAATTTTATAAAATTTTAAATAATATAATTTGTAAGAAATTATTATAGATAAACTAATAATTCAAATAAAAGTAAAATCATTGCGATACAAGATTAATTAAATACATATTACATAACGATAAATTAATAAATGTAAAAAAATTAATTTATTAAAATTATACACCAAAATTAAGATATAATATTAATTTTATAAAGACATTACATAAACATAATTAGGTATATATAAAGAGATAAATTAAAAGATTAAATAATAAATTAATTATAATAATAAATTAATGAATAGTAAATGCGGAGATGAGTAGTGTACCCCCATATTTGAGGGAACACTATTCATCCCCCATTTTGGGGACAAAAATGGGGGAGGGTTGGAGCTATCTCTAAAAAATTTCTCTCATTATGGGGGATGGGGGTAAGGATGGAGATTGCCTAATATCTATATAGCTCGGAATGATTCCTACAAGGCATAAAACACATATGTAGTGCAAAACACTAGAGATTAAAGCTCAAACTCAATTAAAGTGTTGTAAATTAAAATGTAATAAGCGATTAAAATATGCAATTATAGCCTATCATCAATTAACCTCAAAATCATCTATAATATGACATTAACTAACATAGTTTAATTCGTAAAAATTGCAACAAATTATATATAGACCTAGAACATACCTAGATTATCGAAAAACCGCAAGGAGAGACCAAATAAGAGTCTGATAGCCTGGCTATGGAACTCAAAAAACAATTTCCAGCAGAGGAATAGCAGATCTTCAAACCAGAAGCAAGCTTTTGAACGTGCGTCTGTATGTGTAACGACCCGACCGGTGATCGCTGCCAACTCGACGCTACACTATGGTATGAATAGCGGGTCGCAATAGCTTTTACCCGAATAGAGGTCGGGATCGATTTCCTCATGTAGCTAGTAGTGGAGTTGGATTTTCTGTCTAGTCTAGAGATGTGCTTGTACTCCTAATGTCGCTACAAACATTTTTGGTTTTTGATTTTATAACTAATTTTATAAAGCGAATAATTACTACTAACTTATGCTATGAGAATATTGTTAAGTTGTATCTAATGGGAAGAAGGGCACTAGGGTCGTGACATCAGCTAGGTGGCTAATTGACGGGTAAATGTTACTAGTATTATATTGACATATTTGGGACTTATGCTATAACCGTTGCACAATTTTACCTACTCTCACACTCTCGGTAGAGAGAGTGATTTTTCCCAATTGACTCTCTCGAGATTTAACCCGTTAATTGGGACTATCATTTCTCTTGAGTCCATCCTAATTCCTTGTTGGGTCAATTTAGGGGTCATAGACTCTCTTTCTCAAGAAGAATTAAACCCACAAAGTTTGAATCAGTGTTTGCAACCACCAATTCTCAATTAAAACATAAAATCAACCTAAAGAGCAAATACTCATAGTCAATCTAACCCTAGATGGAAACACCCATCAATTACCCACACTAGAGTTGAACCACAACCCTAGCTAATGGGTTTAGCAACCCATGCTAGATACAGAAATTAAAGAAATAGATGAAGAACTAAGCGTATTAATTAATTACAAAAAAGAAACTACAAAAATCTATCGTGAAATTAAAGCAAAAGTGCCAAAAGGACTACAATATCGTTCCTAGGAGCGCAGATCGTCTCTGAAGTACAAAAATTGACCTAAAAATGGTAAAATATTCTATTTATAATAGGCTAGAAAAACTGGACAAAAATACCCATGCGGGCTACACAAAATGGACCGCGGACTGGCTCTTCAACTCAACTTTCAGCTCTCTGATCTTGAGGAACGCGGAACGCGTGGAAGTGTACCGGGGCCGCGGGGAATCTAGCGCGGTCCGCGCGATGACGATCGCAGACTGCGTGGCAGGAATCCTGGGAAGTCTGCACCTCTGCTCCGCGAACCGCACCAAAAGGTAGTGCGGCCGTGAAGCCTCACTGCGGATCGCGTAACTAGCACCGCAGCCGCTTAGCTTTAAACTCCAAATGGCCATGTCTCTGAACCTCCTAGATCGGCCGCAGTCACTTTTTCATGGTCCGCACTAGGCCCTCTTATCCTCAATTCACTTAATCTTTGATACTTGAGCAGGTTTCACTCCTTTTGAGCCGATCTTCGACATTTCGTCACTTCATCGATCGAACCTGAAATAAAGCTCAAATTGTGAGCATTTTGGGACTATTTTGTAGATATTTATAATCAAAGAGTAGGCAAGTAGGGGCATTAAACACATTAAAATCCCGACTTATCAACTCCCCCAAACTTAAACCTTTACTTGTCCTCAAGCAAACAAAATAAGAGCCACTACTTAAAGGAAAATTCAAGTAATTCTAGCTATCCTAAAGTAACCTCAACAAGCATTAATTGGGACTAACAATTGCCCTCAATACGAATGCATCATTAACACATTTAAACTTTGAAAAACCATGGATGAAGTGTGAAACAACAGCATCAAGAGTTGACTCATTACATCAAGGCAATAACTTAATTACTTTGGTCAATGTGGAACCCAAACTCACACATACTCAAATCTCCCTAAGCGAACCTTACCTTTTAGAGTATTGACACACAAATCGAGGTTATTGAGATTTCGCTCATCTCTCTCAAGGGAAGGTCACAAGTCTGGCTCTAAGTACCATATGCTTAACCCTTATGTAAGTATCCACTAATGCGAGCTTCATCCAACTCAAGATCATATAGGGCTTTTGTGGAGTCATTGCGAAAGATTTTGGGTAAGGGTAGGACATATTTTTATTCAAATGGGTTCAATCTTCTCTTAAGCACTTCTTTTGATTCATTATGGCCCAATTCTCTTGACTTTTTGAGTGTTTCACTTCTTTTATAGGGGCTAGAGAGACACATTGTCACTCTTTCTCTTGCAATTGTAAACATTTCTCCTTTTTCTACTTTTTCCACACCTTTTTCACTTTGTTTTCCTTGAATCGCTTTTTATTCTTGTTCATATTGGACTTTCTTTTTGTCTTTTTCTTTTCTTTATTTTTATTGCCTTCCTTTTCTTTTGCTTTTATACCTTTTACCACTTTGTTTCCTTTCTTGTCTCTCCCCCCAAACTTAAACTTTTTTCATTACTCAAGGGAAGAATTAGGTGCCAAGAGAGGGTATAATTCAGAACGGGTATAGGCTTGTAGCATTGGTTCTTTGAAAGAAAAAGGTTTAAGGCTCAAAAGGGTTTGCTAGGGATTATCTCATTGGTAGGCTATGGAATTGTTCAATTTATCATTTGGATCAAGGAGGGCCTATAATCACTTCTCACGTCAAATTTCACTCAAAATTTTGCCTCAACAAATATTCGGGGCAAGTTCTAGACCATTGGCTCGGGACTTGAACTCAAGATTCGATTTCTCACCACACACATACTCAAGGATCGCTAAAGACATAGAGTCGGGGGCTCATAACGACCTTAGTTACAATTTAAGCACGCAATGGTCCGAAAAGACCACATGATGATTGTTTGGTCAACACAAGAGTCTCATGGCCACGACTTTTACCATCCTACACATAACATTTTGTCTTTGACCATGGGATCAAAGGCAAATGTGTTAGGCTCGTGTGAAATTTTGGTTGAGGTACCCTTAACTATAAACTACTAAAAACAAAAGAAATAAGTCAAAAACAAACCCAAACCCTTAAGAAGGTTGTCACGCCATCCATCATCGGGAAGAGCCACCCAGTTCACACAATACTCCACCCTTGGAAAGAACTGTGGCATGAAGAAAACCAAGGGCTTATTAAAAGCGTTCAAAATAAAACAAAAGTCTATGAGCCTATCTACAAAGCTAAAAACGAATTTTTTTTTTGCGAAAATATAAAATAGAATTAATATATACAATAGGTGAGTAGAATACACAACGGGGGATGAATATATACAAAAATGTAACTTTATATACAGACCAAATAGAAGATAAAAAGTATGATTAAAGTACTGAATGTAAAGTTATATACATACCAAAATAGAAATATCAATAGAAATATAAACTAAGTCAACTAATATATACAGTCATCCAGATAAAAGTAGGGTGCAACCCCAAGAATAAAAGCTGGCATTATCTCCAGTGCCAACTATCAATTAAGCATCAAAAAGAAAGATAAAAGGATATAGGAGCTCCCTAAGCCTGGTCCGTCTGGGATCATTAGTGGTTCTTTGGTCCTCTGTATGTGCCAGAACCTCAGACTGGATCCCGATCTCCTGCCGCTCAACTGCTGGAACTGGGTCCTGGACCTGGACAGGCTGGATATCTGGTGCATCGTGTGGAAAACTGGAGGAGACATCATGTGGGTCTGCCAACTCAATAATTGCATAAGCTGTACTAGGGAGCTTTCTCTTCTTCCTTGGAAGCTTGGGTGCCTACTCCTTCTTTGGCTCTACTATTGGTGCTACTGCTGGGGCTGGATCCCCGAATAGCAAGTCTAGAGGTATCTGGTATTCCAATAACTTTTCCACATCCGTCTTGAGCTCCTTTACAGAATCCTTGGAAGCCTGTGATTTCCTCATCTTCTTATGCTACTGGGCAAGCTCCTTCAGAGCCTTGCCATGTGACTCCACTACCTTAGACAAGGCATCATGTGTCTTCATCTTCTTTTTCTGGTTCTCCAGGAGCTTCTTGAGTGTGTCCTTAATGGATTGAGGAATCTGAGCTGTCGGAGGTGCTAACTGAGCCTCAAGGGTAGTAGACAAAGTAGAAAACTTGGATGTCGTAGCTGACATCTAGTTGATCACACTTGCCAATTTCTAGCTCAACTGATGGGCAGTGAAATGATGAGCCTGTGAAGATAGAACCCTCGGGCCAGCCGAAGTACAAGGACCAGCAATAGCGGAAGGTCCTAGAGGCACGTCAGTGGCTGGAGTGGCAGCAGGCATGGTGGAAAGCTCGGCAGAAGGCTCTACCGCAACTGGCTCCTCAGACTGGCCAGTCATAGCAGATGTAGGTGGCTTGTACCTCTTGTCCTTGGGGTTTTCTGGCCCCTGTAAGTTGTGCCATGAGAACGGGGACATCGGTATTACTTTCATATCAAATTATTTCTTCTCCACTTTCAAATCCATGAAGTACATGGTGAGGTTGTTAGGAAAGGGTAGTTTCGGTCACTCTCAGCCCCCACCGCAGCAATAGCCCGATACATCACATTCCCCGTATTTATAGGGAAGCCCGCCATGATAGAAGCAATCACAACAACATGGGGAAGTGGTATAGTTTGATCATGGGAAGTGGGGTCAAGTCGGTTTCATACGAAGGTCAACCACCCCCTAGCCTCGAATTTCAGAGTCCTCCGAACAATCTTCACTCCTATTTGTAACCAAACTGGAATAATGCCCGGGTGTGCAAGAGTCTAGCTAACCACGGATGAACCTCTTCGCCGGTTCCCAACTTCTCATTGTACTGGGTCTTATCTTCGTCATCAAACCCCAAGTAATCATTGAAAGCTTTCCCAGATAACACGACATTCTTGTTTCGCACTTTGGTCACTATTGAACCCTTTTTGATGTGGGCCACATTGCAGTAGAACTCCTTGACCATGTGCTCATTGGCTTTTACACACTCATCCCAAAAGAACTCCCAACCCACTCTAGTGTGAAATTAACTATGTACTATATGGGGTGAAGCGGCAACATGTCACTTGTTGTAAAACTCCTCTCTAGAATCAATTTTCGTATCGTCCACCATTCCCTAAACTTATGGAAAGCCACTTGGATGAAAAAATGATCTTCCCAAGCTGTGCGTTTTCTTGTTCGTTCAACCCCTCTAACTTGAGGTACACCACTCTCGGGCACATCCTCATCATTTTCGTTTCCACCCTCAGCACCCCTACTTGCACTCTCTCAAGATACTGAAGTTGTGGGGGAGGTGGAGTACTTACCTCGACCGGCTACTGAGCCATCGGACGACTAGGAAGATATACGTAGTGGAGCTTGGAACTGAGGGAGCTGGTTGGAGGATAGGTCTTGAGAAGGCACGTACTCACTCCCCGAATGTTCATCAACTGTATCAAATTGTTTCCTTGTTTTCGGTCTAGATTAGGGAGTGATTTTAACTTGTTTTCCACTTCCTCCCCAGGAGGAATCACCTCGCCCGAGTTGTTTGGTACCTCTACCTTGTTGTTTTACCATCGTCAGCAAATAAACATGTCTAACATTGTTAGTTTAAGCACATGCAGTGACAGAGGCATAGAAATTGAACTGCAGATAGTAGATTAAAAATTGCAGGATCAGATGCAGAACAGGTCACTACGGTCCGCGCAAAGAGAAATGCGGCCTCATATGGGACATCGCAGACCGCTCTAAGGGGACCACGGTCCGCATTTGGCAAAGGCCTAGAAAATAGCTTCTCTAAATCATCCCATCGCGGTCCGCATAAAATGAGATCGTGGTCGCGGTGGGCCAGCGCGGTCCACGTAAAATATATCGCGGCTGCGCTGGAGACAAGTTAGTTTTTAGTCACATGAGTAATGCGGTCCGCGTAAAAGGGTAATGCAGACCGCGTCAGGGCATCGCGGACCGCGGGCCACGCTGGGTAATTTTCACGGGAACAAAGCTAGGGTTCCAATTTTTTGCGCTTTTTTCAACTTTTACACCTACTTTGACCCTACTCATTTGCCCAATCATTAGACACATTCACCACATAACCGAGGTTTTAAACTATCCTACACAAACAATTAAATGAAAAAAGAATAACCTAGGAGACAGGCAATAAAAATAAATATATAAAATTAATTAATCACAAATACATGAAAGGTTACCAGGTTTGTGAAGATTGAATGCAATTAGTCCTAGAAAGCAAGAGTTATGGTCTCAGAAAGGGATGAATAGTAGTTCTGGGGCTCAGAGTTTTCAAAGTTTGAAAAGGGTCTGAGACCCTGGGGCTCTATTTATAGAAAATGATGTGGGCCCCATACTCACCTACCATCAAGGCCGCACAAAAGTGATCGTGGACCGCGCTGGATTTTGCTCAGTTGAAGCTTCATCAGGCAACCTCCACGAACCGCGTAGAAGATGACCGCGGCCGCAGAGGTCCACCGCGGACCGCACTAACTGGACCGCGGCAGCGATGGAAAACTTCAGAGACCATCATTTTTAGCTCATGCCAGTGCGGACCGCACAATGTGAACCGCGACCGCACTAGCAAACTTCATAGGATGTGCAACTTTTGCGACTTACTTTGCACTGCATCAACACAATCCCTGCAACATCTCACAACCAACTAGCTCAAAAATCCTAAATACAAAGAAAATCAAAGAGAAAACAAAGACATGGGTCTTCTCCCAAGAAGCGCCTAATTTAACATTGCGGCACGACGCATGTTACCATCACATCACTTCAAATGAATGAATTCCACCACGTGGCTGTCATCAAACTTCCCCAAATAATGTTTGACACGATGTCCATTGGCTCTAAATACTTCACCATTCTTGTTCCTTAGATCAAGAGCACCAAATGGGGTCACGAACACAACTTCAAATGGCCCACTACACTTTGATTTGAGCTTTCCTGGAAACAAACGTAACCGGGAGTTGAAAAGAAGAACCATATCACCAACCTTGAATATTTTTCCCCGAGCATATTTGTGGTGAAGATATTTCATTTTGTCCTTATACAAGGATGAGCTGGAATAGGCATGAAATCTAAATTCATCAAGCTCATTAAGTTGTTCAACATGGAGATTCACCACAACATCCCATTCCAAATTCAACTTCCCCAAGGCCCACATAGCCTTGTCCTCCAATTCTATCAAAAAATGGAAAGCTTTCCCAAACACCAACCGGTACGGAGACATACCAATTGGGGTCTTGTAAGCCGTCTGATAGGCCCAAAGAGCATCATCCAATTTTTTCAACCAATCGGTCCTATTAGCATTAATAATTTTAGACAAGAAACTCTTAATTTATCAGTTGGAGACCTCCACCTGACCGCTAGCTTGAGGATGATAGGGGTGGTCACTTTGTTATTGGCTCCATATTTGGCAAGCAATGAATCAAAAGCTTTGTTGCAAAAGTGAGATCCCCCGTCACTAATGATAGCACGAAGGGTGCCAAACCTTGTGAAGATACTCTTTTTACGAAATGCCACAACACTCCAGGCTTCATTATTGGGTAAAGCCACGGCTTCAACCCACTTCGATACATAATCTACTGCGACGAGGATGTAAGTGTTTCCGCAAGAGCTAACAAATGGACCTATGAAGTCGACGCCCCAAACATCAAAGATATCCACTTCGGGAATTATATTTAGAGGCATCTCATCCCTTTTAGAAATCTTGTCGTCTTTATGCATTTATCACATCTTTTGACAAGATCACCCGCATCTTTAAACAAGGTAGGCCAATAAAATCCACAACCAAGCCCTTTAGAAGCCTTCCTAGCCCCGCCATGATTTCCACCATAGGGTGAGGAATGGCAAGCCTCCAAAATATCCAATCGCTCCTCCTATGGGGCACATCATCAAATCACACCATCGGTGCAAATCTTAAACAAATACGGCTCGTCCCAATAAAAATCCAAGCTATCCCGCTTGAGCTCTTCCTTTGGTAAGAAGAGAGCTCACACGGGATGATTCTGGTAACAAGATAATTTGCAACATCGGCGAACCACGACATTCCATTCATTGACACCGCTAGGAGTTTCTCGTCGGGAAATGTATCATTGATTTCAAGTCCGTCACAAGGCCTCCCCTCCTTCTCCAAACGGAACAAGTGGTCCGCCACTTGATTCTCACTCTCTTTCTGGACCAAAATTTCTAGATCAAACTCTTGAAGAAGAAGAACCCATCTCATCAATCTTGCCTTTGAATATTTCTTGTTCATCAAATACCTAAGGGTTACATGGTCGATGTACACAATAACTTTGGCCCTCATAAGATAAGGTCAGAACTTTTCCATATTAAAAACAATAGCCAATAACTCCTTCTTGATGATTGTGTAATTCGTTTGAGCCTCATTCATGGCCCAATACAGCCCCGGCCGCAATGTCATTAGCATCGCACATGAGCTCGAATGGTAAGCTCCAATTTAGTGCAGTGATGATGGGGTACTTGTCAACTTCTGTTTAAGGAGATCAAAAGCCTCCATGCACTTCTCATCAAAAACAAACTTAGCATCTTTCTTTAGCAACTTGCACAGCGGGTTAACTACCTGAAAAAAATCTTTGATGAACCTTCAGTAGAAACCCGCGTGCCTAAGGAAACTCCTCGCCTTTTGATAGAAGAAGGGGAGGAAGCCTCGAACTGACCTCAATATTTGCCTTAAGAATTGCAATTCCTCGCTTCGAGATCTTGTGACCCAATACTATACCTTCTTCTACCATAAAATGACACTTTTCCCAGTTTAGAACCAAGTTGGTGTCTTCCCACCGAGCCCATACTTTGTCCAAGTTTTCCAAACACTCCTCAAAAGAATCCCCAACCACGCTAAAATCATACATGAATACCTCCAAGATATCCTCCACCATGTCGGTGAAAATAGCCATCATGCAACGTCGGAAGGTCGCCGGAGCATTACACAATCCAAATGGCATCCTAGAGAAAGTGAATGTGCCATAAGGACATGTAAAGGTCATCTTCTCTTGGTCCTCCGGGGCAATTAGAATTTGATTTTACCCCGATTAACCATCTAGAAAGCAATAGAAAGCCCGGCCTGCAAGACGATCAAGCATTTGGTCAAGGAACGGAAATGGGAAATGATCTTTTCTAGTCATCTTGATAAGCTTCCGCTAATCTGTACAAACCCTCCAACATGTCACTGTCCGAGTCAGAATAAGCTCATTGTTGTCATTTGTCACCACATTCATCCCACCCTTTGTTCGTACACATTGCATAGAGAACTCCACGAGCTGTCAGAAATAGGATAAACCACACCGGCGTCAAGCCACTTGATAACCTCTTTCTTTACTACCTCTTGCATCGCCTCATTTAATCTTCTTTGATGTTCAAGTGAAGGACTTGCATCATCCTCTAAGATGATTTTATGCATGCAAAAGGCAGGGCTTATACCCCGAATATCAGCCAATGTCCATCCAATCACCTTCTTGCGCTTTGAAGAACTGCCAAAGTGGCATCAACCTGCACGTTAGTTAATTAAGACAAAAGAATAACAGGTAAAGTAGAATTTGAACGCAATAATTCATACCTGAGGTGTGGAGGAAGTGGCTTCAACTCCAACACCGGTGGCTCCTCAATCGATGGCTTTGTTCGTAGAATTTTGCAGTTTTCAAGATCCAATGATAACTTCCTAGGCTCATATGAATATGAAACCATACCATGCAATTCATTCACGCAATCCACTCTACTAGAATCAACATTGACATCTATGTTAAGCATCACGGCCTCAAGACAATTTTCAACATTGATCATGGAACTTGTGCCATCCACCATCACAACTGTGACAATGTCCACAAATGAACACACATCCGTGCTATTGGGTTGTCTCATTGATTTGCAAACATGGAATACCACCTTCTCATCTCCCACTCGGAATGTCAACTCACCTGCTTCAACATCCACTAATGCCTTCCCTGTATCTAGGAAAGGTCTCCCAAGAACAATCGACACTTCAAAGTCCACCTCACAATCCAATATGACAAAGTCGGCCGGCAATATAAATATATCAACACGGACAAGAACATCATCAATTATGCCCAAGGGTCACTTCACTAATCGATCCGCCATTTGAAGTCTCATTGAGGTAGGTCGAGGTTTCCCAATCTCCAAAGTCTTGAAGACCGAGTACGTCATCAAATTAATGCTAGCGCCTAAGTCACAAAGGGCCTTAGCAAAATCTGCACTACCGATAGTACAAGGGATATTAAAAGCTTCGGGATCCTCAAGCTTGGGTGTCATCGAATGCACTATGGCACTCACTTGATGAGTCATATTAATGGTTTCACACTCCATCGACCTCTTCCTTGTCACCAAATCTTTCATAAATTTTGCATACCCCGGTATTTGCTCAAGTGCTTCAACCAAAGGGACATTGATTGTGAGGCTCTTCATCATTTCAATGAATTTCAAGAATTAGTTGTCACTATTTTTCTTGGCTAACCATTGAGGATAAGGTGGAGGTGGCCTAGGCAAGGATGCCTTGGCTTTGGGCACCACCGGCTCGAGCATATCAATTACGGTTTCCCTAGACGGGTTTATGGCATCTTATGTTTCCACCTCAACCTTATCATCAATACCAATCCACAGAACATTGTCCGCATTTTTTTCAGCCACATCATCAACATTCATAAGCAAATCATCATGAAACACAACATCTTCCTCTACAACTCGCTTTTCTCTCGAGGCAGCACATCACCGCCTCTTTCACTCCTACTTGTAACTGCCATCACATGGTTGTTATTCCCGACCTTTGGGTTCACTACCGTATCACTTGGTAGAGTACCCTTGGGAGAGTGTTCAAAGCTTGAGAAATTTTACCTAGTTGCACCTCCAAGTTCCGGATAGAAGTGTTATGAGAAGACAATTGTGCATCAATATCTTGATTCTTTTTCATCATTTGCTCGAACATGTTCTGAATTCTCCCCATATCACCCCCGGAAGAACTCAGACCTTGAGAAGGAAAGGGAGGTGGATTTTTTGGTTGTTGGTACATGTGGGGTCTTTAAAAGCCTTGCCCCCAGTTGCCTTGGTTTTCGATATTATTCCAACCTCCTTGATTGTTGTTGTTACTCAAATTATTATTGTTCCCATTCCAATTGCCTTGATTGTTGCCTTGGTTACTCCAATTATTGTTTTGATTGTTGTTCTAATTTCCACCACGTTGTTGTTGGTTTTATTGTTCCAATTGTTGCCGCCTTGTTGATTTCCCCAATTTACTTGAGGGCGTCATTGTTGATTCCCTTGATTTCCTCTATTCCCTTGGTAGTTATTGACATATTGTACTTCTTCTCTTTGATCATCATGGCACTCATTCAAATAACCACCACCATCATTGTTGTTGTCAAATTGCTCACAATTACCTTGAGGTTTTTGTTGCCCTCTTTGCCTCTTTTTCAACATAGAAACACCTTCAATTGCATTGACTTGATGCAGGTTTTGGACTTGTTGCAATTGCAACTTCACCAATTAATTCATAGTTAATGTAAGCTCAGAAATAGCTTGTCCATGATCATGCAATTCCCTGTGCAAATGGATGATCGTGGGGTCACCTTGAGGCACATTTTCTCGGCTTTTCCATGCCGAAGAGGTGCCGGCCATTTCATCAAATACATCACATGCCTCTTGATAAGAAAGTTTCATAAAGTCCCCTCCGGCCAATTGGTTTACAATGCATTGATTCGTGGTGTTGATGCCCCGATAAAAAGTTTGTTGTATCATCATCTTGGTCATGTCATTATTAGGGTACTCTTACACCATTGTTCTATATCTTTCCCATACGTCGCGCAAAGGTTCCATTGGATCTTGCTTGAAAGCTAGAATCTCATCCGAAGAGCGCTTATATGACTTGGAGAAAAGAACTTGGCAATAATATTGTTCTCCAATTCATCCCATGTGTGGATAGAATGATTGGGGAGCCTTTCTAATCAATCCAACGCTTTACCCCGAAGAGAGAACGGGAAAATCCTAAATCTCAACGCATCCTCGGACCCGTTTGTTTGCTTGTTACCCCGGCATGTATCTACGAGCCCCTTTAAGTGATTGTAGGCATTTTGATCAAAGATGCCAGTAAAATACAATCTTTGCTCTAGCAAGATCAAATGACATTTGTGATTTGAAATTTCCCTGCCCAGATTCGGGGAAGAACAATGGCACTCACGTACCTTGATTTGGGAGAACTCTTGGGGCCACAATAAGTGGTGGCAGAGGAGGGTTTGGGATATTTTCATTCAGATTCGCATTTGCATTGGCATTTCATCCTCTCCTTTGAGCTTGAGGTAAGACCTCTTCTTGTTCCTAATTGATAGACACAAATAAAATTATTAAATAAGAAGGAAAGAGAAGCAAAATAAAAGAACTAATTAAACAGATCGTAAACACCGTAAACTGCCCAGCAACGGCGCGAAAAAGTGATCGCTACCAACTCGAAGCTAGACTAAAATAGGAAGAGCGGATCGCAATGGCTTTTACTCGAATAGAGGTCGGGATCGATTTTCTCAGGGATCTAGTAGTGGAGTTGGATTTTCTGTCTAGTCTAGAGATGTGTTTGTACTCCTAACGGCACTTCAAACATTTTTGGTTTTGATTTTATAACTACTTTTATAAAGCTAATGATTACTACTAACTTATGCTACGAGAATATTGCTAAGTTGTATCTAAAGGGAAGAAGGGCAGTAGGGTCGCGACATCACCTAGGTGGCTAATTGAAAGGTAGATGTTACTAGGATTCGATTGATATATTTGGTACTTATGCTATAGTTATTGCACAATTTTACCCACTCTCACACCTCTCGGTAGAGAGAGATTTTGCCCAATTGACTCTCTTGAGACAAAATGGGTAGTCACATTAGACCAAGTAACTAGGGTTCAAGTAGGGTGATTACTCTCTCGAGATTTAACCCGTTAATTGAGACTATTATTTCTCATGAGTCCATCCCAATTCCTTGTTGGGTCAATTTTGGGGTGATAGACTCTCTTTCTCAAGAAGAGTTAAACCCACAAAGCTTGAATCAGTGTTTGCAACCAATAATTCTCAATTAAAATTTAAAATCAATACCATGGTCAATCTAACCCTAGATGGCAACACCCATCAATTATTCACACTAGGGTTGAGCCACAATCCTAGGTAATGAGTTTAGCTACTCATGCTAGTTATTGAAATTAAAGAAATAGATGAAGAACTAAGCATATTAATTAATTACTAAAAAGAAACTACAAGAATCTCGTGAAATTAAAGCCCAAGTGATAAAAATGGCTACAATATTATTCCCAGGAGCGCAACTCATCTCTGAAGTATAAAAACTAATCTAAAAATGGTAAAATATTCTATTTATACTAGGCTAGAAAGACTTGACAAAAATACCCCTGCGGGGTCGGTGCGAGCCACACAAAATGGACCCCGGGTGCACTAGCTCTTCAAATACAACTTTCAACTCTGTGATCTTGAGGAATGCGGAACGCGCGAGGAAATCTGGTGCTGTGACGACTGCGGACCGCATGGCTGGAATCTTCGGAAGTCTGCACCTCTTTAAACCTCTGCTTCGCGGACCGCACCAAAAGGTAAAGCTGCCGCAAAGCCTCACTGTGGACCGCGTAACGAGCATCGCGGCTGCATAGCATTAAGCTCCAAATGGCCATGTCTCTGAACCTCCTAGTGTGGTCGGAGTCACTTTTGCGCGGTCCGCATTAGGCCCTCTTTTCCTCAATTCACTTAATCTTTGACACTTGAGCAGGTTTCACTCCTTTTGATCCGATCTTCAATATTTCATCACTTTTTCAATCAAACTTGCATTCAATCACAACTTGTGAACATTTTGGGACTATTTTGTAGCAATTTATAATCAAAGCATCGGCAAGTAGGGGCATAAACCATGTTAAAATCCTGACTTATCAGCAGGTCATTTTGAGAATTTAAGTTTCGATCATCTTCATTAGGTCATGAGAAGCTTCATATTATGTGTATCAACTTGCATGCATGGTTGAATTCAGCTACCAGAGGATTCGAAATCGAATTGGAAGAAGGATTATAGTTTGAGAAGCTCAAGCGATGAGAATTGCCTGAATTGGACTTTTAAGTAAACGGCCCAAGAAATGGTTTTGGATGATTTCAACAGATACTGTGATTTGGGTCTTAGGCGTGCGTCAGTATTTTGATTTGGAGGTTCGTAGGGTAATTTGAGGCATTTTAGTGAAAGTTGGAACGGATCTGTCTTGTCATTTGGGACTTGTTTGCAAAGTTTGGCACCATTTTGGGTTGATTTGATAGGTTTCAGTGCAGGTTCTAGAACTTGGAAGATTTGAAAGTTTATAAGCTCTCGGTTCATGGCACAATTTGCATTTTTGGCATTGTTTGATGTGTTTGAGACCTCGAGCGAGTCCGTACTAGGTTATAGAATACTTTTGTGTGTGTAGATAGGGTCCCGGGGTCATCGAGTGTGTTTCCAATGAGTTTCGGATGTTTTGCATGGATTTGAGCATGTCTGATTTCTGGTGTTTTTGCACCTGCGACCCTGGAGCGCAGGTGAGGCTACGCTTCTGTGTGAGCCCGGCAGCTTCTGCGTTCATGAAGGCCTGGGAGCTTGCTCGCTTCTGCCGAGGTTGGCACGCAGGTGTGATGGACTCTTCTACAATTTAGTGATCGTACCTGGGGAGAAATCTTGCTCCTCCGATTTCCCTTTCGCTTCTGCGGTGCCGCTGGTGTGGCTGTATATCCATAGATGCGGTCCCCGGCTTGGTTAGCTGAGTTCCCAGATGCGAACCCTTTCTCGCAAATGCAGTCCCGCAGATGCGGTTTCCTGTCTGCAGAAGCGGAAGTTCTAGCATAATCATATAAGTCGAGGGTTTGGTCATTTCTTCATATTTTGAGTTTTAAACTTCGGATTTAGGAGCTTGTTTTGGGGGGGTTTCAAGCAAATCGATTGGGTAAGTGTTCTTCACCTAGAATCTAACATATTCCATGATTTTATCTTCATTTTTATCATTAATTTCTGTTTTGGGTTGAGGAGAATTTTGGTTTTTGAAGAAAATTTAAAAAATGAAAAAATCATGATTTGAGGGACCGAATGGTATCAAGATTTAGAAATATTTTTATTGTTGAACATAGGAATGGGTATTCGGTTTTTGTGAAATTTATCTGGTTCCGAGGTGCGGGCACGGGGGTTGACTTTTCGACCGATTTTTGAATTTTGTTAAAGATTGAAACTTTATGATCCAAAATAGTTTCTTATGTGTTTTATTTATGCCATTAAGTTAATTTGGTTGGATTTGAGCCATCCGGAGGTCTTCACCCGAGAAGTGCATTTTAGTATATCGGTATGTTGCCTTTGAGGTAAGTATCTTGCCTAACCTTGTGTGGGGATTTTTCCCCTAAGATTTGAGTCTTCTATGTTGATTGTTGTTTGTGTACATGAGGTAACGAGTGCATGCTCGAACTTATTTGTGAAAAATTTGCCTTTTAGGGTTCTTAGGTCCTTATATTCACCTTTGTTCTTGCTGTGATTGAGTTCTATTTGCTAGTTTTACCTCAACATATTTTAATTGGAATCTATTATTTCATGATCCACTCTTATTGCTTTTGTCACGACCCAAAATCTCCTAAGGGTCTGATGGCGCCGGACACTGCTGTCAGGCAAGCCAACCAAAATACTTTATTAAATTCTCATTTAAATATTTTCGAAAATACTTATGTTATTCGTTTAAAATAATATATAATAAATTCCTCCGAATAATTAAAGAAAGAATTTAACAACTTTTAAAATTTCTGGATTAACCCAAATACATCCAGAACCGATGTCATAAGTACATGAGGAACTTTTAAGAAAAAACGAATAAAGTACAATAGCTGTCTGTAATACAATTGGACAGAAAATAAATAGAATCATGAGAGAGACTATACTAGTTGCGGGTCGCCTCAAGGAAATACAGCTCACCTAGTCTCTGTGTCAACCATGCTGCTATGCTACTAAGCCACTAGCCACACATAAACGTGTGCAACAAAAATGCACAACAAATGTAGTATGAGTACGAAAACAATGTGTAATTAGCAAGTATCCCGTCTAATCTCGAAGAAGTAGAGACGAGAGGTCTTCAACACTTGCTAGTGGTCAAATAACAACATAATAAAAATATGCGGAAATCATGGATTTATAAGCAGTTCTAACTCACAAAGCCGGAAAAACAAGTAAACGCATTTAACATAAATGATTTTCAAGATTCCTTTTCATTTATCTTTATCAATTTATATCAGGCCACGAAAGGCAATATCAATATTTAATATTTTCGGGAAAGCAATATAAGTATGCGCATATCATGCCAAGGTCGACGGCCCGCTCCAACAGAAATATAAATTGTGCACTGCCAATGGTCAAACAGCTCGAACCATAATGTATCTATTACCATGCTCGCGAACTATCCTGCGACACGGTCAACATAAAATAAACACATACTCTGCTCGCTAATCATACATGCGATACAGGTACACATTGAAACACATGCGCAAATAGCCAATTAGAAATTTATCTGGGAATATTTATCCAAATAAAAGCCAATTCTCCTTTAATAATTTAATAAAATGAAGTTTAATCCTTTTAGAAATTCATTTACTAGTTCAATATGACTTAAGCAATTCAAGTTGTCCATAAGTTTACAATTAATCCAAGTATAGCATACTTTTGGGTCCTAGACTACCCGAAAAATAGTTTAATAGTAGCTACGCACGGACCCTCATCAGCTCGTGCATACATAGACCACACAAATAGGAGCACATAACCAATTAACTCAACTATAGGGACAATTCCCTCTTACAAGGTTAGAAAGGTGACTCAACTCGTTCTGAAGTTCCATAACAGACATTCCACGCCCTTTCAAAGACTCAAATCGATGCAAAAATACTCCAAAACTAGCCAATAATTATATAAACCCATTAATATATGTTTAATTACTCATTATAGTCCAATTTATAACAAATTCCTAACCTCGAATGAAAAGTTAACAAAATTGCCCTGGGGTCCACGTGCTCGGATTTTGAAATTTTTCGAAGATAAAGTTTACCCATGACCTTACGAACTCAAATATATGATTTATTCTCAATTTCATTCCCAAAATCGTGGTCAAAATCCAAAAATCTCAATTTCTAGGTTTTTCTTTAGAACACCAAATTCTCCTTTAGATTCTCATGAATTTGATGTGAAATCTAAACTATAATCAGAAAATATAATTGAAAATTAGTTAGAGAAACTTACCCAAAAATTTGATACAAAAATCCACTCTCAAAGTCGCTCACTCTCGGACCTAGGGCTCAAAATATGATAAAATGAAGTGAAAACTCGAGTTACACAGCTAAAATCAAGCTGCATGTGCCACATTTGCGATCAATTGTGAACCCTCGCAAAAGCGAATAAAGGTTTCGCAATTGCGAACAAAGAAGGGGTGGAAGAGGTTGCATTTGCGACAAAAAGTTCGCAATTGCAAAATAGGCATCGCAATTGCGATGGATATGTTCGCAATTGCGACCATATCAGAAGCAGCAGTTTTTGCCGACACAAAAATGAGCATAACTTCCTCATATGATTTCCAAATTTAATGATTCTTTTTGCTATGGCTCTGAAATTTCAATACGGATCTAATGGTTCAATAAAAACTTAATTTGGAGATCATTTTATTAATATGGTACCCCTTTATGTCCAAAAAAATGATGTTGAAACATCAATAAGAGCGCGATACAACCCGGAACACACCCGAGGCCCCGTCCAATCACACCAACCCACTCCATAACATAAAATGACCTGCTTGAGGCCTCAACTCATGCCAAACAACGCTAAAAATATGAATCAACCTCCAATTCAAGCTTTGTGAACTTTAGAACTTCAAACTTCTACTTTCGATTCCGAAACCTATTAAATCACGTCTGATTGACTTCAAATTTTGCATACAAGTCATATTTGACATTACGGACCTTCTCCAACTTTCGAAATCAAATCCAACTCCGATATCAAAAAGTCTACTACTGATCAAACTTTTCAAAAACCTTCAAATTTCTATCTTTAGCCAAATGACTCTAAAATGACCTACGGGCCTTCGAATTCACTTTCTATCGCGCTCCCAACTCTAGAATTACCATAAGGAGCTACTTGCAGACTCGGAATCCCAAACGAACATTGGTAACACTGAAATGCATTTCAAACCAAACTCATGAAATTTCTTCTAAAATGTTAACTTCCATAATGGGAGCCAAAATGCTCTCGGGTCATCCACAACCCAATCCAGGCATACACCTAAGTTAGAAATCATCATACGATCCTGCTGGAACCTTCATATTTGATTCCGAGGTTTTTTACTCAAAAATTTAATCCTAGTTAATTCTTTCAGCTTTAAGCTTCCGAAATGAGAATTCTCTCTCCAAATCAACTATGAACTTCCCGCAATTTAATTTCGACCACGCGTACAAGTAATAATACCTAAAATGAGGTTTGAACGACGCGCTAGAGCTCAAAATAACCGGTCAGACCGTTACAGTCTATTTGATTCGTATTTGACTAAACTGAAAACTTTTACCTCTCCTATTGTCATGCTATCTTTTGTCCATAGATGTTGGTCTTTAAACTGGAATTCATTATTATATTCCTTGTAATTGTTTAGTCTTGATTAAGGTTATGATTATATCCCCGCTGCTTATCCTAAACTGAAATTTTGTAAACTTTTAGTAATTTTCCAACCTCAAAAGAAGTTTAAACACCCTATATCCTAGTTGACATGTCCTTGTTTGTAATTATCTGACTCATGCTAGCATCCTTGTTTTTAGACTGTATATTGTGAGATCATTGTTACATATTATTTTCTCCCTTGTTGAGTAGTTCTTTTTTACGCTTAGTATTCCCTATTGTGGTTATTCTTTGTAAGCTAGTTTTACCGTCTTTTTGTGATCGAAAGCTCTCGAGTTCATTTACTTGTCGTGTTCTCGTATTTACTGTCATTGTTGTTATTGTACTTGTTGTGGTGGTGCACGAGGTTCTTTTGTGCGGTTGTTGTTACGGAATGGTACGAGGTTGTCGTGTCGTTGTTACTATTGATATATGTACATGCGACGTGACAAGACAGGACATTATATATATATATACTTGTTGTGGTGGTTCACGAGGTTCTGCCATGCGGTTGTTGTTACGGAATGGCACGTGGTTTCTGTCGTGCCGTTGTTACTATTGATATATGCACAGGCGACGTAGCAAGGTAGGACATATATATATATATATATATATATATATATATATATATATATATATATATATATATATATATATATATATATATATATATATATATATATATATATATATATATATATATATATATATATATATATATATATATATATATATATATATATATATATATATATATATATATAATGGGGGTTGCGCATGTGGCAAGAGAATCTGGAAACATTATGATGGATGTGTGGCGAAATAAGGTGGGCACTTATTATATTATTATTGCACACGTGGTGAGACAAGTTGAGATATGTCAAGGATTGATTGTGATGAATTGTGATGGCCTGGGGGCATTCTTGTTGTTAATATTGTGTTATTGTACACTTATTTATATGAGCTTTAACTCGTGAAAGTTGTGAGAAAACATCTTACGTGTTGTTGGTTCTTTTCCTTATGCTTTTAGCTGGTATGATCTTTGTTAGAGTAGTTGAATAAGCATACAAGTAGTTAAACACACCTACTGGATAAGAAGCTCTCCTGATATTGTTGAGTATGGATGTACACCCTTATTTACTTGTCATACATGTGAGAGTGACTCTTATTTATCAAGTGAGTTATCGGCATGATCATGAGGTGTCATGAGGGCACAGGATGCCAAGTGTTAGGGTTCAGGTATTGAGACCAGAAAGCTATAAGTTTGTTCGAGGTTTTACTGTATTTGTGATTTAGGATTTGGATTGTATTGTCGCTCGCTCTTCTATATCGTTATTATGGTGTTTCCATTGTTACTTGTTGTTTTTCTTCCTTATTGTAATTGTTGTATTGTTGTTCCTATACATATACTTGTACAAACCAGTAGGTGTCTTGATTGTTCATTATCACTACTCCGCCGAGGTTAGTCTTGATACTTACTGGGCACTGCTGGGCTATGCGGATCGTTGCGTGGAGACTCAAGGTAAACCTGTTTCTACGTTTGCAGACTTCGGAATCACCTTCCTATTTTGTATACACATTGTTCTTACTTATTTCCAACAGTTGTATGTAGCAGTTGTAGCAAACTCTGTAGAGCTTATGGCTTGTACTATCGGTTTTGGGGTTGTAAAGTTTTAAGAGATTTCTATTTCAAATTTGTTAGACGTTATTCAAATGTTGTTGTTGTTTCATTTAATGTTTAGCTTACCTAGTCCCTAAGGCTATGTGCCAATCTAACGGAGGGGAAATTTGGATCGTGACAGTATGAGTTAGGGAAGAAAAAAGAATAAGGAAAAGGAGGGGGTCGCGTCTTTTTTTCCGAAGAAAGCATGGGGTACGCTGTTTCTCTGCTAGATAGAGAGGTGAAAAATTAAGGTCCGGTCTTTATTCTCCATCAACTATTAAAACATGCGCGATGCACGCATAATTTTGGGGAAATATTAATCTTATAAAATTATGATCTAAATTTATCAATAATTTTCTTCAAAATTATTTATTTCAATTTTGTTTATTAATAAATCTAAAATATAAATATTATAAAATTATATTTATTCACCGCTTCGCGTACATTCTTTTCTACTATAATATTTGATTAGTTTTCTCATTTTATATTTACTGAGAATTAAAATAATATAATTTTTTTACTACATTATAATTTTGAATTCATCAAAAATATAAAGAGATAAGCCTTTGATTGTTTTTTATAAAAAATGCACTAATATTTTTAACAATTAATAAAATATGTTTTATATATAATATATTATCTTATGTATAATATCATATAGTTTCTTTATATTTTATATTTTTTATTATAAACTTAGGGCTTCTATTTATTAACTAAATTTTCCTACATGAGAAATTTAAGTAGTATATGTATTTTTACGATGTCATTTGATTTGTTTTTAGTATTCTTCATTTATGACTATTTGTTTATTATGATTTTAGTTATGTGCATATGTTATATTTATTTTTTATTGTAAAATAATTTTAAATTTTCAATTTGAATGAGTATAGTATTTTTTTGTATTTAATTTAATTATAATTAAAAGATATCTATATTTATTAATTACGTAGTGTAATCACTTAATATAAAATTAAAATTTAAAAAAAAAAGTTAAAAACGTAGTTTATTTTGTCTTAATAATACCACTTAGCTTTTTGTGATTAAGACCCTTGTATTGATGTAGTGCTTTTGCTTCTCCTATTCTATATAGATAGATAAGAGGGTCCTAGAGTTTCTTACTGAGTGGGGGAGATGGATATTGGACCGGATCAGGGAAAATTGGGCTTTGGGTTAGCAAACGGGTTTGGGGCGTGGGTGTGTGGGACTTGGGCCTGAAAATTGCAAGCCCTTTTTTTTCTTCTATTTCCTTTCTTTTCCAAATTTAGTCACCTTAATTGAACTCCTAATTACTCCTATTTTTTATTACTAAGCCACTAAAATTGTGAATCAATTTAAACTAATTAATTTAAACATGCAAAGAAAATGATTAATGTAGTATTATTTTATGTGATTTTGGTGTTTTAAAAACAACTCAACTAAAAATGCAATTAGATCTAAAATGCAAAGAGTAAAAATATAGCATATTTTTTGTTATTTTCATGATTTGGAATGCTACTAAGTATGAGAAAATTCCGAAAATTTCATAAAAGAGATTAAAACTATTTTAGAGTATTTTAGGAGTATTTTAGGCATGGGGCAAAAATTAGGTGCTTACAATGGCTAACGTATCCTCTACTTCTGGTATGACATCTGACTCGTCCCTTGGGCGATGTTGATGCCCCCTCATGCTGACAGTGTCCCTGTTGCTATTAAGGATGAGAATTTACCTATGGTGAAAGAAATAATCCCTCGTAGTGAAATCCGATTTTTTGAAGGCGCTTGAAGGTGAGCCTGACATCTCAGAGTCTCTGATGAAAGAGGCCGAACTGGCCGAGCTTAGGGCAAAACTTAAAATTTCTACGCACATCGATTTGGTCCCAGCAGGGCTTGATGTGGTGCAAGTTCACCGCCTCGGATATTGCGCATTCTATACGTATCCTTTCCAGGTCGGCTATACTTTCCCCCTTCACCCATCGGCAGAGGAATTTTGCTGTTACTATGGTATTTGTCCAGCTCAACTCTCTTCGTACATCTACAAGCTTATCAGAATGGTCACAAAATTTCCGGTGTTGGCCAGGATCGGGATCACACTCCGCCATCTTATGCACCTCTTCGCCCTCAGCTACTATAGGGGGACGATGTTGCACCTTCGGCATCGAGGGGGTAAATGCATGGTCTTGAAGATGGACGATAGGGCAAATCATCAATTTTGACTCAACTACTTTTATGTACGAACTAAAGACGTGGTAGCAAATGGGGATGGCCTTCTTGAGACTTGGATTCACGCTCATAAGTATCCATGTTCTCTTTGGTGAATCGCACTTGATTTATATGTTATCGCTTCTTCGTTCAACCAAGGTTGCGCCTCCTTCTTTGGTCAGGGACATTTTCGATTGGGTTGGCCGGATTCTACCTCATATCGTGGGGATTTGCGAATGACTGCGCTTTATCAAGAAGTTCGAATGTGCTTCTTTTTTGGCTAGTGAGTTCATCTATTTTTTGTTTTTATTGCTTTGACCTCGTGGTTGTTTGCTCATTATAGTTTGTTATTGGCAGTGATAACCCTTGATTTACCTTTTTCCAGTTCGAAGACTTTCGAGAAGGTCGAGGGCTCCTTATCATGCATTCTGTGCCCACGCCTACTCGGTCATTAACGGCCAGGCCTTCTCGGTTCTTTGCCACACCTACTGCTGCTTCCGCATCGGCTTCTTCTCCGCCTGCGGGTATATCGGCAACAGAGCTCTGTATTCCCCTTTGCATCACCTAGTGGACGAGGAGGATGACTAGTCTTCGAGCAGTGGAACTTTAGTTCCCCGTAAACGAAGATCGGTGGGCGTCGGTGATGGGGTTGCCCAATCTGTCGATTCGGTAAGGGGCAATTTTGCCATCCATGACGCGGTGACTATAGAGCTTGAAGATGACTTCGAGCTACCGTCCGAGGTTCCGCCCTCGACTGAGGCCGCAGAGGGTATGCCTCTTCCCGAAACCAGAGTGGAAGCTAAGGGGCCGCCTGTGAGGATCTCCGATTCTTTGTGGCCGAATGAGCCATCGGCCTCGTGACCGACCGATGTTCCTTCTTCGTCGACCGATAGGAGGGGTAAAGCCATTGCCGTGCCGAGGACGGCTATGAGACGGGCTCTGACCTTGACGCCGAAGAGATGAGGATGATGGGGCTATCATCATAAACATATTTACTTATTTTGAACTCTTCTATCAAGATGGCTCTTGTCGCCGATTTATTAATGCTTTGTATACATATAAAGATATAGGACCAATTAAAACCCATTCATACTTGTATCTCTGACTTAAATGCAAATTTATAAGTTCTATATAATTTTTATGTTAACCTAGTTGACACTTCTTCTGATGTAGATGTTAAAGAAATTATTCCTTTAAGTTCGGCTTCTACATCTAATTGCGCTGCTATAGAGGATGATGACGGTCCTGAAGGTTAATACTAATTGGTCCACACTAAGCGAGCATCAACCTAGTAAGAGCATTGATGGATTATAGTTCTACTTGCAAAAGGTATGGCACCCTGCACAAAGAAGCAACTCAATATAATTTTATGTTCTTTCGGTAATGGCTCGAAACACGCTAAATGTGTCAATTTTAATGATAGCTTCAAAGAGCACATTAAGCCAAGAAAGGCAGCAGCTAGGAGATATCTGTTACTTATTGGATAACAACATTTTGGAAGTTCTAATGTGTTTCAGATATTAGATTATATGATAATGACGAAATCAATGACTTGTATAAGTCGATGCGCCGGAGGACGAGAAAATTGGAGATATAATACTAAATGCTTCCGATTTAAGCAATCTAGGAGGCCCAGACACTCATGTTGATACAGTAGAACTTAACAAACATGACACAATACAGGTGAATGCACTCTTTTATTTCTAATAGTTATTGTAAAATTTTAATTTTCAAGTTTAAAAATAAAAAATTCGAAATAAAATTTACAAATTAATTTGAAGTACTAGTCAATGAAAGCTTTTGAAGTTTTTTCCTTACATATTGATCTTATTAATGATAATATAAATATAAAAAATTTACAATTTTACTTTCCTTTATTCTTCAAGTTCATCAATTAACTCTAAGCAAGTAGCAAGACATTTCTATCGATCAATTTTATTCCTTTATTTACAGTTTTCTTTCTCTGGGTTGATATTTATTGATTTTGGAGAAAAGAAATTGTCAACAAACATTTTTAGTTTCTTACTTTTGAGTACTTTAATTAAGAATCTATACACTAGTTAATATTCAAATCGAAGTTACCGAAACCGAAAAGAGAAAAACTGAACCATACCGAATTTAATTAGGTACGGTATGGGTATAGCATTTTAAGAAACCAAATTCTGAACCGAAATGTCTAATTCGGCACAGCTCATACAAAACAAATTCTATTCTCAGGTATTCCAACAATAGAAATAAACTGCAGAGGAACATACCCCGCGCAGAGGAACATACCGCGGAATTCACTGTTTGGGCAAAGACAATTGAGAACCATCAAAGCTGAAATTCACACAACAAAAAAGAATTAAGTACAAAATAATCTCTTAGGCATGACCCTTCTAATACGAGAACCCTTAAGCAAGTTGAAAATCAGTGCACGAAATAAATTATGTAATTACATTTGGAAAACAAAAGCTTAATACTATCATTTTGCAAATAACTTGTGATATGTACACGTAATACCTAATATGAATTAGAGTGAAGTTTAGACATGAAAGTAGCTGATTCAGCGCCATTAATTAAATTGAAATAACACTGCAAATAAAGACAAATTTGTAGTTGAGGCTAGGATAAGGACAAGAGGAAACCGAATAGGCGCAATTTAGCAGATAACAAGTACATATTCTAACTTACACCAACCGGGGGATGACGGTATTTGAGTCAAGACGAAGCTATCTTAGTATAGATTTTGGATTATTCAATCGCATGACGTAACAAAACCGCAATATATCTTCAGCTCACAAAAATACGCCACCAAATTTTCTCAAACCCACAGAAATTTCATATTAATGACGAACATTTTAACAAGAGTCCACTCCAGACTAGAATTATATCGACTTAATTACACTTATCACATTTTACAGACAGTTCATTGCAAAAAGCAGAGAGTTGCTGACTTGCTGTAAGCATCGTATGTAGTATAACATGTTGAAACTGAGCTTCACTGAACATGAAATATAAAGACAGAATTTACCATCCCCGCAATACCAATAAGCATATTTTTGTTAATTAACATGTCAGTTTAACTCTAGCGAAAGAGTAACTTATGGTGTGATCACCTACTAGAGAGCACTAAAGACCAATCCATATAGATGCCAAACCCATATTATTACTATTTAGGTATACCTCACTATACCATGGCATGATTATTATAGACTCATGTAAAATCGGTCAACTCCAGAAATTAGAATTCACGTTGATCTGCATTTTGCGCAACTACATCAATGAGTAATTCGGTACCATCTTTATCCATCAGCAATGGAGGATCTAGAATTTGAATTTTATGGGTTTTGGATTCTTGAAGAACAACCTCAAGTGATAGTAATTGAGTTCTAGATTTAATGTATTCCTATTTAACGAATTTTAAAACATATACTGGGTCTAGGCAAAAGGTACTAAGTTCTACCGAACTCATATATTCAAGCCTACATCAGCCCCTGTCCATTAGAGGATCATGTAAAAGATAGAAGGAACTCAATTAAAAATACTGAAAGGATGTCAAACAGTAAAAGACAATCCTATGTACTAAAAGAAGTGTCGAGATTTAAAGGTTTTGTTCCATGATGGATTTCTGGCATGAGAAAAAATAATTCATAAAGAGCTGGACATATATATATATATATATATATATATATATATATATATATATATATATATATATATATATATATATATATATATATATATATATATATGTCACAAAATACCAACCAATGTACAAAAGATTTTATCTTTTCAGAGTGAAACACGCAGGATTAGATTCAAGTACTAATTCAAGAGGAAATAGATCTGCCAATTCTTGGTCAAATGTGTTTTATCTGCTTAATTCAAAAAGGTTATCTGAAAATGACAAGTGTGTTTGATGACCCAAAGGATTGTTTGTTTGATAACTTAAGTATACTTCGCAAAGAGAGACACATTCACTCATAAGTATGTCATAATAGATCCAACATGAAGCATCACTTAAGCTATTGTTTGACCAAACTAAGTCACTCATAATTCACCTCGAAGTTGTTTATATATTACCCTCAACTTTTGGATTCAACATAAATATCCCTCTATCTAAAGGCCAAATCCATCCGTTATACCCAGAAAAGAAAAAGATTCGAATCACAATCTGAGATTCGTGTTTTGAAAATAGAATTGGGACTTTCTATATTGTGGTTTTCCAAAAGAAAACGGACGTCGTTACATAATCTTCCTAGTTTTCTTTTCCTTTAAAAACCTTAATTAGGAGGCTGAATCATACCTTAGAAGTTCTCAGTTCATGCTTCACCCAATCTTCAACCTGGGGCGAGAAAGACAAAGGGAAATGGAGGTGGTCTGTGACACATAAGATGATAATAAAATAATCGAAAGCAATTCATATACCTCAAAAGATGATATCTTTTTTTATAATTAACAAGGAAATATAAAGTTCTATAGTGGCTCACATTCAGCAGAGCTACATTAAAAACACTAGAAATAAAGTAACGAACAATATACCTTGAAATTCACTGTTTGGACAAGATAATTGGAGAACCCACAAAGCTGAAATCAACAGAACAATAAAACAAAATGATCTCGAGGCATAAACTTTCTAATACCAGAACCCTTAAGCAAGTGGAAAATCAGTGCACGATTCAATTGGTTTGTTTCATTTCATAATTCAAATATAACACTGCAAATGAAGACAAATTTGCCAATTTCTAGTTGATGCCAAGGATAACGTCAAGAAAACCGAATAGACGCATTTTGACAAGTATTTAAGTACAAGACGAATAGTACAATTTTTGGATTATTCCACCTCATGACGCAACAAACGCGCATTTTATCTCCAACTCCATAAAACACGCCACCAAAATTTCTAAAAGCCACATAAATTTCACAAAAAGCTGGTGAATTTCATAGATAATTAGCTATTACAAATCAAAGGAAGCTAAACAATAATTATTTAAAAGCAACTATTTTTACACTTAATACAAACCTTAAATATAGTAAAATTAAACATTGAAACCCTAAAATTCTTCAAGAGCTAGTGAATTTGGTAACAGCCTTAGTTCCTTCAGAGACAGCATGCTTAGCCAATTCACCAGGAAGTACAAGTCTCACAGCAGTCTGAATCTCCCGAGAAGTGATAGTTGGCTTCTTGTTGTACCTAGCTAGTCTAGAAGATTCCTGAGCAAGCTTCTCAAAGATATCGTTAATGAAACTGTTCATGATACCCATGGCTTTACTTGAAATACCGATATCGGGGTGAACCTGCTTCAGAACCTTGAAGATGTAGATCTTGTAGGTCTCAACTGACTTCTTTGCCCTCTTCTTCTTCTTGTCTCCGGCAGCACCTGCGTCCTTTGGGAGCTTCTTTCCGGCCTTGGGCTTCTTCTCTGCTGGTGCTTTTTCGGCGACCGGGGTTTTCTCAGCGGCCGGCTTCTTCTCGGCGGGTTTTTTCTCAGCCTTTGGTGCCATTTGAGGAGAGAAAAATGGAGATTTTAGGTTAAGAGAAGGTTTGGAGTGATCGTGAGGAGATGCGAATAAGATTTTGATGAAGAAATTGGGAATTGAGGGTTTGTTCATATAATCTTTTGGAAAGAGTTCTGATTGGTTAAATCTAAATGACGCGGATCGTGGTATTGATTGTTGATCTTTGTTTTAATCAAGGGTGGGGAGTGATTTGGTGAGTTGAGGTGAAATGTCTTTTTGTTTTGGGATTTGGGATTTGAAATTGAAATTCGTGAACTTTCATTAAGGTTGTAGCTGAAAAGTGAATTCCAGATTCCTGCCTGATAAAAATTCATGTGCGAAATTTCAAGTCGCTTTTTAGTTTAGTAACAAATTAACAATTACTACTAACATTGTTGTGATTTGGTAATCAAGGGATAATTTTGAAATATATTGAAATTTTAATTCATAATTTTAGTATTTTGTATTTTAATTTATATAATAAAAAATTTAATTTGTAGTTAAAAACTTATATCCATTTCCTTTTAAAAATTTCTTCAATTTGGCATCCTCGTTTGTTACCTTAATGACATGATTTGGTAAGGTCATCACCGTCTTTCAGCTGAATAAAAAAATAACTGAAACCTCGCGTCCATTGTCTAGAGTAAGGTTGTATTGTTGTCGTGGTCCAGCTCGGGATCGGCCCAAGCCCGTGAGCTCATATGGGCTTTGGGATAAATGGGTTGGCCCGTGTGGTTCAGGCTCAAGCGGTCTTAGGAGCCCACTATGGGCCGATCCAGCATGGAGAGATCGCGAGCTTGGAACCGTTTAGTCCGGGATTGACTGACGGGCATGGACCGGTCCAACCAAGCCTGAGGGGCTTAATGGGCCCAACTGCTATTTTTAAAAAAAAATAGCCAACGATTGGAAGTTTAAAAACTAGTTGTTGGCCTGCCAATTTAGCAGTTTGGCTTTTTTATTAAAAAATTATTTGCCCCCCAAACTTTTTATAATCACATGTTTTCCCTATTCTCAACTATAAATACCCCCTAATTCTTTCATGTTTACTCACAAAATCATCAATCTCTCTCTCATTTTCTTCTATAATTACTTACTTTTTTGCAAAGTGTGAAAAAATTGTGAAGTTGGTGAACTGAAGTATTCAAGTTTTCAACGATATACAATTTTAAAGAATTTGTTCGTCAATTCGGTAAACTCGTTCCGATTCTTAAGTTTTAATATTATAAGTTTGTTTGTTTTAGTTTGTATAATTATAATTAATATGGCCTTTTTCTTTGAAATTTTTTTTTTGCGGTAAGGCAAATTCTAAAATTGGTGAATCTAGTGGCCAAGCTACTATTCCTCCCCCGGCTCCTCGACCAGACCGGTTACTCGTCCTCCTCCACTTGTTATTCTTGATAGTGTTTATTTTTAATATACCGATAGTCAATTTTACCATGATATTGCACCAGGTCAACAATTAAATGATGAATATATGAATGCTCTTTATGGTAATCCAACTATCGATGAAAATGATGAGAAAAATGATGATTTAGATGAAACACAACTAAATTTAGATAATACACCTACTAGTCTTGTTGTTAACCCAACTGATAATAATCCAAATGATGTCCCGTCTGACCCTCAAGTAGTAACACATACTTTTAATAGACAACCTTCTAGACGGTGCGAAATATCTCTTGTTTGGCACTTTTTTATTCAACTAAAAGATCAAAATAAGGCTAAGTATAAAATTTGTGGGACTTTAATGGCTCATAAATTTATTGGGGACCGTAGCGGTACAGGTAGTTTGACTAGACACATAAAGACACACCCTAAAGATAAAGCTAGATTGCTATTGATTCTATGAAAGATAAGTTTAAAAAATAATTTTTCCATATCCCTCCTATTTATGGTGTTGCTGCATTTTAAATCCAACCATGAAATTAGGAGGTCCTCACTTTTGGTATAGAAATATTTATAAGGCTTTATCACTTTCAGATGAGGAATTTACTACTCTTTCAGATGCAAAAGCCTCAATTAAAATAAATGCTCAAACAATTTATAATGTTTATCAACTTGCGTTAGGTCATGCTAGACCAAATGTTCCAACTCCAACTTCGTCTAGTTCGCAATCATCTAAAAGAACTGCGGGCCTAAAAGTGCTTAGTTACTCGACGGGGTTCTTGGGTTCTCAAGGTGATAATATTGGTGATAGTTTACAACTAAACAGGCTTCAAGTATATTTGTCGCATGGAATTGAATTAGAGAATCCCGACGAATCATTTAATGTTTTGGAATAGTGGAAGGACAAAGAAAAATACTATCCGATTCTTTCATGGATGACTCGAGATATTTTAATTATTCAAGCTTTAACAGTGGCATCGGAGAGTGCTTTCAGTCAAGCGAGACTTCAAATCGGTGATCATAGAGCGTCTATGAGGGAGAGACGGAAAAAGAAATTTTTAACTTACTGAAACAACCGGAGATAGACGAAGCTTATGAAGAAATGCTAGCGGAACTTGCGGAGGATGCTGCTTCGCGCGGAAGCAGTGATGAACAAGCTTATTTTCCGTCACCACCAACAAAAATTCCTCCAAACCATGAAGGATTTATGAATTTGTTAGAGATAATATGTATACTAATATGTAACCTGTATTTTGGCACATCTTTATTAGGTTTTTTTCCTTTTAATGGTGGTATTTGCATCTTGTTGTGTTCATTCTCTTGGGAGGAGGAAGACTAAGAAAGATATTGTCATTTTTTGTTAATGTTGTAATAATAAAAATTATAAGACATTCCCTTGAATATTTTTTACAATTTCTTTGTGTTTAAATTTGAATTAGAAGGTTTAAGTCACAATTATATAATATAATTTACAAGAAATTATCTTATATAAAAATAAAATAAAAACAAAAGGCCCAGAACACTTAGGCCTACTAAGGCTCGCGGGCCCGTCCCACTTAGATCGGGACCATGTGGGCTTAGGCCCATAGTGGGCCTGTTCCACCCTCGAGGACCATTAATCCCGGGACTGTTTGGCCCGGCCTATTTAGGCCCGGATTTATATAGCAATATGAACACGTAATTTTAAAAATAAATAGGCTCAATGCTAAAATCCTTAAAGGTTGAAGTAAGGGTGTTAATCGGGCGGGGCCGGCCTATTAACAACTAGATTCGATTCGATTCGATTTAGTAAGGGATGGGACGGGTAGGCTAGGGTAGGGTTGTTCCATACGGGATCATGCCTTTTTTTGTTATCGGTGCACCGGAAGCTGGCTAGCCCGCTAACTGGTACAACCCAGTTTATGTTGTAATTTTTTATATTATTTTTTAAATTCTGATTGTTTCCAACGGTGAAAATAAAAAATGATCGCTGGGCAACAACTATTTTTTGTATTTTTAGCCATTTCAGCCTATCTCCTTGCTAAAATAGCCCCTTCTTCCCCTAATAATTGATAAATTATATTCTTAGACTTTTAATAACTATAAATAGCTCCCATGTTCGTCATTTTGTTTCACAACTTGCTCTCTGCTTCTACTATAATTCAGCTTGATTATTGAATTGTTTATTGCTTTCAAGTTCTCAATTAATTAATATTTCAAGTTTATCAATTAGTTACGGTAGCCACTATAATATTACAATTATCAAGTGAAGTGTGGTTAGCATTTTTATTAGGTTCAAGTTAAATTATGCCATGTGCTTCTAGAGTGCGCTCACATGTTTGGAAAATCTTTGAGGTGATCGGAGAAAATAAAGAAGTTCGCAAAGTTCAGTGCAAGATCGGTGGTCTAGTCTTTAATGTTCATCGAAAGGGGGAAGGCACGGCTGATTTAAGGAGGCATATCAAGGGTTGTCTTGAGTATCCTCCATCAATTCGTATTTTAAGTTGATTTGATACAATGTGTGTTATTTTGAATTTGTTAGACTTATTTAAGCTTAATGTATTAGTGTATTAGACAAGTAAATTTGAAGTATTATCATGCAATGAAAATATCAAATGAAAGCCTTTGAAATTTGATCCTTACATATTGGTCTTATTAAATAATTTTATGTAACCACTTAATTTTAATTTTAATTTTTATTATTCAAATTTAAAACTTTAAATTTTCAAGTTTAAAATTTTAATTTTAAGCCTTAATTCTAATCCTTAAAAGTTTGCAAACACTTAAATATCAATAAAATTGAATAAGAAAAATAAATTATACTAAAAGAATAATAATAATAATAATAATAATAAGTAGCCCGGTCCGGTCCGTCCCCATAAAGCCCAAATCCGGACGGGCCCACAAAATCCGAAAATCCCAGTCCACTACCAGAACCCCCAACCCACTAACAGCCCGAAAAATAATCAAATGGGCTTTTTTTATCGTGTCCAGCCCAGACCAGCCCGCCCGATTAACACCTTTAGGTTGAACCCATAAAACATAAATTCTAAATCCGCTTCTGATTGTCTAAGATGATTATTTTGATACTTTGAATGTATTAGCTTAAACGTCAAAAATATTTTTAATTTATTAAATTATATGTTCATTTAATTACTTTCACATAAAGTGGATCATAGGAGTATTATATGTTAAAACCAAAATACATTAAGATAAAATCCTTCATCTTTTACCCAAGACCTATCATGTCAAATCATCAAAAATAAATACTAGATGCGGAAGCGTACCTGAATCCATGAGAACGGATGAAACTTGTTGCCTTGCGATTAGCAGTCTTCCATATAAGGACGTAGGTGGCTCTCAACATTTCCGATGACGGGATATTAAAAAATAAAACTATACGTCTTATTTGGAGACCATAACCCATTTATAGTTGCACATGTGTGACGACCCAAATGGTCAACACTTATTTTTATCTCTTTTTCGCGCTTCCGAGGCTTTGAAAATCTCACTTTTAGTCGCCTCGATTTGCATGCGTAGTCTGGGTACGTAGCCGGAAAGCTTATATGTTAAATTATGTGAAAGTTGTTAAAAATTTGGCTTTAATATAATTAAAGTTGACTTTGGTTAATATTTTGTGTAAACGGACCCGGGCCCGTGATATGACGGTCCCGGAGGATCCGTAGAAAAATATGTGACTCGGGCATATGCCCGGAAACGAAATCCAAGATCCCGAGCCCGAGAGAAATTTTTGAAAGAAATTATTTTTTAAAATTTAATATGAAAATTTGAAATGAAAATAAATTAGAAAGCATTGGTATCGGGATCGTATTTTGGTTCCGGCGCTGGTACAAGTCTTATATGTGGATTAAGCGCTTTCTGTGAAATTTGGTTGAAATCGGACGTCATTTGACGTGTTTCGAACCTAGATATCTAAAATTTGAAGTTTATGAAGTTCGAATGAAAATAATAATTTTGAGGTTTGATTCATTGATTTTGATGTTGTTTTGGCAGTTTGATCGCTCGGTTAAGTTTGTATGAGCTATTTGAGTTAGTTTGTGTGTTTGGTTAGGAGCCCCAACGGTTCGGGAGTGTTTCGGAGGTGGTTCAGAGTGTTTTGAACTTAGTAAAAATTAAAGAAAATGCTGAGTTCTGATATCTGGTACGTTGTTCTATGCGATCGCATACCTTCTACCGCGATCGCAACAGCCCTTGTGCGATCACAATGCTCAGCCTTCCCATCCCTATGCGATCGCATTTTCCACTTCGCGGTCGCATAGAGCATTTTCCTTGCCCGGTCATATTTCCTCTATGCGATCGCAATGCCCTTTCCGCGGTCGCATAGAGCAATTTTTGCCAAGTAATTTTAATCACCCATAACATAACATTGACGGGATTATTCACCCAAACCACACAAACTCATCTACTCCACAGCCCATAGGCGATTTTTTATAGCTCTTCTTCACCAAAGCTTCTTGAGTAAGTATTATTTAACTTGTTACTTTCATTTTCCTTCATCATTTATTCAATTCCAAGGTTCAAATCATGTAATTTAGTGTGTAAATTAGGGGAAATGAGTAAAACTAGGCTTTCAATTTTCTTTGATTTAGACCTTGTTTTGGGGTCGAATTTGAAAATAAATTGCATATCCAGGCTCGTGGGAGAATAAGTGACGTGGAATTGGTTCGAACCTCGAGTTTTTGGAATTTTGGGAAGAAAGCTTAGAAACCCATATTTAGTTATTGAGTTTAGTTTGTTTAGCTATTATTAATATTGTAAAGTCATTATTTCAAAGATTTGAATGAGTTGGAGCTGAATTCGAGGAGTAAAGCTGTACTAGAGGCTTGAGTTGATTTTGGAGAATTTGAGGTAAGTAGTTGATCTAACTTTGGCTTGAGGGAATATGATTAGAATATTATTTGTTAATTGCTAAATATTGAGTGCGATGTATAGGCATGGTGACGGGTATCTATACACCGGTGTCGAGCATGATCGTGGGTCTTAAATTGATAAATGTGTATTATTAGTTGATTCTATAAAAGACTTGTTTGATGAGCCTTGACACTGAATATTGGTTTTAACTGTGTTAAGTAGAGATTGAATAGGCTTGGTTATAGCTGGAACTCCCTTGTCGGGATATTTGAGTTAATATTCTTGTTCTCTTGCCGAGAAATTATTATTTTATCTTTTTTTTCCCCTGCCGGGATTACATTGTATATTGTGTTGAGAGAAATGGGAGCGAGTGGTACACCTACCACAAATGATATTGAAATGGAAGCGAGTGTTACGCCTTCCACAAATAACATTGAATTGGGAGCGAGTGGTATGCCTACCACCAGATATTGATTGAAATAGGATCGTGTGGCACGCTGACCACTTATACATATTTTGACATGGGATCGTGTGGTACACCGACCACTTATTCTGTATTAGGAGGAATCAGTTGTAGTTTCCTTATATATTCCTGCTTTTCTGTTTATCTGTATTCCCAAAAGCATGTTCCCATCATATTCTTAATTATTACTATCTACTGTCATTTTTGGATATATATATATCAGCACAGGTTTGATTGGTAGTTCTGTCTAGCCTCATTACTACTTTGCCGAAGTTAGGTCAGGCACTTACCAGCACATGGGGTCGGTTGTGCTGATGCTACACTTCTGTGCTCTTTTGCATAGATCCTGAAGTTGGAGCAACTTTGGACAACAACAGTAGTAGGTTGGAGTAGACCCTTAGTCCAGAGACACCGAGGTAGCCTTGCAAACGTCCGCATGCCCGGATTCCCTTTCTACTTATTCAGTTTGTTATTATCTTGTATTGAAGCAGACAATTTTTTTATGTTTCATCCAAACCTTGTATTTAGTATTCTATAGCTGTTTGTGAGTAGTGACTCTAGTCTTGGGTAGAGTTGTAATTGAATTTCCGCATTTGTACCAGTTTAATTAAACTTAAGACTTCCGCTTTATCAAATTATGTTTGTTTTTACTACGGTAGAAAATTGCTAAAAGAGGTAAAGTAAGTTGTCTTGCCTAGCTCCTATTAGTAGGTGCCATCATGACTCCCACGAGTCGGAAATTCATGTCGTGACAAGTTGGTATCAGAGATCTAGGTTACATAGGTCTCACAACTCACGGACAAACTTGGTAGAATCTGAGGGATCGGTACAGAGACTTCTGTATTTATCTCTCAGAGGCTACTGAGTTAGGAAAAACTTCACATTTGTTCTTTCTTATCGTGCGTTTGTGTTTCTCAAACACCAATTGAATTTCTACTCTATTCTTTCGCAGATGGCGAGAATACGCACTTTTTATTCTACCGCTCAGTAGTCCGAGCCTCGAGCAGCGGCCCTAGAGGCGGAGCCCCAGGTTGAGTTTGAGGAGGAGGTTCCAGCCTCAGCAGCTCCGGTGGACCCAGCTCAGGTCCCAGAAGGGTTTATAGCCACCCCATTTCTGCAGAACACTTTGGCCATATGGTAGGCTTTGTGGAGAGCAGCATTCGAGCAGGTTTGCTTGTAGGAGTTCAGCCAGTGGTGTCAGGTCAGTCGGGTACCGTAGCTCAGGCCGGGAGTGAGATCACTTTTCAGGAGGCAGCCAATGTGGGCCGTAGAGTTGAGGTGGTACTTCCACAGGGAGACGATCATAGGTCGGATAAGATTCTCCATTATGCAGGAAGGTTCAGTGGTACCTCGTCTAGAGGTAGAGGTACTTATGGTAGATGCCATCCTCCCAAGCCCTTTCAGTCAGCACCCTATGTCATTCATGGTACTTCAGGTGTTCATTCATGTCGACAGGGTCAACCTCAATTTTCTCAGCTGCAGCGTTTGTGTAGATGTTATGAGTGTGGTGAGTATGGTCACAACAAGAGGGTTTGCCCGAGGTTGAGTGGTGCTCAGCCGCAGCATACGAGGTTTTGCCATGCTTGTGGTGATCCGGGGCATATTGTTAGATTTTTCCCTAGAGTTTCGAGTAGCTCTTGGTATCAGAGTTCTCGTACCCGGATTAGGGCACCAGAGGTTCCTCAGCCTACCCAGCTAGTCAAAGGTGGTGGCAGAGGTCATAGAGGTAGAGGTAGATGTCATAGAGGTGGAGCTCAGGCCGCCAGAGGTAGAGGCCAGCCAGCAGCTAGGAAAAAGGTTGAGCCTTCAGATCCAGACACTATAGGTACTATTCTGATTTGTGATAGAGATGCCTCAGTGCTATTTTACCCTAGGTCTATGTATTCGTATGTGTCGTCCTATTTTGCACCATTCTTGGTCATGCTTAGTGATGCTTTACGTATTCCTATTTATGTATCTTCACCGGTGGGTGATTCTATTGTGATCGACCGAGTTTATCGTTCTGTGTGGTCAAGAAAGGGTGATTAGCTTATTTGGCATATGTTCGTGATTCCAGCGCAGAGGTCCCTTCTATTGATTCTGTTCGTATTATTCGGGAGTTCCCCAAGGTGTTCCTTCCAGACCTGCAGGGTATGCCGCCCGATATGGATATTGATTTCTATATTGATCTGGCTCCGGGCACGCAACGCACTTCTATTCCACAGTATGGCATAGCCCCGCCAGAGTTGAAAGAGTTAAAGGATAAGTTGCAATATTTGCTTGAGAAGAGTTTCATCAGACCTAACGCTTCGCCTTGGGGTGCGCTAATGTCATTTGGGAAGAAAATTATTGTTCGATGAGGATGTGAATTGATTATCAGCAATTGAACAAAGTGACAATCAAGAATAAGTATCTGTTGCCTAGGATTGATGATTTGTTTGACCAGATTCAGGGTGCCAAGGTGTTTTCGAAGGTAGACCTGAGAACTGGCCACCATCAGCTGAGGATTAGGGCGTTGGATGTCCCTAAGATAGCATCCCGCACTCGATTTGGTCATTAAGAGTTCCTGGTCATGCCATTTGGGTTGACCAATGCCCCAACATCATATATGGAGTTGAAGAACCGAGTGTTCAGGCCTTATTTGGACTTGTTCGTGATAGTTTTCATTGATGATATTCTGATATACTCCCGCAGTCAGGAGTAACACAAGCAGCACCTCAGAGTGGTTCTTCAAACTCTGAGGAATAGTCAGTTATACGCAAAGTTTTTGAAGTGCAAGTTTTGGTTGAGTTTGATTGCATTTCTGGGTCACATTTCAGCAGAGGGTATTCAGGTGGACCCAAAAAAGATTGAGGCAGACAAGAACTGGCATCGAGCAGCATCAGCTATCAAGATTTAGAGTTTCTTGGAATTGCAGATTGCTACCATCGATTCGTGCAGGGGTTTTCATCTATTGCATCCCCGATGACCATATTGACCTAGAAGGTTGCCTAGTTCAGATGGTCGGAGTGTGAGGCGAGATTTCATAAGCTCAAGACAGCTCTAACTACGATACCGGTATTGGTTTTGCTCACGGGTTTAGGGCCTTATACAGTCTATTGTTGTGTTTCCCATATTGGGCTTGATGCAGTATTGATGCAGGATGGTATGGTAATTGCCTATGCTTCGAGGGAGTTGAAGATCCACAAGGAGAATTATCCGGTTCATGATCTAGTGGTTGCAGCAATTGCTCATGTTTTGATGATTTGGAGGCATTATCTGTATGGTGTGACGTGTGAGGTGTACACTGATCACAAGAGTCTTCAGTACTTGTTCAAGCAAAAGGATTTAAATTTGAGGCAGAGGAGGTGGTTAGAGTTGTTGAAAGACTATGATGTTACTATCTTGTATCACACAGGGAAGGCTAATGTGGTGGCCGATGCATTAAGTAGGAAGTATGCCAGCATGGGTAGTCTCGCTTATATTTCGGTCAGTCACAGACCGCTTGCTTTGGATGTTCAGGTCTTGGCCAATCGATTTGTGAGGTTGGATATTTCTGAACCTAGCAGGGTGTTAGCTTGCACAATCGCTCATTCGTCGTTGTAGGAGCGTATCTATGAGCGGCAGTTTGATGATCCCTATTTGGGTGTCCTGAGATACACGGTGCAACGTGGAGATGCCTAGAAGGTGACCTTAGATGGTGATGGTGTTTTGAGATTGCAGAGGCAAGTGTGTGTGCCCAATGTTGATAAGATTCAAGAGTTGATCTTAGAGGAGGCCCATAATTCTCGGTATTCTATTCATCCGGGCACCGCAAAGATGTATAAGGATCTGAGGCAGCACTATTGGTGGCGTAGAATGAAGAAAGATATTGTTGCATATATGGCTTGATGTTTGAATTTTCAGCATGTTAAGAATGAGCATCAGAGGCCTGGTGGTTTATTTCAGAGGATTGAGCTTCCCGAGTGGAAGTGGGGGAGGATTACTATGGATTTTGGTTACTGAACTTCCGATGACTCGGAAGAAGTTTGATGATATTTGGGTCATTGTTAATAGACTGACCAAGTCAGTGCTTTTTGTTCTTGTTGAAGCCACTTATTCATCTGAGAGATTAGTTGATATCTACATCAGGGAGATTGTTCGCCTTCATGGGGTGCCAATATCTATTTTTTTGGACTAGGGTATGTAGTTTACCTCGCACTTCTGGTGAGCAGTCCAACATGAGTTTGGCACCCAGGTTGAATTGAGCACATCATTCCATCCGCAGACCGATGGTCAGTCCGAGAGGACGATTAAGATATTGGAGGATGTGCTTCGAGCCTGTGTCATTGATTTTGGAGGCTCGTGGGACTAGTTTTTGCCTTTAGCATAGTTCGCCTACAACAACAACTACCAGTCCAGCATTCAGATGGCTTCATCTGAGGCATTGTATGGTAGGCTATGACGGTCCCTAGTTGGACGGTTTGATCCGGGAGAGGCTCAGATTTTGGGTACAGATTTAGTTCAGTAGGCCTTGGATAAGGTCAAGATCATTCAGGACAGACTTCGGACAACTCAATTTAGGCAGAAGAGTTATGCAGATCGCAAGGTTCGAGATGTGTCTTTCATGTTTGGAGAGCGAGTATTGCTCTGAGTGTCGCCTATGAAGAGCGTGATGCGATTCGGGAAGAAGGGAAAGCTTAGCCCTAAGTTCATCGGTCCATTTGATATTCTCGATCGTGTGGGAGAGGTGGCTTATAGGCTTGCCTTGCCGCCTAACTTGTCAGCGTGCATCCAGTTTTCTTTCACGTATCCATGCTTCGAAGGTATCACGCCGATTTAGCCCACGTGTCAGATTTTTTTCAGCACTTTCCAGTTGGACAAGTATTTGTCTTATGAGGAGGAGCCAGTGGCTATTCTAGACCGACATGCTCGATAGTTGAGGTCAAAGAGTTTTTCTTTAGTGCGTGTTCAGTGGAGAGGTCAGCCTCATGAGGTATCGACATGGGAGTCCGAGTCTGATATGCGGAGTCGTTATCCTCAACTATTTCCCGACTTAGGTACTTCTTTCTTTTGTCTGTTCGAGGACAAACAATTGTTTTAGTGGTGGAGAATGTGATGACCCAAAGGTTCATCACTTGTTTTTCTCTCTTTTTTGCGCTTCTGAGGCCTTGAAAACCCCACTTTTAGTCGCATCGATTAGCATGCGCAATCCGGGCACGTAGCCGGAAAGATTATATGTTAAATTCTATGAAAGTTGTTAAAATGTTTTGCTTTTAAAATGAATAAATTTGACTTTGGTCAACATTTTGGGTAAACAGACCCGGATCCATAATATTGCGATCCCGGAGGATCCAAAGAAAAATATGGGATTCGGGCGTATGACCAAAATTTAAATCCGAGATCCCGAGCCCGAGAAATAAATTTTTGAAAGAAATTGTTTAAAACTTAATATGAAAATTTGAAATTAAAGTGAATTAGAAAGAACTGATATCGGGCCCGTTCTTAGTTACGGCACTCGGTACAGAACTTATATGTGGATTAAGCGCTTTCTGTGAAATTTGGTTGAAATTGGACGTCATTAGACGTGTTTCGAACCTAGATATCTAAAATTTGAAGTTTATGAAGTTAGAATGAAAAATGATGATTTTGAGGTTTGATTCATTGATTCTGATTTTGTTTTGGTGATTTGATCGCTCGGTTAGGTTTGTATGAGGTTGTTGAGTTAGTATGTGTATTTGGTTAGGAGCCCCGAGGGCTCGGGAGTGATCCGAAACTGGTTCGCGGTGTTTTGAACTTAGTAAAATTGCTGAAAATGCTCAGTTCTGATATCTGGCACGTTGTTCTATGCAATCGCATAGCTTCTCTCGCGATCGCATAGTGTTAAAATTTCAAAATCCTAGTTTTGTTCTACGCGATCGCAACATCCTTTATGCGATCGCAATGCTCAGCCTTCTTATCCCTATGCGATCATATTGTCTACTTCGCGATCACATATAGCATTTCCCTTGCACAGTCATGTTTCCTCTATGCGATCGCAATGCCCTTTCCGCGATCCCATAGAGCAATATTTGCCAGTGATTTTAAATACCCAAAACAGAACATTGATGGGATTTTTTCGCCAAACCACACGAACTCATCTTCTCCAAAGCCCATAGGCGATCTTTAGCGCTCTTCTTCACCAAAGCTTCTTGAATAAGTATAATTTAACTTGTTACTTTCATTTTCCTTCATCATTTATTCAATTTCTAGGTTCATATCATGTAATTTAGGGTGAAAATTGGGGGAAATGGGTAGAACTAGGGCTTTTCAAATTTTTTTTTTCATTTAGACCTCATTTTGGGGTCGAATTTGAAAACAAATTGTATATCCGTGCTCGTGGGGGAATGAGTGACATGGAATTGGTTCGAACCTCGGGTTTTGACCAAACGAGCCCGGGGTCAACTTTTGATATTTTGGGAAGAAAGCTTAAAAACCCATATTTAGGCATCGGGTTTAGTTTGTTTAGCTATTATTAGTATTGTAAAGTCATTATTTCATAGATTTGACTAAGTTGGAGTTGAATTCGAGGGGTAAATCCGTACTAGAGGCTTGAATTGAGTTTGGAGCATTTGAGGTAAGTGTTTGATCTAACTTTAGCTTGAGGGAATAAGATTACAATATTATTTGTTAATTGCTAAATATTGAGTACGGTGTATAGGCATGGTGATGAGTATCTATACACCAGTGTCGAGCATGACCGTTGATCTTAAATTGATAACTGTGTATTTTTAGTTGATTCAATAAAAGACTTGTTTGATGAGCCTTGACACTGAATATTGGTTTTAACTGTGTTAAGTAGGAATTGAATAGGATTGGTTGTAGTTGGAACTCCGTTGCCGGGAAAGTTGAGTTAATATTCTTGTTCTCTTGCCGGGAAATTATTATTTTATCTTTTTTCCCTTGCCAGGATTACATTGTGTATTGTTGAAAGAAATGGGAGCGCGTGGTACGCCTACCACAAATGATATTAAAATGGGAGTGAGTGGTACGCCTACCACAAATGATATTGAAATGGGAGCGAGTGATACGCCTACCACAAATGATATTGAAATGGGAGCGAGTGGTACGCCTACCACAAATGATATTGAAATTGGAGCGAGCGGTACGCCTACCACAAATGACATTAAATTAAGAGAGAGTGATACACCTACCACCAGATATTGATTGAAATGGGATCGTGTGGCACGCCGACCACTTATACATATTATAAAATGGGATTGTGTGGCACGCCGACCACTTATTCTGTGTTAGGAGGAATCAGTTGTAGTTTCCTTATATATTCCTGATGTTCTGTTTTATCTGTATCCCAAAAGCATGTTCCCCTCCCAGTCTTAATTATTACTGTCTGTTCTCATTTTTGTTATATATATATATATATATATATATATATATATATATATATATATATGCACATGTTTGATTGGTATTCATGTCTAGCCTCGTCAAATCCCGAAGTTGGAGCAACTATTGGATAGCAACAGTAGGTTGGAGTAGACCCTTAGCCTAGATACACCGAGGTAGCCTTGCAGACGTCCGCATGTCCGGAGCCCCTTTCTACTTATTCAGTTTGTTATCATCTTATATCGAAGCAGACAATTTTTTTTATGTTTCATTCAAATCTTGTATTTAGTATTCTATAGATGTTCGTGAGTAGTGACTCCAGTCTTGAGTAGAGTAGTAATTGAATTTCCATATTTGTGTCAGTTTTATTAAACTTAAGACTTCCGCTTTATCATATTATGTTTGTTTTTACTAAATGGTCGAAAATTGCTAATAGAAGTAAAGTAAGTTGGCTTGCCTAGCTCTTATTAGTAGGCGCCATCACGACTCCCAAGGGTGAGAAATTCGGGTCCTGACAACATGTTTATGTAATTTTAATTTGGCCAATCATTAAATAACAAGTTGCATGTGGTATCTACACATAAGACCCCATACTTTAGAAGATGCCTAATAGAGCCAGTTAACTTTAAACCTTAGTAGATCACTTCTAATTTGGGTCAATCTTTTAACGATTACAACAACATACAGTTATAATTAATACAATATATATGTGAAGTTCGTAATCTCTTACAATCTCCCACTTGGAACCCCCCCCCCCCCCCATATATATATATAAAAAATTGTATATCATCTTATGAGCTCAAACATATTTGCTATCATAAATCAAAGTATCTCGGAACAATATCGTCCATCAATCATGCCAATATTGGACCAATGCTACATTTGTTACATTTATCATAACTAAACCTTCCTTGATCACGAACATTATCAAATGAATTAGATCAAGTATGGACGTGTAACATGAAAACTATATGAAACGCGATCCAATCATGCCTATTTATAACTGGTCCAACTAAAAAAATATGTTAGAGTTAAAAATAAACTAAACACTTTATTTCTGCAGAAATAACCTCAAATATCTTTAAAACTAAATCCTACCTGAAACCCTAAGCTAATACAAAATTATATTTGTAAAGAACATTTAAATGGTTACAAATCCCACATAATCTGAATATTCTTGAATGACACGAAACCCATATGAGCAGTGTGCCCATGAAAGATTTTGGATGGTAGTCCTTTAGCAAGTGGATTCACAACTATGGAGTTTGTACCAATACGTTTTATGGACAGCTAATCACTTTAAACTCTTTCTTTAACAAACAAGAACTTTATGTCAATATGTTTTGTCTTTAGCGAACTTTTGTTGTTATTGGAATACAAGACTGTTAGTTTACTGTAAATAATGACTTAAGTGTCCTTTCAACTTTATCCGTAAATCACAACCAATGACAAAATTATGCAGTCATATTCCATAATCAGATACTACATAATATATATTAAATTAACTGATATGGTAAAAAGAGCTATTTTGTTTTTTTAAAAACTTAGATTTTTTATTCTCACCTTCATTTCCCCTTTTCACTTCTTGTGTCTTTACTTCTTTATCTTCATATGGATCATCAAGAGATTTACCTGATTGCAGAGAGATGTCTTTGAGGTGTTATTTTAGATTTTTCATAGTGTTTCTTGGTAGAGCACCTTGAATTTGTCCAAACATGAGGGTTGCTAATTGGCTTATATGAATTTCCAATTTCCTGATAGTTGAATGTTAACTTTCAACCTTCTCGTCAATAGCCATAATGAATTTATACAAAGCCTTGATGAGGTTTTTGAGGACGCTGCTGATATTATTGAAAATTTTGTTGTCCTCTATTTTGATTTTGAAAATCAGGTGGTCCTTGTACCTGCTGCTTTTGATTAAAAAATCTTTGAGGATTTCAGCACCATTAGGATTACTCCATTGAAATCCTGGATGTTTTTTTTGCCATTGGAATACCGAATGAGTAATTATTTCTATAATCAATCGCACTTACCTATTCCTCGTTTTGTGTTAAACCTTGACATTCATGATTCGGGTGATTACCTTGACAAATATCACAATTCCCAAGTTGGTATGATGTGTGAGCACATACGTGAAAGGCCTCAACTTTTTGTGTTAAGGTCGCAAATTGTTGTGTCAATGAATTCAAAGCTTCAACTTGATTTACTCGTGCCCTTTTTCTGATAATCATTCTGTCTGAGAGCCATTGAATAGTATTTTCCAAAATTTTATTAAGCAATTGCATTGCTTCTACATTAGTTTTTCCCATTATTTATCCTCCTGATGCTGCGTCAATTACACTTTTAGCATAGGGTTTAAGATCATGATAAAAAGTATATAAAATATTAAGGTCTTGGATACCATGATGCTGGCATTTTCTTTACATTGCTACTAATCTTTCCTATGCATGGTATACAGATTCAATATTTGTGTGCATAAAAATATTGATTTCTTGCTTCATTTAATTATTTTTGCAGGTGAAAAATATTTATTAAGAAATTTTTGGGTCATTTGGTCCCATGTTGTAATGGAATCTCTTGGTAGACTTTGCAACCATGTTTTGTCTTCACCTTTTAATGAAAAAGGAAAAAAGCCGCAACCTGATAGCATATGTTGTGCCTCCATTATACCGGCAAGTTTCAAATAATTCAAGAAAATCAATTAAATGGGTGTGAGTATCTCCACTTGCATCACCGACAAACTGGCATGACTGTTGAATGGTTTTAATCAAGCATGCACTAATATTGAAATTATCTATTGCAATTGGTGGTCTTCTCACACTTGATTCTCCTTCAAAATGATATGGCCTTGCTTAATCTCTAAGTGTTCTATCACGTCGTGGTTCCACCTCATCAAATTGTTCTCTACATGATGTGGTGGAAGTTGGTTATTGAGTTCTTCTCCATTTCCTCTGATGTGAAAATTTGAGATCGTGAGGTTTGTTCTTTTCGCAACAACCACAAGGATTTTTCAATTTCATGATCGTATTTGACTAGTTCTCTAGAAGAGGAACGAGTCATACACTTTCTGAATTTTTTTGCAGAAAAATATGACGACCCGACCCTTCGTCTCATGCGTTACTTCTCCATTTTTCAGTTTTATACTTCTTCATGTTTCATTATCAGTATGTGGTGTGTTAAAGTTGATTCGGATTAGTATTGGTGAAAAATGAGACACTTAGTCTCTTTAAGGGAAGACTACTTTGGAAAAATCAACCGGAAGTTGACTTGTGAGTTAGTGGGATCAAAATGGGTTTACGATGATTCGATTAGTTTCGGGGGATGATTTAAGGCTTAGGGGTGCGATCAAAATTTATTTTGGAGGTCCGGTGTAGAATTAGGCTTGAATTTGTGAAGTTAGAATTTTGGCGAATTCCGGTTGATGTGTGAGATTTTGATCCGAGGGTCGGAATGGAATTTCGAGAGTCGCAGTAGCTCCGTTAGATGATTTTAGATATGTTTACAAAATTTCAGGTCATTCCGGCATCGTTTGGTTGGGTTTTTGATCGAATATGCAATTTGGAAGTTTTTAAGAAAAGATAGGCTTTGATTTGATCATAATTGAGGATGTTGAAGTTAACATTAGCATTTTGATGATTCGAGCAAGTTTGAATAATGTAGAAGATCATGTTTGTGCTTTTGGTTGAGGTCCCGGGGTCCTCGGAGTGATTTCGGATGACTAAACGGAAGATTTTTGGACTTGGGATTCTGCAGAAAATTATAGATCAGTGTTGTAGACATTTGTTCCATGCGATCACACAGAGGAAAATTTTGGAGTTTGGATTTTGTTCAATGCGATCACGGTGTTGTGTATGCGATCGCACAGTGGGAGTTGTCTGGTCAATGCGATCGCGTGGTCCCTTATGCGATTGCATAGGGTTAAATCAAAGGTAAATATTTTTATGCTATGTGATCGTAATGGCTTGTATGCGATCGCATAGAGGAAATCTGGGCAGGCCGATTGGGTTTTTAAAACATTTCATCCGCGACTTGAGGGCTATTTTCCTCCATTTTTGAGCACCTTGAGAGCTTTTTGGGAGAAATTGAAGAGGGTTTTGAAGGGGGTTGACTGGAGGTAAGTTCTATGAACTAAAAATATGATTATATTGTAAAATTGGTCTAGAAATTCATGGAAATTAAGCCTAAAGTTGATGAACTAGTGCTTGAGATTTTGATATTTCAAATTTGGATTTGATAAGTGATTTGAGCTCGAATTTGGGGGTTCTTGGTATGTATGGACTCGTGGAGAGATTAGGAATCCAGTAATGTGAGTTTTGTAATTTTTCGAGAAGCGAGCCTGGGCTCGGGTTTTGCTAGTTTCGAGATTTGTTTTATTTCTCGATTGTTTTCGATTGGGTATTGTTCCCTTAAAATATTGTGATATATTCGCTCTAATTTTTGATAGATTCATTGCGCGTGGAGGCCAAACTGAGGAGCAGAGGCATAGCGGGCTAGGGATTTTGCCGGTTGAGGTGGGTAATACTTGTAAATGATATTTTGAGGGTTTGAAACCCCAGATTAGCCCATATAGTGTCGTATTGAGGTGACTTGCACACTGGATATGGGCGTGGGGTAGAGAACCATTGGGGATCGTGACTTGGTCCATCTCGATTATTGGTTTTACTGCGTATTTGACTGAAATTTTTATTATCATCATAATTCGGGCTGATTGCTATGTTTGGGCTTCGTGCCAACGATATAAACCCTTAGGGGATTGATATTACTGTTTTTACAATAAGTGCATATTATTTGATCTCGGTCCAAGGTTTTAATATTGTTTTGCAAACTCAGTCACTTTCTAAGCTCTGAAAACTTAAAACAATATTTTATCGATGTTTGAGCTGAGGACTATCATGTTATTATTGCCCAAGTGGCTTATGTGCATTGCTGTGCTGAGCGTGGACCGGGCTTCACACCGCAGCAGTGTCACAATGATTTATGAATACATGGGTGGCTCGGGCTGCACGCCGCAGCGACGATATATATTGATATTGAGGTCGAGAACCTGTTTTATGCCAATACCTGGATAATATTGCGCTAGGGATGTAGGAGCCTCTCCGGAGTCTGTACACACCTCCAATGAGTGCCTCGACGTTAAATGGATCGGGCTGCATGCCGCAGCGGGTACCAGAGTGTACCGCCATATGCATTGCAGTCATACATTAATGCACTATTTGTTATTTGTTACATTTCTTGAGGTATTTATTTATTGTTTTGATATTGTCTGATCTCTTTCATAGTGGATAAATTTGGGACAGTGGTGACAGTGACACTGTATGGTGTAAATAGGTCAGGTAACAGTGGCTGACCAGAGATAAGAATATTGCCTGAAGGGTGAGTTGTGAGCTCAATTATGCATACTTGCTTGTGCCTGAAAGGCTGACTTTTGTGATGACTTGCACTGCTTGTCCTGTATTTACTTGCTTAACTGTTGGTAAAACATATTTTTAAAAGTAATTTTTAACTGAGGCAGATATTTTCTAAAGGATCTTTCCGGGCTTACTGTTTTTTTCTCAAATGGTTGTGTTGTCCCATATCGCATGGTGGAGTGCTCTTACGTGATTTCTTGAATTCAGCTATTATTTACTCTTATTACCATTGAGTTGGAAGTACTCACTTTACTCCCTCCACCTCGCTGCAGTTGCAGGTATTTTTCGCCCGGTAGCAGGTTATTAGCGGATTGAATATCTGCTATCGTAGCTGAGCCAAGTGACCGATAGCGCCCGCGGCAACGGATCTTCTCCCTTATTTAATGTTGTTCATGTTATTTTAAGACTTCGTTCCCATTTCCGGATTTGTAGTTCCTTAGTGAACTCTGTAGTAGCTCATGACTAGTGACACCCCGATGTCGGGCTGTGACGGGATGGTTCCTTGTTATTATCGTTGTTTTCCGCGCTTTTGACTATGTTAATCATGTTTTAACATTATATATGTTATATAACTATTTAAAAGGAAGCATTCATTTTGTTGGTTGGCCTTGTCTCCACGAGAGGCGCCATCACGACCGGGTTTGGGATTTGGGTCGTGACAAGGGTATGTGTTTATTTTTGCAATGAGCCGATCGCCTCGGTGAAATAGATGCATCTATGGTACGGGCCGTTAGACCCTCGGCAGTGCACACTTTACATTTTTGTTGGAGCGGGCCGCCGACGTTGGCATGATATGCGCATGTTTATGTCGTTGTCTTAAACTCATTTGAGTTGTTTTTATGCCACATTATGGCTCGAGATCATTTTATTAGTAATAACAAGAATCTAAGGAAAGTTTCCATGAAAGAATTATATGACTACTTGTTTTCCCATATCTGGATTAGAATCATGTTTATAAAATAAATTTTCTGCTTGAATATATTTATTAAGGATAAATAGTCATTGGACTGCCAGCGAGTGTCATAATTGACCAACTCGTCTCTACTCCTTCGGGATTAGGCGGGACACTCATTAGGTACACGTTGTTTTTGTACTCATACTACACTTGCTGTGCATTTTGTTGCATAGGTATATGTGATTCCAGTGGTCTACTGGACGTAGCAGCACGGACGATTCTGGGACTAGGTGAGCTGCATCATTTGAGACGACCGCAACTAGGGTAGTCCCTTTCCAGCACTGTATTTACTTTTCATTCACTGTATTCCGGACGGAGGTTGTATTTTTATTCCTCTTATCAGTAGATGCTTATGCACTTGTGACTCCTGGTTCTAGGATGGTTAGAAATATTGTGTTACTGGCTTAACTTTTAATTTTGATTCGAAATCTATATTCTTTAAAATTTCTTAATATAGAAGAAAAATCATGTATTTCCAAAAGTATTAAAATGAGATTTGATTAAGTAATTTGGTTGGCTTGCCTAACAGCAGTGTCTGGCACCATCACGACCCTTAGTGGATTTTGGGTCGTGACAACATGGTATCAGAGCACTAGGTTTCCGTCAGTCTCACGAGTCATGAGCAAGTCTAGTAGATCTCGCGGATCGGTACAGAGACGTCTGTACTTATCCTCGAGAGGCTACAAGGCTGTTAGGAGTACTTCCCTTCTTGATTTCCTTATCATGCGGTTTGATTACTTTGAGACTTATGCCTTTGATTCCTTACTAATCAATCTTGCGTGGCATGAGCGCTTGTTAGAAATCGAGAATTTGAAGAATTAAAACGACTCAACAATTGTGGTGCGGGATGATTTTCCTGGTATAGTTGATTGGACTATTATAGTCGCGTTAGAGAAGGATATTTTATTGTCAGCTCAGTAACATAACTCCTAAGAGCCTTGAGGCTAGGCACAGGTTGCCATGATGCTTATAAGCTATTATTCCGCAGTGTGGTTATGATGGTAGGATATTTGCCCACGTGTTGGGGTAGTGGATGAATTGAAGGAAAGTTTACTAAGCGTGTAATCAAGGGATCCAGTATTTTACTCCCGGCAAGGGAAAGGTAGTCAGACTAAAGATGGTCAGATTTGGGCTGGTGGAAGTAATGAGACCTGGTATTTGCAAGTGTGGTGGAAATTTTCTTCTATGATGGGGTGCCATGGTCCTAATGGAACGTACCAAGTTCATCGATGTTATAATCTACTACAATTCGCCTTTATGGTAGGATATTGTGAAATAGTATTGGAGACACAACTGTTAGATATCGCATGCTGCGGTGGTTTAAGATCGAATCAGAATTTTTATATTGATGGATCGATAAAGATGGCCTTTGGAAAGGTTCTAAAGTTAGCAGCAATGGTGGATTCAAGTGTCACGAAGATAGATTTCATTTAAGGAAACATTTGAGCAGCAAAGTATGAGGAAGGAAATGTGGGAAGTGTCAAGCGATGTTTAAAATTTCTAGAAGGCCAAGCATGAGAAGCAAGGTCGAGTGACTGATTAAGGAGATGAGTTCCGTCAAAGTGGGAGAGTGGCGGGGTTGCATATGGGCTTGGTATTAGGAAGACTACGTGTTTAAGGAGAGTTTGGATCAAATTGGGAATTCTAATGATTGGTGATTGAAGCCTACGGGTATGATGTGAAGTATGGGCTATTATGCGGCAGAAGATTGATATGGCGGAAAGGAGCTGCTTGAAATGGATAAGGGTGCAGCATAACCCTGAAATTTGAAGGACTTTTCCGCACATTTAATGGATGTTCGCGAGGGGCGAATGGACTTGTGCAACTGGAAGTTGAGCTCGGGCTTAGGATGGGCTATTGGTGTCATAGTGAATGTACCCCGTGCAGCAGCATGGGAAGATGTCGGGAGGTGATTCCCCTAGGTGGGTTATTCCCCGTTCGCGTGGTTGGCGAAGCTTCTGCAAGGAATTATATTGGTTGTTCAACAAGGAGATCGGTTGTGCGAATGTGGATGATGATTCAAAATATGAAAGATGGGGATTTACAGGAAGATTCCGAGAAATTTTGATAATTTATGGCACAAGGTTATGTCAATAAAAGGTAAAATGTTGGGCGAACTCAAGAATTGTGAAATGATGGCTTCAAGCTAAGTGGGAGAGTCCCACCGCTTATGATTGGGTTTTATGATTAGCTACTTGCGTGATTTATGGTTATTAGCACATTGATAGGTTATTTCAGCTATGAGAAAAGACCATAAGTGGTAATTCGAGCAAATGAATTGTTGGAGGCATGCTATGGTTGGCTTTATTGGCTCATGTTCGAACTTGGAAAAGGTTCAGGATTTACGCCTTGTATAGATACAGGTTTTAGAGGAAGTGATTTCACCGGGTGCTTCGCGGAGAGAGTGTTTGCCTGTTATAAGATCAATGGAGTGAGTTATATTGGGGACCAAGACGGAGCGGGTGGCTCTCAATGATGATCCTAGTGAATTCAGGAGTTTAAGTGCGGTGCTCGATAATTTCGAGCCTATAGGTACAGTTAAGAATCAAGCTTTATAGCAGTTTATGAGAAGGTTCCCAGAATGTTCTATGATATTTTGACTTGTGATGTAGCATTTGAGGGATACGAAATGGTTTGTGAGATTCGAGGCAGCATGGTCTCGTGATTCGAGGTCACCCGGGATGAGTGCATATGGAGTATGTTATGTGTTGAATGAAGAAGTATAATTTTTAAGGAAATCAAGGATACATTAGAAGGAAGTAGATTGATTAGCCATGTTTAACTTGATATATTGGTAGTGGTGATCAGTTCATCCAGCGTGATCAAGTCATGCATGTAATTTGTGGCGGTGCGTGTGATGCTTGTCGACCGCAACGATTAATGTTATTCAGAAGCACTTTTCTGTTAGGGCTTGTTATGAGTAGGCGGATCCCGAAATGGTTATGGTAGCTTGGACCACTACTTAGAGAATGGCATATTTGATGGTTATGATAATTCGCTTGTATGTTGCTATAATCCTACTGAAGCGAGTTAAATAAAGAGTTCTATATGATGAAGTGTTAGTCTATCAATGGTTCCAGAGTTTTGATGGAAATCGTGTCTATCGTATATCGGCATGTTAGGTGTGAGTGGTATGGAATTTAAAGTGAGGATCAAGGTTACAGTTTGGTAATGACTATGAGGTCACGAGCTCGGATTAGCAGAAAGAGAGTTTCCATGTTTTGAGTAAATTGGTATTGTCTGCAGTTGATGTGCCGGAGAATTTTGGCACATTTCAATACTAATTGCTTAGATTCTAGCTTGTTTTAATGCAATTATAACTGATACTCATGTAGATTTGTTGTTCTTACAGCACAAGAGGAAGGGAAGACCAAGGATATGAAAATGGACGCAAAAAGAGAAGAAAATAGCATGATATTGCACAAATGCCAATCTGCGGTCTAGTCTGCTGTCGCAGAACACACATGCGGACCGCAGACTCGTCTCCCACATCGCAGAGCAAGGTTTGGAGTTAAAAATCATGTCAAGAATGCGGCGCAATCTGGGATCGCAGAATCAACATACGAACCGCAGATGTGCCGCAGAACGAACAAGAAGAAACTCAAGGTCAAAGATGCGATGCAAATCTGCGGTCGCATAACTCAAATGCGGTTCACATAATGGACCTGTGATGAAGGCCTGGCACCTAGAGTTTTGGATCTGCGGAGCGGCAGCTCAAAATGCGGACCGCAGACCTATTCTGCGACAAGTCGACGGTCGCAGACGTGACCTGGAAGGGCAAATTTGTCTATTTTGTTGTCTCGAAATTGGTCCAACTATAAATAGTTTTAGGAGACCTTTATGGGCTCATCTTGTCTTACCTTTTAGCTACACTCCAAGACATTAATATTCCCTCTTTTTGGAAGCTTTTTGGGTGAAGAATCTTCTCTTTGTAAGCATTTACGACACTTATTATTAGTTGGTTTTTATGTTTTAGCATGTGTAGCTAGTTTTAAATACTAAGGTTGTGGACCCTAAATGGGTGCTTAACATTGAGTATATATATAATGGTTGGTTGATATTTATTTACTTATTGTTCTTCATTCATTGTTGGTGGTTGCAAACATTAACAAAAGCCATTAAATTCTTGCTTTGCTTGGGAAAGTGGGTTAGAATTTGGTAGAAGTAAATATCAATGACTCAAGGCTTTAAACCTTGTTTGATAAAATCGCTTAGGAATAAGTGGGTTTTAATTGGCATTTATTGATGGTTCTTATTAGCAACTCTTTTATATTTGGGAAAATCATAAAGAGGAAATACTACTGATTCATTGGAAAATAGTGGGTAGTATCTTAGACATCATTTGCATATCTAAAGGACCTTCCATTAGAAATATATCATATTAACACCAGTTGACATTATACTACATTAAAGGGACTCCACCTTGGTTGCTTTTATCCACCTGTTTACTCATTAATTGTTAAAATTAGTTGTTACTAAAACTCAAACAATCATACATACTCTTGTCACCACACACCATTCTCTCTTCTTACAATTAACCGAATAGAAATCGAACTCGAGTCGAGCAACACACTGAACAAGTAACATTTTCACACCTATTCCCCGTGGGATTCGACCCCAACCTTGTTGAGTTATTATATTTGACATCGACCGCCTAACACTATTTATTAAAGTGTAATTTGAGCGTATCAAATTTTGGCGCCGTTGTCGGGGAATACGGTTCTTGAAATTACTATTTAGTGTGTACTTTACTTAAGTTTATTTCTATTTCGTCAAACTTTGCTTGCTTTGTTTGGTGTTGATAGGAAACATGTCGGATTATGAAGAAGATGTGGAGGGTGAAATAGGGGAAAATCCCTTTGCAAACATCGAAGAATACATTGATGATACCAATGCTATTGTTCCTCCGGCCGTTGGAGCGGCTACATTTAAAGTGGAACATGGGTTAATTCTTATGCTTAAGGCATAAGGGTTCTTAAGAAATTCCACTCTTGATGATCCAACGCAACACCTTAGGAACTTTGTGGGTGTGTGCGTAATGCATAAGCAAAACAATGTAACTAACGATGCCCTAACATTGAGATGCTTCAAGTACTCTCTAGCTGAGGATGCAAGGAAATGGCTCCAGAATCTACCTCCCAACTCTATTCATACATGGCCCGAGCTTGTTCAGGCAGTTTGTCCACATGGTTCCCGCAGAGTAAAAAGTCTGAATTGCAGGACATATTTTTCTTCAAGAAAATGCAGGGGGAGCAGTTGCATGAGGCATGGGATCGTTTCAAATTGTACTTGGTAAGGTCTCCAAACCATGGGTCCCCGGATTCCATGTTGTTGGAAAAGTTCTACATGGTTTTGGATCCTATGAACCAAGCCATAGCCAAGAATGCAGCTGACGATTCTTTCATGGATAAAACATTTGCTCGAGTGATGAAAATTCCGGACAAAATGGCAAAGCACAACCAAGCATGGCATTCCGAAGATGGTACCGGAGGAATTTCGTATGGCTCTCCTTCCTTGAGCACTTTGATCAAGGAAAATCAGGAGAGGGATCAAGTGATTGCCGAACTTGCTACAAATGTAAGTGTGCTTGCCAAGATATTAACAGATAATCAGACAAAGAGAGTTAATGCAGTGGAGGATGTTCCTCCCAATTTAATTTTATGGAAGCAAACTACATCAACAAACCTCATGAGGGTACCAAAGGCAAACATACTATGGTCCTGGGCAACAAAATCAATAGAGGCAAAACCAGCAAGGGCAAGGAAACCAACAGTGGAGAAATGACCAAGGTAATTCTCAACAAGGAAATTGGAACAACAACGACAACTTCGCAAACCATAGCTCCAACCCATATGTTCCCCCAAAAGGGAATTATGCAAATCAAGGGTCGTCTGGCGATTCGAAGTTAGAAAGCATGCTTGAGAGAGTTTTTCAAAATCAAGAAAAGTTGGACGCATCCATGAGAAACATGACTGAGGTGGTTAGCTCTCATACCGCATCTATCCAAAAATTAGAGATGCAAATAAGAGACCTTTCACGAGAGCAAAACCCAAAGCAAAAAGGGCAACTTTCGAGTGACACCATTGCGAACCCGAAGAGTGGAGGAGGTAGTTCCACCTCTCACGTCATGGAGATAACGACTATAAGTGGGAAGGTTCTACAAAGTGACATTGAGCAAAAGGTTGTGGGGGAAGAAGCCGAACAAGAAGTGGAAGGCGAAGAGCAAAGGGTTGTAGAAGTTGAGAGGTTGCCGGAAAAAAGAAAAAGTTCAAGAAGTGCTCCAAGAAGAAGTGAAGGAAAAGGAAAAAGAGAAGGAGACATTAAAAACTCCAACTCCTATTCCTAGAACTCCTCCACCATTTCCTCAAAGACTTGTAAGAAGGATTGAAGATAACAAGCTTGAAAAGTTTTATTATATCCTTAAGCAATTATCGGTGAACATTCCATTCTTGGAGGCTTTCCAAGAAATTTCGGGGTTTGCCAAATATTTAAAGGAATTGATCACCAAGAATAGGACAACAAAGAATGAGGTGGTGAACATGACTCACCGGGTTAGCTCTATCATTGTCAAGAGCCCTGTCCAAAAGAAAGAGGACCCGTGAGCATTTACCATCCCATGCACTATCGGAGAGCGAGACTTTGCTAGAGCCCTTTGTGACAATGGGGCTAGTATCAACTTGATGCCACTTGCCATCTACAAGCAAGCAAGATTAGGGATTCCAAGGCCAACAATCATGAGGTTACAAATGGCCGATCGATCCATTAAGCAACCGGTAGTCATTGTTGATGATGTGATTGTGAAAGTCGGTGAATTTCATTTGCCAGCCGACTTTGTGATTCTAGTGCCGTTGATAAAGATATCCCCAACATCTTGGGAGACCATTCTTGGCAACCGGAAGAGCACTTATGGATTCGGAACGAAATGAGATCAAATTCCGGGTTAATGACGAAGAAGCTACCTTCCAAGCTAGCAAGGGTATGAAGTTGCCTCATGAATATGAAAGCACCTCCGTGATTGAAGTGGTTGATGAGATTGAAGATGTCGTCGAAGTAAAAATGTAAGGATAATGCCTTGGTGAGGCATTAACGACAATCTTAGTGAATTTTTATGGTGAGGACATGGAGGGATACATGGAGTCGGTGAATGCATTGGAGGGTCTTGGATCCTATACTTATGCTCCGGCCAAGCTCTCTCTTGACTTGGAAAATAGAACCACATCTCCCACTAAACCATCCATCATTGAACCACCGCAATTAGAGCTCAAGCCTCTCCCGACGCATTTCAGGTATAAATTCTTAGGCTCTAATGACACCTTACCCGTAATTGTTTCGTCTTTTGAATGATTTGCAGGTAGACAGTTGTTGGAGGTCTTTAGAGACCACATGAAAGCTATTGGATGGACAATCACAGACATCTGTGGGATTCCAACGGGGATTTGGTAACACAAAATCCAATTGGAGAGCGACACAAAGCCAAGCATTGAGCATCAAAGACGGTTGAACCCGTCAATGCAGGAGGTGCTGAATAAGGAGATCATAAAGTGGTTAGATGCCGGAGTAGTGTAACCCATTGCGGACAGTTCATGGGTGAGCCCAGTTCAGTGTGTGCCCAAAAAAGGGGCATGCCTGTGATTAGAAAATGAAAAAAATGAGCTCATCCCAACCCGAACAGTGACCGGAGGGCGAGTGCGCATGGACTATCGAAAGATAAACGTAATGGTGTATTTTGTCCCAGGCCCGGGCTTAAACGGGCCTCACGGGCCGTGCTTCACGGTCACGGGCTTCGTGGGCCGGGCCTGGCGGTTTTGGCGGGTAAGACCAGCCCGTGACGGGCTAAGCCCATAGTGGTCCTGGGCTTAGCGGGCCGGGCCTGGCAGGTTTTTTTTAAGGCAATATCTTGTATAGTAGTTATTAGTATAGTATAGAATATATTTTATATAGTATACTAAGTTATTAGTATAGTATATATAATATATATTTCATTGTATATTGTGTTGTAGTAATTAGTATATATTGTATATTATGTATATATTGTGTTGTAGCAATTAGTATATATTGTATATTATGTATATATCATTACCCAAAAAGGCATATCTTTCTTAGTCTTCCTTCCCCCAATGGAATGAGCACAACAAGGTACTAATACCACCATTAAAAGGAAAAAAAACTAAAAGAAGATGTGCCAATGGTGGTACTAGTAATTAGTATATTATGTTGTAGTAATTAGTATATATTACATATTTTGTATATATATATATATATATATATATATATATATATATATATATATTCCCTTATATAATTTCTTGTAGTGTATATTGTATGTTATGTGTATATATATTCTTTTATGTATTTTCATGTAGTATATATATATTATAACATATATAGTTATATATTTTGTTGTAGTATATATATTGTATCTCTTATGTATAATGTATATATATTCTCTTATATATATTGTATCTTATGTATATATGTTATTACTTATATATTTTCTTGTAGTTTAGGTTGTATGTTATGTATATATATTCTCGTATATATTTTCTTGTAGTATATATTGTATGTTATATATATATATATATATATATATATATATATATATATATATATATATATATTGTAGCTTATAAATAATTCGAAGTAAAGACAAAGAAATATTGAGAAAAAACATATTCAAGGATATGTCTTATAATTTTTATTACCCAAAATGGCATATCTTTCTTAGTCTTCCTTCCCCCAATAGAATGAGCACAACAAGGTACTAATACCACCATTAAAAGGAAAAAAAAACTAAAAGAAGATGTGCCAATGTACAAGTTACATCATAATCTACATTGTATCTCTAACAAATCTCATAAATCCGTCAAGGTTGGGAGGAGGTTGTGTTGGTGGTGGTGGAAACGAAGCTTGTTCATCACCACTTTCGGGCGAAGCCGAATCCTCCGAAAGTTCCGCGATCATTTCTTCATAAGCTTCATCTATCGCCGGTTGTGATTCTGCAATTCCAAAGTTTCTTCTTTCCGCGCGGATCCAATCTCTAAAAAGTACCGATTTTTCCAAGCTATCCCTCATCGCCGCTCTATGATCATCTATTTGTAGTCTTGCTTGACTGAAAGCGCTCTCCGATGCAAAAGTTGAACCTTGAATTGATAAAACATCCCGACCCATCCTTGCAAGAACCGGAAATGTTTTTCCCTTGACTTCCACCATTCCAAAAAGATCAAAAGAGCCGTTTGGATTCTCCTTTTCAAGTCCCTAAGACAAGTAAACTTGAAGCTCATTTAGATATGAAGTTTCATCATAATTATCACCTTGAGAACCCCGGAACTCCATCCAAGATTTAAGAGATGTTAAGCCCGCAGCTCTTTTAGACGATTGTGAGCTAGACGAAGTAGGGTTGGAATATTTGGCCTAGCATGCTCTAAGGCAACTTTATAAGCATTATAAACTGTTTTTGCATTAATTTTAATTGATGTTTTTGCATCTGCAAGTGTAGCAACTTCCTCGTTTGAAAGATCTAAAGCCTTATAAATATTTGAATACCAAAAATGTGGACCTCCCAATTTCATTGTAGGATTTAACATTGCAGCAACACCTAAAAATAGGAGGGATAGGCAAAAAATATTTTTAAAATTTCTGTTTCATTTCATTTATAGCAAGTTCATAAATATCCCCACCCTCGCCAAATTCAACAAATAAATCAGCTAGTGCGGCAATATAAACTAAACAGATTGAAATAGTAGGATAATATTGCCCAGAAAATACATTTGTAGCAACTTGAAAATGTTCTAAAAAATCTAAAAGAATTTTAACATTCGTCCAATCTTGGGTAGTAAGCATTTCATCATCATCCTCACCACCTACCCGAGAATTAAACGTTGCACTAATTGGGTTTCTATATTCATATGCAACTACTAAACTTGCGTACATACAATTCCATCTAGTCGAGCAAGGTTTAGGAACCTTTCTTTCTCTAAGGTCATATTCATCACATTTTTTAAAATACTCTCTAAGTCTAGTTCTACGGTTTGAATAAAAAAGCCAATTAAGAGCCATTCGAACCTTTTCAATTTCTATGTTTAAAATTCGCATACCATCACTGACAATTAAATGATAAATATGACAAATACATCTAACATGGAAAATATTACTAAATGCAGGATTTAGTGTTTTTGTAAGCACGCCTATAGCACTAGTGTTACTACAAGCATTATCCATAGAAATTGCCATTATTTTATCGGCAAAGCAAAAATATCTACAAATATCTGAAACAGTGTCAGCTATAAACTTACATGTGTGACGTGAATTAATTATTCTATGCGCAATTATACGTTTTTGCACTGTCCATTCCTCATCTATCCAATGACTTGTAACATTTAGATAATCACAGTCATTATCCGATTAGGTATATGAGTAAATAAATAGCGCAAATATTGTTCATATTCATGTTTGAATTTATAAATATCGGCCTTACTTGTTGTGCGAGGCCAACCTTTATATGTAGGATTAAAAACTCTTCTAATATAATGAACCCAATTAGGATTAGAAGCAAAAGTATAAGGTAAGCACATAACAGTAATCATCTTTGCTAATTCATCACGATCTCTATTTGGATCGTAATATAAAATACCTCCGGCGACAGTGCTAATTCTTGGTTGAACTAGATTTGAACCTGTACTAGGGTTAACTGCAGAATCTACACTTGTCCCCTCTTGTTGCGCTTGTATTTGAAAACATCTAGTCCTATCTGTAGGGGGTGTTTTTATGTGCCTAGTCAAACTACCCATGCCGCTACGGTCTCCAGTAAATTTATGAACCAGTAATTTCTCACAAGTTTTACACTTAGCCTTATTTAGTTCACTTACTTGAGTAAATAAATTCCAAAGATGTTTCTGTACGTTTAGCAGGTTGTCTACTAAAAGTTGGAGTTTCTACAGGTGGGTGTGCCGGTGAATTACTTGAGTTATGAACAGGACTAGTAGGTGTATCATCTAAATCTGGTGCTTGGGTTTCATCATCATCATCATCCTCATTTTCCTCTAAGATAGGTTCATTAGGATAAAGAGCATTCATAATTTCATCATCTAATCTATCACCTACTGCAACATCATGTAGAAATTCACTATCGGTAAATTGAAAACAAGGGTGATCACTATCAAGCATTACGGGAGGCGGAGTAGGACGTCTAGGTTGGCGACTACTTTCAACTTGCTTATCTTTTGTAGGTCGGGGAGCCGGGGAAAGGTAGTATTATGGTCACTACTTTAACCGGTTTTACCTTTTCCTTTACCGAACATTTTTTTCAAAGAACATCCCGTACTAATTATAAATATGCAAACTAAACCACACAAAAAATATTACTAAAACGTAAGAGTTGAAACGAGTTTACCGGATTGCCGAACAACTTCTTGAAATTGAAAATCGTTGAACACTTGAAAACTTCAATTCAACAACTTTACAATTTTTCAAGAATTTTCAACAATAAATTAAGCAATTGTAGTAGAAAGATTGAAAGAGAGATTGAGAGATATTGATGAATTTGTGAATAAAAATGAAAGAATGAGGGAGTATTTATAGTTGAGATATGGGAAAAAGTGTAATTATATAAAGTTTATGGTTAAATTAAAGTTTTGGGGCCATGGCTATTTTACAAAGTTCCAAATGGCTACTTTTCAATTTTAGCCGTTACTTATTTTTAATATTTTTTTAAAAGAGCCGTTGGGCCTGTTTGGGCCCGCCAGGTCCGGCCCAGGCACGACTGGCGGTCCCGGGCTCACGATTTTAAAATTTTGGACCGGCCTGTCGCGGGCCTATTGGACCGCCAGGACCGGCCCACCAGGCCTGTGAGGCCCGCCAAGACCGCAGGCCCGGTGCGGTTCTAGTTCAGGCCCGAGCCACAGTACACCCCTAGATAAATGGTGCAACATGCAAAGACCATTTCCTATGCCTTTTATTGATCAAATGCTTGATCGGCTAGCGGGAAGGTCATTGTATTGCTTTCTTGATGGGTATTCAAGATATAATCAGATCAACATCGCATTGGAGGATCAAGAAAAGACAACATTCACTTGTCCATATGGAACGTTTGCTTTTAGCCGAATGCCATTTGTCTTGTGTAATGCGCTGACTACTTTTCAACGATGTATGATGTCCATTTTCTCGGACACGGTTGAAGATTTTCTTGAGGTATTCATGGATGATTTCTTGGTAGTTGGGGACTCATTTGAGAATTGTCTTGGCAACCTCAAGCAAGTGCTTAAAAGATTCGAAGAGACAAATCTCGTGCTAAATTGGGAGCAATGTCACTTCATGGTTGACGAAGGCATTGTGCTTGGGCACAAAATTTCAAAGAAGGGTATTGAAGTTGACAGGACAAAGATTGATATCATCTCTAAGCTTCCTCCACCAACTACCGAGAAGGGTGTGAGAATTTTTCTAGGGCACGCCGGGTTTTACCGGGGCTTCATCAAAGACTTCTTAAAGATCGCTAACCCCTTGTGCAAGCTCCTCGAAAAAGATGCTAAATTTGTATTTGATGAAAATTGTCATAAGGCTTTTGAGGAGTTGAAACTCAAGCTCACCATGACACCTATTATTGTCACTCCCGATTGGTCTCTTCCTTTCGAGCTCATGTGTGACGCCAGTGGCGTGGCTATTGGAGCGATGCTAGGTCAACGCCAAAACAAAATTCTTCATCCGGTGTACTATGCCAGCAAAACTCTCAATGGAGCACAGGTAAACTACAGAGTGACTGAGCAAGAGCTTCTTGCTATTGTATATGCTTTTGAGAAGTTCCGGGCGTATTTGTTGGGATCCAAGGTGATAGTGTACACGGATCATACAACTCTTCATTATCTTATGGCAAAGAAAGATGCAAAGCCTCGGTTGATACAATGGGTATTGTTGTTGCAAGAATTTGACTTTGAAGTCAAAGATCGCAAGGGAACATTTGTCAAGACTTGAGGAAGCAGGAAGAACACAAGTTGATATTGAAATCAATGATGCTTTCTGATGAGCAAATATTGGCATTGTCTAGCACCTTTGCTCCTTGGTACTTCGATATTTCTAACTATTTGGTGAGTGACCTTATCTCTGATGATTTGGAATCATATCAAAAGAAAAAGTTCTTGAGAGATTGCTGACAACACTATTGAGAGGAGCCATATTTGTTCCGTGTTTGTGCTGACTATATCATTAGAAGATATGTTCCTGAAGAAGAGATGATGCCAATTCTCAAGGCATGCCATGACTCTCCGGTTGGGGGTCATCATGGAGGAAATCGAATGGTGGCAAAAGTTTTTGAATGTGGATATTATTGGCCGTCCATCTACCATTATGCCAATCAAATGGTCAAAGCTTGTGATCAATTGCAACGACATGGTTCAATTTCCAAGAGGCATGAAATGCCAATGCACTTTGTGATGGAAATTGAGATTTTTGATGTGTCGGGGATCGACTTCATGGGCCCCTTTGTGAGTTCTTATGGGATGAAATATATCTTGGTGGCTGTGGACTACGTGTCCAAATGGGTGGAAGCGTTGCCTTACTAAACAATGAGGCGAGAACTGTCATCGCATTTTTGAAGAAGAACATATTCACTCGGTTAGGCACCCCTAGAGCCATTCTTAGTGATGGTGGATCACACTTCTGCAACAGAGCTTTTGCGGAGTTACTTGAAAAGTATGGTGTCAAGCACAAGGTGGCCACACCTTATCATCCACAATCGAGTGGTCAAGTTGAAGTTTCCAACCGGGAAATCACAAATATTCTAGCAAAAACTGTGAACGCAAATAGGAACGACTGGTCAAGAAAGCTAGACGATGCATTGTGGGCATACTGTACAGCCTACAAAACTCCTATTGGTACTTCTCCTTACCGGCTCATCTTTGGTAAAGCATGTCATCTACCCGTGGAGTTAGAACACAAAGACATGTGGGCATTGAAGAAGTTGAATCTGGAATGGGCTGAGGCTGCAAATTTGAGGTTGACGCAACTGAATGAACTGGAGGAATTCCGGTTCCATGCATATGAAAGTGCGGCTATGTACAAAGAGCGGATAAAGTTTGTCCACGACAAAAGATCTTGAAGAGAGAGTTCAAGTCGGGTGATTTGGTCTTGCTCTTTAACTCGAGGCTCAAATTGTTTCCGGGCAAGCTTAAATCAAAATGGCCCGGTCCCTTCAAAGTGGTAAATGTCTCACCATATGGAGCGGTAGAACTAGAATCAACAGACGGGTCCCGGACATTCAAAGTAAATGGCCAACGCATCAAGCATTACTTGGGCATTGATGGTGAAAAGCATTTGGTGGAGCAGCTGGCTCTCAAAGATGGTCATCTCCTGACCAATGAGTGAAATTGAAGGAACATCAATCCCGTCGTGCCGAGACGTTAAATCAAGCGCTTCATGGGAGGCAACCCATGGGTGGTAACACCCATTTTCTCTTTACATTTTTCATTTTTTTTATGTTTACAAAGTCTGTTGGAGTGCAGGGAGCTCAAAAGATCTCAACACTTGGTGAAACTGCTTGAAAATGTGAAGGAAAAGCACATCGTGAAAAATGTAGTAGAAATGAGGTCGTAGAATTGATCTGCGATCCGTAGATCCACTACAGACATAATCATAGAAGAGCCAAAATTGGCAGTTGGAAATGCGGCGAAAATGTTCATTCTGCGGTCCGCATGTTGAATCTGCGACCGCAGATTTGACCGCATTTGAGGCCTTCTAAAATCCTTCACACCCACATCGCAAAACACATATGCGATCACATAGTGTGCTCTGCGATGCTTTGGCCACCACAGATAACACTGCAGATTCTCCAGGTACGTTTCACTTACACTCTGTTTCAAAACAAAACAAAAACAAAAACAAAAAAAAAGGAGAAAAGAGGAAAAAGACAGAAAACAAAGAAAAACAAAAAAAATCGAAAAAGAGGCAAGGAACTCCAATCGAACCCAAGCTAGGACAATCCCCACACTCACAAACCACTCTCTAATCGGCACTTGTGCACTGATCCTGGTATGTAAATCTCTTCCTCTCTTTCATTCAAAGCTCATGTGCAAAGGTTTGATATAAGTTAGTTTGTGTGATTGATTTTTGCTAAAAATGGTCGCATTTGGGCTAAGCATGCTGGGGGAAATGGGATTGAACAACATAGGGTAGCCATTGTAGGAGACTAGGGTTTTTTGCTGAGAACGATGAGTTCTGTGGTCCGCATGTCTGATATGCGGACCACATTATTATCGCAGACCTAACCCTAGGTCACCTAGAGACGATGATGTTTTTTGGTCATTAAGCGATCGCAAACTTGTTATGCGGTCCGCAGAATGACCGCATCTTCGACTCCTTTATTGGTTGAGCAAAATGGTAAAAATGCGGTGGATAATGCTGTGGCAGAATTGATCTGCGGTCCACATATCTACCGCAGATTAAAACAGAGAATTGGAAAATTTTGAAATTTAAAATGATCATTCTACGATGACTCTACGGTCCGCATAGTGGTTTTGCGACTGCATTATGCATCACAGATTGACCAACTAGTTGGACATGCATGTCTGCGGTGATTCTGTGGTCCGCAGAGTGGTTCTGCGACCGCAGAATGGACTGCATTTTTGACGTTCCTTTGTGAATTCTCTGAAGTTTCTCCCAAAGTCTTGACGTTGTTATTCACCCTTGTGTAGATATGTCTCCCATACAAAAAGGAATAGCGACCAAGCCTCCCCAAGCAAAGAAGCAAAAAGTTGAACATGCACAGCAACAACCCTCCCAGCATGAGGAGGAGGAGCTTCGCCCTGAGGTCGACATACATGCTGAAGCTTGGAGAAAGCAATGGGCCGAAGGTGCAGAATACCATCTCCGTTGGGGAGTTGAGAGGTCTAGGGAACAGTATAAAGCTGGGCTCCTTCGGAGGTCGCTTTTACCTGAAAAGCAATTAAGTCTGGATGGGCTGAATAAGAGATACCCTCACATCCTCGCTAACATCAAACAGAGGAAATGGATCGCTTTCACTGAACCTCATGCTGATTACAATGAATCAATGGTGCACGAGTTCTATGCATCCTACGGAGAATCTAGAACCAAGCACCATAAGCGGCAGAGGATGTATCCGGGAAGGTAGAGGTTTGGGGCTTCACCGTCAAGTGCAGTGCCAAGGCCATAAACAAACTACTCGTCCCAGAATGGGAAGAAAGCACATCAACGGCGGAGTATGATGCCAAGTTTGCAAACAAAGAGGATGAACGTAGCTGGATTGCCTCCGTAATTGCAAGTGGGACTCCAGCATTGTACAACCAGGACACAAGATCTACAAGGAGAGTTTCTCACGGGAGGGACGATACTGGCTGGCATTCCTCGCATCCAGATTGATCCCTACGCAGAACAAAACATAAATTGCAACTGAGAAGGCTCTCCTGGTAGCTTGCATGATGCATGGCATCAAGATCGATGTGGGGTCCATCATATTTCAAGAAATGGGTAAGCGGGCCATGCAGGATGCTACATCTCTCCCATTCCCAGCATTGATCACAACTCTATGGCAAGCGGCTAATGTCCCGGTGGATGTACGGAAGGACAAAATGGGTAGAGAGGCAGGTATTATTAATATAACCCGTCTTAGTGACGCTGTAGTGCCTCCCGTTGGTGTTGTTTAGGAGGACCTTCCTTCATCCCAACCTTCTACCACTCCTCAGACTGAAGATGCAGAGTCCTCAACTCCTCAGACTTCCACCACACCTATCACTGCTCATACACCACCTGCTCTTCCGGCAATCTCAAAGCTTGGTATATTGGCCCAACACACAAAATCCAAAGTTGACCAGCTTCTGAAGACTTTGCCTAATTTGATAAAGCAGGCTCTCACTCCCATGCAAGCAACTGTGGCAGATATTCAGCAAAAGCAAGCAGCGTATGCGAAACGACTAAAGGGAATTGATTTACGGGTGGAGAAAGTGGAAAGAGGTGAGGTGAGTGGCCTACCCGACCTCAAGAAGGAGGTTGCCTCTATGAAGGTCGAATTCCAAAAAATGCAAAATTTGGAATTCGATCTTTCATCCCTCCTTCCCTCGGAAGGTGCTCAAGGTACAGGCTCAGCTCCAGACTTGGGGCTTGATTTCACGAATTTGATGGCGGATCTTGTCGTTCCTACTCCCGGAGGATCTCATACCGATGCTCCCACCGGTCATATTGATATTGATTCTGATGAGGAGATCGGTATCTCGGACAAGTTGGAGGTGTTGAAACACGTTCTCAAGGCACTAATCTAAACATGTGTTCATATTTGCAGGTTTTGATAAATGACAAACGATGCGCAATTGACATATGACGAGGTCCAAGCACAAGCGCGCAAATGTCATGTAGTGAAGTTCAAGCACAAGACAAACAAAGATCAAGACTAAACAAAGTTATACATGAGTCGTTCTTTAATTGTAATCTTGATCCGACAACTTAACTCAAGACTTGGCTTCTCTCGTAAAATCATTTTTATCAAATCATGCATATTTAACTTAAAGCAAAATGATTTTAAATCATGCATATTTATTTTAGCAAAATGATTTTTAAACATGCCTCTAAAATCTGGACTAAGATAATCGATTATGTACTTATGATAATCGATTATGTTAAGTCAGCTGCATGACAATCGATTGTGTACCTTATGACAATCGATTGTGTTAAGGCAGTGTGCATCAGATTTTTCAAATCTGCATGACAATCGATTGTGAACCTTATGACAATCGATTGTGTTAAGGCAGTGTCCATCAGATTTTTCAAAGCTACAAAATAATCGATTGTGAACTTATGACAATCGATTGTGATGAGGCAGTGTCCAAACATATTTTTCAAAGCTACAAAATAATCGATTGTGAACCTATGACAATCGATTGTATTGAGGCAGTGTCTATTTGATTTTTCAAAGACTGATAAATAATCGATTGTCCATATAGCATAATCAATTATGTAAATGACCGTTGCCAAAATATTTTCAAACTCCGTCAAGAAATCGATTGTATATTTCTGATAATCGATTGTTTGAAGTAAAATCTGAAAAAGATTTTTTGAACGTTGCCAAGTAATCGATTGTATATGTTTGACAATCGATTGTTTTATGTAAAATCTGGAAATGATTTTTTGAATGTTGCCAGTAATCGATTATACGCCTTAGATAATCGATTATGCTGCGTAAAATCTGGGAATGATTTTTGGAACGATTGGAAAACAATCGATTGTGCCAAGTAGACAATCGATTGTCGTAGAACAAAATCAGCAATTCTTAATTGGCAATTAGGCAACGGTTATGCATGTTTTTAACACTATAAATACATCTTCAAATCAGTCTTCTAAGCACAACAACTGATCATATTATTGCTAAAGCTTGCATACTCTCTTATTCATCATTTTCTATTCATTACATAAGTTTTTGAGAGCCAAATTCTTGACGAAAGTTGTTGCGTTCTTGAGCGTATTTATTTTACTCATATCTACTCTTAAGGAGAGTCTTGTTTTGAGTGCAAAGTGTTTGTATACACTTGAAGGGAAGTGCTAATCCCTTGTATTGTAAGAAGGAACGTTGTGATTCCTTTGGTTGAAGTCTTGAAGTATTGTAACTTTGAGCAAAGGTTGTTGAGACTTGTGTGACTCAAGTTCTCAGTTTGTAACGGTTTGTTGAGCACCCGTAAGCTTAACAGTGTTAGTGGAAATCTCGAGAGAGTCTCTCGGGGACTGGACTAGCCACGGGTTGTGGTGAACCAGGATACATCGGTGCGTTCGTTCTTTATTATTTACTTATCGCACTTATTCTGAAATTATTAAATTCCGCAAGTTTACGCTGTTTTTTATTATAACGCTATTCACCCCCCCCCCTAGCGCTAAGCGTATATTCTAACAGGAGGGTGATGGAGAGGATGAGGAAGAAGATAGTTTGGGGTTATCAAATGACGAAGCCCCTCAACTTGTTTATAAGGGGAAGACGGTTGCTGAGGTTTCTACTCAGGATGATGAGAGTGCAGATGCTACTGCTGATGAGGTAGAGAGGGCACAGACGAAGATTGCCATGGAGAGATCTTTGATTGACAAAGGGGGCCCGACAGCTTCTGTAGCATCCCCATCTACAGCGGGTGCATCCAACAACTCTCAGGTGCCAGCCGATGATATTGTCCCTCCAGCCTCAGTTCCAGTTACACAGCCAGTTCCTCCCCCTACTTCAGAGCAGCCACCCGCGGAGGAGATCACACTCCCGACTAAGCCAGTGCCAGTTCTCACTACTACATCAGAGGGTGATCCTTCCAGCACTCAGCCAGCTGCTGACTCCCATCGCACTTAGTGTGCCTCAGGGAGCTTCCCCTCAAACTCTACTCTTTACTTCTATGCATTGGGGACAATGCACCATTTCCAGTTGGGGGTGGGACAGGTAGCTTTATGTGATTTTTGTTGTGTATATAGCTGGAAACTCATGTACATGTATCTGCAATGTATAACTTTGGTATATGAGTGATGTACGATTTTGGTCTTGTGATAAAGTTGTTGAATTCATGTTCATGTTTGTTAAATATCATTTTGTGAATCAATTCCCCTTGGTTTTTCTTTTTCTAGTTCTTTTCCAAGGGTGTAATAGTAGAATCAGGATCTTAGTTGTAAATCAGCGTGACCAGTTTGGTGTAATTGCCTAGTATCGAGCATGTGTATCTGTACATAGCACATACCCTTCCTATAGTCATTCTTGTCGACTTTTCTCAATGATAGATAGATTGACGATTGTCTTAAGGGAATTTGTCTCTAAGATCAATTATGTGAATCTGAGGCTCGCTCTATGACTCTATGGAAACCGATAATTATACTTTTATTTATGATGCAATCTTTGAGTTGCAAAATGGTTACTCGGAAGCATCAAATTATGTGAATGAAGCAGTTCATGTACCATGTGTGTGTGAGTTCTCTGTTTGTATGTAATTCTCGTTTTTACTTCTGTCATCAAGAACTTGCCCGGTTAGTCTTTCGATGCTAATGATAGTATATTTGGTTGGAGGAGTGATCTTAGGCATTCGTTGTGATTATGAGCAAAACCTCTTTAGCCTTTCAAGCCTACCTGTGCATAAGGGATACCGCTAGCACCCAATTTGAGCCTTTTAAACCTTTCTTTGTCCAACTCATTACAAGCATTTCCCGTTGTGAAAATAATTTCCTCTCTTGAACCCTTCCCTCTTTGAACACTAAGAATGAGGCTAAAAGTCTAAGTTGGGGGTAAGGTCAAAGTGGAAGATCGTTAAAGGTGTATGTGAGTTTAGGGCATCATACCTCAAAAGAGTTTGTGAAATTGTTCAAGCTCCAAAAAAAAAATGATAACCAAAAGCAAGAGAAGAAAAAGAAAAAGAAAAAGAAAAAGAAAAAGAAAAGAAAAATCTAATAATGCTTATGTTTACAAAATTGGGAGTCTTGAACAACAATGAAAAGGTATGTAAGGTAACTCTATATTGGAGGCTAGACGAAAACAAAGATAAGGGGGTTTGAAAAGGAATGCAAAAGAATGATAAGATGTGATTAGTGTTCAAAAAGGGTGAAGTCACTTGTACCCAAATGTCTATCCAACCCATCCCTGAACCTACATTACAATCCAAAAAGCCATTATGAGACCTCCAACCGAACATTCTTGAGTAAGCGGCAAATTAAAATAAGGGCAAGCCTATGGTATGACATGTTGTAGCACTTGAAGTTCTTTCTGAGAGTGAGTGTGTTCGTAAATGATCCCTCTTTGTAAATATTGTGATTCTGGGACTTTCTTTTTGGTAAGGGTATATGAACTGTGGAATTGAACTGAAGATGAGTTTTTTGAGTCAATTGAACGTGCACCCAGCTGAGGGTAGCTTCTAGTAACAATGTTGAGGCTCTGAGTTCACAGGATTGAATAGTTTTCTCTATACATACTTCTAATCTAAGAAGGGTGAAGCAATTGTAAATGCATGCTCGAAGAACTAGCAATGAACACCATCCTGAGTCACTATTGTTTCGTATTTGTAAATAGAGTTAAGAATAGGCTGAGTATGTTTTTCTTGCTTGAGGACAAGCAAGAGTTTAAGTTGGGGTGTTAATATGCCGCAGAGTTTTGGCACATTCAATACTAATTGCTTAGATTCTAGCTTGTTTTAATGCAGTTATAACTGATACTCATGTAGATTTGTTGTTCTTACAGCACAAGAGGAAGGGAAGACCAAGGATATGAAAATGGACGCAAAAAGAGAAGAAAAGAGCATGATATTGCACAAATGCCAATCTGCGGTCTAGTCTGCGGTCACAAAATACACATGCGGACCGCAGACTCGTCTCTCACATCGCAGAGCGTTAAAAAGTCTGAAGCTAAAAATCATGTCAAGAATGCAGTGCAATTTCAATCGTAGAATCAACATGCGGACAGTAAATGCGCCGCAAAACGAACAAAAAGAAACTCAAGGTCAAAGATGCGATGCAAATCTGCGGTCGCATAACTCAAATGCGGACTGACAAATGGACCTGCGATGATGGCCTGGCACCTAGGGTTTTAGATCTGCGGAGCAGCAGCTCAAAATGCGGACCGCAGACCTGTTCTGCGACAAGTTTGCGGTCGCAGACGTGACCTGGAAGGACAAATTTGTCCATTTTCTGTCCCAAAATTGGTCCACCTACAAATAGTTTTAAGAGACCTTTGTGGGCTCATCTTGTCTTACCTTTTAGCTACACTCCAAGACATTAATTTTCCCTCTTTTTGGAAGCTTTTGGGCTAAGAATCTTCTCTTTGTAAGCACTTACGACACTTATTATTAGTTGGTTTTTGTGTTTTAGCATGTGTAGCTAGTTTTAAATACTAAGGTTGTGGGCCCTAAATGGTGTTATGTTAATGGGTGTTTAACATTGAATATATATGTAATGGTTTGTTGATGTTTATTTACTTCTTGTTCTTCATTCATTGTTGGTGGCTGCAAACACTAACAAAAGCCATTAAATTCTTGCTTTGCTTGGGAAAGTGGGTTAGAATTTGGTAGAAGTAAATATCAATGACTCAAGGCTTTAAACCTTGTTTGGTAAAATCGCTTAGGAATAAGTGAGTTTTAATTGGCATTTATTGATGGTTCTTATTAGCAACTCTTATATATTTGGGAAAATCATAAAGAGGAAATACTACTGATTCATTGGAAAATAGTGGGTAGTATCCTAGACATTATTTGCATATCTAAAGGACCTTCCATTAGAAACATATCATATTAACACCTGTTGACATTACACTACATTAAAGGGGACACAACCTTGGTTGCTTTTATCCACTTGTTTACTCATTAATTGTTGGAATTAGTTGTTACTCAAACTCAAACAATCATACATACTCTTGTCACCATACACCATTCTCTTTTGTTACAATTAACCGAATAGAGATCAAACTCGGGTCAACCAACACAGTGAACAAGTAACATTTTCACACCTATTCCCTGTGGGATTTGACCCCAACCTTGTTGGGTTATTATATTTGACATCGACCGCCTTACACTATTTATTAAAGTGTAATTTGAGCGTATCAGCAGTGTCACCTGAGATCGGTGTTTTGTGAGAAAGGCTTTGTGTCTTAGGTAAGGATTGTGGATCTTTTTTCAGCATTAGTGCGTCCAATGGTTTAGATGTGCGGACCCTTTATTCTTTCGAAAGATTTTGGGAGCGTGTCCCATGGGAAGATTATATAAGTGTGATGTGTAGTCACTTGATTGTCTAGGGATTTAAACCAAGTATGAGGATTTTGGTAATATCATTAGTTTGAGAATTTACGCCTGGAGGGCACTTTGTTTATTTGGTTATGAACTGAGGGGGTTGCTCCGGTTATGATGGTTGTTCTTGTGTGTTATGAGGCAAAAGGGAGTTACTATGAACCTTTGAAAGGTATTAGCCAAGTTGGTATAATCAAAAATTGGCTTGAGATCAGTGGATCGATTTATTTGTGAACATGGCTTTATATCAGGCCAGTTGTGTTCGTTTCAGCGAGCGTTCCCTATGGAGGAACAATCGGGGTGTTGTTTTATCATCAGCTATTCTAGGTAATGATGTGTTGCACCGTATGAGTTATGAAACGGCTTGGTAAATTCCTTGTGTTGTGTTATATTAGCAGGATGGATCTTGAGATTCGAATCATGTATCGCACCTCAGTTGTGATTAAGTTTTGTAGCCTATAGTGCTATATGTTTCCTCAGGGATGGTTTATGCACCTCAGCGTGTTTATGACCAATATTCGGTATTTTCATGGGGTGAGCGATTTAGCTCGATGTGTATCTCCTTAGTGAGTTCTACGTGTGGATCGAGTGGCACGCCGCCATGGTTATGCTGTTTGGATCGGGTTGCACGCCGCAACAGTGTGATGTTCAGTACAGTTTTCCCCTAGTTTCTTTTAGGTGTTCTGTTTCCCATTTTCTGAGGAAAACTCGCATAAATTGTTAGCCCGTGTCGCATGTATGATTCGCGGGCGGGGTAATTAGATCTCTATTTCATAGTTCGTTTTCCTCTTGTATCATATCCTAATCGGTAGCCTATTAGCACATTGTGGCATCATATTAGAGTCTTGATTGTGTCCGAGGTGGCTTATTGCCCGAGCAGTTTGTACCGGCGAGATGAGATTATGGAATTTAGGATCAGTGCAATCTGAGTACATGAAGTATATTAAAGAGCAGAGATTCTTATTTGGTTCAGGATGTGGTAATGGTTCTTGTCAGAGATATAGGCCCAATGATTTATTGATTTAGTAGTTGGTTATGAACTTCGGCACATCTCTTCCGTCGTGTCAATGTTATAAAAGTTAGAACAAGACCTATGTAGGTCATGAGGTGCAATGGGAGCATCTGATTCATTGAATTTTGGCAAAGTTGATCAGAAATGTTATTGTGGTCCTATGAGTACGGTAATGCAAAGTGTGAATTCAGCAAAGTTATGCAGTCATGTTGGGTACAACGTGCGGTGAATGATTTGGTGATATTATGATGAAAACAGGCCTGGCATAGAATTCCGGATGTTGGAAATGTGCTTTAAGGCTTAGTTGCTTGAATAAAAGGAAATATCTTCATAACATATCGGGCTAATGTGCTCAGGTGAGTTGTGGCAGCACAGGAAGGTGCATAAGGTGCTAAACAATGATGTCAGACTACTTTAGCATAGTTCTTAGAAAGTTCGAGGATGAACGCATGTTTAAGTGGGAAAGAATGTTACGACCCGACTGGCCATTTTACTATTTAGAACCCCGTTCCCTTAAATAAAACTTCCCATGTTTTCCTTAGCTAAATTACGTCTTGCGAGGGCGATTAGTTCTGAAGTTAGGAGAGTTTTGAATGAAAATAAAACCAATATTTCCTTAAGGTTTTCTTAAAAGGCCAAATTTGACTTCAGTCAACTGTCTTGGGAAACGGACCCAGATTCGTGGTTTGATGGTCCTGGAGGGTCCGTGGGAAAATATGGGACCTGGGCGTATGCTCGGAATCGAATTCCGAGGTCCCTAGCCCGAGTATGAAATTTTTATGTAAATATGTTAAATCGAAGTTTTAATGAATTAAAGAATCTAAATATTCATTAAAAACCCAGGTATCGGATTCGGATTCCAGTTCCGAAACTTGGTGCAAGTCCAAAATATCATATAAAACCTACCCGTAAATTTTGATGTCAATCATAATAGTTTAAGGGCATTTTGACCTGTTGATAGGAAATAAAGAACTTGAATTTCATTAAGTTGAACCAATTGGTTTTAGGGTTCGGTTCTTGGATTTAGCGTTTTTTTGAGTGTTTCGAGGGTTTGACTAGGTCCGTCTCGTGATTTTAGATGTGTCAGTATGTTCAAGAGGCGCTCGGGAGCTCCGAGCGTCAAATGGTCGAGGTTCGAGCGAAGTCGGACTTTGAAATGAAGCAAGTTTGCTGCTTCTGTCAAAACCGCTTATGCGGCTCTTTGACCGCAGAAGCGGTGACCGTATAAGCGGCCACCTAGCCGCAGAAGCGGAAGGGCCAGGATGGGAAGGGACCACAGAAGCATCCCTGGGATCACAAAAGCGGTCCCGCATGTGCGAACTAAGCGACCGCATATGCGGTCCTGTCGACTTGTCCCCAAACCGCAAAAGTCGTTATCCTTCCGCAGAATTGTCCGCAGACATGAAAATCACTGGGGCAGTAAGGGGTTCATTAAATACGAACCCAAGCTCATTCTCACTCATTTTCTCTACTTGGGCGATTTTGGAGGTTCCAAAGAGAGGGTTTCGATATAACATCACAAGGTAAGTAATTTCCACTCACTCTTGGCTTAAATACATGAACTTTTGACAGATTTAACACTAATAATCAAGTAAAAATCAAGGATTAGAGCTAGGACTAGGGTTTTGATAAAATAAAGATTTAACCACCTAATTAGCTACGTAATGAACTAAAAGTTATATATTAGTAATCCTTTGGTTATATGGAGTAATTTCCTTCGAAAAATATCGGAATCTGGGCCCGTGGGCCCGGGGTCGGAATTTAGAAAACTTGCGAAAAAGGTTGGAAAATCATTTAATTAGTTGGAATTCAATTTTGTGAGCACTTATTGACTAGTTCTTGCTTCATTTAACTAGTTGGTGCTCGTTCGGCTTCGAATTAAGGTTGGAGCTATTGTTGTTATTGAAGGAACGCTTCGAAGCAAGGTGAGTCTCCTTTCTAATATTGTGAGGGGAAATTACCGCATAGGTGAATTGAACTGATTATGGGCTCCTATTTGTGGGGCCTACGTACGCACGAGGTAGCGAGAGTCTATGCGTAGCTACTATTATGCTATTGTCCAAGTAGTTTAGGACCCAAAAGCATGTTATTCTTGGAATGTTTGAAGTCTTATTGACATTCGAATTGCTTAAATCGAATTGAACTAGTAAATGAATTTCAAAAAATATTAAACTCCATTTCTTAAAACTGTTAAGGATAATTGATTTTATTTGAATAAATATCCCCCAATTAGTCCTTATTTGACTGATTGAGCATGTCTTCTTATGTGTACCTACGTCGCATGCATGATTTGCGAGCAGGGTATGTGCTTATTTTTGGAACGGGCCGATCGCCTCGGTGAAATAGATGCATCTATGGTACGGGCTGCTCAACCCTCGAAAGTGCACACTATACATTTCTGTTGGAGCAGGACATCGACCTCGGCATGATTTGCGCATGTTTGTGCCGTTGTCTTGAACTCATTTGAGTTATTTTTATGCCACATTATGGCTCGAGATCATTTTATTAATAATAACAAGAAATCTAAGAAAATTTTCCATGAAAGAATTATATGACTACTTGTTTTCCCATATCTGGATTAGAATCATGTTTATAAAACAAATCCCTTGCTTGAATATATTTATTAAGGATATATAGTCATTGGACTGCCAATGAGTGTCAGAATTGACCATCTCGTCTCTACTCCTTCGGGATTAGGCGGGACACTCATTGGGTGCATGTTATTTTTGTACTCATATTACACTTGCTATGCATTTTGTTGCACAGGTGTATGTGATTCCAGCGGTCTACTGGACGTAGCAGCACAGACGATTCTGGGACTAGGTGAGCTGCATCATTCGAGACGACCACAAATAGGGTAGTCCCTTTCCAGCACTGTATTTACTTTCCGTTCACTATGTTCCGGATGGAGGTTGTATTTTTATTCCTCTTATCAGTAGATGCTCATGCACTTGTGACTCCAGGTTCTGGGATTGTTCGAAATATTGTGTTACTGGCTTAACTTTTAAATTTGATACGAAAATCTATATTCTTTAAAATTTCTAAATATGGAAGAAAAATCATGTATTTCCAAAAGTGTTAAAACGAGATTTGATTAAGTAATTTGGTTGGCTTGCCTGACAGCAGTGTCCGGCGCCATCCGGCCCTTAGTGGATTTTGGGTCGTGACAATACCAAAGCTCAGTCATAACTAAAGTCCACGAAAATAACTAAATCCTTGCTCAATATCGATAATCAGTAATCAAAGCTATCATATGATCATTTGAAAATATCACAATTAGCAATTTAGGACCCGCGATCATAATCGACACCAATGTATAGATACTCGTCACCATGTACGTCGTACTCAACATAAAACAAGTAGAAAATATGACTCAACTCCTAATCCCTCAAGCTAAGGTTAGACCGAGCACTTACCTCTATGCTTTGAACTCAACTCAAGTCTCAACTATAGCTTTACCCCTCGATTCCACCACCAATCCGCTCGAATAAATGATTTGGTAGAAGACTTGTTCTTGGAAGATCGCCAAAAGAAGTTTCTGTTTTGAAAGAATGTTAAAAATGGCTCAAAATCGGTTAAGTATAAAAATGCAGGTCTCAGATATGGGAAATACGAACATGGGTTCGCATTTGATAACCCCGACCTCTGCAGATGTGGAAAATGCGAAACAGGGTTCGCATTTGCGAACCCTTTGAAAATCCTGACTTTCGCATTTGCGAGCAGAAAAGTCGCATTGCGATTGACCCATCTTCGCATTTGCGAACCCATTGGTCGCATTTGCGACCTGGCTGAAGAATATCTCTTCTCTTATTTGCGATGCCATGCTTGCATTTGCAAGACCTTCTTCGTAAATGTGAAGATTGCAGAATAGAAATACCAGATTTTTCTAAAAGTTCAAAAATACACCCGTGGCCTATCCAAAACTCACCCGAGCCTTAGGGACTCCAAATCAAATACACACATCACCTCACAAGCATTATACAAACTCTTTTTGCGCGATCAAATTGCAAAAATAACATCATAAACATTGCATTAAACCTCAATTATCATGAATTCTTTCAAACTTCATAAAACATCAAATTTCCCAAATTAAGTCCGAAACACATCAAACAACGTCTGATTTTAACCAAAATTTATAAAAAAATCTTAAATCATATATAATACTTGTACTGTGCGCCAGAACCAAAATACGATCTGATACCAACACGTCCTAAACAATTTTCATTTCAATTTTCTTTAATAATTTCCTTTAATAAATTTATTTCTTAGGTCGGGACTCAGAATTCGATCGGGCATACGCCCCGAGTTTCATTATTTCCCATGGACCTTCTAGGACCGTCAAATCATGATTCCGGGTCCATTTACCCAAAATATTGACCGGATTCAAATTTATTCATTTTAATGCAATACCCTTTCTGATTGGTAAATCCCTTCTTATATAAGAGAGAAAATTATGATGATCTTCTCGATTTGTTGCTGGTAAGTTGGATTTGTCATGGAAAATCTAATTACTCATTTTCAAATTGAGATTTTGTCATGTAAATTTGGATTTGTCATGACTCTAATTTTTTCCCGGCAAGTTGAGATGTCTTCATGGTAAGTGTGGATTTGGTGCATAATCAAAGTCCAACGTCATTTATGTGTTATTTTTATTTTCCAAATTATTTTTTCCATCATAACTTGTTCTTTTACTTCTTTCTACTATTTTTCTTGAAGGTTTTCTTGCTTTGTACAACAATTCTTCTAAAATCATTCCTGTTAAGATCACGTAAAATATACTTATCAATCCACCCTCGAGTTCTCACACAAATGAGACTCGAGGACAAGATAGTATCACGTTGCATAACACTAACAGGTTTAATAATGTAGTTGAGCAAACCTTAGGGGAAATAACGCTACCCATTCTGGAGGGGGGCATCACCCTAGAAACAACGTTCCATATCATGAACCACGACACATCCTACAACGTCATCACATGATGACCATGGATACACGTCATGAGGGCCATCTCGTTCAGCATGTATCAAGTAATCAAGTTCTCTACTCCATGCGAGATATTCAGTATCCGAGACGAACATCGCAAAGCCCAAGAATGCTATCGTATCGCTCAGGATTGTACATACACTCAACACTTAAAGTCCAAATGGTCCAAATCTATTCAATTCAATTGCATAATGTAAATAACACTTCAAGTAACTGATTCTTCCATTAAATTCTAAGCTAATACACAAAATTATATAAAATGATCGAGACGCCCCTCGGGACCATGCCTTGAAATCGGGTAAAATTAATATTTCTATAAACCTCACACTCTCAAGAGTTTAGTCATATCAAAAGTACCAAAATCGTACCTCAGTTTGTCCCGTAAATCATCACTCAAAGGTCTCCAATTAGACAATCCCTAACCCCTTAATTTACTGATTTTCCTTAATTTTTAATGCTTAAATTGATAAAAATCATTCCATTAACGAGTTTAGGGACCAAAAACCTTACCCCAATGAACTCTTTTGAGAATCTTTCTTGAAAACTGCTCCCCAGGCTTCTTCCCGTTTTGAAAAAGATGAAAATAACTAATTTTCATGAAGGCAAGAATTTATATGTTTCACCCAATGATTTCCGCATTTATGGCCCTGGGACCACATCTACAGTCCCGCTTTTGTGGACCAAAGGTCGCACCTGGGACTTTCACTTAAAGACCAGAATCTGCACCTGCGATTACCCTTTCGCAGATGCGGCACCACTTCTGCGGCATTTCTCCTGCATATACAAAACCTATAGACCTCCCTTAATTCTGCTTCTGCGATCTCATCACTGCTTCTGCGGCTCCGCACCTGCGGAACCCAAACTACATGTGCGGTTATGACAGAAGACTGGGTGCTAAAACTGCAACTTTAATTCCAAAAATTTTCCGTCAACCATCCAAAATCATCCTGAGGCCTCGGGGACCTCAACCAACGGCACCAAAGAGTCACAAAACACTATCCAAGCTTGTACCAATCCTTAAAACACCTAAAACAACATCGAAACCTCGAATTAACCTTGGATTTAAGCCTAAGAACCCCAAAATTCTCAAAATACGCTGTCAATCAAAAAGTCTATCAAACCTTGCCCGAATGAACTGAAATTTTGCACATGCGCCACATTCAACATACAGAGCTACTCCAACTTCCGAAATTCCATTCCTACCCTCGGATCAAAATCTCACTATCGAACCGGAAACTTCAAAATTCAACTTTCAGCATTTCAAGCCTAAATTAGCTACAGACCTCCAAAACACAATCCGAACAAGCCCCTAAGCTCAAAATCATCCAACGAAACTAACGTAACAATCGGATTTCCTTTTCGAGACTATCTTTATACTGCTTCAACTACGGTCAACTTTCCAACCTTTAAGCTATCATTTAGGGACTAAATATCCCCAAAATCTCTGAAACTCAAAACTGAACATCCCGTCATATCAAAATAGCAGAAATAAACTTGGGAAAAGTAGTTAGTAGGGGATCGGGACATTGATTCTTAATATGACCGGCCGGGTCGTCACACCTTCGTTATAATAAGGCAATACGATATGAGGCTAAACTCCGAGAAGCGCGCCTTTGGCACAATTTCGGGCAAGTTCGTCGGTTTTCTGGTATCACAAAGAGGCATCGAAGTCAACCCTAACCAGATCAAATCCATCAAGGGAATACCTGAAGTATTGACCAGCAAAAAGTATTTACAAATATTTACAGGCTGTATAGTCGCCCTGTCAAGGCTCATCTTACGGTCCTCCAACAGATGCCATAAATTATTCAACATGCTAAAAAAGACAACGAGATCCAATGAAATTTGGGATGCATCGAGGACTTAAGAGAACTAAAGGCATACTTTTCCTTGCTCCTGGTACTCGCCAAAGCAGAACTCGGCAAACGGCTCCTGATACACTTGGCCGTATCAGAGGTTTCAGTAAGCGCAGTATTGGTCCATGAAAATAAAGGTACGCAATCTACAATCTATTATATTAGAAAAACTTTGATCGACGCCGAAACGAGGTACCCCTACCTCAAAAAATTAGCCTTGGCGTTGGTTATAGCTTCACGAAACCGTAGGCCCTATTTTCAATGCCACCCTATATCGGTGGTAACAATCGTCCCTCTACGGAGCATCCTACATAAACCTGAACTATTGGGTAGATTTCCCAAATGGGCCATAGAATTGAGCGAGCACGATGTAACATATCAGATGCGAATAACAATAAAATTGCAAGTACTCGCCGACTTCATCTCCGGTTTCAGTGCCAAAATAATGCCTAAGGTCGAGCAAGAAAATTCTCGTACCTCGCCCGCGCTATACGACCTATGGGTCCTATACACTGATGGCGTCAGGATTTTTAGTGGGACTTGTACTTGAGGTCCAACAAGCGAAGTCATCCTTTAGTCCATACGGTGTCCCCATATGACTAACAATGAGTCTGAGTATGAGTTTGTAACTACAGGATTAAAGCTAGCTCTCGAACACAGAGCACGACGAGTCATCCTCAGATGCGACTCACAACTCGTTGTCAACCAAGTCACAAGGACTTTCAAAGTCAAAGAGCAGAGGCTTCAAAAGTACCAGTCAGAAATTCATAAACTTCTACTAGAATTCGATGAATGTCGACTCGACCAGATACCTCGAGCACAAAACATCGAGGCAGATGGCCTCGCCAAGTTAGCAGCGGCCACCAAAATTATTACAAAAGAAAACATGTTCACCCTCGTCCACTCGTCAATAGACCAACTTGAGGTACACTCTATAAATTTGACTTGGGAGTGGCGCAATCGTATTGTATCATATTTACAAGAGGGAGTACACCCATCATACAAAAAGGAAGCCAAAAAGCTTCAAATGCAGGAGGCCAGGTACAAGATAATATACCACGACCTATACAAAAGAACGTCTTGAGGCCCATTGGAAAAATTCCTAGGGCCGAACCAAACAAGATGCGTCCTCTAGGAAGTACACGAAGGCCATTATGGTGCCCATACCGGCAACCAAACCCTCATCGGATGCCTCATTCGGGCAGGTAACTATTGGTTCATAATGAAGAAGGAAGCCACTGACTACGTCAAAAAGTGCGAGTAGTGAGAAATACACTCGTATAATACACCAAGCAAGCGAGCACCTCCACTCGGTTACATCACCATGACCGTTCATCAAATGGGGAATGGACATTTTCAGACCCCTTCCAACAGGGCGAGGTATTATACGATTTATTTTGGTTCTAACTGACTATTTTTTCAAGTAGGTAGAAGCAGGTGCGTTCGCCCAAATACGTGAATAGGAAGTTATCACATTCCTATGTAGAAACATCATATGTCGCTTCAGCATCCCCAAAGAAATCAATTGTGCAACGAACCCCAATTCGCTGGAAAAAAGATCGCCAAAGTTTTCGAAAAATGCCACATCAAGCGAATACTCTCCATGCCATATCACCTTGCCGGTGACGACTAGTCCGAATACTCCAACAAAAAAATACTAACCATCTTGAAGAAAAAGCTTGAGTACTATGGACAGAACTGCTACCAGAAGTACTGTGGGCATATCGCCAAGAGTCTCCCGTAGGGACCGTTATATTTCCTCCAGTCGTCGATGATGCGCCACCTTCTGCGGTTTGTGTAAGCTTCCCACTATCATGAACCCCCTAAACCCAAGAGGGCCTCTTATCCATAATGGTACCAACCATGAAAATGGTCTCTATGTCTGGTGTAAGTGCAGATTTCGCTTCCAAAGCGATGAATTTTTCTAGTTCGACATCAGCGAAAACGACCTTCCTGATTTCCATAATTCGCCTTTTCCTCGACGGTGACTCCTTGTCATCATATGGCTCGTGTACGAGATGATATATGGGCTGGAAAGAGATCTCATCTCGCACGACAATAGTTTGAGGGGAGGAGTTCCTTATCGGTGGAACTTGATTCTGACTTTCTCGAGCGGACTCAGCTAAGGCAAATTGCATTCCAGCCAATGCGATAACTTGGCAAAATACAGGTACTGGAGCCTTCTTCTTGGAAACTCGCCGACCTAGCACCAAAGGGAGGTCGCATCTTTTAGCAATGGTAAACAACAATAAGCTGAAGTAGATATGACACTTACTGGACATGATCTTGGGTCCAAAGCACTTGTGAAAGGACACCCAATCATGAATTCCCACGGTGTGGGGTAACACGCGAGCCACCCAATCTTCAATATCGATGACTGGAGAAGGTGCACACCTCTCAGCTGAAAAATAGGGAAGCCGCAAGTGAGCCAAAAATGAAAGAATGAAAGATAATAACAAGCATACGGTAAGATACTTATGATTGTAGTTCCACTGCTCGAGAAACCCAGTCGGGTTCGCTACCAGGTGCTCAGTCTTGATGAAGAAGTACTTATGCCAGAACCACCGATTCATCTTATCGTCCATTCCGTCCACCAAGCCTCTTTTCTCATGATGTCGCAGGTGTATGAAAGTACCTATATAAAAGCTAGGCAAAAATAAATGCAGCAAGTGGAAAATGTCGACCTCACAGCCGACCAACTTTGCATACTTCACCAGCATCAAGAAAATATTATACAAATAGGGGGAGAGTTGCACCGGGCAGACGTAGTAAAATTATCAAAACTCCTCCGCTAACGGAAGGAAAGGGAGAGAATAACCAATTAAGAATGGATAGACATAGAAAGCACAATATCCAGGTCGATGAACCTCTACAATGTCACTTCCGGATGGGAAAATTTTGACATGGGGAGGAATGCAATATTTAGATCGGAGGTCGGATATGTGAGGCAGTACCGTCTCAGAAAGCTTCTGAGCAGGAGCAAGTTCCTTTGGGTAAGAAAGAAGGGACTGGAATTGAAAAAGTTGTGATAAATTAGAAGCCGAAATCGGAGAAGAAGATCAGAGAAGAACAGTACCCATGAAAAGTCAGAAATGATGAAAACATCCAAAAAAATAAAACCTCCCACCTATTTATAGGGTTGGGCAGTACAAAAATCAAAGCAAAGGACCATCAATGACACCAAAATTGAAGCGACAAACGCACAAATGCTGCATTGGGAAGATGTGCAATGATGACGCGTGTGGCCATGACATCACCCCATGATGGCCACGCCAGTTGCGACCCCGCTAGCTACGCTATTTCTTTGACCTTTGCCAAGTCAGCTCGATCAACATGACCAAATTCCTCCTAAATAGACGTAAATCAGATCCGCTTATCGAGGACGTATAAGATCACGATGTCATCAAGCGAAGGGACTAACTGTATGGGCCTAAATTTGGACGTCTTGATAAGTATGTACAAATAGGGTCTAGGACACAGTCGACCGCGACATATTGGCGAGGAGTCATCTCAAGAAGGATTATTGACGATGTTAATTAAATGGAACAAGGAGGCCGGGGAGGATAGCTTAACAATAGACATCAAGAATATTCCACTGGATATTCCTTATGTTGTACTTTTTAGGATTTTTTAGAGTTGTCTCTTATAAATAAGATGCGATAAAGAACCTTGGGGAAGGGGGGGGGGGGTAAGGGACTTCACTTTTTGATAAGAGCACATTGTAAAGGGTTGACTATAAAGAATATGAAAAAGTTGTCTTGTTCAATGACAACACTGCTTAACATATGTTATTTCAAACTACATTTGTAAGATCCAAAGATTCATAATCCATCCTCACTTCCCATCCTTTCATGTTGCTGTCAGGTGGAAGATTCATCCAAGTCATATGATATTTGAGTGATAAATTTACCCTTTTATATTTATTGTGATTGTCTACATTTATTACATGTTCTTAGTATATTATTCATTTATAATCATTGAGTTCATATCCGACATTCATTACTCTCAAACATTGTCCATACCGCTAGTGTTCTCCAATATTAGATCTAGAATTTATTATTTTTAACTAAGATTCACCATCTATTTCATCATTAATTAGTTTAACAAAAAGCTTGATATTTTTTTATCAAACAAGCCTAAAGATAGGTAACTCACAAATCTATATTATATTAAAAGGAGGGTAGTATGCATTGTGGTTAAGCCAAGTGGAAAGTTAAAATGAAGCCACTAGGCAATTTTAAGACAAAATTAATAATTAAAAATTATAAATGGAAACATAATTAATAGAAGTAGTTCAATTAATCTTATACATATCTAAATAAATCTTAGACAAATCTAATCTCTCTATATATATATGCGTGTGTTTGTGTATTAGTATCTACATCGATATTTATATATCATATCTATATATTGATCAACTTATAGGATTTCTTATATATTAACTAGAAATATGGAGGTGAAAAATTAATTAAAAAGTTAAATAAAAACAAAATAAAAAAATATAAAAAGTGTACATTGAGATAACATAGGACTATTTATATTTTAGAGTGAGTTAAAATATAAAATAAAGTGGCATCTTAAGAATAAGATATATAGCAAAGCAAGACAAAATAAATAAGAATTTAGGAAAGACTTATAATAAAGCTAAAAGGGAAAGAAGAAAATACAATTTATTAATTTTGTATCACATTCGAAGATTTGGAAATCTTCATTTTTAATTGGTCTAATAAACGCCTACAGTTATGGGATATTGTAAATTTTATTTAAAACTACTTTGCCGCTTTAATTTTAGGAATTTAAAAGGGTTATTTGCAAGAAATATATATTTAAATGGGTAACATCGAAAGAATATATTTGAAGCCTACGTGTTTTTTCCTAAGTTGACATTGAGTTTTTGTAATATTGTTAACTTCTCGGAAAATCGAAAAATTTATAAACCAAATTCCAAGAGTGTGTGTGTTTAAATTATTACTAGAAAAAGAACCACATTAATCTATAATATATTGTAATGAAAGTAGCGGACAAGGATACAAGTAATTTAAGTTATGGGTAATGCAATTCAGACAATAAATCAAAAGAAAAAGAGAAAATACATATATATATATATATATATATATATATATATATATAAACAATTTTATTGTAGAAATATATAGAAGGATAAGATTTTTTTATTTTTGAGAAGAGAAAGTATGTTGTAACGACCCGACCGATCGTTTTGAGCTTTTGCGCTTTGATCGCCAGTTCTCGAGCATGACTCGCCCCATGTTATGCATTATGACTGATGTGGATCGTTGGTTTTGATTTTTAGGAAAAATCGGATTTGAAAGAATAGTCTCACTTGAAAGCTTTGATATTGAAAGGTTTGACCAAGAGTTGACTTATGTGTATATAAGCTCAGATCGAAATTTTTACGATTTGGCTAGTTCCATTAGGTGATTTATGACTTAGGAGCGCGATCGAAATTGGTTTTGGAGGCCCGGTGGAATTTAACTTGAATTGCCGAAATTAGTGTTTTAGAGATTTCCTGTTGATAGGTGAGATTTTGATGCGAGGATCGGAATGAAATTCCGAGAGTTGCTGTAGCTTTGTTATGTGATTTGAGATGTGTGTGCGAAATTTCATGCCATTCAGATGTGATTTAGTCGAGTTTTTGATCAAATGCATGTTTCGAAAGTTTTTAGAAACCTTAGGCTTGAATTCGATATGAATTGATGATTTTGATGTTGTTTCAGGTGTTTTATTGATGGGAACGAGTTTGGGTGATGTTTTAGGATAATTTGACACTTTTGGTTGAGGTCTTGGGGGCCTCGGGGTGATTTCAGATGGTCAAATGGACCAATTCTAGCATTTGGAAGTTGTAGATTTTCCAGCTGAAGTGCTGCAAAAAATTTGGTCATCGCAATCGCGAGGGGGCATCACGATCGCATAGGGGAAATTGGAAGGGTAGGAGGTTTACTCTTTGCGTTTGCATTATGGGCATCGAGTTCGCTGAGAGGGAATACCTTGAGCTTCGCGTTTGCGGGCAGTCATCGCGTTCGCATAGAAGGGGCCTGAGGTCCAGCATGTGTTTGTTCATCGCGTTCGCGGCACAAGGCGCACATTCGCGTAGTGTCAGCAGTTATAGCTTTGCGTTTGCGGGTAGGGGACCGCGTTCGCGAAAGGCAAATTTTGGCAATGGAATTTTTAAGTATGACGAACACAAGAATGTCACGACCCTAGTTCACCAATTGTGAAACTGTCATGATGGTACTCAGTCTTTGCGACTAAGTAAGCCAAACAAATTGCGGAATTTAATAGTTCGACATAAAAAAAGTAACCAAACACTAAGTAGAATAAGAAATGTATAATGCTGCCGCTTGGCACATACACTGAATACACAACTTCTGAAAATAACAACCCAAAACCCGGAATCCCATGGGCAACACAGGCTGTGAGAACATAAGTACAACTCTAATATATGGAGTGTGTAGTACAACGGAGAAAAACAGGAAGTACTATACTGCTTACTACATGATAGAATGGACGGAGATCTCCGGTCTGCGGACGCAGCAAATATACCTCAAGTCTCCAATAGCAAGCCCCGGATTCACTGATGATACGCCTGGCCAGATGCACCTGGATCTGCACAAAAAAAATATGCAGAAGAGTACCATGAGTACACCACAGCGGTACTCAGTAAGTTCCAAGCCTAACCTCGGTTGGCTAGTGACGAGGAAGGTCGAGGCAACTACTGAGATAAACATAAGAATAAATATGAAATGAATAGATAGTAGGAAATACAGTAAATCTCGAGTATCCAGCAAAAATAATAAGTAAAACGGAAATAGGCTACAACAACTACTACAATCTACAAATAGAAGAACAATCACTACATGCTATGTATCATCGGGGATCTCCTGGTATCACGAGGATCTCCTGGTATCCTCATCATATACACAAGGGATCTCCAAGTATCCCGAGGATCTCCTAGTATCCTCCCTTTACTCATGAGGGATCTCCAAGTATCCCGAGGATCTCCTAGTATCTTTCAATTAATCAATTATGTGCCGAAGATCTCTTAGTAGCTCGCACTTCCAATCTCGGAACATAACACGTACAAGGAACTCCCAGGATGTCGTCCTGTAGACCCATTCGTAACACATCACAACAATTCAATATTTAATAGAAAGAAGCTAAGTACAAGCAACATGCAAAAATCTAAGTTACTATCATGCTTTCCCTAGGCAAAAACAAGTGAAATTGCATTTTTAAAAGTTAAATACGTGAAGAAACACAATCTAGATAAGTCAAGTAAAGTGAATTTTCAACAAACTAGCACAAGTACACGCCACCTCGCGCACAAGGCTTTTGAACAACACTAAAGATATCCTAAGGGGAGAGGTCCCCCTTACAAAGTTAGAAAAGCCACTTACCTCGAACCGGTACAAAAATCGCAAAGAAACAATGCCCTTGCCACGAGTATCCGACTTCGAGTGGCCAAAATCTATTCAAACCAATTACATATTGTAAATAACATCGTAAGTAACAGATTCCAGTATTAAAATTAAAGCTAAGGCGCGAAAATAGGTAAAATGACCAACATTCCCCTCAGGAAAACATCTCAAAATTAAATAATTTTTACATTTTCAGAAACCTTGTACGCTTACGAGTCTAGCCATATAAAAGTCTCCCAAATCGGAGGTCAAATGCCCCTTCAAATTCTCACAATTAGGTCTAAGAACTTTACCCCAATTTTCACTCAAAAATCCAAAATTAAAGGTTGAATTCACGATTAGATTAGTGGATTTTAGTCATAGAGGAGTAAGAAATCATTACCCAATAATTGCCTCTAAAAAGCCCTTGAAAGATCTCCCAAAACTGAGCTCTCTAGCTTGAGTTTTGATAAAAATAGAACAACCCTCATTTTGAAAAGTTTATAACTGCCCGGGTCCTTTGTTCAATGCGATCGCATGAATGGTATTGCAATCGCGTAGAGTAAATAATGAGGCCTGGAATTTAGGCCTATGCGAACAAAGGCATAAGGTTGCGATCATGGAGTAGAAGAAGACAGACCTATGCGATCGCGTGAGGATCCCTGCGACCGCATAGAGGAAATGAACCTCTCAGTCACCGGCTCGATTTGTTCAGTGCAAATGCGGAAGAGGTACGCGATCGCATAGAAGGAGGGGGCAGAGTTATGTGATCGCATTCAAGGGCCTGCGATTGCATTGAAGGAAAAATGGACCTCCACAATTTGCACTATGCGATCGCATGGGAGTTGATGCGATCGCAGAGATGAAAATTTTGCAACAGCTATGGAATTTCTTTTGCTATCTTTTAAGTCACAAAATGGCTCCGTTGAGCATCCAAAACACACCCAAGGCCCCCGAGACCTCAACCAAACCTACAGACATATCCCATAACATCATTCAAACTTGTACCAATCCTTAAACCACCTAAAACAACGTCGGAAACTCGAATTAATCAATGATTTGAACCTAAGAACTTAAATTCCAACCAAACTCGCTTTCGATCAAAAACCTAACTAAAACACGTCCGATTGACATGAAATTTTGCATACACGTCCAAAATGACATGAAGGTACTACAACAACTTCCAGAATCCCGTTCCAACCATCGAATTAAAAATTCACTATCGGAACGGAAACTTCAAAATTCTAACTTTCGGCATTTCTAGCCTAAATGAGCTACATACATCCAAAATACATTCCGAACACGCTCCTAACCCTGAAATCACCTAACGGAGCTAACGGAAACATTGGATTTCCATTCCGAGTTCGTCTTCACACTGTTCTTATTACGGACTATTTTCCAACACTTAAGCTCTCATTTAGAGACTAAGTGTCCCAAAACACTCTAAATTCTGTTACTAAACGTCTCGGCAAACCAAAATAGCAGAAATAAACTTAGGGGAAGCAGTTAATGGGGGAACAAGGCATAAATTTCAAAGACGGCCGGTCGGGTCATTACATCCTCCTACACTTAAACATTCGTTCGTCCTCGAACGAGCATAGAGAACATACCTGAAGTAGCAAAAAGATGAGGGTATCGGCTGCGCATATCCCGCTCGGTCTCCCAAGTCGCCTCCTTGGCCAACTGACCCCCCCACTGAACTTTTACTGAAGCTATATCCTTTGAGCTTAGCTTTCGGACCTGCCTGTCTAATATTGCCACTAGCTTCTCAACACAGGACAAGTTATTGTCCAACTGGACTGAAGTGAACTCCAACACATGAGACGGGTCACCGTGATACCTCTGAAGCATCGAAACATGAAATACTGGATGAACCCCAGACAAACTGGGAGGTAAAGCAAGCTCATAAACAACCTTTCCAACCTACTTCAAAATCTAAAATGGGCCAATGAGCCTCGGGTTCAACTTCCCTTTATTTCCAAACCTCATGATGCCTTTCATAGGCGAGACCTGAAGCAAAACTCACTCACCAACCATAAAGTAAACATCACGAACCTTCCGGTCCTCATAGCTCTTCTGTTTGGACTGGGCCGTACGGAGTCTATCCTGAATCACCTTAGCCTTCTTGACCGTATCCTGAACCAAATCAGTGCCCAATAACCTGGCCTCACCCGGCTCGAACCAACCCTCCGAGGATTTGCATCTCCTACCATATAAGGCCTCATAAGGCGCCATCTGAATACTGGACTGATAACTGTTGTTGTACGCAAACTCAGCCAATGGCAAGAACTGATCCCAAGACCCTATAAACTCAATCACGCACACATGAAGCATATCCTCAAGAATCTGTATAGTGCGCTCGGACTGTCCGTCTGTCTGAGGGTGAAAAGATGTACTCATAGTAACTCGGGTACCCAAATCATGCTGGACGGCTCTCTAGAATCGTGATGTAAACATTGAACCCCTGTCTGAGATGATAGAAACTTGAATGCCGTGAAGACGGACAATCTCCCTGATATAAATCCAATCCCCGCTAACCGCTCTACTGAGTAAGAAGTACACACTGGAATGTCACGACCCTAGTTTAACAATTATTGATCCTGTCATGATGGCACCCAGTCTTTGCGACTAGGTAAGCCTAACACATTGCGGAATGTAGCAGTTCGAGATAAAAACAGTAATCAAACACTAAGTAGAATAAGAAATGTATAACGGTGCCGCTTGGAACATACACTAAATACACAACTTCTGAAAATAATATCCCAAAACCCGGAATCCCATGGGAAACACAGGCTATGAGAACATAAGTACAACTCTAATATATGGAATGTCTAATACAACAGAGAAAAACAGGAAGCAGTACTACTTACTACATGATAGAATGGACAGAGACTCTCCGGTCTGCGGATGCAGCAGATATACTCAAGTCTCTTATAGCAAGCTCCGGACTCACTGATGATACGCCTGGTCGGATACACCTAGATCTGCACAACAAAAGTGTACAGAAGAGTAGCATGAGTACACCACAACGGTACTCAATAAGTGCCAAGCCTAACCTCGGTTGGGTAGTGACGAGGAAGGTCGAGGCCCCTACTGAGATAAACATAAGAATAAATATGAAATGAACAGACAGTAGGAAATACAGTAAATCTCGAGTATCCAGCAAAAATAATAAGTAGAACGGAAATAGGCTACAACTACAATCTATTAATACAAGAACAATCACTACAGGCTATTTATCATCGGGGATCTCCTGGTATCCTCATCATATACACAAGGGATCTCTAAGTATCCCGAGGATCTCCTAGTATCCTCCAATTAATCAATCGTGTGCCGAAGATCTCTTAGAGTCTCGCACTTCCAATCTCAGAACATAATATGTACAGGGAACTCCCGGGATGCCGTCCTGTATGTTAGATAATACGCTTAACGCTAGAGGGGGGTGAATAGCGTTATAATAAAAATTAGCGTAAACTTGCGGAATTTAAAATTTGCAGGAAATAAATAAGTGCGATAAATAAGAAAGAACACACCGAAGTATTCTGGTTCACCAAAACCCGTGGCTAGTCCAGTCCCCGAGAGACTCTCTCGAGATTTCCACTAACTTGTCAAGCTTCCGGGTGCTTAACAAACCTTTACAACTTGAGGACACAAGCCTCAACACCTTTGCTCGGAGATACAACACTCCAAGACTTCAACCAAGGAAACACAAGTTCCTTCTTACAACAAGAGAATAACAATTCTCTCCAAGTGTACAAAACACTAAGCACTCAAACAAGACACTCCTTAATGAGTAGATATGAGTAAAAGAAGTACGCTCAAGATCAGAACAACTTTGAACAAGAATTTGGCTCTCAAAAACTTATGTAATGAGTATAAAATGATAAGCAATAGTATGCAAACTTATAGCAATATTATGGTCAGTTGTTGTTTGTTGTTGTACTCAAAACACTGAAATGAAGCTGTATTTATAGTTGAAAAACTTGGCATTACCGTTGCCTAATTGCCAATTAAGAGTTGCTGGTTTTACTGTGTGACAATCGATTGTCAAGAAGCCACAATCGATTGTTTGCCAATCGTTCCAAAAATCAATCCCAGATTTTACGCTTAACAATCGATTATTCAAGATCAACAATCTATTATTGGCAACGTTCAAAAAATCATTTCCAGATTTTACGTAAAATAATCGATTATACAAAATCAATAATCGATTATTCAGCAACGTTCAAAAAATCCTTTCCAGATTTTAATTTCAACAATCGATTATACAAAATCAATAATCGATTACCTGATGGTATTTGAAAACTTTACGACAACGGTCAGCTTCACAATCGATTGTGCAATGTTAACAATCGATTATTTATCAGTCTTTGAAAATCATTTTAGACACTGCCTCGTGACAATCGATTGTTATATACTCACAATCGATTATTTGATAACTTTTAAAAAGTCTGGAAGACACTGCCTCAACACAATCGATTGTCATATGTTCACAATCGATTATTTTGTGACTTTGAAAAATCTGATGGACACTGTCTCTTCACAATCGATTGTCATTAACTTCACAATCGATTATTTTGAGCGTTGAAAAACTTTGATGTACACTGCCTCATCACAATCGATTGTCATAAGGTTCACAATCTATTGTCATGCAGATTTGAAAAATCTGATGCTCACTGCCTTAACACAATCGATTATCATTAGTTCACAATCGATTGTCATGCAGTCTTGGCTTAACATAATCGATTATCATAAGTACATAATCGATTATCTTAGTCCAGTTTTAAGAGGCGTGTTTAAAAATCATTTTGACTAAAGTAAATATGCATGATTTAAAATCATTAGCATTAAATTAAATATGCATGATTTTGTAAAAATAATTTTACGAGAGAAGCCAAGTCATGAGTCAAGTTGTCGGATCAAGATCACAATTAAGGACGACTCATGTAAAACTATAAAACTTGGTCTTGTGCTTGAATCTCGTTATATATTAATTGCGCGCTTGTACTTGAACTTCGTCATATGTCAATTTGCGCTTGTTTGTCATTCATCAAAACCTACACATATGAACACACGTTTTAGTATAATGCTTTGATAACGTGTTTCCAACACCGTAGACCCATT